>JAPXFY010000024.1:42569923-42702423 GCA_030674185.1 Monoplex corrugatus
TATGTATATATATATATATATATATATATATAGATATTATATATTATATATATTATATATATATATATATATATGTGTGTGTGTGTGTGTGTGTGTGTGTGTGTGTATAGAGAGAGAGAGAGAAGGACAACATAACACAATTATGATAACATGACCAAGGTTAAAACAGCTTGGTATTATGTATGATATATATATATATATACAGAGAGAGAGAAAGAGAAAAGGACAACAAAACGTCATCGGTCTCTTTACATCTCGGGAGATGATAGTCTGCACCAGGAGCATTGCGGTCATGACGTGCACTTTCTGCTGTGGCTGTGCAGGCCGATTCTTGAGTGGCAATCTCTGTCACATCTGCCACATACAAATTGAGTCGCTGTTGTCTGGTTTCTGGAATATCGCTTGCGAAGAGCCCTTTTCTCATCTGCGCTTTCTGCTCTCCTCCTCTCCGCACTCACAACACCTTGCTGAACTGCTGTCCTCCATGCCGCCCTGTCTTCCGCCAGAGTCTCTCAAGAGCCTGGGTCAATCCCTGAGCTTCTAAGGCCCTTTTGCATGCGTCTACAAAGCGTAGCTGTGGGCGTCCTGGAGTTCGCTTCCGGTTTGCGAGTTCGCCGTAGAGAACGTCTTTTGGTATGCGTCCATCCTCCATTCGACGCACATGGCCAAGCCAGCGTAATCGGCGTTGGCTTAGGAGGGCAAAAATGGTCTGTAGACCCGCACGACGGAGGACCTCTGTGTTGGTCACCTTGTCTTGCCATCGGATGCTAAGGATGCGTCGCAAGCAGCGGAGATGGAAAATGTTGAGCTTCTTTTCTTGGCTGGCATATGTGGTCCAGGCTTCACTAGAGTAGAGAAGTGTGCTCAACACACATGCTCTGTACACCTGTGTTTTGGTGTTCGCGGTGAGACTGCTGTTGGACCAGACCCGCTTGTTCCGTTTAGCCATGATAGATGAGGCCTTTTCAATTCTGGCGCTGATTTCAGCGTCCAGAGAGAGGTTGTCGCTTATGGTGGACCCCAAGTACTGAAATTTGCGTACAGTATTGAGGTCGTAGTCTCCAATGTGTAAAGATGGTGGTTCTTTACAGCCTTGGCCTAAGATCACAGTTTTCTTCAAGCTGATTGTGAGACCAGACTCTCTGCAAGCGTGGGCGAAGCGATCAACGAGCCTCTGGAGATCTTGTTCACTGTGGGAAGCCAGCGCAGCAGCATCTGCAAAGAGAGCTTCCCTGATGGTCTTCTTTTCCACCTTAGTTTTGGAACGAAGCCTGGCAATGTTGAAGAGCTTTCCATCGGTCCTTGTATGAAGATATACACCTTCTTCAGATTTGCAGAAGGCATAGGTCAGCAGCATCGAGAAGAAGATCCCGAACAGAGTTGGGGCCAAAACACATCCCTGTTTCATTCCGCTGCTGATCCTAAAAGGCTCTGATGTGGCACCATTATAGCACACAGTACTATGCATGTCCTCGTGGAAAGACTCGATGACAGCTGATAGTCGAACGCTTTCATGAGATCAATGAAGGCGAGGCAAAGGGGCATGTGTTGCTCGTGGCACTTTTCCTGTAGTTGCCGGACAGAGAAGATCATGTCGATGGTCGATCTTCCGGCCCTGAAGCCGCACTGGGACTCAGGGTAGATGTGAGCTGCCAGCCTCTGAAGACAGGTTAAGACGACTCTGGCGAATGCTTTCCCAACAATGCTGAGGAGTGAGATTCCGCGATAATTATTACAATCACTGCGGTCGCCCTTGTTCTTATATAGAGTTACTATCCTGGCGTCTCTCATGTCTCTTGGAATGAAGCCTTCCTTCCAGCACATGCACAAAAGTTCATGCAGCTCGTTGAGAAGAACAGGCTTCCCGCACATGATGACCTCTGGAGGTATTCCGTCTTCACCAAGGGCTTTTCCCGTCGCCAAACCATCAATTGCCTGGCTTAGTTCTTCAAGGCTTGGCTCAGCATCCAACTCCTCCATGACAGGCAAGTCCTCAATGGCTTTCAGGGCTGCATCGATAACAGAGTTCTGCATGGAGTGCAGCTCCAGGTAGTGCTCTACGCATCTCTCCATCTGCTTTGCTGAGTCTGTGATGCTCTCTCCTGCTTTGGACTTAAGAGGAGCTGACTTGGAGGCTGCTGGACCAGTCGCTTGTTTGATGCCAGCGTACATTCTGCCAGTGTTGCCTGAATCTGCTGACTGCTGAATACTTGAGCTTAACTGTAGCCAGTAGTCGTTGGCGCATCGCCGAGCAGTTTGTTGGGTCTTGCTGTGGGCAGCTCTGTAAGCATCACGAGTACTTTGGATATTGTTGTTTTTATACGCAAGTAAAGCCTTGCGTTTCGCTTCCACCACTGGTTCCATTTCCTGCCAGTTTGCCTCAAACCAGTCGGGATTCTTTCGTTCTTTTTTCCCAGATATACCCAGGGCAGACTGATAGATTGTGTACTTCACGCGATTCCACTTTTCCTCAGCGTTTTGGATCTCTGAGCCACTCTTGAGCGCTTCATTCAGGGTTTCTACAAACTCCCCGGCCTTGATCAGAACGGACGTGCAACAGGCATCAATCCTTGGGCGACCTTTCTTCTTTGAGTGGTGCAGTCTTCTGGGTAGAAGCTTGATCTTGCTGCGTACCAGGGTGTGGTCCGTGTCGCAATCAGCGCTGTGGAAACTCCTCGTATTGAGGACGTTGTTAAGATCCGACCTCCTCGTTAAGACAAGGTCGATCTGATGCCAGGGGTGGGATCTGGGGTGGCGCCATGACACCTTGTGCTTCTCCTTCTTGTTGAAGAAGGTGTTGGTGATGGCCAGCTTGTGGTAAGAGCAAAGCTCCAGGAGTCTTTGACCGTTCTCATTTTGCTTCCCAACACCATGATGTCCAATGCTGGTTGGCCCGGCCTCAAAATCAGCACCTACGCGTGCATTCAGGTCTCCCAATATGAAGAGACCCTTGCTGGGAACTCCTCTGACAACAGCATCCAGGGCCTCATAGAACTGGTCCTTGACGTCGGGTGAGGAGCTTAATGTTGGGGCATAGGCACAGATGAAGTTGACTGTGCCTGAACTGGTCGTCATTTTTAGAGTGAGCAGTCTCTCCGTACCTCCAGTGGGGAGCTCTACGGTTGCTAGGAGGGAGTTCTTTACAGCGAAGCCCACACCGTGAATACGTGGCTCCTCTGGGTTCTTCCCCTGCCAGAAGAACGTGTAGTTCTTCTCACGCAATGATCAGTCCCCAGGTAGCCTTGTCTCCTGTAATGCAGCGATGTCGATATTGAGTCGCTGAAGCTCCCTGTCTATCACGGCCGTCTTCTGCGTGTCGTCTAACAGCTGTAGGTCGCTGTCAAAACCAGAACACATTGTCCTTACATTCCAGCTTGATATCAGAAGAGCTGGCATCTTCTTTTTCTCCTTTGTGTTGCCTGGTGCCTGGTATTTACAACCTGCCTGTCAAGCTTCCTCTAAGTTCCAAGCACCCATTGGAGCAAACAGGTTGTGGCGGGGTAACACCTTACTGACTGGGGGCTGCCCAGCTTGAGGCGGGCGGTAGCTACCCAATGGAATGCGAAGATTCCTCCCACAGTCGAGAGTAACCCCTGGCGCATGGCTCTACGCCAAATAAGCCTAGGCCTAAAACCAGTAACTGCTACTCTCCGTGTTGTGTCGACGCTTTGTTACCAGCGAAGCTGGTGTGACCTCTCCAGGTGCAGGCCTGGGCAAGCGAATATGGAGGACGAGCTGTTGCCCATGCAGCAGATCCCCCCTCTCCTCGCCCTTAGTAGAATCCAGGGGAAAGACAGAGGCCTGTACGCCTGGTACCAGGGGCGACGCAGGAGTTGCCAGAACGAGGTTGTAGACAACGACGAACTGCCTTGGGGACTCCAACTCCGGATTTTTCCTCGAGATTTGCTTCTGAAGCCTTTCCCTTGAATGGGTGTAGCTGGGAGACAGCGGAGGTTTGAAGTCAGAGTTTTCCTTCTCCTAGACAGGCTGCCTTCCCGGGCTGACGAGTCCCATCTACTCGATGCAGTGATAATATCACCCCCTCACGTGGTTTGGCACGCCTGCTGAAGCGAGATCCCGGGGTGTGGCGCTTGGAGCCAGCACGTGAGAGATTTAGAGGATGGATGAGGACCAGTGATGCCCGTCCACCCTCCCCTACTGGGTAAAGTGCAGCAGCCATACACCAAAGGGCTCTGTCCCGAGCCCCTACATCCCACAACATAACACAATTATGATAACATAACTAAGGTTAAAACAGCTTGTTATTACGTATGATATATATATATAATTATATATATATAGAGTGAGAGAGACAGACAGTCAGACAACACAATTATGATAACATACCTAAGGTTAAAACAGCTTGGTATTATATTATGTCAAACAGGGTAATACATGTACATAAGCACAAACTGCCCATATATCAGACACCTGCGTGTCATCATCATCATCAGGTGCCTTGCCGCATGGCATTGGCGATTATGGACTTCCATCGATCTCTATCTCTTGTTGCCTCAATCATCTCTTCCACCCTTCCTGTCTTCAGCCACTCTGCAAGTCCGTCTTCTATCTTCTCCCTGGGTCTACCCAGTGCTCTCCTTCCCTCCAGCTTTCCCGTTGTGACCAGGTGTTCCAATTCCCCTTTCCTCATAAAATGGCCTATGAATGTTGCCTGCCTTTTCCTGCTCTTGTGAATGATCTACTTGTGTCTGCCTCCATCAAGACTGCTCGTTTGTTGTCTTTGCTGTCCATGGAACTCTCAACATTCTTAGAAACCACATCTCGGCTGCCTCAATCTTGTTCTGGCTTTGCTTGGTGACTGTCCACCCTCACATCCGTACAACAGTATTGGTTCTATATAACATTCAAGAACTCTCTTCCTGATGTTAATTGATAGGCATTTGTTAGTAAAAATGCTTGTCATCTTCTTGAATGCTGTTTTGGCTTGGCCGATTCTGCTGGCTATTTCTGATGTGCATCTCCTGTCTGGTGAAATGATCGTTACCAGGTATTTGGATTTATCAACCTGTCTCAAGGTTATGCTGTTTGCTGTTATTTTGCATGAGGGGATTTCATGTTTTTTTCACTGATCACCATGACTTCAGTCTTCCTGCTGTTTAGTTTCAACCCCTTACCTTTGCTTTCTATTTGAAGTATATTCACAAGGTTTTGTAGATCCCTTTCACTTTCTGCAATTAGCACAGTGTCATCTGCGTATCGAATGTTTATCATTTTTCCTCAAACCTTTAATCCAGAGTCTTCCTCTAGGTTTCTCGTGTTTTCCCTGTAAAGTGAAAACAGATTTGGTGACAAAACACAACCCTGTCTGACTCCTCTTTTGATGTTCTGGAAAGAGCTTATATCGTTTTTTATTCTCATTGCAACTGTTTGTTCCCAATACATATTTCTGATTATTCGTAGATCTTTTCCATCAATATTGAGTCATTGTAGTTGGTTGATCAATTCTTCATGTTTTACCCGATCGAAAGCCTTGGTATAGTCAACAAAGCATAAATATAAATCCTTGTTCACCTCGATTGACCTCTCTGTGATAGTTCTTAGGATGTATATGGCATTAATAGTTCCTTTCCCTTCCACAAATCCACACTGTTCATCTGCTATTTCTCTTTTGATTCTATTCCTTGTCCTGATCATGATTATTCTTAATAGGATCTTGGTTACATGACTCATCAAACTGATTGTGCGATGGAGTTCGCATTCTATATCTCTGTCTACTTTGGAAGTGCAATGAAAATTGATTTTGACATATCTTTGGGGATTTTATCAGTATCGTAAATTTCATTTAGGAGGACTGTTATTTTTTCTATACCGAATTCCTCCAGGGCTTCAATCATCTCTGTAGTAATATTGTCTGGTCCTGGGGCTTTTCCCGGTTTCATCTTTTTCAGTGCTGCTCTAACTTCATCTTTCATTATGGGTGGTTCTTCAAAGTTCTTTCTTATAATGTGTTCTTCGTTTCTGTCATCTTCAAAAAGGTCTTTAATGTACTCTCCCCATCTGTCTAATAGTATATTTTACACCCACATGTACATAAGCACAAACTGCCCATATACCAGACACCCACATGTACATAAGCACAAACTGCTCATATACCAGACACCCACATGTACATATGCACAAACTGCCCATATACCAGACACCCACATGTACATAAGCACAAACTGCCCATATACCAGACACCCACATGTACATAAGCACAAACTGCCCATATACCAGACACCCACATGTACATAAGCACAAACTACCCATATACCCGACTCCCATATGTACATAAGCACAAACTGCCCATATACCAGACACCCGCTTCCTAAAGATGTTCTTGTACGGAGATCTGAAGCTAGGACGTAATTGTGACCAGGGAAGACCACATTGAGTGATACAAGGACACACTGAAGGTTTACGCCATCAGAAGTTGCATCAAACACTACCCATTATGAAGACATTGCCCGCAACAGAACATGCTGGTGAGAGCAGTGCATGCAGGGCGCAGTCAGATTGGAACAATTCAGAACAGCTTCTTTTTAACCCTTTGACTCCCGCATCCTATCCCCCGACTGCAAAATTTTAACCTTTGATTCCCTCACCCTACAGTACATGGTGTTCCTTTGTTTCTTTGATTGCTTCTGATACAGTTATTTTGTTTGTGTATTTTTTGGCATTGCACGTCTTGGAAGATCTGCAGCGTAGCCACGACCATGACGGGCAGAACATGTAAGTTAGGACACTGGTTCTTCAGATGGAAGGTCTGTGTTCTAAGACACTGGGCCTTCAGTTGGAAGGTCTGTGTTCTAAGGACACATACCGCCCAGTGGATACAGGGTGAAGAAATTTCCGATCTCCAAGATCAACATGAGTGCATTCCTGCTTGTGTCTTAACTCTTTCCCTATCCAACAACTGCAAAAACTTAAGTCTTTGACTCCTTCACCCTATCCACCAGCTTCCTGCAGGAAGCTGGCGGAAAGGGTGAGGGAGTCAAAGACTTAAGTTTTTGCTTTGCTAGCATGGTTGACAATGCGGGATGCTGATTGACAGGGTGTGGGAGTAAAAGGTTTAACCTGTTTCATATGTATGTACACAGCAGAATATCAGATTCGCACATTAAAGATCTTATAGGATATATCTGTGTTTGGCAGTTTATGGAAACATGAAAACAATCCAGCAAGCATAACTCGGACAAGACAGGTTGACTGCCTTAACGGTGAACGAAGCCCTGACTATACATGTAAAAGTCACTCATGTTTTCCTCTGGACATGGGAGTTGCGAAAAAGAAAAGTCTGTAATAAAAACCTCAAGGTGCTCAAATCATTCTAACAGTATTCCTTTTATACAAAAATTATGATAGAAAATCCAGATTTTGCAATTTTTGAGATCACTTTAACCATTAAAAAGCTTGAGCTGAAAAATACTTGACGTGCGTCGAGAACAATGGTAAACTGTTACATTGAAATAGAACAAAAACCTGAAGATAGTCCAACTATTCCAACAGTCTCTCTTTTAAACAAAATCTTCTTAAGAAAATCTAGATCTTGCACTTGTTAAGGTCACTATCACCTTATAAGTTTCATCTGAAAAACAGAAACACAGAGTGCATCGAGAACAATGGTAGACTGTTAAAACAGTGAAAAGAAATTTCAAATATTACGAGAAGTTCGTGAAAAAGTGCTCTCATCCATACATAAAGAGGTAAAAACTTGTTCACACCTTTTTCTCAGACATTTTCTCACACACACACACACACGTTCTTTCTCTCCATCTCTCTCTCTTCCTCTCTCTCTTTCTCTCTCTCTCTCTCTCTTTCTCTTTCTCTCTCTCTCTCTCCTTACCTACCTCCGGTCGGTATGAAATGATCTCCCTTTTTGAAAAAAGGAGATTGAAAAGCGGCAACCATTTCATACAACGAGGCTTTTGGCCAATAACATATTTACCGTGGGACAATAAAACATTAATGTATTTGTCAGGAATCCACTCAGGAGCCACCGTGGCAGGGGTGGTGGGGCTCAAGATGCCTCGCTATTGTCTGTTCGGTGATACGGTCAACACCGCTTCCAGGATGGAAACCAATGGAGAGGTAATCACTGCCTTCCTGTCCATCATTTTCGTTGTCACTATCACCATCATCATCGTCGTCGTCATCCTCGTTATCACCATCGTCAACAGTGTCATCCTTATCATCTCTGTCTACGTCCTTCTACGCCATAATAATGATAGCACAGCAGCAGCAACAGTTGTCAACCTCATCATCATCCTTGTGTCGTCATCATCACAACAGCCTTTGCAGTGCATAATCTAACGAAAACATAAACACTCTTTAAGAAAAAAAAATATAAAAAAGCAGGCCTAACACATTAATGATAATATTAATGATAATAATAATGATAACAATAATAATAAGAATAACAATAATAGTGATAATAATAATAATTACATTTATAAAGTGCAAAGTCTTGATACAAAAATCAAATCAAAGTGCGCACTTTCACCATTCACCAAAGCAGTCACCCAGCAACGACCGAAACTCTAGGGTACGAAGCACACTCAAACTGGAGGGGGAGGACAGGAAGACAGCGGGGCAAAAGACTGTAGGGAGGGAAATCACTGTTGGGCGAATAGGTATGTCTTCAAGCTAGACTTGAAGGAAGACGCCAGAGTTTGTGACTGTCGAATAGACGGGGGAAGACTGTTCCAGCTGTGAGAACCAGACACAGAAGAAGAACGACAATCGACTATGGTACATTTGTAAACAAGTATCAGAAGCAGAATGGAGAGGCCGAGCAGGGGTGTACATTAGGAGGTAGTCACGAAGATAAATAGATGCAGTACCATTGACATGATCATTCGCCTTTTTACAAAGGGTAAGACGAGCTACAGAATTCTGAATATGTTGGAGGCATGCAACAGAAGAAACAGGCAAGCTAGAGAGCTACAATAATCGATGCAATACAAAAAATCATAGAAGTCTCAAGTTTAGATGCTGCATAAGTTGAAAAATAATGGCGAACAGAACTGATACGTTGCAGTTGACAGTAACAAGATTGACAGGTTGGGGTGATGAATTTCTGCATAGAAAGCTGAGGGTCAAGATTAATGCCAAGGTTCTTGACTGATTCAGAGAGTACAACAGTGATGTCAGCTAGTTGGATAGAGCAAACTTTAACGGTGGAAACCTTGTGCTTTGCGCCAGTGAGCATTGCTTCGGTCTTATCTCAATTCAGTTGTAGCTTACTCTGTATCGTCCAATTCTGGATCTTGACATAACAGTCAGAGGCTTCTAAAAGAAGAGCTGGACGATTTTCAGATGTAGTGTTATAGAGCTGATAGTCGTCAGCATAAAAATGATATCTAATGTTGTGCTGACTGATGACATTGCGTATTGGTGAGTGGTCAGGTGTAAAGTTTGATGACAACTGGCCCAGGTAAGAGCCATGGGACATATTTAACCGGCAACAGCAAATATATTGAGGCACGGATGATAACAACAAATATGTTGAAGCATGGATGATAACAGCTAATATATTGGGACATGGATGATAACAGCAAATATATTGAGGCATGGATGATAACAGCAAATATATTGAGGCATGGATGATAACTATATTGAGGCATGGATGATAACAGCAAATATATTGAGGCATGGATGATAACAGCAAATATATTGAGGCATGGATGATAACAGCAAATATATTGAGGCATGGATGATAACAGCAAATATGTTGACGCATGGATGACAACAGCAAATATATTGAGGCATGGATGATAACAGCAAATATGTTGAGGCATGGATGATAACACTACAGCAAACATAGTGAGGCATGGATGAAACAGCAAATATATTGAGGCATGGATGATAACAGCAAATATATTGAGGCATGGATGATAACAGCAAATGTATTGAGGCATGGATGATAACAGCAAATATATTGAGGCATGGATGATAACAGCAAATATATTGAGGCATGGAGGGTAAACAGCAAATATATTGGGCATGGGGATAACAGCAAATATATTGGGGCATAGGAGATACCAGCAAAATATGTTGAGGACATGGAGGTAACAGCAAATATATTGAGGCATGGAGGATATCAGCAATTACATTGGGCATGGATGGATACAGCAAATATACTGAGGCATGGATGGTAACAGCAAATATATTGAGGCATGGAGGGTATCGGCAAATATATTGGGGCATGGGGAATAACAGCAAATATATTGGGGCATAGGGGATACCAGCAAATATATTGAGGCATGGATGATAACAGCAAACATTGAGGCATGGAGGGTATCAGCAAATATATTGAGGCATGGAAGGTATAAGCAAATATATTGAGGCATGGAGGGTATCAGCAAATATATTGAGGCATGGAGGGTATCGGTAAATATATTGAAGCATGGAGGGTATCAGCAAATATACTGAGGCATGGAGGGTATCAGCAAATATATTGAGGCATGGAGGGTATCAGCAAATATATTGAGGCATGGAGGGTATCAGCAAATGTATTGGGGCATGGATGATAACAGCAACTATATTGAGGCATGGAGGGTATCAGCAAATATATTGAGGCATGGATGGTATCAGCAAATATATTGGGGCATGGGGGATAACAGCAAATATATTGGGGCATGGGGAATAACAGCAAATACAAGATACAAGATACAAGAATTTTATTTAGCCCAAAGCATCACAATGGGAAATTGTTTTGGCATTCGCATTAAAATACATATAGGCGCAAGAACGCATAAACAAATGTACACACATACTCTTACTCTCTCTCACTCTCTCTTTCACCCCTCTCACACCCTCTTCCTCCCCTCATCTCTCTCCCCCTCCCTCTTTGTCGAAACAATATCAAAGATAATGACTAAATCTAAATATGTACGGTTAAAAAAAAGCACATCATAAGAGTCAGATGCCTTGGTCAGGACTTTTAACAATGGACAAAAAGGGCAATACTCATTGAAAAACAACTTTGGTAGGTATAGAAAAAATTTGATTAAAGATGCAACGCGATATGCACATTAAAATCAAAATGAGTTAAATACAATAAAATGAGTATGTAGACTAAGAGGACAAGGTTAAACAAGAGATGAACAAGAACAAGATTTTATTTTAGCCCAGTGCTCAGACACGTGGAAAATGTTTTGGCTATGCATACAATCACACTCACGCCTCACAACAATTACAATGTTCAACATCATAGAAGACAAATTCGTCGGTCATCCACGGAATCGAAGAAACACACGCACACAACACACACACACTCTCACGCCAAGGCGCCCATATCCAAGCCACCTTAGCCCTGCCAGCTAATTAATTTAACAGCGCACATCTGTCTTTCCCTTCCCCTCTCCACACCACCCTCACCCATCCAGTTGTGGGCCACAGGCACACATTGAAGTATAGGCTTACACAAACCAGAAGAACAAGAAAACCAATGTAAGCGCGTATCCAACGAGACAAAACAAAACAAGCGCAAATTTTCGGCCAACTAGCCTTTGTCAAGCGCGAACGCACGGTCACAGACAGATCACAGACACCAAGAAGAAATTCTTACCTACTGGACGAGGCGGCAGGGAAGTTTTTAGTCCCGTTTTTATTATCCATTGTTTGGTGTCTGTGATCTGTCTGTGACCGTGCGTTCGCACTTGACAAAGGCTAGTTGGCCGAAAATTTGCGCTTGTTTTGTTTTGTCTCGTTGGATACGCGCTTACATTGGTTTTCTTGTTCTTCTGGTTTGTGTTTGCTTGGGCGCGGGCAGTCAAACTTGTTTTGGATCTTATAGGCTTACAGATTGACCTAGATTCGACTAGGCCTACTCTGTGCCAGTAACAGTCACTTCCTACACTCAGTCCCTCCCGAAAGATCGTAGCAGTTACAAAGCACTGCTGTAGAGTGGTGGACTCTGGTCAAACCTGCCTGGCTAAAAATACAAGATACAAGATACAATATTCTATTTAGCCCAGAACATCACAATAGGAAATTGTTTTGGCATTCGCATTAAAATACATACAGGAACAAGAACGCATCAACAAATGTACACACATACTCTTACTCTCTCTCACTCTCTCTCTCATCCCTCTCTCACCCTCTCCCCCCCTCATCTCTCTCCCCCTCCCTCGTTGTCGAACACAATATCAAAGATTATGACTAATTCTAAAAATGTACGGTTAAAAAAGCACATCATAAGTCAGATGACTTGGTTAGGACTATTAACAATGGACAAAAAGGGCAATACTCATTGAAAAACAACTTTGGTAGGTATAGAAAAATTTGATTAAAGATGCAATGCAATATGCACATTAAAATCAAATTGAGGTAAATACAATAAAATGAGTATGTAGATTAAGAGGACAAGGTTAAACTTTTTAAGTCAGCCAACAGGAACACATATACAAGCAACAGCCGATCCCCCATCCACCCACACACACACACACACACACCACACACACACACACACACACACACACACACACACACACACACACACACACATCCACACCCGCATGCGCACGCATGTGCGCGGAGTCAACACACACACATACGCATACATATATTGGGGCATAGGGGATACCAGCAAATATATTGAGGCATGGATGATAACAGCAAACACATTGAGGCATGGAGGGTATCAGCAAATATATTGAGGCATGGAAGGTATCAGCAAATATATTGAGGCATGGAGGGTATCAGCAAATATATTGAGGCATGGAGGGTATCAGTAAATATATTGAGGCATGGAGGGTATCAGCAAATATATTGAGGCATGGAGGGTATCAGCAAATATATTGAGGCATGGAGGGTATCAGCAAATGTATTGGGGCATGGATGATAACAGCAACTATATTGAGGCATGGAGGGTATCAGCAAATATATTGAGGCATGGATGGTATCAGCAAATATATTGGGGGATAACAGCAAATATATTGGGGCATGGGGAATAACAGCAACTATATTGAGGCATGGATGATAGCAGCAAATATACTGAGGCATGGATGATAACAGCAAATATATTGAGGCATGGAAGGTATCAGTGAATATATTGAGGCATGGAGGGTATCAGCAAATATACTGAGACATGGTGGGTATCAGCAATATATTGGGGCATGTGTCACACGTAAAGATGTTGGTGACTGGCAGTGTCTTGCAGTTTATGCAGGTTCGTGAAGATCTAGCAGTTGATCATTCTTCTCAGAGACAGAATACACCAGTCCAGGTTAAACAAAAATGATCCTTTATTTGAAAACGAAGAAAACACAACAGGAACTGGGTAAATACTTCACACATCCAATGCACCACTCGTAGTTTGCAGAATTCTTCTTCAGCCCTCAAATCTACACGCAGCAACTCCACAAATCTACAGCGACTTCTCTGTCTCTGACAGCAGGCTTACACTTTAATTCTTCCGATCACTCTCTCTCAACCCACAATCACGCTGTATTTATAACATCATGGAAAGTTCCCGAATATTCTCGGCTTTTCCCTAGATTTTCACCAAATCAAAGCCACGTTCTCGAACCTTCCTTTTCTAGAATATTCTGTAGTTCTAGCCAATCATTGTACAGGTTAAATTTGTTTACGATTTCGGAACATTCTAGAAAGGTCTAAGGTATTCTACATTTTTCTTGTCATTTCTAGATTGTTCCAATATTTCTATACAGTGAAATCAAACTTAAACATACATTTTCAGTGTTAGCAGAAACCAAAACAAATATTCTCGATTCATTATCGAATCACAAACCAATCTTCAAGAGTGAACATCGGACAGTAGCTGAATCGATAGACACATTTTGACGTCACACTTCTCTTATGGCATTCGCACTTCCACATCGAGTTTCTCTTTTTTTGAAATGTAACATAACCCCCCTCTTAAATTAAAGAAATTTCACTGAATTTCTCAAAATTCTTTAAAGGGAAATAATTTAATACAGGAAAACCAACATACAATTTGTTTCTGTCCAAACATCTATCTCAGTCCATCTGCATCACATTCTGCTGAGAAAGTCTGCAGCATGGTTGTCAGTACCTTTCACATATTCCACCTTCATGTCAAAGTTCTGAAGATTCATTGCCCATCGCATAACTCTATTATTTGCAAATTTGGCAGAGTCCAAAAACGATAAAGGTTTACGGTCAGTGTGCAAAATAAAACGAACCCCTTCGAGGAACAGTTCAAACTTACGCACAGCCCACACGATGGCAAGGCACTCTTTCACCATGATGGTGTACTTCCGCTCTGCTCTGGACAACTTCTTACTGGCATATGAAACAGGAACCAGCTTCCCTTCATGTTCTTGCATGAGCACTGCACCAACACCGTCGTCAGAAGCGTCAGCACTGAGCACAAAAGTATTTGAGGGATCAGGTAACCGTAGCACTGGCTCTCTTGACAGGAACTTCTTGACGGTGCTGAAGGCCTGATCTTGTGCTGCTCTCCCCTCCAGCTGGTTGGGTTGTCCCTTGCGAAGAAGGTCTGACAATGGTGCTGTCACAGTTGCAAAGTGGGGCATGTACTCCCTGTAGAACCCCACCAAACCAAGAAAGGATCTCAACTGCTTCTTGGTATGGGAACGAGGTGCTTCCACAATCTTCTTGACGTTGTCCTCAAGGACCCCTTTCACTCCTTCCTGGAGGCGATGTCCAATGAAGTCAACATCGTCGGCACCAATAATACACTTGCTGGGTCTAGCAGTCAAGTTGGCAGCTGTCAATCGCTTGAAAAGCTCTCGGAGGATTTCTAAATGTTCAGTCCACGTTTAAAATGGACCAAAATGTCGTCCCAGTAGAATATCACACCTTTCACGTCACCCAGTAGTTTCCTCATGCCTCGTTTTAGCGTTGCCCCGGAGTTTTTTTTTATGCCAAACGGCATACGGAGGAACTCATAAGTCCCATCTGGAGTTACAAAAGCAGTCTTGGGAACATCTTCTGGTATGGGGATTTGCCAGTACCCTTTGCTGAGGTCAGTCTTGGAGAAAAACTTATCTCCGCTCAGTCTCTGGAACAGGTCAGCAGCAGTTAGCATTGGTTCAGGATCAAGCTCTGTAAATTTATTCAGCCACCTAAAGTCAATGCATACTCTGTTGGTACCATCTTTCTTCTTGACAATGACGACTGGAGAAGCATAAAGTGACCCTCTGGACTCACGTATCACTCCCAGCTTCAGCATTTCTTTAATGTCTGCCTTCAGTGGCTCTCTGTTCGCATTTGACATGGGATAGGGTTTTGACCTGATGGGTGTGGATGATGTCAGCTTCACTTCATGATGGATCAAGTCAATCTCTCCAGGAAATTCAGTAAATATGTTTGAGTGTTCTTTCAATATCTCATGTACTTGAGCCTGCTATTGGTTGTTGAGCTGGGGTCCAAAAGCCATATTGTCTACAGTTTCTTGGGGATTGAAGTCACTTAATTCCAACAGTTCCTCATCATTCACTGTTTCTTCATCAGTAGAGTCACTAACAACGCTGCAAGTGACAAATGGCCCCCACCCCTGGATTTCAGCAACTTGTGCATTCGCTGCATGCTTCTCTGCTTCCCGTTCAATGTATTTCTTCAGGAGGTTGGAGTGGAAAATCTTTTCTTTTCTTTTGATTTTCACTACATAGTCATTTAGCCCCTTGACAGCTTTCACTGGATATGGTCCTTTCCACTGCATCAACAACTTGTTGTGGTCAGTTGGCAGGAGAATAAGGACTTTGTCTCCAGGCTCAAACTTTCTTACCCTGGTTATGGTGTCTGTTTTGCTTCTGTACTTTTGAAGAGAAGGGTCCGTTTCTTGAAACTGGGCCAGATTTTCTCTGTTTATTTCTGGTATTCCACTAGAGCCCTTAGTTTTCAGTGGGATGGTCACTTTTCCGTTTTCTGTCCTTGCTTGTGCACGTGTCTCTGCTGCACAGTTGTGCTGCCATGCAAGGTCTTGATCTTCTGCTGCTCGGGCTCCTTCAGTGTGGGTCAGGCAAACACAAGGCATTTGTCTTGCCGATGAAATATGGTGTGGGGATCTCAATGTCAGCAGTTGGAACTTATTCAATATATCCGTGCACACACCGCAGGTACCTTTTCTTGCCACTCTCTCTCTCTCTCTCTCTCTCTCTCTCTCTCTCTCTCTCTCTCTCTCTCTCTCTCTCTCTTTCTCTCTTTCTCTCTCTCTCTCTCTCTCTCTCTCTCTCTCTCTCTCTGACACATTCACACACACACACAAACACACATACACACGCGCACACACACATTAACTCACACACACATACAAACACACACACATTAACTCACACACACAACACCACACACACCACACACACACACACACACACACACACACACACACACACACACACACACATACACACACACACACACAATGCGGCGAAAGAATAGCTTGTTATTCAACGCAAACAGCGCAACAGCCGGTTGTAAGGAAATTGTATTTTCCCCAGTCGGCTATCGGATATTCATTTGACTCCTATTCTGTCACAGCTGCCGCCTCTTGCAGTCGATGCATGTGGGCTGGCCGCCTGTGTCGATAGAGCCTTGAACTCCACATCTTGTGTCTCGAGTTCATTCCCAGCCCGCAGTCACCATCATTATCATCATCATCATCATCATGTGCCCTGCCCCATGGCATTGACGATCATGGCCCTCCACACGAATCTATCCCCTGTCGCTGCAAGTACATCTCCCACCCTTTCTGTCCTCAACCACCCTGGAAGTCCAATATTTTCTCCCCGAGTCTACCTGGTGTTCTCTTTCCCTCCAGCTTTCCTGTTGTGACCAGGTGTTCTAATTCCCCTTTCCTCATATAGTGTCCTATGAATGTTGCTTGTCTTTTCCTTATCTTCTTTATCAATGATCTTCTTGTGTCTGCCTCTTTCAAGACTGTCTCGTTTGTTTTCTTTGTTGTCCATGAAACTCAACATTCTTCTTGGAAACCACATTGCTGTTGCCTCAATTTTGTTCTGACTTTGCGTGTGACTGTCCACGCCTCACAATTGTACAGCAGTATCGATTCTATATAACATTCAAGAACTCTCTTCCTGATGTTAATTGACAGACATTTTTGGTAAGAACCGTTTTCAGTATTAGAAGCAAACTGTCAGCTCCCCTCTTGATGCTCCATTCATACTACCATTTAGCCTACCGTTTCATAGAGCCTGTTCCCAATACCCCCCCCCCCCACCTTCCCCATTTGAAAACCTAACCAGCGCATGTTTTGCGCAGGCTGAAGGAAGCTGTCGGATGGTTACTGGCAAACTGGATTGGGTGCGTATAGAATTGTCAGAATGTGATGAATCCCTCATCAAAAACTCCAAACTCAATAAATTTAGTCTGAGTTAGCGCTTGCTCTGTGTGTATTTTGTTATGTCTTATATTCTTACATTACGATTACTTTTTCTCCCTTCTATGAACGGTTTGTTAAGATGGACAGCTGTTCCGATCTGATAGAGGTCAGCGTAAAATATTGATCCCAGAACGTGGCTCCCATTTCAGGACCTTGTCATTATAGTGTAGTGTTTGTTTGTTGTATTTATTCCTCTTTGTTTTTGTGTGTGTGTGTGTGTGTGTGTGTGTGTGTGTGTGTGTGTGTGTGTGTGTGTGTGTGTGTGTGTGTGTGTGTGTGTGTGTGTGTGTGTGTGTGTGTGTTTTCCTTCGTTCCTTGCTTGATTTAATGTCTTTTCACTATAAGTGATATGTGTATGTGTGTGTGTGTGGTCACATTGGAAATAGGAAATTTTGGCTCTTGTCCGCGGGAAAAGGGCGTCGCCGCAGTGCAGCGCCACCCATTTCTTTCCAGTTTGTTTTTGTGTGTGTATGTATGTGTTTGTTTGTTTGTTAGTGTGTGTGTGTGCGTGTGTGCGTGAATTTCTTTTTAAATGTGAAAGTGGATTTTGTTACAGATTTTCGTTTTATTGCCATCGGATCATTAACCTGCGCTGAGTACGTGCTGGACACGAGACTTGGTCCAGAAGACTAAGTGTGTGTGGCTTTATGGATAAGGCACCAATCTAGGATAAGGGGAGACCGAGTTCGATTCTATATAAGACAGGGGTTTTTGCCTTCCACCCACCACCCGCCCTCACTAGAATTTGAGCGGTGGTCTGCGAGCTAGTCTTTTGGATGAGATCTGAATAAAAGTGACTGCCAGCGTTCAAGTAAGTCATCATCATCATCATGTGCATGGCGTTGGCGATCATGGCTCTCCTTCTCGTAAAGAAGAGTGGCAGAATAATTCAGACGGTTTCCTCTGTTTGACTGGAAAATCAAACTGAACCTCTAGTCCTTCGGAAGGGGACGAGAAAACGAGTCGGACTCGTGTGTATTCTGATCTACGCGCGCTAAAAATCCCACGGCGGTTGAAAATAGCGAAGAGCAGGGCTCTCGCCCGGCTGCCCTGGCATAGAATAGTGGAGAGACAGGTTCATTTCCCAGGTCCCCTCCCCTTGAAAGTCAGCTTTTCTGAAGTATTGGTTTAAAAAGAAAAAAAGAAAGGAAGAAAGAAAGAAAGAAGAGTTTCATGTTGCAAATCCATTGTGAAAAAAGGAATTAATATGAATATGAAGCATGGAAAAGACAAGACATATGTACTTACCATGTTCAAATCAAACACATAAAATCAACGTCCCGAGCTCAACAACCTCTGTGTGTGTCTGCGTGTGTGTGCGCGCATTGTTTGTTCTGTTCCTATAAAGTGCAACTAGCATGCTTTTGACGTGGACAGCTTGCGCTACATTCTCAACAATCTCCTCCTTGCAACTGATATTGGCAAAGTCTCTCTCCTCACACTCCTTGATCTGTCTGCAGCCTTCGATACCATTGACCATGGTATTCTCCTTTCTAGACTTCATCATACTTTTGGCATCTCTGACATTGCTCTCTCCTGGTTCACTTCATATTTATCAAACAGAAAACAAACTGTTCTCATCAATGGCACTTACTCTCAACCTGCATACCTGACCTGTGGTGTTCCACAAGGATCTGTCCTTGGCCCTGTTCTTTTCACTCTTTATACCTCCCCCCTGTCCACCATCATCAACTCCCACTCTATAAAACACCACTTCTATGCTGATGACACCTAACTTCAAGACAGTGACTCACCTGATAATATACAGCGCCTGTTGACTCGCACCATTGAGTGTTACTCGGACATTAAGAACTGGATGACGTTCAACAAACTTCAGCTTAATGACGACAAGACAGAAGCTATCCTCATTGGCACCCGTCAGAAACTTTCTCAGCTGCCTCCTCTTTCTCTCCCATTATGTAACACATCAGTCCCAATTTCTGATTCAGCTAAAAACCTTGGTGTCTGCATTGACTCTACCCTGTCCATGAACAACTTTGTTTCTCAAACTGCCAGATCTTGCTACTATCATCTCCATCGTATAAGCCTGATCAGGAAGTATCTCTCTGTCGAAACAACTGCAAAACTCGTTCTCTCCTTCATAATGTCTCGCATTGACTATTGCAATTCACTCCTGTCTGGTCTTCCTGCCTCCACCATTCACATCCTACAGCGCATTCAAAACAATGCTGTACGCCTTGTACTCAAAAAGAAAAAAGCTGACCACATATCTCCTCTCCTGGCACAACTTCACTGGCTCCCTGTATCAAAGCGCATACAGTACAAACTAGACACCATGTGCTACAAAAGCCTCAATAACGCAGCCCCCGATTACCTGTCAAGCCTACTTGAGATCTATGTTCCCTCACGTACCCTCCGCTCTGCCTCCGATCCTCTGACTTTTCGCTTTCCACGCACTAAGCTCAATACCTATGATCCACGAGCCTTCTCTGTTTCTGGTCCACTCTCCTGGAACAAACTTCCTCTCTCAGTCCGTCAGCAACCTACTTTTGTCTCCTTCAAGTCCGCTCTCAAAACTCACCTTTTCTCCTCTGCATAAAATCCTAACCTCACTCAACCCCCTCTGTAGCCTGTCTCCGCTCGGAGGGGAATCACTTTGTTATAATATATAATTTGTATATGATATGCTCTCTATAATTTTCCATTGCTTTTATTCTTGCTTTTATTGCTTTTATTCTTTCTCCCCATTTATAGCCATGCGTGTGTGTGTGTGTGTGTGCGTGCGTGCGTGCGTGCGTGCGTGTGTGTCTGTTTCAGCGCTTAGATTTGATTTTGTCGAGATTTTGCGCTATATAAATATTGTAATTATTTATTATATTAATTATTATTATTTATTATTAAATAATTGAAGTGACCAGTATTATTATTTGGAGTCTGTCTTTTGTCGCTGCAAGTATATCTCCTACCCTTTCTGTCCCCATCCACTGCATAACTAAGTTCTTCTTAGATCTACCTAGTGCTCTTTTTCATCTAGCTTTCCTGTTGTGACAAAGCATTCTATACAACACCGAAGAACTCTCTTCTTTTTTGTAAATTGATAGCATATGCTGGTAAGAACGCTTTTCGTTTTCTTGAATGCTGTTTTAGCTTGGCCAACTGTGTTGGATATATACGTGCACCTGCCGTCTGGTGCGATGGCTGTTACCAAATATTTAAACTTATCAGCTTGTCTCAATGTTGTGCCATATGCTGTTATTTTTCATAACGGGATTTCTTGTTGTTTACTGATTACCATGAGTTCAGTCTTTATATCATTTAGCTCTAGCCCTTTATTTCTGTCTTCTATTTCTATTGTATTTGCAAGATTTTGTAGGTCTTTTCATTTTCTGCAATTAGAGCGGTGTCACTGCATAACGAAGATTGTTCATCATTTTTCCTCCAACCTTGATTCCAGGGCAGTCTTTTAAAATTTTTTATGATGGTTTGGCTGTAAAATGGAAACAAATCTGGTGACAGAACACGTCCCTTTCTAACCCCTCTTTTGATATCAAAATAAGAACATATCATTTTCTACTCTCATTGCTCCTGTGTGTTCCCAGTACATATTCCCTGTTATTCTTAGATCTATTCCGTCAATATTGACCTTTTCCAATTGGTTAATCAATTCTTCGTATCTTACCCGATCAAAGCGTTGGTAAATCAACAAAATATAAATGTAAATCCTTATTCAACTCCATTCTAATGATCTTTCAGTTAGAGTTCTGATGATGTATATGACATCAATAGTTCCTTTCCCGCTAACAAATCCACATAGTTCTGTTATTTTTGTTTTGATTCTGTTCTTTGTCTTCGTCATGATTGTTCTTAATAGAATCTTTGTCATATGACCCGTCAAGCTGACTGTATGATGGAGATGCATTCTATATCCCCTGTTTTCTTTGCAAATGCAATGAAAATTGGCTTTGACGCATATGTAGGAACTTATCTGGTGTCATACATTTCATTTAGGAGGACTTATTTTTTCATTACCAAACTCATCCAGAGCCTTTATCATTTCTGTAGTAACATTGTCTGGTCCTGGGGCTTCTCCCGGTTTCATTCTTTTCATTGCTGCTCTGGTTTCATATTTCTGTGGTCCTTCGGCGTTATTTCTGATGATTATTCCTCCCTTCTGTCACGTCAAAAAGTCATCAGTGTATTCTCCCCATCTGGCTAATATACGGCAAACATAGAACAGAATTGGAACGCGTGTATCATAAACTAAAACAAGACAGGCGCAAATTTTCGACCAACTGGACTTTGTCAAAAGACAACAAGAACAAACGAACAACATTTGACACACAAACATGTAGTAGACAACGCCATATGTGTGGCGTTCAGCAGGAACAAGTGGCAGGTTTAATGGATAAGACGATAAATCGAGATTTGATGCGCAGCGTATACGGCAGCCAAAGAGTTGTTCCTGGCAAAGTTCGACTGAAAAATCTCCTGGTATAGGCGAACAAAAATTTACCCATGCAGGACGGGAAAAAAATGGGTGGCGCCCTACGATGATGGCATACTTCCGCTGGCGACAGCGGCCAGCATTTCACACCGAAAAATTCCGTTGTGACCAAAACAAAATCCATCCAATCCAACGCAGTCCAGTCCTGTCCGATCCATTTCAATGCCATCCCATCCAATCTGATCCTATCCAATCCAATCCGATCCGATCCAGTGCAATCAAATCAAATCCTATCCTATTCAATCTAATGCCATGCGATCCAATTCGACCCAATATAATCCAGTCCAATGCAATTCAGTCCGATCCAATGCAGTCCATTCTGATCTGATCCAGTGTAATCCAGTACAATCCATTGAAATCCAGTCCAATGCATTCTAGTCCAATCTGATCCGATCCTATCTAATTTGATCCCATGCAATCCGATCCTATCCAATGCAGTGCAGTCCAGTTCATTGCAATCCGATCCCATCTGATCCAATCTAATCCAGTTCGATCTGGTTCAATCTAATCCGATCCTCTGCACTCTGATCCAATCAAACCAAATCCAATTTGATCCAGTGCCGTCAGCTACATTCCAACCCTATCAGTGCGATCCAAGTCAATCCATGCAATCTAGTCGAATCCAATCCAGTGAGAGGTGATGTAGAGCTCTCCAAGATACCTTGCCATGTGCATGTTTCATGGTAGACATGATCTGTCTGTGCTGGTTCCAGGCAATGAAAATTCACATCAGTGAGACCACAAGACAACAAGTTGTCAGCTACCCCTTCATGGTGGAGAAGAGGGGGGAGATTGAAGTCAAGGTAGGTTTGTTTGTTTGTTGTTCTTAGCACCATACTCCACCCCACCTTCTCTCTTCTTAGTTTTGTTGTGTGTGTGAGAGAGAGGGTGACAGTGAGAGAGAGATTATGGTATAGATGTAACAGTTGTGACAATCTCTCTCTCTCTCTCTCTCTCTCTCTCTCTCCACACTCACACCACACACACACACACACACACACACACACACACACACACACACACAGATTATGGTATAGATGTAACAGTTATGACAATCTCTTTCTCTCCCTCTCTCTCTCTCTCTCTCACACACACTCACAAACGCGCACGTACACACACTCATTTACACACATAATACACGCTGTTTCTCGTACATACGTACACACACTCATTTACACACACACACACACTCTCTCTCTCACACACACACATACACACACATTCTCTGTCTCTCACTCGCATACACACACACTCTCTCTGTGGTTACTCTCTCTCTCACTCACTCACACACAACACACACACACGCGCGCGCGCGCGCATTCACACTCACACACACACGCACTCGCTGTCTTTGTGAAACAGCCTGTATCTTTATCACTCAGGCCCACCCCACGAAATCCGACCGATAGCCGCGCAAAAGGAAATGAACATCAGACTGCACAGAAGGAAAATCCTCCACTCCGTGCAAATCACCTGCCATTTCCGGTTGAAAGGACTGTGAGTGCGAAAGGGACAGACGGGGGAGGGGGGGGGGTAGGGATGAGGGAGAGAGGGACAGACATGGAAACAGACAGACAGACAGACGAAGAGACAGAGACTCAAGACTAAAAGGACCTGAATGACATAGAACAACAGACCCTGTCATAATATCAGGCAGTCTTTGGAATGGCAGGATGATAATTAAAAATATACAATTTGTTTTATGATAATACATCGAGATGAGACATAGACACAGAGAGAGAGACACACGCACACACACACACACACACACACACACACACACACACACACACACACACACACACACACACACACACACACACCCCACCACACACACACACACAGAGGCAGGCAGGCAGATGGAAAGAGAAAACAGGAACATATGTTTTGTTTGTTTCCAAGGATGGTAACCTAAGCAAATACAGAAGCAAATCAAATGCTTTTTGTACTTCCAGCCTCGTTCTTGGAGGGCCTGTCCTAAGGTGAATACAAATACACTAAAACAGAACGAGAATAATGATGTAGTAATGCAAACTTGTAACATCAAAGAGAGAGAGAGAACTGTTACAATAGCCATTACTGCTACTGTTATGTTCATAATCAATACATGATTCATGATTGCAGTACAGTTGTTTTGTTTTTTCAGTCCTTTCGATGTTATATTAAGTTACACACACATTCGCACACATCTGCTCGCGCGCGAGCGAGCACACACACACACACACACACACACACCCACACACACACACGCGCGCCGCGCGCGCGCCGCCGCGCGCACACACCAAGCTCGAGCTGTTGACGACTCAGAAGACAGAGCAATGCTTCTACGTCTTTACTGGAACATACTGTCTGATTCTCAACTGACATTTATATACATGTTACAATGAACAGCAATCAGTTCACATTTACACGATCAGTTCACATTCACACGAATATCTTGCCATGCTGCTATCTACACGAATATCATCCCGTGCTGCTATCAGCAGGCTGATTACAGTTAACACACGAAACGAAATCATTGAAACATTTTCTTTATACCTGTAATACTGTCTTTCAGCCATACGAAATAAATGTCCGTTTTCTCTATTTCTACTGCAACAGTTATTCAATAATAATTCAGTATTTTGTCCCAAAGGACCCATTCATTCATTTACATCATTTCAAATTAAACATGATCATTATACTGACCCTCTTCATCATGTCCATGTTTTACTCATACTTCAGACAATCTGAAGTGGTGATGTCAAAAAGAGCGCAGCGGCCAACACTGAACTCGGTGACGTCGACAGGTGAGACAGGTGAGATTGTTATTACTGTCATTATCATTATCAATATGAACACATAATTTGCCGTGAGAGCCCAAGATAGAATTATGAGAGATATACATTGATTGTAACAAGTTGACTTAACCATTAAATGATTCAGTTCAGCAGCTACCGACTTCAGCTGTTCATGATTTCACATTTCACGTTATCAGTCGTCATCAAAGACAAAACAAATGTATGAATGACTAGGAATGTACCAAAATACAGGTAATCATGTATGTGTATGTATGTGTATATATGTATATATATATATTATATATATATATATATTATATATATATATATATATATATATATATATATATGTATTTCAGCCTAAACCTTCCCACTGCAGGACTGTGGTCACTGTTGCAGTCTGCACCTGGTAGTGTTTTTGTGACAGTAAAGAATTCCTCTGTCCATAATTGTCCTGGGGAAACTACGATGGTGGTTTCCCCTTGCCTTCCATCGGGTTTTTTTTTCAGGGTTAACTCCCTTAGCCTTACTCTCTCCCGAGATGTCCACAAGGCAGTGGAGCTATTTACCCATAACTTGGGGGTCTGGTTCGTGGGCACCAGGGCATATCCACACGCTGGTGGGCCTGCATGCCGCACGTCTGGGGGCCAGACCAAAAGCAACATCAAACTAAACCTTGGACTCTTAAAGACACGTAAAAAATTTAATGTACATGTTCAAAACAAATTCAGTGCTCTGGAAGACGTTGGTGACAGTGAGGAACAATGGACAAAGTTGAGAAATTCGATAAATGAAGCTTGTGAAGAAATCACTAAAGCAGATAAAAAAGCAAAAAAGAACTGGATGACTAGTGAAATTTTGGGCTTGATGGAGGAAAGGAGGAGGGTAAAGAGAAACGAGGAGATATACAGGAAGATAAACAAAGAAATCAGGAATAGGTACAATGAAGCTAAGGAAGCTTGGCTGAACACAAAATGCAAAGAAATAGAAGACCAACACAGAATGGATCCTCAGGGTATGTACAGACGAATTGAAGAAATTGTCCACAGGAAGAACACATGCACATCAACTGGTTGCTTAAAATGGAAAGATGGCACGCTTATCATGGAAAAAGACAAAATATTGGACAGATGTGGAGAGTACATTAAACACCTTTTTGAGGATGACAGAAACGAAGAACACATTATAAAAAAGAACTTTGAAGGACCACCCATAATGAAAGATGAAGTTAGAGCAGCACTAAAAAAGATGAAACCAGGAAAAGCCCCAGGACCAGATAACATTACTACAGAGATGATTGAAGCCCTGGAGGAATTTGGCATAGAAAAAAATAACAGTCCTCCTAAATGAGATTTACGACACTGGAAAAATCCCCAAAGATATGTCAAAATCAATTTTCATTGCACTTCCAAAGAAGACAGGGGCTATAGAATGCAAACTCCATCGCACAATTAGTTTGATGAGTCATGTAACAAAAATCCTGTTAAGAATAATCATGATGAGGACAAGGAATAGAATCAAACGAGAAAAAGCACAAGAATAGCAGAAGAACAGTGTGGATTTGTGGAAGGGAAAGGAACTATTAATGCCATATACATCCTAAGAACTATCATAGAGAGGTCGATTGAGATGAATAAAGATTTGTATTTATGCTTTGTTGACTATACCAAGGCTTTCGATCGGGTAAGACATGAAGAATTGATCAACCAACTGGAGAGACTCAATGTTGATGGAAAAGATCTACGAATAATCAGAAATATGTACCGGGAACAAACAGCTGCAATGAGAATACAAAAACAATATAAGCTCTTTCCAAAACATCAAAAGAGGAGTCAGACAGGGTTGTGTTTTGTCACCAGATCTGTTTTCACTTTACAGCGAAAACATCATGAGAAACCTAGAAGAAAACCCTGGATTAAAGGTTGGAGGGAAAATGATAAACAACATTCGATGCGCAGATGACACCGTGCTAACTGCAGAGAATGAAAGGGACCTACAATACCTTGTGAATATACTAGAAATAGAAAGCAAAGGTAAGGGGTTGGAACTAAACAGCAGGAAGACTGAAGTCATGGTGATCAGTAAAAAACATGAAATCCCCTCATGCAAAATAACAGCAAATGGCACAACCTTGACACAGGTTAATAAGTTCAAATACCTGGGAACGGTCATTTCATCAAACGGCAGATGCACATCGGAAATAGCCAGCAGAATCGGCCAAGCCAAAACAGCATTCAAGAAGATGACAAGCATTCTTACCAACAAATGCCTATCATTTAACATCAGGAAGAGAGTCCTTGAATGTTATTTAGAACCAATACTGTTGTACGGATGTGAGGCGTAAACAGTCAACAAGCAAAGCCAGAACAAGATTGAGGTAGCCGAGATGTGGTTTCTAAGAATGTTGAGAGTTCCATGGACAGCAAAGAAAACAAACGAGACAGTCTTGATGGAGGCAGACACAAGTAGATCACTCATAAGGAAGATTAGGAAAAGACAGGCAACATTTATAGGCCATTTTATGAGGAAGGGGGATTTGGAGCACCTGGTCACAACGGGAAAGCTGGAGGGAAAGAGAGCACCAGGTAGACCCAGGGAGAAAATGCTAGACGGACTTGCGGAGTGGCTGAAGACAAGGAGGGTGGAGGAGATGCTTGGGGCAACAAGAGATAGAGACAGATGGAAGTCCATGATCGCCAACGCCGTGCGGCAGGGCACCTAATGATGATGATATGTATATGTGTGCGTGTGTGTGTATGTGTGTGTGTATCATATATATACTTTGTTAGTTTGGCCGATCTCCCGATCGAGCCTCTGTGACGTACTCCTTCCACTTGCTCCTGTCCAACATAGCTGCCTTGATCTCATCGATGTTTTCGAGGCCAGTGTCCCTTTTGAAAGATCAATGAAGTCTGTTGCCATCCTTCCCCTGTTCGCTGTCCCTCCAGTTGGCTGCCACAGTACAAGTTGTGAAGCAACTTCCTCTGGATGTCGCATACAGTGACCGGCTAGGTGAAGCCTACGTGTTCTTATCTTGTCACTAACTTTAGGGAGGTATCCATATAGCTCTTCGTTAGTCATGTGTATATATATATATACAAAATATGTATACACTCACACACAACACACACAAACAACAACAACAACAACAACAACAACAACAACAACAACAACAACAACAACAACAACAACAACAACACAACAAAAACACACACACACACACACACACACACACACACACACACACACACACACACACACACACACACACACACCACGTACGAGTGGCAGAATGGTTCAGATGTTCGCCAGCTAAACTCTAAACTCGAGGTTCCAGGGTTCGGCTCCCGTTGAGGCTTCGACCTTTCTCTTCAGTTTGACCAGAAAATTGAACTGAACGTCTAGTCCTTCAGAAGGGGACGAAAAACGAGTCGCACCCTTGTGCCCCCTGGCCTGTGCACGCTTAAAGATCCTACGGCAATTGAAAATTGCGAAGAAAATTATGAAGAGCAGGACTTTCGCCCTACTGCCCTGGTAAAAAATTGGAGAGATAGATCGATTTTACAGGGGTCCTCCCCATGAAGGTCATTTGGCCTTCTTGCCTTTCTAAAGTCTTGGTTAAAAAAAGGATGGCGCTGCTATGCGGCGACGCTCTCAAAGGGGAGAGTAACCCGAGTTTCACATTATAAATCCAATGTGACAAAAGGAATGAACATGAATAAGATATATCTATATCCATATCGATATCTATATACATAATCTGTCAGGTCGGATAGCTACTGGTAACCTGGAACCCAGTACTACCTGTCACAGGGTCGAATTGCTGGCGACTAAACCAGCACCCCCACCAGTCCTCTCAGGAGGATGGTGAGGAGGGTGGCTAGAAACCCTGGTGGAATTAAATTAGATCCATCAAAGGGCGCCAGCTCTGAAGAGCTAGCCGCGGCCATCTAGCTAAGGGAGTAAACCCTGACAGTTAATCCGGTGTGGGGCCCCTAAGGCGGTTGGATGGCAAACTTTGTCACTTTCCGGCAGCTCCTGCGGCTGCGTTGGCACCAAAACGTAACAGGCCTGCTGTTCCTTTGGATCTGTCAGCGAGGTGGAGAGGGGGGACAAGTTGCATGGGCAACAGCCTGTCTTCCATATTACACTGCCCAGGCTTACATCCGTACATTCATCCACAAACACTCTGCACCTACGACCTGGAGAGGACACTCCAGCCTCGCTACTAACACTAGTGTCGGCACAACACGGGGAGCAACAGATACCGGTGATAAGCCATTGCTCAACTGGCGTAGAGCTGACGCCAGGGGTTGCTTTTGACGGTGGGAGAGACCTTCGTGTCTTACTGGACAGCTAACGCCCGCCTAAGCTGGGCAGCCCCCAGCCAATCAGGTGCTGTCCCGCCACGACCTGCCTTCTTCATTGGGTGCATGAAGATTAGGAGAAAATCTGACAAGCAGGTCGTTAACTACCGCACCAGGCAAAAAGAAAAATTCAAATTCAAGAAACGGATCAGGAAAAGGATCAGCAGTGAAACTGGGCTGTTGGAATGTCCGAACAATGATGCCTGGGCTTTCCCAAGATCTGCAAGACATCAGCAACGCCAGAAAGACCGCCATCATAAATAGCGAGCTAAAGAGGCTCAATGTGGACATTGCCACTCTGCAGGAAACACGGCTGGCTGACTCAGGAACACTGAAGGAAAGGGACTACACCTTCTTCTGGCAAGGAAAGAGTTCTGATGCCCCAAGAGAGTATGGAGTAGGCTTTGCAGTAAGGAACAGCCTGCTGAACATGATTGAACCAGGCAGCGGCGGTTCAGAGCGATTCTTGACTCTCCGCCTCAACACCACCGAAGGCTATGTCACTCTCATCAGCGTTTATGCCCCAACTCTGTCTGCCTCTCCAGACGCCAAGGATGAGTTCTACGAAAATCTTGCATCAACCATAAGGAACATCCCCAGGACAAAACAATTTGTTCTCCTGGGCGACTTCAACGCCAGAGTGGGTGCAGATAATGACTCATGGCCCTCCTGCCTCGGTTCCTTTGGAGTGGGGAAAATGAATGAGAACGGACTGCGACTGCTTGAGTTTTGCGCCTGCCATGAACTGTGCATCGCCAACTCCTTCCAAGACGAAGCCTCAACACAAAGTCTCCTGGAGGCATCCGCGCTCAAAACATTGGCACCAACTGGATTTGATCCTAGTAAGACGTGCTGCTATCAAAAACGTTCTCCACACTCGCTCTTATCACAGCGCAGACTGGGACACAGACCACTCTCTGGTATGTTGCAAGATGAGGCTGCAACCAAAGAAGTTCCACTGCTCAAAGAAACAAGGGAACCCTCGCATTGACGTCAGCAAGATGTCTCAGCCAGATCTTGTAGAACAGTTCGCAGAGGCCTTTGAGAGAGAATACGATGTATTGCAGCCCAGAGACTGCCACAGAGAGATGGGAAACGCTACGAGACACCATGCACTGCACTGCTATGGCCACCTTTGGGAAGAAAACTGTGAAGTCCCACGACTAGTTTGAGGCCAAATCATCAGAGATGACTCCCACTGTTGAGACCAAGCGCGCCGCACTCACCGAGTATAAGCGGTCACCCAGTGTTTCGTTCTTTCTACAGCCAACTCGGAAGACAGGGCAATGCTTCTTCGTCTTTACTCGTCGCTGTCTGATTCTCAACTGACTACAGTATATATACATATCACAGTGAACAGCAATCAGTTATCATTTAAACGAATATCATGCCGTGCTGCTATCCGCACGCTGTTTACTGTTAACACACGTCACATCTCCCTTTCTTTAAGGAAATACAATCAATTAATCATTTTTCCTATCTTTCAGTCCATACGAAATAAATGTGTTTCCTACCTTTATCACAACATTAACTTTACAAACACTCATTCTCACGCACAGGGCCCAATCATTCATTCACCTCATTTTATCTCTGATCATTATACTATCCATATTTCACAATGTTTTCAGTTTATCTGATTGTGGTAGAGACTTCAGTTTCACTCATATTTCAGGAAATCTGGCCTTTTGTTTTGTCTTCCAGATCTTGTTCTGTAAGGAGAACTAACTGGTTCGGGTTGTCCTGTCCTTGTTTGTTTGATAACTTCATCTGGCTCCTTGATGCTGGTTGTCTCAGACATTTTGATGACAGGTGACTGATCAGATGAGTTCTCACGGACAGACGATGCTGGCGTCCTGACATCTGTTCCAGTTCCAGTTTTCTTGTTATCTTCGAGCATCTGTTTTGATGGAATGATGATTTGCTGTTGCTTGCCCGATGTGTCGCTTTCCTGATGTCTTCCAGAAATCATCCTTCTCTGAACCAGTCGTTGAGGGTTGATTGTCTGCTGAAGCTCCGTTTCTGTTGTGTCTCGTAGCTGACGACGATTCCTTCTGTACTGACGTCCGTCCTCTGTGCGAATGTTGTATGACCGGATGTTCACCTGTTGGTCTACTTTGGCACTGATCCACTTCTTGGATCCTGGAGGTTGGAATTTCACAATCTGTCCCGGACTCAGTTCTGTCAGCTCTACTGCGCTTCTGTTGTAGTAGTGCGCTTGCTTCAGTTTCCTTTTCTCAAGTTCTTTCTTGATTGGTACAACTGTAGGTAGGAGTAATGTCTTTGACGTCGGCACTTGTGTTCGTGTTCTTCTGCCGAACAGTCTCTGAGCAGGCGAACTGTTTACAGTCTCTGTCGGGATGTTTCTCAGTTCAAGTAAAGCGAGGAAGGGATCTTGATTGTTGTGTTCTGCTTTCTTCATGCACATCTTTGCAGCCTTCACCGCGCTCTCTGCTTTTCCATTGGACTGAGGGTATCCGACTACACCGAGTAGTCTCTGCACAGCTGCTTTGTCTTCTGGCACTGGGAGTTGTTGGACAGCGTCCAATTTCTTTGGGTCGGCTTTCAAGCCTTCTCTTGAGAAGATGTGTCCCAAGTATGATATCTCTGTTCGTTTCATCTCAAACTTCTCCTTGTTGAGTTTGATTCCAGTCTCTCGGCATCGTTGTAGCAAACGGTTCAGGTTGGTATCATGAACTTGTGCTCCTGCTTCGTCGGTTGGTCCTCTGCCAAAAACAAAGATGTCATCATGAACCGCCACCACGCCTGGCAGTCCTGCCAGAGCGATGTCAATCCTCCTCTGGAATTCTTCTGGGGCAGGTGAAATACCAAAGGGCATTCGTTTCCATCGGTATTTGCCAAAAGGCGTCTCAAATGTTGTCAGGTAGCTGCTGTCTTCGTCCAGTTCAACGTGCCAAAACCCGTTTTTCGCGTCCAGGTGTGTGAAGTATTTTGCATCTTTGAGGAGAGGCAGTACGTCATCAATGGTTGGCATGGGGTACTCGATTCTCCTGAGGGCTTTGTTCAGTGGCTTAGGGTCGATGCACAATCTGACTTTCCCATTGCTCTTTGTTGTTACGACCAAACTGCTTATCCACTCCGTTGGCGTGTCTACTTTAGTGACCACGTCCAGTTTTTTCAACGTCTTCAGCTCGTCCTTCACTTTCTCTTGCACTGCTATTGGCCACTTTCTGCAAGGCATCTTCACTGGAGCAATACTGGGGTCTGTTTCTAGGTGTAATTTCCCTTCTAGTTTTCCTTCTCCTTCAAAGACATCGTTGTACTTTGTGAGTATATCTTTTGCATTTTCCTCCTCTTTCTGATTCGCCGCTATCGTTGCAATGTTCTTTTCATTGATCGTCAACAATTGCATGTGCTGTACAGCTTTCAGTCCCAGTACTGGCTTACAGTCCGTTTTGGTGATCGCGAAGTTGACTTTGTATTTCCTTCTGTTCTTGGGGTTTTTCACTCGCAGCACTATCTCCCCCACAGGCGTCATTTCTGTTCCGTTGAACATCACCAGCTTTTTCTTCGTCTCTTGCAGGTCAGACTTTCTTTCATCTCCTGTGACTTCTCTGTACAGGCTCTCAGACATCACGTTTGTTGTTGCACCTGTGTCAAGAAGAAATCTTACCGGCATCTCATTTATCAGCATTTTTGCTCGTATGTTTCTCTCCTTTTTTCTGGTTTTGTCTTCGATCCCGAGGATTTCATTATCGCTTTCAGTGTCGGTCTCTTCTTCTTCGAAGTGCCGAACTCTTGTTTTCTTTTGATTTTTCATGGGTGTTCTGCAGCATGAAGCAAAGTGATTATTTCCTCCACAAGCTTTGCATTTTCTTCCAAATGCTGGACATTTCTCTTTTGCTCTTGGGTGCTTTCCACCACAATATCCGCATTTCTCTCTGTACTCTGGTTTGTTTCCTTTGCTATACTGCTTTGCTGTCTTCTTTTCTTTGAAAGCTTGGACTTCCTGCGTGTCCTGCGTTTTTCTCATCATTTGGACGGTTTGATGTTGACTTGATTCATGCGCTCTGCACATATCAATACATGCAGTCAATGTCAACTGTCGCACTTCCAGTAATTTTGATCGCAGAGTCTCGTCATGTACACCCAGTACGATTTGACTCTCTCAACAGTCTGTCTTCCAGTGGACCATAATTACAGGTCTTGATCAGTCTCCGCAGTTCTGCTACAAACTGTTCGATAGATTCTCCTGCTGCTTGATATCTGCAGTTGAATCTGAATGCTTCGTAAGTTTCATTGGTTGAACCCACACAGTATTCTTCGAATTTCTGGAGAACAGTGTCAATGTCATTTCTTTCAGCTTCATTAGCAAATGCCAATCCTTCATAGATGTCCATAGCATCCAGCCCGATGCAAGAAAGAAAAACTGCTGTTCTGTATGTTGAGTCTTCTTCTGTCTGTGTTGTCACAATTTCATAGCTGTCCCAAAGCCTCTTGAATTTCCTCTGCAGGTTTCCTCCATTCACATCAAGTTTAGGAGGCAAGGGAATCTTGGCATGTCGTCGACTGGCTTTTCTCTCTTCTTGTTCATCTTCCATGGTTGAACTTTAGTCTTCAATATTCTGGATTTTTGTTAGAGTTCGTAATCACGATTCTGACACCATGTTTCGTTCTTTCTACAGCCAACTCGGAAGACAGGGCAATGCTTCTTCGTCTTTACTCGTTGCTGTCTGATTCTCAACTGACTACAGTATATATACATATCACAGTTAACAGCAATCAGTTATCATTTAAACGAATATCATGCCGTGCTGCTATCCGCACGCTGTTTACTGTTAACACACGTCACACCCAGTGAGAAGAACCTGCAAATCCTCAGGGCTGCCAGAAGTAAGGTTCAGCTTATCGCCAGGCGCTGCGCAAACGAGTACTGGACAGAGCTCAGCGAAGAGATACAGAGTGCTGCTGAAAGAGGCAACTTCCGAGGAATGTATGATGGCATCAAGAAGGCACTGGGACCAACACAGAGCAAGATCGCCCCCCTCAAATCTCCACTGGGGAAGTAATCAGCGATCCTAGCCGACAGATGGAAAGATGGGCGGAACACTACTCCAACCTCTACTCCACACAGACCATGGTGTCCCCCTCAGCCCTCGATGCCATCAAGTGCATGCCGGTAATGGAAGAACTTGACGCAGAGCCAACTGTGGACGAACTCAGCAAGGCCATTGATAGCCTGGCATCAGGCAAGGCACCTGGCAACGACGGAATTCCCCCAGACCTCATTAAGCACTGCAAGACTTCTCTTCTGCACCCTTTGCACGCAGTCCTCTGTCAGTGTTGGAATGAGGGAGCTGTACCGCAGGACATGAGGGACGCCAAGATCGTCACCCTGTACAAAAATAAGGGCGAAAGGAGCGACTGCAACAACTACAGAGGTATCTCACTCCTCAGCATTGTTGGCAAAGTCTACGCTCGGGTCCTCCTAATCCGCCTGCAGAAACTGGCTGAACGCGTCTACCCAGAATCACAGCGTGGTTTTCGAGCAGAGAGATCCACGGTAGACATGGTCTTTTCCCTTCGCCAAATCCAGGAGAAGTGCAGAGAGCAGCGGATGCCCCTGTATGTGGCATTCATTGACCTCACCAAGTCAGCAGAGATGGCCTTTTCAGGGCTCTCCGAAAAATCGGCTGCCCCCCCCCCCCCCCCCCCAAACTGCACAGCTTAATTGAGTCCTTCCACTCCAACATGAAAGGGACGGTGCAATTCAACGGAAACCTCTCCAAGCCCTTCGACGTACGCAGCGGTGTGAAACAAGCTGCGTCCTGGCCCCAACCCTCTTTGGAATCTTCTTCGCTCTCCTCCTGAGGCATGAGTTCAGCACAGCGCAAGAAGGGATCTACCTGCGGACCAGATCAGATGGCAGGCTCTTCAATCTCGCCCGCCTTAGAGCGAGGACAAAGGTCCGTGAAGCCCTCATCAGAGACATGCTATTTGCCGACGATGCCGCAGTTGTGACCCATACTCAGCGGGACTTGCAGTCACTAATGGACCTCTTCTCCCAGGCCTGCAAAGATTTTGGTTTGACCATCAGTCTTTAGAAGACAAACGTCCTGGGCCAAGGCACGCCATCTCCACCAGCTATCACCATTGATGACTACGAGCTTGAAGCCATCCATCAATTTACATATCTTGGGTCCACTATCACCGATAACCTCTCCCTTGACACAGAGATCGACAAGAGGATCGGGAAGGCAGCCACAACACTAGCCCGCCTCACACAAAGGGTGTGGACAAATCCCAAGCTGACCACGAAGACAAAGATGGCTGTATACAACGCCTGTGTCCTCAGCACCTTGCTGTATGGCAGCGAGGCGTGGACCACGCATGCTCATCAGGAGAAAAGGCTCAATACCTTCCACCTGAGAAGCCTACGGCGCATACTCGGCATTTCCTGGCAAGACAAGGTGACCAACACCGAAGTCCTGACCGCGCTGGCCTCCCAACCATGCATACCATGCTGAGACAGCGTCGGCTGCGCTGATTGGGCCACGTTTGCCGCATGGAAGATGGTCGCATCCCGAAAGACATCTTTTATGGTGAGCTTGCCACAGGGCAGAGAAACATTGGCCGCCCACAGCTGAGATACAAAGACGTTTGCAAACGTGACATGAAGGCGCTAGAGATCAACACTGAGTCCTGGGAGGACCTCGCAGACGACCGCAACAGCTGGAGAAGCACTCTCAAGAAACAGCTGCGGATTGGTAAGGACAAACTGTCAGCTGCTGCAGCAGAAAAGCGAGTTCGCAGAAAAGGGATGACAGCCAACAGATCAGCATCAGCATACACATGCGACTGCTGCGACAGAGACTGCCTCTCTCGCGTTGGTCTCTACAATCACAGGCGACGCTGCTTGGACCAAGCAGACAGCCCATCTAGACATTAGAACGGATGTACTTTGTCCATGGTCAGCCATGACCGAGGGAGGCCTACCTACCTAAAACCTAATACCTAATATATATATATATATATATATAATATAATATAATATATATATAAGTATGTATGTATATGTATACATATATTGCAACGTGTATGTAAGTCACTTGAGTTGAACATAATGGTTTTAGAACAACAGATTATTGAAGGCATATTGCTATCCTGAGTCATTTTCATCCATTTTAGTCTCGTTACTTTACATCTAATTCAGTTATCCTTGAAATGGAATTCATCTTCTGTCACACCACAAGCTGTACACTTTCTACTTCTCGTCGAATTTTAATGTACCTGGCTATTTGTTTGTAGGGCATGTGCACTGACTGGAGACATCTATCTCTCGTCAAATTTTGGTTGGGTCTAAAATCTGTTAGATAAGGTTCTAAACGCTAGTTATGTGTGTGTGTTGTGTGTGTGTGTGAGCGCGCATGTGTGCTTTCATGCTTGTGTTTATGTGTGTGTGTGTGTGTGTGTGTGTGTGTGTGTGTGTGTGTGTGTGTGTGTGTGTGTGTGTGGCGCGCGCGCGCGTAAGTGTTTGGGTTTACTTGTGTGCTCTGTGCGTGCGTACATGTTTGCGGGAATGTGTACGTTCTTATATGAATGTTGTGTGTGTGCATGCGTGTGTTTGTATTGTGTGTGTGTGTGTGTGGTGGTGTGGTGTAGTGTACGTTACAGTTTGCTACGGGTTCAAAAGTCTAAGTGGAAAATCATGATATCGGTCTGTCACCAGCACACGCATGTTCAGTGTTCGTTTTTGCACCCTTTATCACCTCCTCTCCACTTTCCCCGCCATCTCATTAGTGCTGCTACGGTAAGCTGGTGACGGCCTCACACGGTAGGTAGTTCTTTTAGGGGTTGGGGTCCTAGGATACATGTCACTATGGTCCTGAGAACGTGCTTCCAGTCGTAACGAAGAATTAAGATATAGGCCATTAGACGAGATAACTGTCCATGCTTAGCTAGCGGAGATATGCTGTAAAGATACTTAGTCTCTAAGAAGTTACATCGAAAGTTTGGATTTGTTCAAGAGAGATTCATTGCACTCAGACAGTTCCATATGCGCTACATCCAATCTGCCACTAATTATCTGACGGACTTCACGAGCCTGTGCAAAACCATATGCGCTGGCCAGGTCTTGAAATGTGTACGGTGCGAGAATAAGGGAACTTACGAAGCACCCAGCTGATACCCCCTGAATGTTAGGAGCATCAGGATGGGATTGAAGTCGAGAAATGATTCCACGGCTCTGTGAAAAGAGCCAGGTAGTCCGCGTAAGTTAAGTGCATGCACGTCGGACGGGAATTGAACCCAGGACACCCGTGTGACAGGAAGTATTCTACGACCTGTTTAGAGTCAGGTTCTCGGATACGTGTCACTATGGTGCTGAGAACATACATGTGCATGATGTTTCAGTATTAAGATACAGGGCATGATTATATAGTGGTATTTCAGTATTAAGGTACAGGGCATGACTGCATAGTGGTATTTCAGGATTAAGGTACAGGGCATGATTGCATAGTGTTATTTCAATATTAAGGCACAGGGCAGGATAATACTGAAATACCACTATACAATCTTGCCCTGTGCCTTAATACTGAAATACCACTATACAATCATGCCTTGTATCTTAATACTGAAATACCACTATACAATCATGCCCCTTTCTCTTAATACTGAGTGGTATCTCAGTATTAAGGCACAGGGCAGGATTGTATTTCAGTATTAATGTACAGGGACATGATTGTATAGTGATATTTCAGTATTAAGGCACAGGGCATGATTGTATACTGTTATTTCAGTATTAAGATACAAGGCATGTTTGTATACTGTTATTTCAGTATTAAGGTGTAGAGGCATGATTGTATAGTGGAATTTCAGTATTAAGGTACAGGGCATGATTGTATACTGTTATTTCAGTATTAAGGAGTAGGGCCATGATTGTATAGTGGTATTTCAGTATTAAGATACAGGGCATGATTGTAAAGTCGTATTTCAGTATTAAGGTATAGGGGCATGCTTGTATAGTGGTATTTCAGTATTAAGGTACAGGGGCATGATTGTATAGTGGTTTTCAGTATTAAGAGAAAGGGGCATGATTGTATAGTGTTATTTCAGTATTAAGATACAAGGCATGATTGTATAGTGGTATTTCAGTATTAAGACACAGGGCAAGATTGTATAGTGGCATTTCAGTATTAAGGCACAGGGCATGATTGTATAGTGGTATTTCAGTATTAAGGCACAGGGGCATGATTGTATACTGTTATTTCAGTATTAATATACAGGGCATGATTGTACACTGTATACTGTTATTTCAGTATTAAGGTAAAAGGCATGATTGTATAGTGGCATTTCAGTATTAAGGTACAGGGGCATGATTGTATAGTGGTATTTCAGTATTAAGGTACATGGCATGATTGTATACTGTTATTTCAGTATTAATGTACAGGGCATGATTGTATAGTGGTATTTCAGTATTAAGGTACATGACATGATTGTATACTGTTATTTCAGTATTAAGGTACAGGGGCATGATTGTATAGTGGTATTTCAGTATTAAGGTACATGGCATGATTGTATACTGTTATTTCAGTATTAATATGCAGGGCATGATTGTATAGTGGTATTTCAGTATTAAGGCACAGGGGCATGATTGTATACTGTTATTTCAGTATTAATTACAGGGCATGATTGTACACTGTATACTGTTATTTCAGTATTAAGGTAAAAGGCATGATTGTATAGTGGCATTAGTATTAAGGTACAGGGGCATGATTGTATAGTGGTATTTCAGTATTAAGGTACATGGCATGATTGTATAGTTATTTCAGTATTAATATGCAGGGCATGATTGTATACTGTTATTTCAGTATTAAGGCACAGGGGCATGATTGTATAGTGGTATTTCAGTATTAAGGCACAGGGGCATGATTGTATACTGTTATTTCAGTATTAATGTACAGGGCATGATTGTACACTGTATACTGTTATTTCAGTATTAAGGTAAAAGGCATGATTGTATAGTGGCATTTCAGTATTAAGGTACAGGGGCATGATTGTATAGTGGTATTTCAGTATAGGGCATGATTGTATAGTGGATCTGAGGGGCCCTAATTGTGAGTACCTGTACAAAGGTTCTTACGGGAGGAAATTGGTTAGCATATGTATGCTCACCATTTGAGTGAAAACGTGCTAATCTCGTCTTCCCTAAGTTTACTTAGACCCAAAGCAAACTTACAGTCCAAGATCGGCCCTGTAACCGTGGCCTGGCGATCAGGCGAGATCATCGAGTCTAAGGTCATCTACTGGTGATATGTTGTGAAGATGTCTTAGTCATTTATTTCTGTGTTCATGTCTTCTGCTGTCTTAGTGGATTTTTCATGTGAAACACACGCTGCACACCCACCCCCCACCCCCCCAACCGACTTTGAACTCAGACTTTCCAACTGGAAGTGCCATTTTTTAACCCTTTGACTCCCGCACCCTACCAACCAACTGCAGAAACTTAACCCTTTGACTCTCTCAACATATCCACTTTGCTAGCACAGTTGGCAGTGCAGGCTGCCGTTGGACGGGGTGCGGGAGTCAAAGGGTTAAGGATCATGGCACTGTGGGAGATTTCCTTGTGCTCACTTTTTGGTCCCATTTTCGACGTCACTTTAATAGCACAGTTTTAACAATGCGATGATGATGATAACGATGAGGATGATAACCATGATGCTATGGAGTTCCATTTAGGATTGATACTTCGTGACAGGGGTGCAATCTACATTTACTATCATAAGATATCCTGGCGTCAAAAGATTTGAGCAACACCCTCAGTGACGCATCCGTGAAGTGGATGAGACTCGACTGTGTGGTCCCAGTCTTCCCAATGAGCCCATAGCACACTCAGCTCTGGATAGGAACCATTTGGAACCGAAAAATCCCACACTGATAGGAATTCGAACCCACAACCTCTCAGTCAATAGTCCATTGCGCTAACTACTATACCACGGTGATTGGTATGACAACTTTCCTGACCACTTCAGAATATTACAGTTAAAAGATGCGGTCATTATCTTGTCATATAGTTAGGAAGCCGGCTACACAAAGTCAAAACTTGGGAGTTGCATACGCAGGGTACATAGACTATACGAACCAGACAAACACACACACACACACACACACACACACACACACACACACAACACACACACACACACACACACACAAACACAACACACACACACAACACACACACACACACACACACACACACACACACACACACACACACACACACACACACACACACGTGCGCGCGCGCGCGAAAAAAGAATCAGAACGCATATTTATGAGCCAGTTGTCTGGTTGTATTAAATATTCTGATTCTTTTTTTCGTGTTTTTTTTTCTGGTTCCTGTTTGCTTGAACGCGGGCAGTCACACTTGTTTTGGATTTTACGTTAGGGGCACGTTGCAGACAGGCACCTTAGGCACAGAAATAATGTCTTCTACCGGATCAAACGTTGAGGACTTAATCATGGTCGAACGCAGAAAGAGAGAGACAGCGAGGGGGAGGGGGGGGGGGGGGAGAGGGATAGAGCTCCTATCGTCTGACCTTACTGAACGTGTTTGAGCGAGGATAGAGAGGGTGATCTCCAGTTTATTGTCTTCCCCTGCATGTTGATGGGTCTGACAACAGAGCTGTGAACTCAAGATCTCACATCTCGAGTTCAATCCCAGCCTGCAAGATAAAAATCAGCATGTTGGCAGCCCATCTTAATGCGTCAAACATTTTGGTGGTTTCAATTTAGTGTCATATAGGTCCTGCCCTCTTTCTCCCCACCCCTCCCTATTTTAAGATCTTGTCAGCGCATATGGTTTTGCGCAGGGTCAAGGAGTCTGCTAGGTGATTATTGGCAGGCTTGGACGGAGCACATATTATTGGTCTGAGTGCGATAAACGCCTTTTAAACAATCCGCAAACTCCAAACTGGCCTGGTTGTGAATGGGTGCATGACCTTGTTCAGGAGTCATATGTCAGATCTGTGAAGGACAGCGAATTGTTTGCTGCATGAAGGTGTGTGGACAATTCCGTATGCGGTGCCCCAAAGTTTCTGTTTCAGTTTTTCAAGACGATGTCTCCGCTGTCGGAACGAATCCCATATGCACTAACGTCACAGTCGCAATGTGTATGGTTATCATGGCACAAGGTGTGTGGAAAATCCCAATTACTCCATGTTATGTGAAAAATTCCAGTTACAGTCGAATGTGCGGAAAATCCCAGTCACTCTTGGTTACTCTTGGAGAAGAGACACAGACTAACATGACAGTAGCCAAAGTTACACTCGGATATTTAAATGGAAAGGTAGAACGGTGACTACACTCTGTAAAGTAAAAGTAGCCTAAGTTATGTATTGCGTTGTTATTGCTGCGATGGTGATGGTCATGGTAGTGATGATGGTGGTGGTTGTGTGTGTGTATGTGTGTGTTTGCGCACGCGCGCGCGCATGTGTGTGTGTGCACGAGCGCGTGCGCGCGCCTGTGTGTGAGTGAGAGAGAGAGAGTGCGTGTGTGTGCGTGTACGTGTGAGAGTGTGTGTGTGTGAGTGAGAGAAAGGGAGAGTGTTTGTGTGTGTGTGCGTGTATGTGTGTGGGTGTGAGAGAGAGAGAGAGAATATGTGGTGTGTGTGTGTGTGTGTGTGTGTGTGTGTGTGTGTGTGTGTGTGTGTGTGTGTGTGTGTTGTGTGTGTGTGTGTTCTGGGCCAACCTTTGTGTGGGAGTCTAAGTTTGTTTCAGGGTCTTGAGGTCTCCTTCAGTTCGTTGCCAGTTGTTCTTGGGTCTTTCTTACTTATGTCCTCCTTCTGATGTCCTGTGAAGGGCAGTCCGCTAAATGTTATCGTGTTCTCATTGGATGATGTGCCCAATCCATCGTCTTTACATTATGATAGTGTTTATATCGGAAGATGTGCCCAATCCATCTGTTGTTATCTTTTCATGATAACGGTGCCTATATTAGATGATATGCCTTATCCATTTGCAGCGTCTTTGCATGATGATAATGCCCATATCGAATGAGGTCATCATATTAGTGTCCATACTGTCTTGATGGCATTGGGCAAGTACATGTTGGATGCAGATGGGTTGATGTTTCGTACATGGCTCTCATGTTCCTGAATCCTAGCCTAGCTTTTCTTTCTTTTGGTGTTCAGGATTTATATCATCTTGTCAGTGGCTTTCTATTGGCTTTTAATATTAATCTATTTCAAAATGACCACCAGCATTCATGCAAATAGGAACCAGAAATACACAAAAAATAGAAACAGAACGCGTATTTGATACAAGACAAGACAGGCCCAGATTTTCAGCTGATTGTCTTTGTCAAACATCTGCAAAAGACAATAAAGAATAAATGCACAAATTGTAATTTAAAAGAAAGACAGTACTACAACAAGTATCACTATCACTCATTGAACTCCTTCGGATGACCCTGAAACCCCTTCATACACAGCAGTGTGTGTTTGTCCTGTTCTGTTTCTGCAGCACGCAAAGCTTCTGTTGGGACTGGATTGTTCTCTGTGCCCAGCCTCCAACATATAAGGACCAATAGATCGCGATTTGTCAGCTTTGTCTGAATAATGATGTATTATTATTGCAATCGATTGTTTCTGCAATGTTGAAAATCGAGATACAAATTAGTGGAAGGCAGAAGTTTAACCATGGTTTCAGTTGGGCTGCACTGACCATTTCTTAATTCATTATTGGAAGATTGTGTTGTGTGTGTGTGTGTGTGTGGTGTGTGTGTGTGTGTGTGTGTGTGTGTGTGTGTGTGTGTGTGTGTGTGTGTGTGTGTGTGTAAGTGTGTGTGTAAGTGTGTGTGGTACGTGTGTGTGTGTGTGTATGTGTACGTGTGTGTTTGTCTGTGTATGTGTGTGTGTGTGTGTGTGGTTGCTGTGGCCAGGAGCTGAAGTGGGGGGGAGTTCCGTATAAGTGTGTGAGCGAACTCTTTAATATATTTGTCTTGCTGTTTCCAACCTTCTGCCTCCCGCCCTCTCTCCTTTCCCTTTTCATATCCCTGGCACAGATGTGTACACACATGCATTGATTCGTAAGCTCAAGTGCACATTTACACACACACGTATACACACACACGCGCATTTTTATTAAGTTTAGAATCGCCTTTTCTCTCCACAATATTATTACGCTTTTCATTTTCGTACCTGCCATCTGCTGTCAGAATTGACAGATCAGCAGTGAAACGCATCGTTTGCTGTAGAGAACTGCACAATTCACAACAACGGCCTCGGTGTTCATGCTGATGAGTCACTTTTCGTTAAATGCATTCTGAGCGCTGACGGTAGACGTTATATCGACACGTATGTTTCTGGGAGAGGGGGGATAGGGAAGGTGGTTTTGTATATGTGTAGGGGGGGGGGGGTGCGTGTGTAAGCATCTATGTGTATGTGCGTTCGTTCGTTCGTTCTTTGATTTAACGTCTTTTCACTGTAAGTGATAGTAGACGGGGGAGGGGGGAGGGGAATAAAAAAAAAAGTATAAATAAAATAAAATGGAGAACGATAGTTGGACGGGTTGGATTGGGGCAGAGGGGAGACAGAGGAAAAAGTCATAAATAGGTGGTAGAATAGTAAAATGGAATGAAATCTTAACTCTAACATTAGTAACAATTAACTTCAACAATGTGAACGGAAGATTTAACACTAAAACACAAAATGCATAAAGTTAAAGTAATGCATTAACAGGACTGTGAAATATTACGTATCAAAGATTGATCTGATGTTACTTTTTTGAAATGAGTTTCAGAATAGTTTTCTTGTGTAAACATTTTCGGTAGAAAAGAACGTAGCATTTTGCAATAAAATAAACAGTGAAACAACGTGAATTGTTTGCCGCAAATACACTTGACATTTTTACAATATTTTGTTTTCAGTGCGTTTAGCTGAATACGAAAACGAACAGCAATAATCGATCGCAAATGATACATGGAAGAATACTGCATTTTTTGGTATAAATTTTGAACGGAAAGTTTTTATCATTTGTTGTGACACAAACTGATCATTTAAATGTTTCTGAAATCGAATCCATGAGGCTGATTCGAGCATGTTGCAAGCTTCTTTTACGGAAGTATGAACATGTAATTCTATAGAATTAACAGAATTCTGTGCACCTTGCTTAGCTGCTCTGTCAACTACTTCGTTGCCGTGAAGACCAACGTGAGAAGGTACCCAGCATAAACTGATATCTGTACCTTTTATCCTTAAACGATGTACAAGATGATTTGCCTCAGTAATTAAATCAGGCCTTGTGTCGGCATCAAAAGACCGTAAGGCATATAGTACAGATTTTGAGTCAACAAAGAGAACTACTTTGAAAGACATGGGTTTAAGATTTACTAGATAATGCAATGCTTGTATAATAGCGACTAATTCTGCTGTAAATATAGATAAGTTTGCCCCAATGAAAAATGACTTTTTTATTTTAAATTTTGGAACATAAAATGCTGCTCCAGCACATTTATTTTCTAAGACTGATCCATCGGTAAAAATATGAAGCTGGGTACAGTATTTTCTTGCTGTGGATATCGAAATGTTGACGTTTTCATGTTTCTTGGCGTCTGTATAATCAATATCAAAAGAGGCTTTTAGCATTTCCCATGTAGGGATAGGCGTTGTTGATGGTCTCTCAGCTATTTCATCCATATTCAGGTGAGACTGTTTGACCAAGTCAGATATGTAAGTTGCAACAGTCATTTGTGATGAAATGCTGTTTGCTCGCTTTGGAAAGTCAACATCAGACCTGATTTTAATTTCCTTACTCACAAAATTGTCTGTTTATGAAGTAGTTCTAACGGCAAATTTTGCTGTCGCTAGCTCACGATAGTTGTTCAGAGGCAGAATTCCAGCAACTTTGTACGTTTCCAGATTAGAGGCGTGAGCAGGGACACCTAGAGCAATTTTAATACTTTTGCAATCTAAGCTTTGTATTTTCTTTAATAAATATTTTGGTGCACTGAAGAAAACTTCTTGCGCATAGGATAATTTAGATCGTACAAGTGCTGTTGACAGATGAATTAGTATGTTTGTATCCATTCCCCAAGGTAATCTGCTTATTATCTTTAGAAAATTTCAGGCTTTTCTTGCTTTTGTTGAAATATAATCAAAATGGATATTCCAGTTTAATTTCGACGTTATAAAGACTCCCAGAAATTTTACAACCTGTTTGTAATGTAACACTTCACCAAGCAATCTGAAAGTAGGCAAGTTACTTAAAGTACCACCAGGATTAAATAGCATCATGTTAGTTTTTTCCGTTGACAACGACAGACCATTTTCTAACATATAGTTTCCAAGATTATCAAGATCAGATTGATACAACTTCCTAATGTAATTCTGCGCTCTTTGTGGAGTTGTCTTTTTTAAGGTAATATTCATCCAAATACATATATCATCAGCGTACTGTACCAAAACAACATGATTTGAGAGTGCTTTAGGAAGATCCTGCATAAGGATATTAAATAAAAGAGGTGTTATCACTGAACCTTGTGGAATTCCCATGTCAAGATGTCGTGAAGTAGAATAACTAGTTCCCACTCGTGCCTGAATTGTTCTATTGGCTAAAAAAGACTTAATGTAATCATACATATTGCCAGATAAACCAATTTCAGCTTGTACAATAAACGCGTATGCCAAACTTGATCGTAAGCTTTTTTCACATCAAAAAAGTAGCTAAAAGACTTTTTCTGCGGGCAAACTGTTGCTTTATCTGAGTTGTAAGTTTAACCAGGTGCTCAACTGTGGATCTCCCTTTTCTAAAACCTGCCTGATTTACTGGAATAACGTTATTTTTATCACAGTAATGTACAAGTGTGTTTAATACCAATCTTTCCATTAGTTTGCTCGTATGGGAAGTCAACGCAATAGGTCTGTAACTGTTTTTATTGATTTTAGGCTTATTCGCTTTTAATATTGGTATAACAATAGACCTTTGCCATATCTGTGGTACAGTTCCACTAACCCAGCATTTCTGAAAAAGTTTGTGTAAGAAAATAATGCAGTTTTCCGGAAGATGTTTAATCATTTCATTTGAAACTGCATCGACACCTACTGAACTTCTTTTGTTGTGTAGAGACAAGATATTGTTTTTTAGCTCTTCTAAGGTGATTGGAGCATTAAACCAGCGATCATTCTGAGGTATTGGGTCAGCGAAGATAGGGTTGTTACCTGCTATTTTTCTGTAGTGTTTGCAGGTAGGAGACAAACCGTCTACTTTACTATTTTCGGCAAAAAGTTCCACAAAAGTTTCAGCTTTGTCCATGTCGGAAGGAAATTTGTGACATGTGTCAATCATTATTGGACACCTAGGTAAGTTGGCTCCATTTTTCATTTGATTCATTTTTGTCCAGACTTTATGAAAATCTCTGAAATCTGAAATTTCTTTGGTGCAGTATGATGCCCAATAATTTTTCTTTGCTTCAGCGATGATTCTATTACACTGGGTGTTAGCTTTTTTCATCTCCATATGATCTTCGGGTGTTCTGCTTTTGATGTAGATTTTGTATTTCTCTTTTTTATACTGAACTGCTTTCTCACATGCCTCCGTCCACCAAACATTACCTAAACGGTTATTAGACTTAAAGGTTTTGAGTTTCGGGATTGAGAGGTCTGCGCAGCTAGAACTGACTCCTGGAACTCAGTAAACATAACGTCTACGTTGTCACTTTCATAATGTTTATATTCATGTTTAGCAAAACAGTCTGAAACAAGGACCAATCAGCGCGCGTGTAATGGTATAATATCAGAAGTACTGTCTTTTTTCCTGATATTTTCATTAGTTATTGTTATGATGATAGGTAAGTGATCACTTCCCAAGGCATCTCTGTGAGTGTCCCAGGTACAGCATGGTACTAAGTCTGGCGATATTAAAGATAGATCGATGGCTGTTGCCCGGTGTTTGGAAACATCAGGAATTCTAGTGACACTCCCATCATTCAAAAGGTAAAGTGCACTGTCAACTATATTTTCTACCAACCGATTGCTTGTGACAGTACAACAGTCTTTTTCCCAAAAACGGGGAGTGGAAATTAAAGTCTCCACCAATTAGCCATTTACCGTGCTGCAGATCCGGAATCGTACGCAGCCAGTCTGTGTTGTGGTCATTTGGACCTGTTGGCAGGTAGACTGACATAACGTTCAGGGTTAATGAATTACTGAATTGTACTGTGGCAGCACAAGCGTGTAAGTCTTCAGTTGATGCTAAAACTGGGGAAGTAATTATGCGATACTGCAACTCTTTATGCCCCGTTTACACGACGTGTATCGGTTGCACTACCATGCAACCTATTCACAACCCCAGACGACTCCAGGCAATCGGTTGTCTGAGGTTGTCTGGAGTTGTCAGTTTTTCGGTAAAATCCCATTTTTAGTTGTACGTGTAGTTGCACGGCCGAAAATAATATTATCCTAGAGCGATAATGTTTTCGTAGTTGCATCAGTTGCACGGCCCCAAACGGTTTGTGTGGATTTGGGAACACTTTTGACACGAGTTGCCTGGAGTTGGCTGGGGTTGTAGGCAGGAAGTAGTTTCGCGCCACGTCCTGTGTACAACTGCGCGCGACTACACACAACCGATTGCCTGGGGTTGTCTGGCGTTGCATAATGCCGTGTGCAACTAGTTTGGTTGTCGTGCGAATGCTATATAAGCTGGCCGTTTGGGTGATATTTTTCTTTCTTTCCTGGCTGCTACACGAATCCACGACTGTCGACATTCTGCTTTTTCAAGTCAAGATGTCAAGCTCCGACTCAGGTACTGCTACTACTGACGTGTCGATGGCTGCACGAGAGCAAGAGGAACACATTCAGGAGGCGGCCCAATCCACCCCATCCCAGAAGAGTGCTGGCGGGCGAGGCAAGGGACGCAAGAAGACCAAGCAGTCCGGACTCACTGAGGCCCAGAAGGAAGAGGTGTTGAAGTTTTTGAAGGAGAGACCCTACCTCTACAACAAGAGTCACAAGGACTTCAAGGACCAAGCAAAACGTAACAGGGATTGGAAGGAGTTGGCAGACAGACTGGGAGTGGAAGCAGCTGCATGCATCGGCTGGTATCGATCGATGCGGACCATGCTTGCAAGAGTGAAGAAGGCAAAGTCCAAGAGTGGTCTGGCAGTGCCAATCTTCCCCGTTCGCTCCAATGGGTCTGGGACCATATGACGTTTATGACTCCGTACATATCGTCACTTTCCTCGGATTCCATGGGCCCGAGGAAGAGAAGTTGTGCTGCTGTAGACCCCATTGAGACTGAGGCAGACTTCGACCCTGACCAGCCAGGCCCAAGTCGGAAGGTGCCACGTCAGGCTGCAGCCTCTGCCACACCTGCAGCCTCTGCCACACCCCCAGCACCTGCTGCTCCCTCGGTCCGTCCTGTGGGGTCCTCCTCAAGAGCTGCTGATGCTGCCTCTGAGTCGAACTGCTGCGGTCATCTGTGCACCCAGCTTGACAATATGATTCAGCGGTTGTCCAGCCCCCAGGCACAATTCTGGAGCAACATTCAGTGGAGGGTTGACCACTTCGACTCCAACCAGATGCTGCGGCTGCAGAATGATGTGTGGGATTTGGTGAGCAGACATCTTGCGATGGTTGGTCCCAAACCAACCCACCAAAATCGCCACGTCTCTACAGCAGCATATCAACCTGCGGTTGAAGTGTCTGGAGGTGGATTTGGGGCTCCCAGGAATGTGGCTTCTCATGCCACCCAGCAGCCAGTGGTGGTCCGTGGCCCTGACAATAGCAATAGCATGAAACAACCTAAAACTCTTGGGAAGTGTGTAGGCCCTGAAAAGGGCCAATGATTTGAGGTGGTACCCAGAGGCATCTCACTCTGGAGAGGAGGGAGAGGAGGGTGGAGACTGAGCAGGAAGCCCATCAGGTCCAGGTGGAGCAGCAGCAGCAGGGTCAGGGTTCGCAGCACGGGCTAGCACGGCGGACATTGGCTTTCTCCCACTGCCACGGGACAATCCCTGCAGGACTCCCAAAGTAGTCAGCCAGTCTCCCTGACTCGCTTCCCAGCAGTGTTGGCACGAGCTGCTTGTGGCTGAGGTTGGTCCTCCCAGATGAGCTGCTCTCTCCAGGCACCAGGGAGCAAGTCCTTCTGAGCATCTTCCCTGTCAACTGCATCCTGAGGTGGTGGCAAACGCTGCAGCAAGACGTTGTGGAGTATGATGCAACACTTGATGACTTCCCTCACATTCTCTGGCTTCAGTTCACAGGTACCAGCAACACTCTGAAGCGTTGAGCCAACAGCCCAAAGGCATTCTCCACCACCCTTCTTGCCCGTGACAGCCTGTAGTTGAAGATCAGCTCCCGGGGTGCCATGCTGTGCCTGGAGTAGGGCTTCATGCAGTAATCCTTCAATGCAAAGGCATCGTCACTGACAATGAAGAAGGGTACAGGGGTGGTGTCCTCAGGATCATCTGTGAGAGGGCATGGAGCTGGCCTGTTGATGGTACCGTCCTCTAATTCCTCTCGCAGCGTAGTCTCAAGGAAGATTTGGGCATCTGACATGTGCCCTTGTCCACCAACCTCAACCCACAGGAACTTGTAGTCTGCGTCCACGAGCGCCAGGATGGGGATGGAGAAAAAACCCTTGTAGTTGTGGTACAGAGTCCCCGTTTTGTTGGGCTTTTTGATTGCCACATGTTTGCCATCCAACGCACCCATTGTGTGGGGCATGTTCCAGCAGGTGTTGAACTTGTCAGCAATGGCCTTCCAGCCATCTTCGCTCCACTCATCGGGGAAGGCTTCCAAGTTGTAGGCGTCCGTGATGGCGTTGCATACCTGAGGCACGAAGAGGCAAATAGTGGATACTCCAACCCGGAAAGCGTAGGACAAGGAGCAGTAGCTGTCTCCAGTGGCCAGATACCTCAGGGTGACCGCCAGCTTCAGGCCAGGCTCGATGGCATTTCGCATATTGGTGTCCTGCTTGGTAATTGTGGCACGAATCTTGTCCAGGACTTCCATGAAGATCTCTCGTGTCAGCCTTGTGTAGTTCCTGAACATCCTTTGGTCGAGATCTTGCATGGTCATGTCCAGCAGGGTGTAGAAGTGGCCCATCTCCCTCCTCCTCTCCTCAGTGAGCCAGTTTCGAACCCACATGGTTCTCCTGCGTCGCCTCCCCTCCTGTCCATCGGCACAGTGACGGTGGTGGTGATGCAGATCATGATGAAATCTCGCAATCAGAATAGGTAGAGCAGGATCCATGGTGAAGAATCAAGATGGAATGAAGAGGCTCCCTCAAACAGGGTGCTTTTATACCTTCAGGGAGTCTCAACACCCCAGTTGCCGCAGATTGCACGGTTGCAATACCACACGACACCCCATGAGATACCTGGAGACCCCAGGAAAGCCCAGAAAACCCCTGGAAATCCCCACCTCAAATGGAGAAAGGCACACCAACAGACGGTTGCGGACTTCTATGTACACCTCCGTGCAACCTACACGCGACTACACGTAGTTGCAGCAGCGGTTGCATGTAATATGTGCAACCAAACTACAACCAAACACTCAGCCAGCGGCTGACACACGCAGCGCGAGCCTCAAGAAACGGCGGGAACAGGGGAGGAGCCTAACGGTTGCACGTTTCCTTTTACACGAATGCAACTCCACACAACTTTGCGGTTGCAGGGCTCCTCGTGCAACTGGTAAAACCCAGTGGTTGCACGTTAGTTGCATCCCGTGTAAACGTAGCGTTAAGTATATATATCGCAGTGGCTACCTTCTTCCCAGAATTCCCAAAGTCGTATATTGGTGGATAATAATAATTTTGGAAATTGGGAAGTTTGGTTGGAATAACATTAATTAAGCGACTGCAAAATCAATATTTCACAATGATTTGATGCGAGAAAATGTTCCAGGTATGCGGAATTGGTGGAAATAGATCTACAATTCCACTGTAAAAAAAAATTTTGTGATTGTTGGCGCATTTTCATTTTTGGCTAATCTGTTATTTTAAATTAATGGTTATTTGTTTGATAATCACGAAGACCTTGGTTTTCTGCGTACGAGAAAAATTGCCAGAAAGAAAACATCAATTACTTAGACTACTATTGGGAAAGAAAGAAAAACTATGGGAAGAAGTTCTAATAAAGATAAGAGTTATTGATTCAGAGCAGAAACAATAACAAATAAATAAAACAATGGTATACACGCCTTCAAATGAGCAGAGAATATAGTCCGACTGAGTGCTGATAGTCTGACTAAATCCTAGCGTTTATATACTTTCAACAAGAAAATTGTCAGAGATGACAAGGAAAAAGTCCTGTGACACAAAACGTTGATAACTGTAGTAGATCTATTAAAACATTTCATAAGGCAGCCACCACGGTTCACAGTTGTCAAAATGAAGGAACCGTCCTCGCGGGAATCTAGAGGCGTGTAGCCGTGAAGATCGTGATCCTGTTGTCCTCCTAGGGGTCTCATGGGAGACAAAAGATATGTTTTTTATGTCAACGAGTTCAGCAGATGAGAAGGCGTTGAACAAATTCCGCTGAACCTCCATACGTGCATGTCGTACAGGGGCGACCTTGCTGATGACTATCTTTGAGTTTGGGTAAGTTTGTGTTAGCCTAGCCTACATGTTTGATGCAAGAAGCCAGATTTGAGTTGTTTCTGCAAGATCTTTGTTATTTAGTTCGTGGACACCGCAATGGAAAACAATACAGTCTGCAGGGTTGTTAAATTTGGATAGTGTCTTGTCTAAAGAACTTTTGATATCATGAAAGTTATTCACAGGACACGAGTCTCCTTCAAAACCATAAGATCGTCCCAGTCTCTTGGAATTGGACACCTTTCAATACCGAATCATGTACAGTCACAACATAAGGAAGGTCGTGGTTCTGTTTACGTTCTATCTTTTTCGGGTTTGACGCGGTATGTTTGCGCTGTGAGGTGACGTCTTTAACTTTTTTGATGTCATAATGTTGTTCTTCCCTATCTTTGGTTTTCTTTTCAGTTAGCCTACTATTTTCACTTGCTTTGAGTTATTGCGGCTTAGTTTAGGAGCTTCTGATTTTTGTGTCTGTTGGTCGTCCTGCCTGTGTGCTTGTTTTGTTTTAGAACCTCTGCGTATGTGGGATTTCTTTCATTGAGTTCTGTCTGTGTTTGCTTGTCGCTGGTTGTCTTGATGGTGGCGGTTGCTGTCGACCGGGCCTCGATCTGCGCAAAAACTTGGTTTGCGCAGATCCAGTACGATGTTTTTAAGCTCAACTAGACTCTAAGCCTATCGTACTTACAAGTTCCGCAGAGCTGGGTAGGCCTACAGATTTTGTGCTGGTTGTCGCACTCCAGTTCCAGTGAAAACCGCGGCCGAAGCACCATTTCTACAAACAGTCTCATCCTTTTCCGTCTCGTTTGTCTCGTCGGTGGTCGTTGGCCTCTCTTGATCGGCAGTTCCCTTTGATGCAGCTTCTTGCTTCTGCTGAGCAAGGCGGCCTCGTCTTGTCTTGGTCATTTCGGACTATTTCACATTATTTCCGACTGCTGAAAATTTTACTTGTTTCGAGTCTTCGCCATCTTGAATCCGTGTGTATGTGCGTGTGTGTGAGAGAGTGCGTGAGTCTTTGTATGTCGGTGTGTGTGTGTGTGTGTCTGTCTGTCGGTCGGTCGGTCGGTCGGTCGGTCGGTCTGTCTGTCTGTGTACTGGATGTTAATAAAACAGGGAGGCAAGGGGCGTCGGGAACTGTTGAGAGAACAGAGTTACCGATGACTGCAGGAGCTTTGACAGCTGAATGACATCCGGCCACAGGGTGTGTGTGTGTGTGTGTGGTGGTGTGTAAGGTCATGAGGTGAAAGGAGAAATGTATGTCCATGTACGGCTATGAGAGGGGAGAATGCCATTAAAATAATGTAAAAACCTCGCATGAAGTGATATTATGCTCCAAATCGAACTAATGAACTGTGTAGATTTTTATAATTGTTTAGAGGAGGCGCAATGTAACCTGTGTTAGGGCACTGGAGGGAAGAGTGGAAGTCCATTAATTAAGACCACGTGTGATGTTGACATTTCAGCAGTGCTCAATGTTCTGATACTTATTGAACTTGCTAATTGTTCTTTATTTTTGTTTTTGGTGGTATTATGTTTTAAGCAGAAAAAAAGACGTTCATCATCGTGGCCGGGTGGTTTGTGCAACAGTCTATTGACGGAAGGTCGTGGATTCCACCCCCATCAGTCCATTGAATGATTGTGATAGTTTTCAGCGCTGACCAGCTCCTACCCAGAGTTGAACGTGCTATGGTCTCGTTTGGGAAGGCTGGAACCAGACAGTGGAGTCTTATCGTCCACATTACAGATGCATCATTTGGGTACTGTTGAAAATTCTTTACCGGCTCGGCAGATGTCTATGTCTTGGGCCTAGTTGGTAGGGTTTATATTGTGAAAGAGAACGTGGAGTGCAGCTTCGTTGTGCAGTCTCAGACAGAAATGGAATCTCAAAGCGTCATTGTCCTCATGTGAACCAACGTCGTGATCATCACCATCATCTCAGCATTGTGAACACCATCATCTTACCATTGTGAAAGTCATCATCTTAGCATTGTAAACATCATCATTGTAAACATCATCATCTTAGCATTGTAAACATCTTCATCTCAGTGTTATAAACGACATCATCTTAGCATTGTAAACATCGTCATCTTAGTATTGTAAACATCGTCATCTTAGCATTGTAAACATCGTCATCTTTGTATTGTAAACATCATCATTGTAAACATCATCATTATAAACATAATCATCCTCTTAGCGTTGTAAACATCGTCATCTTAGCATTTGCATTCCCCCCGTGGGGATGCCGGAGGCTCTTTCAGTATGAATAGTACCCCCACCTTCTGGAAATTCTGTGCTAGAATTTTCCTCTTTTCTGTCGCTCTTTGTTTCTGACTGCTCCCTTGCTTTCTGTCATTTCTTCTATCATTTTCTGCCTTGTTTGTCTATTCACCTGTATGTGTTCGATAAAGTCTCACGTACTTTCTCTTAGGATTGATAATTGGGTACACGTATTAAGTGCATTTTTGGCTCCAGAGATATGAGATATGTGATAACAATTTTAGGTAATTAGGCCCGTTTATGTACGTTTTAGTGTCCTTAGTTTAAATTTGAATTCAGGTATGCGTTTTAAATCCCCTGTGTGATAAATTGGGCGGAGTGGTCAACGCCAGGGGCATCTCCTTCGATTATGTGCGCGAATGTATTGATAGGTGTACATAATTTTCTTTTCCTTTTTTTTCCTTTTGAAGTATTGAGTATGTTTTAAAACAGTTATAGCCCTGATATGGCTCTACGCAGTCGGCTGGGCTTTGAACAAAAATAACATAGTATCATCTTAGCATTGTAAACATCATCATCTTAGCATTGTGAATATTCATAGCAACAACAACAATAATAATGATAATTATAATAATACTGATGATGATGATGACGACGTCGACCACGGCGACGATAAGAAGAAGAAGAAGAATACTGATATAGTGCAAGCAGTCCGCGTCAAAAGTGTGCTCCTTACACTTTACAGGAAAAGAGCATTTAAAAAAAAGCTAAATAACATAAATGAATCGAAGTATTCTCAAACGCACAAACAAAGCGCATGTGCACACACACACACACACACACACACGCAAGCACACACACCACACACACACACACACACACACACACACACACACACACCACACGCACATACACATACACACACACACATACACACTACTGAGCTAGAGTACGCTCATCCTGTTAGGCGAGTGACTGTTGGTCCAAGTTGTCATCCTGTCTCAGTCTCACATGCACACAAACACGCACAAGATGCAGGTCAGATGCAGGGCTAGAGTGTACTCATTACATTAGCCATGTGACCCTTTGACCCAAGTTGTCATCCTCTGTCTATCTGTCTGTCTGTCTCTAACATACGCTCTCTCTCTCTCTCTCTCTCTCTCTCTCTCCTCTCTCTCTCTCTCTTTTATTCATACACACATACAAGCGCGCGCGCTCACACACACACACATGTATACCAGATGAAGAGCTAGGGAAAACTCTACCCATTAGGCGTGTGACTCTTGAGTCATGCTGTCATCATCTTTCCAAGCAGATGGCTCGTCCTAGTCATGAACACGAGGCCGTTAAACATTTGTCCCAGATTCAGTGACCCTCCGTGACCTGCTGTCATGGTGACCTCAGTTTTGGCAAGGATAAAGATGTGTTGGACAGACGAAATAAGCGACATGGGCGCAATGATCCACAGGCGGCACAGAAGATGGAGCATTATAGTAACAATGATGCCGATACTAATAACAACAACAACAACATGATGATGATAATGATGATGACGATGATGATGACGGTGATGATGATACTAATAGTGATAATGATGATGTTGATAATAATAATAATAAAATAATAGTAGTAATAATAATAATAATGAAAACCTCATCGTAGGAGGATAAGAATAAACAAAATCTTCTTTGACCTGTCATTCCCCAAGTGACGCTACGTGGAGTATGTTCATTTAACCTCTATTCTGTCCCTTCCTAACCCTTCGTCCAGTTAAATCTGTCCACACATAAACAGCAGGTTGTCAGAGAGTTCGAGCTGAATACATTGTTGCCTACTGTCCTGCCTGTAAATGACTGTCCAGAACGGTTAATTATATTGAGCAAATTGTGTTTACAAGTACAATGACTGACATCCAGTTCTGGGCTTTTGTTCTACTGAAATCAGAGGAAACTAATCTTTTGTTTTCTCGTTGTCTCTCTGAAGGTTTTGCAGTGCACAGGAGAGTTTTCTGTTTATTGCATTAATTAAATAGTTCTGTTTCTTTTTAGTCCTTGATTGAGATTATTTAATATCGATCGGAGAGAGGTGATTAAAAAGAAATGTTAGCAAGATTTTGTCAGCTCTTTATCGGTGGATCTTTACCATACCAAAGTTTGGACAAAATCATGGGCCTCTTGGGAGATTTTGATGGTTAACAACTGTTTTCACTTTTGTGGAAATCAGTCATTATCTTTTTTATTTATTTCAACCGAAGCGTCTTCCAAATCATGGCGACCCTCAGAGCTACCAACCCAGCATTTAGTATGTAGTGACTTTTGTATTAATTAAAAGAAAAATGTAAGAACTGCTTGAATTTTTTAAATTTTTTTTATCAACGTGGGAAAAGTTTTCTGATGTTTTGAGTTCCTGTGTCTCTGAAAGGCATTTTCCGCCTTTGGTTTTTGAAACAGAAGAAATAGAAACAGGGAATGACAGTGTTGGGACTACAAATAGAGATTCACAACATACATACTTCATTTTTACCTTAGCTTATATATACTGTGTGTGTGTGTGTGTGTGTGTGTGTGTGTGTGTGTGTGTGGTGTTGTGTGTGTGATGTGCTGATGAATGCGAACGTGAGTGTGTGTGTGTGTGTGTGACCATCCAACCAACAGGGCAAGGGCTGCATGAAGACCTACTGGCTGTTGGGCCGACAAGACTCCTCAGAGATGCCCAAGTGCCCCATGGCCCAGCTGATGGAGATGGAGAAGCAGCAACACGCCCAGGACCGCGCCTCCCTGCCTCATGTTTCTGCCAACAGACCCGTCTACTCGCCTGTCTCCTTCGACGACCTCCATGCCGACCGCAGACTGTCCTTGGGGATCACGCCCCAACATTCCCCCTCTCACGGGCAAAGCTCTGGCTTTAACGCTCGCAGAGGGAGCAAGGCCTCCACTCACCTTCTTGGGGACGCCAGGGGAGGCACCCCACCCGGCTTGCCACCCTCATCGGCAGGAGCAGTGACTTCGTTCAGTCTGATATCCAAACCGACCCAGGCCGTGCCCCCCACTCGTTCTGGATCCTCCTCGCCGACGTTCGGTGAGAAAGGTGCACCGGACCCGGTCCTCGTGGTTCCTAAGTCGGCGCGCAATCAGGAGAACGGGTTTCAGAGCCTACACCTCATCCAGCAACACAGGCCGGGCCTGCACTCTGATAGTAACCCCAGCGACAGCGGTGTGATGAACAACAATGACAAGGCTCCACAAGAGCACTCTCGCCCTCTGTCTGAGCAGCCGTCCACGCTCTCCAAGCCCTTTCCCATTGACAAAGGGGGAGGAGGAGGCACCAGCTCTGGAACCAACCGCACCTTCGAGAAGAACAGCAATGGCAGTGGAGGTGTCAGGTTGCCCACGTCTTCTGAACAAGGCCTCGTCATCACGGACGCAGGGATCCAGAAAGACTCCAGAACGGACAAACAGAAAAGCAAAACGTGCGTCATGCTATGAAAATCCTTGTTTTGTTAGAAACGGCATTGAGCAATTTTGATATGCTGTGTTAAACAGAAATATGCCCCGTAGTAATGACGGTGAAGAATTGGAGGAAAAGGAAAGTCAACTTCTGGTTAAGACTTGTGTCGTTTTGAAGAACTTTTGTCTTTTCATTGATGATACGGAAAAACAAGCTCAAACGTGAGGCTCAAAACTATACTATCCGTCTGTTCTGGTGAGTTGTAGGCCTATGTGTCTGTTAGTAATTTCGTTGACAGATAAAAGAAAGACAAACGCTAAGGAAAAAATGCGTCATGCATTGAAGAACTTGCGCTGTCAGTAATGATTCCGAAAGACTGGAGAGCAGAGAAACTGGACTACAAACTTTGTCGAATTCTGGAGAGAAAATGTGAACTGCTATGCGTGACTGAATTCATCAGCAGGGTGTGAGATGTCTTTTCCTCCAAGTTTGCCTGTTGTGGCGGCAGTTTCTCGCCTTCCCCTCTTTGTACAGATTTTTTGGGAATGGAGAAAGGGAGTGTCCTTATGCAGATTGTTTGCCTTTTTGATTCATGCCTTCTCTGAAGATAAAGACTAATGAATGTTTTCCGTCTCTGAAGATAAAGACTAACGAATGTTTTCCTTCTCTGACGATAAAGACTTATGAATGTTTTATCCATTCTGAAGATGAAGACGATGTTTTCCGTGTCTAAAGATAAGGCTTAACGGATGTTTTCCTTCTCTGAAGATAGACTAATGAATCTTTTCTCGTGTTTCCCTCGAAAACGAAAGTAAACTGAAAAAATGAACAACAAACTCGCCATTAATAAGTTAGCAACCTTGTTTGTTAGTTTGTTTGTTTGTTTTGTTTGTTTGTAGTGAATTTTTTTAGTGACCAAATCAGACTATAACTAAGTGACAGTGACGAAACCTGATCCAAAAGAACCAAATTAGCATGTAAAGCAAAATTTTAAAAAATAGAACGAAAGAAAAACAAAACACGCACTGGCATAACCACAGGGCAGTTGTTGTTACGACTGTTCAGTGATGTGAAAGAATCAGCTCTTTCCACTGAAGAAAGCAACAGAAAAAGAGGTGAGGATAGGTGGGAGTAACGACTGATGAGTTGTTTTTTTTCTTACAATGACTGTCCATACAACTTGAAACTTGAAAGTACTTTTTCTCATGGACAGTAGTATTGGATCGTATTGAATCTATCTTACAGCTGGTTTTTGTTATTCTACACATAATAAATATACGTACAAATAAATAGCATTGGATCGTATTGGATCTGTCTTAAGCTAGTTTTTGTTATTCCATACATAATAAATATGCATACAAATAAATAGCATTGGGTCGTATTGGATCTGTCTTTCAGCTAGTCTTTGTTATTCTAATAAATAAGCATACAGATAAAACTTAAGTACATCCATTAGAATTAGGGAAACAAGATAAACATAAAATAATGATAAAAGAATGATAAATGTACAAACAAAGAAAAAGAAGAAAGAAAGGCGAGCATTTATAGACAAAGCCAATGAAAGAGTGAGAGAGTGGTAAGTAATGACGAACTGATCGCCTGTAGGAATGTTTCACATACATTTACACCAGAAAAAGGCATGCATATTGAGCTACAACTAGGTGGAAAAGAAAGCATGCAAGTAACGAAAAATATGCATCATGGCGAAACTACAAGCACATAAAAAAGTGTGGTGAATGGTCGAAGGCAGAATCGTTTTTGTCATTTTTTTCGTCATTCGTTTTCTCTTTTTCTTTACCATTAACACGGGTGGCTACATAGACGTTACTGTGCCTGCTGTGATTTTGCTTTCACGTTGTTACACCTCCACACACACACACACACACACACACACACACACAAAACACGATCTATTCATATTTTCGTTACATTTTTGCTTCTTCCTCCACATGGCCTCCAGTTTAATTGTGTTGTGTGGGTGAGGGGGCATAAACTTCAGGTGTGTGTGTCCCTGTAGCGGGTGCGTGGCATGCGTTATGTATGTTCGTGCATGCGTGCGTGTTCATGAGAGAGAGAGAGAGAGAGATGGTTATCTTGTGTGATGAAGAGTTCATAGAGCATTTACAGTGCATAAAGCACTTACAATTATCACAACAACAACAACAAAGAAACAACTGTTGCGAACATGTTTATACCCACTGTTGACGTGTTGAAAGTATCATCATTCAAGTTGTAAAATTTACACACTGAGCTGATTTATTAAGACATACTCGTTTATGGAATAGAATTTGACAGGAACGTGCATCGTTTTCATTTACGAAAGAGGATCGGCACGTGAATCTTTCCGACTAGCACGCTTCTGTATTTGGAAAGAAAACCTCTGCCCATTGTTATACAATAATTTCTTGCCGAGACCAGATCTGCTGGTGTGTAAAACTGTTTTGCCATCTAGCCGTTCATTTTTTAATTGTTATTGTTGTGTATCGAATATTTCATTCTTGCCTCTGTGCGTACTACCAAGTTACCGTATGATTATGCTCTTTGCTGTATTAACGAGAGGCACCTTTTCTTATCATGGCATATTGTCTCAGCTGATGTACCAGTTGCAGTAGATGAAATTGACAAGTTATGCTCATAGTTTGATTAAATGATTTTCGAATTTTTATTTCTTGTCTGATAAAGAAAAGTTGTAATGCAAGGCCTACTACATACAGTTGTTTATTTTTGGCAGTTCGTTTTTTTTCAGTTATTGGTGTTATTGTTGATTGTGTTTTTAATGTTATTTCTATTCCGTTTATGTCAACGATTGGATTGGGTTGATTTTCTCCGACAAGAGAATTTGTTGCCCCTTGTGAAATGTAGGCCATCCGAGGAAAGCATTCGCCATTGTACGGCGCCACTCATTTTTACTGCATGCGTGTATTTTTCCGTACCCACAACAGATTTTTTTGTCTACAGAATTTTGCCGGGGAAAACTCTTTGGTTGCCATGGGTTCTTTAACGTGCATCAAGTGCGTGGTGCACAAAAGGTCAACTCAAAAATTGATCATGCAGGTTAACAACCGCAATGCACGAGACTGGTGTTGCCCGCAGTTGTGAAAATCCTGTGGTCGACTTGAGTTGCCAAGAGTGCTGAAGATATTTAAATGTTTTTGTGACATTTGCTGTTTTCCTGTTACAAGTGGTGGTTTTTGTTGTTTGCCTTTCACTTTTCTAGCGTTTATGTCAAAAGAATTTCATTCATTTAAGTGAAGCTCTTTATTTGTGAATACATATCGTTTGAAATGAGAGAGAAAGTCGAGACATCTATGAATATGCAAGTTATACGATATGATATGGGCTGTTTTATCTATTTATTTCATTGGCACTGTAAAGTTTGTGTTTGTGTGAGTACATGCATGCGTGCGTATAAACATAGTGTTGGTCTGTGTAAAGAGTCTTTGTGTGTGCGTGCCAATGCATCTGTGTGTGTTTTTGTGTATTCCCCACATTGCAAAATCGCATAAGATTTATTGGTTAACACATTACAAATCTATAACCGTTTGTTGCTTTAAACTCTAAGACATGATACAAGGAGAATAGTAGATGACTGGATTCTTTTACGCATCAGTCGATCTCAAAATCTAAAACCCCTTGTTGTTTTAGGGTGAGAGTAGTTGGGGGAGGGTTGCGCTGATGATTCCAGACTAACAGAACTAGAGACAATTTTTACTAGACTGTTTCTAAAATGACTTTTTCTTTTGAAATGGTAAATGGATAACTTTGTGTTTGCATGAATGCTGTTAAAGTGACTGAGTCAGTTCACGAAAACCACTTACCTGACACATGATTGCCGATTCAGACGAAGGAGTAAATTAAAGGCCTTCGGATTGTGTGTATTTGTTAAAGAATGGGGAAGGGGGGGGGGGGTGAAGAGATACTCTCTCTCTCTCTCTTTAATCTCCTATTTTTCCCACGATTCCAAAGCTTCTGGATTTTCTGAATTACACTGTTACAAAATCAGTTAAGCCTCACTTGTGTGCAAAATTCTACAAGCAGTGCACGAAAACTCAAGTAATGTTGTTTATTTATTTGCTTATTTTACTTATTCGTTTATTTATTTACTTATCTATTTATTCATTCATCGATTCGTTTATTCCTTTATTTGTATGTTTGTTTATCTGTCTTTTTTTTCGTTTATTTATGTATTAGAACATTTTTTGTTTATGTCTTTTTTTCATTTATTTATTTATAAGAGCATTGTGCCTCCGTGTTATGCAAAACAAGCTTGCAGTAAGGAAACTCGTTACGCCTTGTGTTTGTAAAAACAGTTGACCCATCACGCCTTGCCTTTATGCAACGTTCTTGAAGAATCAGCAGGCTAAAAGTACTGCGTTAAAGGCTTCATTCTCATCAGTGACGATAAGAATATTATTCAGAATTTTAAAAAAAATGGTCAAGAAAACTTAGCTTTTGTTCTGAATTTTGTCGATAGACAAATACCCCACCTTTGTGTGTGTTAATGGGGTTTGGTTTTTGTTTGTATGTTTGTTTTGTTTTACTCTCATTTGAAAAAGTTATTGAAAGCATGAAAATGTATTTTCCATTAAATCTTATTATCAACTTGAACTCAAACTTGAATTCGCCATTATGATTCGGACTTGAACTTCTCCATTATGCAGATTTTTACAGAATGCGTGAATTTTTGTATGAATTTTTATTTTATCTCTATTAACTGAAACAATATTACTCATAAACTTCACGTAAATTACAACTTGTTTTAATGCTCAACGTAGGCCTACCGCAAAATTAAGATAATTGTCTACTAATTCTTTAATTAAACCAGTATATTAAACCTAAAAAGTCTTTTTTTCTGAATAGTTATAGAGTTCCAATATTATGTCTTGACTTCTTTCTTTAATCTTGGAATATTAAATAAAACGTCTTTGTTGCTTATTTTCTCTAAATTGTATTCACAATTAGAGCAGCACTTCATCTTGATGCAAAACTGTGGATAAAATGAACGCTTTTAGACATTTGGAATTTTTAAAACGTTTTTATGAACTATTAGCCTACATTTGCGAGCAAATACTCATTCAGGCCATATTGGCCTGTTCATGTTGCATTGTTCTTTCTGTTTATTTATTTTGTATTGAAGACAGGATGTGTGAGTGTGTTTGTGTGTGTGTCTGTCTGTCTGTGTGACAGACGAATGGCTAAGACACATCGCTAACGCCCTCACCCTATCCATCAGCTTCCGGCATCATCAGCCATGATAGCGAAGCAATGTCCTGACCCTTTCATGTCCTCACCCCATCCATTAGCTCCCTGCAACTATTTATCTCCCTCACCTGCAAGGAAATTGACGGATAGGGAGAGAGTGAACGGGTTCAGCTGAAATATAGGGTCTTTGAAGGGGTTAGGGAAATACATGTAACTGCAGACGGGTGGGAACAGCTATCGGTGCAATTGCAGTGTTGTCAAGTTGGTCTGACAAACTAGTTATGAAGTGTTTGCTCAAAGGCTCAAATACGTGTACTGATTATTGATGCTGGTGGATCTTCTTAAGTTTTCTGTTCATTTTTGTAAGTTCATCAAGCTTGAAGAAAAAGTGACCTTTGATTGTTCGTTTGCTCTCTCTCTCTCTCTCAATATTTCCAGTTCTTAGAGAATCTCCGTTCGCATATAATGCGTATACAAATAAAAGTACAATTTTTCGCCTATGTATTCGATTTTTAACCCAGTTTGTGTCATGGTTCGTTTTCTCTTTATTACTATTGTTGTTGTTGCTGTTTGGGGGGTTGGGCTCTTCCTCTCTCACTGTTATGAAAAAGAAATGATTTCCTGGAGCTGTATTCAACCTGCAATTATTTTTTGTCAAGTTTTGTTCTTGTTGTTGCTACTGCCCCGATAAATGTTTTTAATGTCACAGTCGCCTCAATGACGAACTCGCAGGGGATTTGTGTGTGTGTGAATGCGTGCGTGCGTGTGTGTGTGTGTTTGGGCGCTCGCGCGTGTGTGTTTGTGCGTGAGTGTGCGTGTGAGTTGTTTTAATGTTGTCGTTTTTTTTAACAAGAAAAGATTGTTATGAAATGTGGTATGTAGGCCTACTTTCAAACCAATGAAGTCTTTACATTCAGTACGTTTACTTGCACAATGCTCACTGTTGAAGCCACAGATACTCAAATTAATGCCTGTAAAAGCGTTTAATGGGCAAGGAAAATAATTTTTAATTGCTGTCTCTATGTATGTCCTGTAAAACACTGTAAGAAGAGTTCGTGTCCTGTCTGATGTTTGCTTTAAAATGGGAGATTTTTTAAATGGTCTAACCTTGTTATTGTTGTCATTGACCTCGTTTTCCTTTTTCAGGAGAATCTCGACGTTTTGTGAATAATGTTGTAAGCAGACGTGGACCTACACGCCCTTACATTTGGCTGATTTTCACAAAAATAGAATTTGCCTGCAGATACTGTGGTATTTTTCGTTAACCCCGGTACTGCGGTTGAAGACAGCTTTTGATATGTGTTAAAACTTGACTGGCCAAAGTGCGTCTGTGTTCGTCCACATTGCATAGAAGGAGCTATCTAAACCCAAGATAGTAGAACTCTACACAAGGTGGACAAATCACCTAAACCACTTACAGAGCACCTAGTGATTGTAAAAGAAAGAACTTGGAACAAACGTATAAGAAAAATATATTCCATCAATTGATTGAAGCAGTTTGTGTGGTTCAGAATGAAAAAAAAAACACGAGGAAAATGTATTCCTTCAGTCTGGGGTAGTAGTCTTGTGTGGTTCAGCATTTATATACACACACAAAAATAGAGAATGACCTTCAGAGACGACCGACTGTCAAGTAAAGTAAATGTAGACAAGTTGTCGTTTTTCTACACTTTGTGGAGTTGTACTTTTAGGGTTGGATGGTTTGCTATGCATATGTGTAAATGTCCCTCTCCTCTTGCTATACCAGACAACAGGTCTGATGAGTTGTACTTTTAATAAAACACGTCATCTACTTTGGGACCATAGGACCTTCCCACTGAAGGACAGAAATACTACTGACAGTGCTCTGGAAGCATCTCCTCCGTTCCCAGCAGTCTTCCTTCTTTCCGTTTTTCTTTTATCTTCCTTTTCCTTTCTGTGGTGTCTTCCTCTAAAGTGTCTGTTTCCTTTTGTATTCTAGACCAGACAGTTTATTTTGTCCAGTAAAAAGATCTGTTTTGTCAGCTTGTTTTTGGTCTGCCTGGTTATATCATTGCAAGGGAAACGACCCTTTCATGGAGCTGTGACAATATATCAACATTTACCTTTCTTGACAGGTCATTCCTGACAGTCAGTCTTTCGTACATATGGAATTAATGGAAGAAAACTTGCAGTGCGCATGTTTAATGCTCTTTTGACTAGGATTTTTCGGAAGTTCCAAGTATCAAAGCCTACTGTGAAGTTGGTTTCAAATTGGCCTCCATGCATCGACAACTTCTGACGGCGAAAGTAGTCAATTAAGTAGTGGTCAAATATGCATAGAAGCCTATTTAATTAAATAGTAAACCTTCAATACATAAGGTTTCTGGCAACAAAGTTGACAAGTGAATCCAGACAGCAGTCAAGGAGGGAGTGTGTTTTATCTCATAGTGCCGCCGTTAGGTCAGCTGGTTAGAACATCTTGCTGATAACACAGGGGTCATAGGTTCGGGCCTCAGACAGGCCACAGGTCTTCAGCTGGTTGGCAGCCTGTTGATAGAGCAGGGAACTCAAGACCTCATGTCTCCTCAAGTTCACTCCCAGCCTGCAACAAGAATAATGGTTTGTTGTGGTGTGGTCCTGTTTCATCAAATACCTTCCCTATTTCAAGACCTTGCTAGTGCCTAGGGCCTTGTGCAGGGTCAAAGCATTGCCATATAATTTCTATCAGGTTTGGGTAAAGTGTGTACGGAATTGTCCAAGTGTGATGAATCCCGCTTGAACAAACTCAAAACTCATCTGCTTGTCCAGCTGAGGGTGACAGAGAAAATGGGAGAGGTTGAATGGGAACACAACACTGGGTTCCACCAGCTGCAGATCAATTCGTCCCATGTGTTTATATGTGCATTTCTGTAGTTTTAGTGTTGATCGCTGTGCATGCGTGAGTACATGGGCATGTGTGTGTGTGTGCATGTGTTTATGAATGTATCTGTATGTGTTTGTGTGTATGTATATATATGATCTGTGTGTGTTTGTGTGTGTATATGTGAATGTGTATATGCACACTTGTGTGTGTGTGTGTGTTTTGGAAAGGTACAAAATCTTGATGGTAAGAATCGTAAGTACTGTATTTTACACACAAAAAAGCCTTTCCACTTGATAGCAATGCCACTGAAATTGTTGTTGTTTTTCTTGCCTTGAGGAAATGCTCAGCACTGTCTGTTATGAAGCATAGTGATGATTTTGTAGTTAGCTCAGATATTGACTGTGATCACCTTGCCAGCTCACAGAATTATGTAGCCTACTGAACACATGATGACAGAGCCATCATTTTTAACACTCATGTTTCAGTTTCTACTATAAAATGGTTTGTTCTCTCTTTTCATAATCTAAATGTACAGTTAATGTTATCAGTCTCAACCTAATTACTAATTAATCAGATATGTCATAGTTTGATTCTAAAGATTATTACATTATACATTTCACACTTTGTTTAGATAGATTTGCTAAAAGTAAATTGATCATAGGTGTAAATGTCATATTTTCATTATCAATGTCACTGCTTACGTTGCTCTGATTAGATAATGTCCATTTAAGATGATGTATGCCTACCTGTTATCAGACTGAAAAACCTGTTGCCTAATGTCGAATAGATTGCTGCATAGACGGATGCCAAAGGATTTCTGTTGTCTTGTTGCTTTTCGTGATCCAAAAGCGTGGCCAGCAAACTGGGCCAGTCGCAGAAAACTCAAATGATTTATAGATCTGTGACCATGTCCCATTAGACATGAACTTGGCGGCATTTTGAAGGGTGTGGGTGTTGGGGGACAGGCTGTCTCCATCGTGTCTTGTTGGATTCAAGATTGGATGTTTTGAGTTCAGTCCCAGCCCACAACATCAAATTTGGCCTGTTCGCTGCCCGTCTTTAACCCTTTGACTCCTGCACCCTGTAGGAAGCTGGTGGAAAGGGTGAGATAAATGGTTAAGTTTTTGCTTTGCTAGCATGGTCAACAATGCACGATGTTGGTGGACAGAGTGCAGGAGACAAAGGGCTCATACTCCAATCATTCTGATGGTGTCAGCTTTGTTTTATAGGTCCTGTTCTCACTCACCCCCGCTTTCTTCCTTCTCATCCCCCCTCCCCCACCTCCTCCTTTTCCAAGACCTTGCCAGCGCTCATCAAGTCTGCCAGATAACTACTGTCAGCTTTGAGTGGGGTGTGTATAGAACTGAATTAGTATCAAGTCATACCTCTCTAAAGTAGTCGAGAAATCCTGGTGTACATATATATATATTTGTCCACACACTCTCGGCAAAGAATGCACTGTGTGTTGCTCCCACTCATTTTGCATAATTATCATGCTATTATACTGCACGTGCTGTGAAATTACAGAATGTTCTCATATTGTTAACTACAAAATATGCATTAATTGTAGATTGTGTGTGTGTGAGAGAGAGAGTGTGTGCGTGCATGCGTGTATTTGTATGTGATTAGTTGATTACTTAACTAAAGTCAAGAATGTTCATCATAATCAGACTTAGAATGATATCTGCCTATTATTTCTTCAACTGCCTTAGAGGATGGTTCATGCTGACAAAGTCGTCTCACTAAACCCCAATCAAACCCTTATTGGTCATCTTTTTCAATCTACCTTCTCATTTCATATTGACTAGAGCTGTGCATGTGTGGGTGTGGGTGTGTATGGGGAGTGGGGGTGGGGGGCAGTATATGTGGGTGTAGGTGTCTGTGTGAAAAAGAAAGTGTGACCAAATTGTTCTGACCGCTGTAACGGTAGATCTTTAGCACATCTGGATAAAAAATGCTAACCCTCAAGCAGCTGCAGATGCATAAGTTTGGAAGACAAGAATGTATTGGCTAAGGTCACATGGACCAATAACACAGGCCTAAAATCAGTTGTTGTTTTTGTGGAAGCTGTGTGAACAGCAGTCTCTCAGGAACTCAGACAATATTTCCAATATGCTTTCACTGTTGTGACAGTCTACCATTGTCCTTGATGCCTGTCAAGTTTTGTTTAAACTGAAGGTTCAATGAGGTGAGTACCAAAAATCTGTAATTTTCTGCAACAATTTTTGGTATAAATATGGCGATCACTAGGCTTAGTCGACTGCCTTCTCTGTGTTTTGGGGAGGAGAGGGGGGCGTCAGCCTTGAAAGATAGAAATCAAGTTGTTAATGGTCCAGTATACAAAGAAATCACAAGTCATAGATGGAGGGTGGAGAGAGAGACAGAGCAAAACAAGTATGCTTCTCATCTGTCTCCCCGAGTATGGTGGCTGTGTACATCTGCCAAGAACTGTAAATACTCATCAACTTAGAATTTATACTTAAATAATTAAAGCTGTTCCACTTGACAATATAAATGTCATGCACGTTGTTTCTCTCTTGCTTTTAGGAAAGATTCATTTAAATGTTGGGAGGTTGAAATGAGCATTGAGCTTATAGGGTGACCATTAGATTTTAGAGTTGTGAAATCTAATGGTCACCCTATAAGTATAAGCTCAATGCTCATTTAAGTGCTCAAAAAAGCACTCATATTTAAATGTTGTGATAATCTAAGATTCACTTCCTCACTACTTTTCTGGTATTTTATTATCTTGTTGGAATGGAAGAAAAACTAATAAGTCCATCAAGCAAACGAGAAATTGGTGTGCTCTTTTTCGTGTGTAGCTGCAGATACACATACAGCACAGATTTTCTTCTTTCAGTGCACACCCATCATGTAACTAGTTGTTTACTTACTTACTTTATTTGTTTATTTATTTCATTTATTTGTCTATTTATTTGTTTATTTAGCCTACATATTTATGTTTTATTTCTTTCTTTATTTTATTAATTTATTTATTTATTTGCTTGGTTGTTCTTTTTTAACCTTCTTTTTCTTGGACTTGGAGAGAATCGTTTATTCTCTTCTAACTTTTAGACCTGCACTCATATTCATAGGTTCAGAGTAAGAATGAAAAAATGTCAGACCAAAATCCTGCCTCTGTACATCATTTTGACATCCAATAGATTGATAAGCCATTTCTGTACAGCGGAGAGTTTTTGTTTACCTGAATTCAGCAAGACCTCTTTTCCATCTGTAGTTGAATAATGACTGTACCGCAAATGATACAGAGGCTGGCCTAGGATAGACAGGACAGGTGGATCTTTGTTGCTGCCCTACATGTAAGTGGTATTATGAGTAGTAAGCAACCCTTCAGTGACAAGGTCAGTGTGGTCTGGATGAAGAACATGGTCTTTAAAAGATTTTTTCCTGTGCTAGAGCTGTTCTTCCACAGCTGCCTCACTAGGCCTCTGCATTATTCCTTCTCTTCAGAGAACATGCTGTGTGAACTGTGCTCCTGTCTGACATGGAAATTCATCTGAATAACTCTGTGAGACAGCTCCACCTGGCACATACTGGAGCAAATGCAGATCTCCGTCCACAAGAATCCAGTATATTGTATACTGTTTCCTTAATATGTAATATTGTTATCGACAAGCTCTGTATTGTTTTCCTTATACCAATGATACTGAATAGATGTCAGACAGTATCATTAGCAGGAAAAAGTCCTGGAGAGAGCAGTTGCAGTGGGAAAGAAAGCAGGTCTAAATTTAATGCCAAGACAAAACTAATTCACCCATGAGAAGGTCAAGCATATTAAGATTTTAAAATCAACAAGACTGCATGACAAAATATGAGTGATTTTAAATATTTAGGCTCAGTTGATGCTCATGGTGGCACCTGTACTGAAGACATCAAAATAAAGAATGCCAATGACAAAACAGAAAATGGTCCAACTCAATAACATTTGGAAAGACAGAAGTATTCCAGTAACCCTTAAAATTAAAATTCTGAAATATCTAATTTGGCCAGTAATGCTATATGGCTGTTAAGCCTGGACATGCAGAACAGCAGGTGAAAATATGATATGTAGTTCTACAGGGGGCCTCTTCGAGTTAAATGGACCATAAAACAACAAAATGAAAACATTTCAAGCGAACATTAACTGCTGGCAGAAATCAACAACAACAAATGAAATACATCTGACATAGAACCCTAACGACAAGTTTTGCAAGGAAAAGTTGAGGCCAGGAGAAATCCAGGCAGACCACCCACCTCCTATATGAACATCATCATCAGCATCAGCAATTTGAAGGTCTACGAAGCAGCACAGAGAAGTCAAGACTGAATGCAGAAGAGTTGTTGTGATGTTTGCTGTGGCAGCTACCATGGAACTCAATGATGCTGACAGATGACGGTCGACTTTTTTTATTCTCTGTACTGTGGGAATTGCACTCGGCACAAAAGTTGTGTTCATCACAACCACAGACCTATCTCTACAGATAGACTGGTAACTCAGCATAAGTTCATAGATAATGAATTTCCGCCAGTGAAAAACCTGGCATCGATTCCTCCTTGTTTTCTAGAACACCTTGGTACCTCAAAATGACAGTAAGACATAGTTTCTTGGTAAACAATATTTTGTCTATGTATCGATAGTTTGTTCCTGTTAGTGTGTCGGTAACCCAGATGGGAGGTTGTTCTCAAGTCTTCTTCATATTTAGCTTCTCTTTTTTTTTAATCATAAACTTCTCTGTTTATAACAGTTTGCATGTTGACTGCTTATGATCTGTTGTTTTTCCCATAAGATATAACCACAAATTGACTTGAAGTTGGTTAAATGAAACACTGAGTGACATTATCTAGCTCTGTATACGTGCGAGTCACATACATGGCAAACAGAAGTGATCATATCAGCGTGTGACATTACTTGTTACTGGTCTTAGTATAGGTCTCTGGCCAATCTCTTTGGTTTGGTTTGGTTTGGTTAGGTTGCTTGTTTTAGTCTTCTTTTTGCTTTGTTTGTTTTTTGTTTTTGGCTTTGTTTTTAATTCGTCTTTGAAATGAGTGCTAATGAACTGTTGGATCCTTACATTTTTTTACATACCAGGAAGATTTCTGTTCAATACAAAATCTAATACACTTCTGTTAAAGTTGCGGATTTTTTATCCTGCTGTGTTAGTTTAGTACTGTCCACAATACTTTTATGTATTATACTTCAACGATATTTTTAGATGTTACACTATAACTCCATTTACTTTCTGTTAATTTCTCTGAATATTTGTATTACCTTGGCACATAACAGGCTTAACTCACTCGCTATGTACGATTATACCCCTTGCCGTTCCCCTGATACACACCATATGTATTGGTCATGAGAAAAATTCTCATACAAATAAATGAAAACAAGAGTTTTGAAATTTGGCGGGTCATATATTAAAAGATTGGTGTACAACACACTGAAATTTCAACTGTCTAACCCTCATGGTTGCTGAGTAACGGTACAAGTAAAATTAGAGACATTTTCAGGTGAAAAATGCCTTACAAAATACACAGTCAGGTCAGTACATCAGTTCCTACAGTCACATTTTAAATGAAATTTGATACAATCCAATGCGCACACACTCCACGTGCACTGAAGGAAGAGATCGTATTGAAGAGCGCCAAGTTGTTGAGTATTGTTCAGCCACTTGCTTTTCTGTCATCTGCTTTGCTGCGGAGATAGTGGGTCGTGAAATTTGCACTGACCACTCACCAACTGCGTAGTACAGTGACCTCATGGCCTGAAACGAGGCTAAGAATGACCGGACAATCTATTTCTGGCTATTAGTTTTGGTTAACAAACTACTGAAAGCCCCGCGAATTTTCAAAACTCATGTCGGATTTCTCCGACGCTCACAGACAAGCGTCGTTGAGACATGGTCAGGAAATCCAACGCTCATAGCAAGAGAGTTAACAAAATTCAGTGTGACTTAAGAAAAACTGTCAGTATGGCAACTAGGGTATTCTTGTTTTTAAGAACTAATATATATCTTTTAAATTAAAAAATAAATACAAAAAGAATGTCCATATAACAGTTCCCAGAAAATTTGACACTGTGTAAAAAAAGGCCTTACACCAACTTCATTTTAAATGGTTACTAGGCATAGCTGCTTTTTTCCTTTTTGTTTTGGGGATTTTGTTTGTTTCTTTCTTTCTTGATCCGTCCATTTTCTTTCTCTGTTATTGTCTTTAGCATATGAGTAATCCACTTCCAGTTTACAAAGCCTGTCATAATTTCACCAGAACCCTACAGGCCAGCCTGTATCTGTGTTTATCTCCCATGGTATATGGGGTTGGACTTCAGGAGACCTTTCCCCTCACTGTAAATCCACATGTTCCAGTGAAGACCTGGATCGATAGTGTGAAGGACACTTTGGCATCACACAGCATTTTCTCATGTACAGGCCATTGAGCTGTCTGCTGACTGTCAACTGTCTCCCCGCGATACCCAAGACAGAAGCCTATAGATGGGCAGATAAAAGTGTCTTTATTTGTGTGTAGTGAGTGGGGGTTTGTTGTTGTTTGTTGGTGGTGTTGTTGCTGTTTCTGATATGTAATGGGTTGTCATGAATCTTTGATAACTGTCCACTTATTTAGGATGTCATTTGTTGCGATGATTTCTTTAATCAATGAACAAAATAATAACTCCTCAAACCCTGAATATCAGTTTTTGTACCAGTATATGTAAAAGCAATACCCCCTGGCATGTAATCTATGCCAGTCACCTTGCAGAATGTCAACAAATTGTCAGCTCAACAACTTGCAAGTTTTGCTCAAAAAGTAACCACGTGTTACCAAGGGAAATTCTGACTATTTGTGAGTTGCCACCAATTCCAAACTTTTCAGGTTATGCTTACAGCTGATTTTATAATGCTCAGACTTGATGACCATAGTTGACTGTTGATTTTACAATGCTCAGACTTACTGGTCATAACTGATTGTTGATTTTATACTAATCAACTTGCTGGCCATTGTTGATTGTTGATTTCATACTGATCAGACTTACTAGTCATACTTGATTTCATACTAATCAGACTTAATGGCCTGAAATAACAATCCATGTTATGAAAGGTAACCCATGATAAGGATACAGGTCCCACTGTCCCACTGTCCATATCCACAGATTGGTTGACATTGTTGGTAGAGCCATGAACTCAAGATCCGACATCCCCTTGTGGGGACTGCCGGAGGTTCTTCCAATATAAATAGTATGCCCACCTGGAAATTCTGTGCTAGAAATTTCCTCTTTTCTGTGACTCTCATTGTTTCTGCCTTGTTCCTTTGATTTCTGTGGTTTCTTTTTCATTTGCTTGTGGTCCATTCACCTGTATGTGTTTGATAAAGTCTTAAGTACTTTTTCTTAGGATAAATAATTGGGTACATGTATTAAATGCATTTTTAGCTCTAGGGAAGTGAGATATGCAGAAGCAGTTTTAGATAACTTAGGCCCGTTTTTATGTTTTCGTGTCCTTAGTTATGTTTAAATTTGTATTCAGGTGTTTTTTTTAGTCCCCTGTGCAATAAATTAAATGGAGATTTTTTTTTCTCTTCTTCCCTGTTGAAGTTTTGTATGCGCTTTGAAATGATTATAGCCCTGATAAGGCTCTACACAGTTGGCTGGGCTTTAAACAACAAAAACAACAAGAACAAAAACAAGATCTGAAGTCTCAAGTTATATCTCAACCTGAAACATAAAAAATGAACTGATTACCGCCCATCTTCTCATGGTGGTGTCAGATTAGTTTCATAGATCACATTCTCTTCCGGATCCGATATAGGTCAGCCAATTCTAAAATCCTTTTTTGCTAAAAATACTGAAAACTAAAAAAAAAAAAGAAAAAAATCATCTTATCTTCTGTTTGGTTTTGTTCTTTTTCAATCTCCATTCTTGTTCTTTAAAAAAAAGGGAGATGAAAAATGGAAGTTTAGTTACTATCAACCGAAGAGATATGTGTGTGTGTTTGTCTGTGACAAATATGTGTGATGATTTTCTTGGCTTTTTATTCGTCAAAGCTGCACAATGTTGAAGAGTTATGAAAGCATACATTTGGCAGGTAAAGCTCCAAAGTCAAACAGGCAACAACAACAAAAATCTACAATCTGCAATTTCAGTTGAAGGATGTCAATAGCACTTTCTCAAAAACTTAAATATTACTTTCACAGTTGTGACAATTTGCTAGTGGCCTTGATACACATCATTTCTTTTAACTGATATTTCTCTAAGGTCAAAGTGACCTTGAACATTGCAAAACCTTTGATTTTCTGTAGCAATTTTAGTATGAAAAGACTGTTAGAATGACACCTTACCTTCTTCTTTTCTGTTTTTTTCTTCCCAAAGGATAACAAAAATTATGTAACTGAAAACTTGCTCCTCCATCAGTCATGGACTACTAAAAACTGCCAAACTACTTCATAAGTCCAATATTCCATTCTTGTTTTATCCACAGTGTATACATTATATACCATCTGCATAATTACCAGAAAAAAATGATGCATAATAAAATAAAAGTCTCTTTTGTTCAATCAGTTTACTTAGCCTTGTTATGGACAAGTGTATGTAATGTTGACCATGTACTGGTTGGGGAGGTTGGTTTATATATTACAACTTCTGTTGTGGAAAAATTCTGTGTTACAATATTTAGTATTTTATCGTACATTATGGAAGAAATCAAAACAAGATCTTTGTGTTTAGTACATTTTGAACAACAATAAATTTGCTGTGAGTAGTTGATCTTGAATCTTTGAATCTGTAGATGTGATGTAAAATTAAATTGCACACATATATCGCATTTCTAAGTACTTTTTCGTCAGATTGATAGTGTGTGTGTGTGTGTGTGTGTGCATGCGTGCGTGCATGTGCGCGCGCGTGTGTGTGCGCGTGCACGCGTAAGTGTGCATACATTTGCATATCTGTTGTCTGCTGTTTGTGAGTGGGTTTTTTTGGTCCACTTTAGTTTGGTTTCTTTTCTAAAGTTTCCAATTTCCAAAAAAAAAAACCCCATCTCGGTGCTCGGAATGAATTCCATATGCGTTGATGCCATGTGATAGAGAAGATCCAAAATGATCACAACATAAGCCTTACATCTGCACATAATTCCTGTGCACTGACAAGGACCTGATTTAACACAAATCCTGGCCAGCCTGAGGGTCAAATTCAAAACAAAAAAATAACGACAAAAATGTGGCCCGCCATAGGGCTGAACCCACAACCCCTATGTACCACTGTACGATGTTCAAGCCATGGTGGCCTGACAAATGAACAAAAGGATCACACAACACAACATTCATTATACATAACTTTTAATGGCCCCACTGTTGATCAGATCACCATGCTGATAATACGAGGGTCAAGGATTGACCCTCACACTAGTCACAGCGTTATTTTTAACTGGGTTGCCTGGCTCAGCTGACAAAGCCACACCCCCTGCACCTGGCGTCTTCAATTAGATACAGATAACAAGATAACAAGATTTTATTTCAGCCCAGTGCATAGACACAAGGAAAATATTTTGGCTATACATACAATCACACTCACGCCTCACAACAATTACAATATTCAACATCATAAAAGACAAATACGTGGGTCATCCACGGAATCGAAGAAACACACGCACACAACACACACACACTCTCACGCCAAGGCGCCCATATCCACTAATCGTTGGTTCTGCCCTGCCAGCTAATTAACAGCGCGCATCTGTCCTTCTCCTTCCACTCTCCACGCCACCCTCGCCCATCCTGTGGAGTATAGGCCTACAGATTGACGTAGATTCGATAGGCCTACTCTGTGCCAGTATCAGTCACTTCCTACACTCAGACCCTCCCGAAAGATCGCAGCAGTTACAAAGCACTGCTGTAGAGTGAAGGACTCTGGTCAAACCTGCCTGGCTAAAAATAGTACTCGCAGGCGATGCCGGCTGGCAGAAGGTAGTAACTGGAGGCTGTCAGAATGGCTGGGAAAATGCAGCCGTACACCCACACCCACACACGCACTCAAGCACACACACATACGCCCTCCTCCCCCCCACACACACACACACGCACTCATGCACACACACATATACAGGCCCCCCCCCCCCCACACACACACACACACGCACACGGGACTTAAACAACATAAGGTAAAAATTATTCTCTTACATTCACTCCCCCTCCTCACATGCGCAAGACTAAAAAACCAAAGACAGGCGAAGAAGCTCTGATACATAACAAAATATTTAGTAAGAGTACATTCTGACGCAAGTTAAAAAAAAAAACACACAAAAAACAGTATAATCCAAGCCTGGGGAGTTAAAACAGTTTATCAATTAACAGTGATCACGAACAGATAAAAGACATGTAAAAATCCTTCTAGAAACTAATGATCACGAACAGATAAAAGACATATAAAAATCCTTCTAGAAACTATCACCGAATTTCCATAAGCCCTCCTTCGAGTACGCAGACTGAGGATTAGAGTACAAAAATGAAATAAATATCTCTAATAAAAATTGGTTAAGAATAGGATCATCGCAGAATAAGAGAAAAAAAAAATTGTGACTACCGATAAGACACGAGTGTATGATTCAAATCATTAACACATCAGAAGAAAAAAAAAGTGTAATGATGTACGGCTGTAAGTCTAGCAGATACACACAGCAAAAAGTGTAATGATGTACGGCTGTAAGTCTAGCAGATACACACAGCAAAAAGAGGTCTACAGGGAAACAGGGTGACGGGCAGCCCTTACATAAAAACTGTCTTTAAAGCGAGACGTTCTGGCTTTGATAGAACGAAAGCGCTTTCCTGAAGGAAGTGGAGTGAACAGACTGTTCGCTGGATGATCTTTATCAGCTATGAAGATTTAACCTTCTTCTCAGTTCTTTTTTCGTAGATGGATTCGATGGAAGGAAGAGTAATGCCGATGATCTTGGAGGCAGTGCTTACAATTCTGTTTAAGCCATCTTTCTCAGTTGTTGTACAGGTACCATACCAGACTGTGATAGAGAAAGTTAAAACACTTTCTATCAATGCTCGGTAAAACTGAATCAAGATAGACTGGCTAACCCCAAACTTTTTAAGCTGACGAAGGAAATAGAGACGCTGCAGTGATTTTTTAATGATTAGTTTTGTGTTTTCCTCCCACTTTAACGAATTCGAAATTGTTGTTCCCAAAAGTTTAAACGTGTCTACTACTTCTACCGAGTCTCCCTTGATCACTAGGGGAGATAGTGGTGTCTTTTTTCTTCTATTGTCTATAATCATTTCCTTTGTTTTCAGAACGTTTAACTCTAAGTTGTTGTTGTCGCACCAGCGAACTAATTTGTCTATCTCACTTAAATAGTGAGACTCATCGCTGTTTTTGATGAGCCCTTCAACTAAGTTGTTGTTGTCGCACCAGCGAACTAATTTGTCTATCTCACTTAAATAGTGAGACTCATCGCTGTTTTTGATGAGCCCTTCAACTGTTGTGTCATCAGAGAACTTAAAAAACATCACAGAGTCATGAGTAGAGACACAATCATTTGTAAACAAAGTGAATAAGAGCGGTGACAGGACACAACCTTGAGGCGCGCCTGTGTTCAACGTCAGGGGACTAGAGCTCAGACCACCGAGTTTGACAACTTGTTTTCTATTTAGGAGGAAATCTAAAACCCATTTACACATTTGATGACTAATTTTGAGCTCTAGAAGTTTGCTATAGAGTTTTGCTGGGACAATTGTGTTAAAGGCAGAGCTAAAATCTACAAAAAGAATGCGTGCGTATGTTTTGGGGGATTCCAAATGCTGCAAGATGTTGTGCATTAATAGGGAGACAGCATCATCCACTGATCTGTTTGCGTGATACGCAAACTGCAAAGGGTCGAGTAGATGGTCAGTGACGGATTTCAGGTATCGTAGAACAATTCTTTCAAACACCTTCATGGCCACAGAGGTGAGGGCAACAGGTCTGAAATCATTAAGGGAGGAGACTTTAGTCTTTTTGGGTACAGGAACAATATAGGCAGACTTGAAGCAGGATGGAACTTTACAGAGTTCTAGAGATTTATTAAAAATATCAGAGAAGACAGGGGCCAGTTGGTCAGCACAGGACTTAAGTGCGGCTGTGGACACGTTTATATCCTCGACCAACATAAAAAGTTCACCTGTTTGTTGCCCATCGTAATGCTCTAACCATTCTGATGGTGTAAGCTTAGTGTTTCTTGGTCCTATTCTTACCCCCCTCCCTACTTCAAGACCTTGCCAGCATGTGCGGTTTTGCACAGGCTCAAGGACTCTTCCAGGTAATTAGTCAGATTTGGGTGACGTGCACTTGGAACTGTCCATGTGCAAAGGAATCCCTCTTACACAAACTCTCAACTTCATTGTTACCAAGAAGAATGGGAGGTTGTAATAGAGTACTTGCTCCTAAAAACCCACGTTCAGTCCAATCATGCATACTCCATTAATAAAATTTGGACGTTGATGGCAAAGTGTGGCAACTTTGTACTCAATCTGTCCTTTGACTGGAAGCCAGTGTAGCTTCTGCAGGAGTCTTTTTGTACTGCACTATTTGCTTTCTTGCTGGAGAATCTTCATTGCTGCTGTATCTTTCCTGTTCCTAAAGAGGTGCAGGCACTCATTTACAGCTAGGGAGGACCACTACGATGTTCAAGCAAGGTCATGATCCTGGTCACCCATAATATTTCATGTAGTGTAAACAGCCCATGTCAAAGCATGCTTGCTCTTTAAATGAAAAAAAAAAGAGATGGGGTTTGCCTAGTCCATACATTTTTTTAAACACCAGACCAATATTTCTATCAAGACTTCTCTTTCACTACAAATCTTCCAGAGCACTCAGGTATCAAGCAACCTCTTCCCTGACAGCACCACAGCACTCCCTACTTTAGGAAAGAAATCCTTCTCTGATTTCGGCTCAGCAATATGAAAGTCCCTCCCAGTGTCTTTTAAGACAAAGCAAATATTCCCCTTGTTTTCCATGAAAAAAAAACCACTTCAAAACATCTCTCTTTTAAAAGCAGCTAAAAATAGCAGATTTCATTGCTTATGACTTTCATACATCAGGTTACCGCGGTAACTTGTGTGTGTGTGTTTGTTCGTTCGTTCTTTAACATCTTTTCACTATAAGTGATATTAGACGGTGTGTGTGTGTGTGTGTGTGTGTGTGTGTGAAACAGAGGACTTGTACTCTTTCACAGATGGTGTTTTCCTTTTAGTATTTCTTTGTCTAATATTTCTCATACCTATTTTTGATTTTGGTATCTATTTCTATCATAATAACTCATTTTTGTGTAACGCTATTCTCAGAACTCATTTGGACTCGCTGTGTGTTACACATAATCAGACTTCTCAGAAGAGCATGGAAAAGTTCACCAATCCATTTGGCATCCAGGCATTCTTTCATCTGGGTCCTGCTGGGCCTCCGATCAGGGGTGGACGTACGCCCATGGGGACCATCATAGGAGGACCCATTGGTGGACCCATACCTGGCCTCATGCCTGTTGACACATGGAATCAGAATGAGAAAATTTATTTAAAAAGGCCAAAGTTCCATTTGAAAGGATGTGACCATACTGAAGAAACGCAATATGAATTATATTCTCGTTCTTTGACCATACATACTTCAAACAGAATGGAAACATAATATGGATGACACTGTCATTCTTCAACAAAACAATCAGTATACATATAAACTGTAATATATATAACCACAAATTTGCAAGAACACATATATTTTTTACAAAAGGCAATCTCTCTTTTGTTAGAAGGTTTACAGATGTACACTGCCATATCTCTAACTGTGTAATCATTTTTGAAGCCATAAGTAATGTTAGTCTGAAATAAACTTTTACTACTATTAGGCTGGATTAACTTATGGTCTAAATCTTCTAATACTAGGCACCATAGAACAAAGTGAATTTCATTTTCAATGGCAAATTCACATAATGGACATTTTGCTGCCTTGTTTTTTTTATCTTAATCTGTGCTCTATGTCAGACACATTACATTTAAACCCTGAAACATTATGTCTAATAAACCTATGTCTAACAATGCCTGATAAACCTGACTATGCCCAACAATGTCATATAACCTATGTCCAACAATGTCTGATAAACCTTCCTTATGTCCAACAATGTCTCATAAACCTATGTCCAACAATGTCTCATAAACCTATGTCCAACAATGTCTCATAAACCTATGTCCAACCATGTCTGATACACCCATGTCCAACAATGTCTGATAAACCTGACTATGCCCAACAATGTCTGATAAACCTTTCTATGTCCAACAATGAAAGATAAACATGTCTGTCCAACAATGTCTGATAAACCTGTCTATGTCCAACAATGTCTGATAAACCCATATCCAACAATGTCTGATAAACCTGACTATGCCCAACAATGTCTGATAAACTTTTCTATGTCCAACACTGTCTGATAAATCTGTCTATGTCCAACAATGTCTGATAAACCCATGTCCAACAATGTCTGATAAACCTGACTATTCCCAACAACGTCTGATAAACCTGTCTTATGTCCAACAATGTCTGATAAACCTGTGTATGCCCAACAATGTCTGACAGACCTGTCTTTGTCCAACAATGTCTGATAAACCTGTCTTATGTCCAACAATGTCTGATAAACCCATGTCCAACAATGTCTGATAAACCTGTCTTGTGTCCAACAATGTCTGATAAACCCGACTATGCCCAACAATGTCTGATAAACCTGTCTATGTCAAACATCATCATCATCATCATCAGGTGCCCTGCCGCATGGCGTTGGCGATCATGGACCTCCATTTGTCTCTATCTCTTGTTGCCCCAAGCATCTCTTCCATCCTCCTTGTCCCCAGCCATTTTGCAAGTCTGTCTAGTATCTTCTCCCTGGGTCTTTCCCTCCAGCTTTCCTGTTGTGACCAGGTGCTCCAAATTCCCCTTCCTCATAAAATGGCCTATAAATGTTGCCTGTCTTTTCCTAATCTTCCTTGTGAGTGGTCTACTTGTGTCTGCCTCCATCAAGACTGTTTAGTTTGTTTTCTTTGCTGTCCATGGAACACTCAACATTCTTCTTAGAAACCACATCTCGGCTGCCTCAATCTTGTTCTGGCTTTGCTTGTTGACTGTCCACGCCTCACAACCATACAGCAGTATTGGTTCTATATAACATTCAAGAACTCTCTTCCTGATGTTAATTGATAGGCATTTGTTGGTAAGAATGCTCTTCATCTTCATGAATGCTGTTTTGGCTTGGCCTATTCTGCTGGCTACCTCTGATGTGCATCTGCCATCTGGAGAAATGATCGTTCCCAGGTATTCAAATTTATCAACCTGTCTCAAGGTTGTGCCGTTTGCTGTTATGTCAAACAATGTCTGATAAACCTATGCCCAACAATGTCTGATAAACCTGTCTATGTCCAACAATCTCTGATAAACCAATGTCCCACAATGACTGATAAATCTATGTCCAACAATCTCTAATAAACCTGTCTTTTGTCCCACAATGTCTGACAAACCTATTAGGTACCGGCAGCCTCTCTTCAGCAATAAGGGAATTGTGTCAGTCAGTGGAAAAATTGCACATGTTTATCAGTCAAATATTCTTGCAGATGAACACGAATGACGAAGTTGTTATCATGAAGATAAAGATTGGTCTTTCCTCTATCGATCTGTTCTGTTTGTTTTTGTTATAAATGCACCCATACGAAAATCTGCGCAAAAGAAAAAACCACGCCGACCGACGAAGTTTCACCGCGGGTCACGTAATGGCGACTGGCTCACGGCAGTGCTTGGGTGACTGGTTAACGGCAACTTAAATTATACGGGTCACACAGGACTACCTTCATGCAAATTAGTACAGTTGACAGGTCGAAACCCTGTCTTTCATTCCCGTATAATATTTATTATAAGATCATTAAACTCATTAAGATCATTGAATGTTATATAGAACCAATACTGCTGTATGGTTGTGAGGCTGACATCAACAAGCAAAGCCAGAACAAGATTAGGCAGCGAGATGTGGTTTCTAAGAAGAATGTTGAGTGTTAGTCTCTAAAGGTCGGAATATTGCAAACTTGAAGAAGAATATCTGAGGACAACCTTGATTATCAGATCACATCCGCAGATGCGCAAACAGCTTATTCTTTGCTAAATTTAACCGTATACGGAACTATGAGATGTAACTTGTACCGGATGTGTGCGAGCCTCTGAAGGCCGAGTATCCATAATCTGCCATTTTAGCATTATGGGAACCTCGAATCATGGCGGCCTTCGAAGCGATCGCTGAAAGTCTAGTCAACGAATTTCTACCTGTGATCGTCAAGCTGAAGGACAAACGTTGTAAACATCGACTGATTTTCCATTAAAATTGACTTAGAATTTTGATTCAGTGAATTGTTTTTAATGTTTCTCTTTATTTAGAAAGATTTTAAAAGAAATCAGCGGCAGGTAGAGACTGCATAAGCAAAGAATAGAAAATCCAAAACAAGAGTGACTGCCCGCACCCAAGCAAACACAAACCAGAAGAACAAGAAAACCAATGTAAGCGCGTCTCCAACAAGACAAAACAAAACAAGCGCAAATTTTCGGCCAACTAGCCTTTGTCAAGCACGAACGCACGGTCACAGACAAATCACAGACACCAAACAATGGATAATAAAAACGGGACTAAAAACTTCCCTGCCGCCTCGTCCAGTGGGTAAGAGATGGAATGCCCATGTCATCATGAGCAGTAGTAAGAAAAGGGGAGAGGGGAGGCAACTGTGATGTCAAAAGGGAAGTGAGATGAGTTCTGCAATTTTGAGAAGTGGCCATGCTATATCGGTATAGCCCTGTTCTGAAGAAGGCACAGGGCAAGAGCCAAGAGATAAGGGAGTAGATTGTGCCCGGTGCCAAGAATCTGGTAGGCGTGGGAACAGGAAGAGATATGAAACGGCATGTCTGAATTTTGTTACTCATGGTTTGTCGTTAAGACCATGTGGTTTGCGTGTTCCAAGTTTATTTATGAGGTGGGATTCTCTGTCTTTCCTGTCTATGGTGCTGTTATTGTGTAGAAGCCACAGACCTTTCACTCGGATGTCATTGATTGAGTGGTCTGATTGGTTGAAGTGATTGGGGATAGTTTTATCCCTTTGGTGGCGGATATCAGCCAAGTGTTCTTTGAAACGTGTGTCAAGGGTGCGTCCAGTTTCACCAATATACAATTGGGAACATTTAGAGCAGCTGATCAAGTAGACAATGTTATAAGTTTGACAGTTGAAATGTTTTGTAATTCTCATATGAGATTTGGGGCCTTTGACTGTGGTGGCTGAGCACAAGAAAGGACAAGTCTTGCATTTAGGTTTGTTGCATGGAGAGGTTCCTGGAGGTTGGCTGACTGGTTTGCTGAGATTCGAATGCACCAGCAAGTCGCAGAGATTGGTGTCTCTCTTGTAGACGATCAAAGGGCGCTTGTCAAAGGTTTCACCTGTAGTGGGACTGGATCGCAAAATGTTCCAGTTGGACAAGATGATCCTTTTTATGAGGTGCACGGACGGGTGGTAAACTAGACTGAGGACTGGCCGATCCTCTGTGACAGCTTTGGGCTTTGAATGGAGGGCATTTGGCCGAGAGACAGAGCTGACTTTTTTCCGGGCTTCATTGATGACCTCGGGTGGGTAATGTCTGCGCAGGAAAAATCTAGTCATTTCAACTGCTTTGTCCTGAAAATTGTCTTCGTCTGAGCAGAGGCGTCGTAGTCTCAAGAACTGCGAGTAGGGAATGCTGTTTCTGGTGTTGGAAGTGTGAGATGATTGGTAGTCCAGGTAGGAATGTGAGTCTGTAGGTTTGTAGTGGACTGTAGTGACTAGTTGTTCAGATTGAAGGGAAACTTCGATATCCAGGAAGCTTATGGATGTGTTTGAAATTTCATATGTGAACTTGATGGATGGGTGAAACGTTTGGACGTAGTGGATGAATTGTAAAAGTTGGTCATGATCGAGGGATGTCATGCCAATGCAATCGTCTATGTATCTTTTGTATAATTCAGGTTTGGGTTTCTTGTATTGTTGTAGGATATGTTCCTCCAAATATCCCATGAATAAGCAGGCATAGCTGGGGCCCATCTTAGTACCCATGGCGACTCCGCTAACTTGCCAGAACGTCTCATCTCCGAACGAAAATGTGTTCATGGTAAGAACCAGTTCTGCTGGTTTGATGACAATGTCGTCTCCGTTTCTCAACATGCGACCCAAGAAACATTCCAACATCTCCAAAGAAGAAAGGGACGCACTACACTCCCTCAAAAACAGAGACGACATTGTCATCAAACCAGCAGACAAGGGGGGTGCAATTGTAGTCTGGGACAGACATCTGTATATCAAGGAAGCCCAGAAACAACTCCACCATCACGCCTTCTACAAAAAGTTGGACCAACCTGCCCACATGACCAATCATGCCAAGATATCCAAACTTATCAACAATCTCATAACCTCTAAGCAGCTGCCCCCCACTGCCAGACTACTCATCAAACAACTTCCAGTCCAATCACTTTTTTATTTACTTCCCAAAATACATAAAGCCAACAATCCTGGCCGTCCTATCGTGTCAGCTTGCAACTGCCCCACTGAAAACATTTCTCAGTTTCTTGACCACATTTTGCAACCTATAGTCCAGGCTTTGCCTTCCTTCATCAAAGACACTAACCATACATTGAATCTGATTCAAATATTAAATGAAGACCACACCTTCAAACCCCAATACCTGTTCACTTTGGATGTGACCTCTCTGTACACCAGCATACCCCACTCCTACGGGTTAAAAGCTCTCCAGCATTTTCTGGACAAACGACGTGACCAAACATTGTCCACTTCAACCCTTGTCCATCTTGCCGAACTGGTTCTTACCATGAACACATTTTCGTTCGGAGATGAGACGTTCTGGCAAGTTAGCGGAGTCGCCATGGGTACTAAGATGGGCCCCAGCTATGCCTGCTTATTCATGGGATATTTGGAGGAACATATCCTACAACAATACAAGAAACCCAAACCTGAATTATACAAAAGATACATAGACGATTGCATTGGCATGACATCCCTCGATCATGACCAACTTTTACAATTCATCCACTACGTCCAAACGTTTCACCCATCCATCAAGTTCACATATGAAATTTCAAACACATCCATAAGCTTCCTGGATATCGAAGTTTCCCTTCAATCTGAACAACTAGTCACTACAGTCCACTACAAACCTACAGACTCACATTCCTACCTGGACTACCAATCATCTCACACTTCCAACACCAGAAACAGCATTCCCTACTCGCAGTTCTTGAGACTACGACGCCTCTGCTCAGACGAAGACAATTTTCAAGACAAAGCAGTTGAAATGACTAGATTTTTCCTGCGCAGACATTACCCACCCGAGGTCATCAATGAAGCCCGGAAAAAAGTCAGCTCTGTCTCTCGGCCAAATGCCCTCCATTCAAAGCCCAAAGCTGTCACAGAGGATCGGCCAGTCCTCAGTCTAGTTTACCACCCGTCCGTGCACCTCATAAAAAGGATCATCTTGTCCAACTGGAACATTTTGCGATCCAGTCCCACTACAGGTGAAACCTTTGACAAGCGCCCTTTGATCGTCTACAAGAGAGACACCAATCTCTGCGACTTGCTGGTGCATTCGAATCTCAGCAAACCAGTCAGCCAACCTCCAGGAACCTCTCCATGCAACAAACCTAAATGCAAGACTTGTCCTTTCTTGTGCTCAGCCACCACAGTCAAAGGCCCCAAATCTCATATGAGAATTACAAAACATTTCAACTGTCAAATTATAACATTGTCTACTTGATCAGCTGCTCTAAATGTTCCCAATTGTATATTGGTGAAACTGGACGCACCCTTGACACACGTTTCAAAGAACACTTGGCTGATATCCGCCACCAAAGGGATAAAACTATCCCCAATCACTTCAACCAATCAGACCACTCAATCAATGACATCCGAGTGAAAGGTCTGTGGCTTCTACACAATAACAGCACCATAGACAGGAAAGACAGAGAATCCCACCTCATAAATAAACTTGGAACACGCAAACCACATGGTCTTAACGACAAACCATGAGTAACAAAATTCAGACATGCCGTTTCATGTCTCTTCCTGTTCCCACGCCTACCAGATTCTTGGCACCGGGCACAATCTACTCCCTTATCTCTTGGCTCTTGCCCTGTGCCTTCTTCAGAACAGGGCTATACCGATATAGCATGGCCACTTCTCAAAATTGCAGAACTCATCTCACTTCCCTTTTGACATCACAGTTGCCTCCCCTCTCCCCTTTTCTTACTACTGCTCATGATGACATGGGCATTCCATCTCTTACCCACTGGACGAGGCGGCAGGGAAGTTTTTAGTCCCGTTTTTATTATCCATTGTTTGGTGTCTGTGATTTGTTTGTGACCGTGCGTTCGCGCTTGACAAAGGCTAGTTGGCCGAAAATTTGCGCTTGTTTTGTTTTGTCTTGTTGGAGACGCGCTTACATTGGTTTTCTTGTTCTTCTGGTTTGTTAAAGAATAGAAAGTACGATCTCCAGTTTGATGTTTTATCGCCAATGGATTTTTTTTAAGCGACCTGGAACTAGTAGAAGTAAAACTGTGTGAAGCAACTGCTTTCCAAAGGTGTTCATATTGCTAGTATTTAATGAATACGATGGAATTTTACTTTTAATACATCGAAATCATAATATTTGTGCTAGTACTTGGCCAGAAATTCAAACCGGAAGTTGGTCGGCGTGTGCATATCGTCTATCGGATCAGATTTGACAATTTTTATCATCGCAAAGAAACAGCAAATAGCGGTTTTGCACAGTCACACACGTGCGCACGCAGGTACGCACACATTATCAGAACACTATATAGCAAGGGCTCCTGGAACTCTGGAAAGATCTGAAGGCCAAAGAAGAGGACTAGAGCCCTTAAAGCGATGGCAGAGGCAGCAGAAAGGAGCTCAAGCTGGATCTGGGCAAGGAGGAACGAAAAAAGTGAACTTCATAAGGATTAAATTCCCTACAGATGATGTGTGCCCCGTTAGCACATTGGTAAAACCGCGTACCGCAGTTCTGAAGCGCAGAATCGCCCAGGTTCGATCCCCGGCGTGGGAAAAAAAAAAAATAGACAACAGCAGAAGGGCATCCAGGAGTCATGACCTGGATGTGGCCCGGCCCCCCGAGAGTGTAAGGAATTCAGGGCCGAAACACTTGTCTAAAGGGGGTTACTTCTCTGAAGACCTTCTGTTGTCTAGCTCTCCCTAGAGTTTCTTTCTACCTGCACATGGTCAGTCCATTGACTTCCGGGAATAGTTCGGAGGACATTCGGGAAAGACCGAAGGACACTGGAAAGACTAGATCTGCGGGCTTTGTGGGTTGGCTTCCCACCTTGCCTTTGATAACATGCCACGAGTTTTTCAAATGAAAGATGCTCCCAGGATTCACCGAAAGGGGGAGAGAATGATGAATCCATCGGCACTGACTCCATCACGACTGGAAACGCACAACGGACCATGATTAATGACCAGTTGGAATTTCTGTGTGCGTGTGGAAGGAGATTCACCACCAAACGCGGCATGAAGATCCACAGGACAAAAATGGGCTGTTTGAAGACACATACGAACCAGCAGCAGCGCACTGCGATAGCAGGTGAGACGTTGGATGACCAAGGCCAGGAATTAAACCATAGTGCCAAGGACATCCACGCTGACGGTTCTGATGCGGATTTTGCACAAGCTCTTAACGCCAAACCTGGAAAACTCAATTTGCCGCCTGCCGGTGCAAAAGAACAATGGGAGAAATTAGATGAGGAACTTGTCCTTAAGCTGAATGCGCTAATAGGGAACAGTACGCTGGAACACAAACTTGACACATACGGAGACATCATATACTCTATCTGCAGGGACACTTATGGAGTGAAGCAGCCAAAGACAAAAACGCCTCTCCAGAAATCCAGAAGACAGCAACAGATGGAAAACTGCCTCAGAATTCGAGAAGCAAGGGCTCCTGGAACTCTGGAAAGATCTGAAGGCCAAAAAAGAGGACTAGAGCCCTTAAAGCGATGGCAGAGGCAGCAGAAAGGAGCTCAAGCTGGATCTGGGCAAGGAGGAACGAAAAAAGTGAACTTCATAAGGATTAAATTCCCTACAGATGATGTGTGCCCCGTTAGCACATTGGTAAAACCGCGTACCGCAGTTCTGAAGCGCAGAATCGCCCAGGTTCGATCCCCGGCGTGGGAAAAAAAGAAAATAGACAACAGCAGAAGGGCATCCAGGAGTCATGACCTGGATGTGGCCCGGCCCCCCGAGAGTGTAAGGAATTCAGGGCCGAAACACTTGTCTAAAGGGGGTTACTTCTCTGAAGACCTTCTGTTGTCTAGCTCTCCCTAGAGTTTCTTTCTACCTGCACATGGTCAGTCCATTGACTTCCGGGAATAGTTCGGAGGACATTCGGGAAAGACCGAAGGACACTGGGAAAGACTAGATCTGCGGGCTTTGTGGGTTGGCTTCCCACCTTGCCTTTGATAACATGCCACGAGTTTTTCAAATGAAAGATGCTCCTAGGATTCACCGAAAGGGGGAGAGAATGATGAATCCATCGGCACTGACTCCATCACGACTGGAAACACACAACGGACCATGATTAATGACCAGTTGGAATTTCCGTGTGCGTGTGGAAGGAGATTCACCACCAAACGCGGCATGAAGATCCACAGGACAAAAATGGGCTGTTTGAAGACACATACGAACCAGCAGCAGCGCACTGCGATAGCAGGTGAGACGTTGGATGACCAAGGCCAGGAATTAAACCATAGTGCCAAGGACATCCACGCTGACGGTTCTGATGCGGATTTTGCACAAGCTCTTAACGCCAAACCTGGAAAACTCAATTTGCCGCCTGCCGGTGCAAAAGAACAATGGGAGAAATTAGATGAGGAACTTGTCCTTAAGCTGAATGCGCTAATAGGGAACAGTACGCTGGAACACAAACTTGACACATACGGAGACATCATATACTCTATCTGCAGGGACACTTATGGAGTGAAGCAGCCAAAGACAAAAACGCCTCCCAGAAATCCAGAAGACAGCAACAGATGGAAAACTGCCTCAGAATTCGAGAAGCAAGGGCTCCTGGAACTCTGGAAAGATCTGAAGGCCAAAAAGAGGACTAGAGCCCTTAAAGCGATGGCAGAGGCAGCAGAAAGGAGCTCAAGCTGGATCTGGGCAAGGAGGAACGAAAAAAGTGAACTTCATAAGGATTAAATTCCCTACAGATGATGTGTGCCCCGTTAGCACATTGGTAAAACCGCGTACCGCAGTTCTGAAGCGCAGAATCGCCCAGGTTCGATCCCCGGCGTGGGAAAAAAAAAAAATAGACAACAGCAGAAGGGCATCCAGGAGTCATGACCTGGATGTGGCCCGGCCCCCCGAGAGTGTAAGGAATTCAGGGCCGAAACACTTGTCTAAAGGGGGTTACTTCTCTGAAGACCTTCTGTTGTCTAGCTCTCCCTAGAGTTTCTTTCTACCTGCAACATGGTCAGTCATTGACTTCCGGAAAGTTCGAAGGACATTCGGGAAAGACCGAAGAATGGAAAGACTTTATTGCGGGCTATGTGGGATGCTGCACACTTGCCTTGAAAAAAATCCACGATTTTTTCAATGAAGATGTTAGGATTCAACGAAAGGTGGAGAGAATGTAAAACCATCGCACTGACTCCATCACGACTGGAAGCCAACGACACATGATATGACCGTTGAATTCTCGTAGTCTGTTGGAGAGATCACACCATAGCGTGTGATAAGATCACAGGACAAAAATGCTGTTTAAGAACATTACGAACCAGCAGCGCACATGCGATAGCAGGTGAGAGTTGATGACAAGCCAGAATAAACCATAGTGCCAAGGACATCACGCTGACGGTTTGATGGATTTTGCACAAGCTCTTAACGCCAACCTGGAAAACTCATTTGCCGCTGCCGGTGCAAAAATGGGAGAATAGATGGAATTGTCCTTAAGCTGAATGCGCAATAGGGAACAGTAACTTGGAACTAGAAACTTGACACATCGGGACATCATATACTCATCTGCAGGGACACTTATGACGTGAAGCAGCCAAAGACAAAAACGCCTCCCCAGAAATCCAGAAGACAGCAACAGATGGAAAACTGCCTCAGAATTCGAGAAGCAAGGGCTCCTGGAACTCTGGAAAGATCTGAAGGACAAAGAAGAGGACTAGAGCCCTTAAAGCGATGGCAGAGGCAGCAGAAAGGAGCTCAAGCTGGATCTGGGCAAGGAGGAACGAAAAAAGTGAACTTCATAAGGATTAAATTCCCTACAGATGATGTGTGCCCCGTTAGCACATTGGTAAAACCGCGTACCGCAGTTCTGAAGCGCAGAATCGCCCAGGTTCGATCCCCGGCGTGGGAAAAAAAAAAAAAAATAGACAACAGCAGAAGGGCATCCAGGAGTCATGACCTGGATGTGGCCCGGCCCCCCGAGAGTGTAAGGAATTCAGGGCCGAAACACTTGTCTAAAGGGGGTTACTTCTCTGAAGACCTTCTGTTGTCTAGCTCTCCCTAGAGTTTCTTTCTACCATCAGGCAAACACGGACACATAGCTCCACAAAGTCCAATGAGCCTTTCTAATGACAAAATATAAGAATCCTTTATTCTCAAAAGTAATAGCTGGCACAAATTAAAGAAAACACTTGAGAAAAAAATTAGGATTTTATTTCTATTTGTTTTCAAGGCAATGATGATTTTTTGTGGATGAAATTAACCATCACTGCCACCAAAACTTCAACAGCAGACATTAAATAATATACTACTTCTACAGTTAAATCTGTTGAGAACTGAGTGTGATAAGTCACAGGACGAGAACACAGCTTTTGTTTCAAAAATTAGTAACACTGATTAATCATCACCTCAGGGGCTAAATCTGAAGACAAAAACTGAGGCACTTTTAAAAGAAGTGGAGATATTTTTCAGTAGATAGATCAGACATGGAAAATTTCTTTGTCTGTGGATATGGGAAGATGCATGTTACTGCGAAATAACTGATGAAAATAACTTATTGATAAACATTAGGAATGAGTATAGAAATGGCTGTAAGTCATATACTGCATTGCCAGGCATGTATCTTCTGCTGTTACACATTTTAGTTTCACTGTGTTATTGAGAAGGGTGTCTTTCTGTGCTAGTATGATACAAAGTCATCTGTGGATCACATTGTTTCAGACTAAATCAGCATATGCATACAAAATCTTAAAATCTCGTATATTAGCAACATTTGCCTGTAAAGAGTGAAGCTGTAGCTTTTATTTGATTCACATGTAAAATTTCAGGAGATTCCATCAAGACATAATGTGTGAGTTATGTCTGTTTTAAGTTGGCCCGACACATGGGCCCTCACATTATTTGGGTGCAAATGCAAACAAAATGTCTTATATCTTGAATATAACTGAGCTTGTAAATAATTTGCTGGTAGCTTTCTGTCTATTTGATTCACATGCAAAATTTCAAGGAAATCCATCAAAAAATAAGCGAAATATGTGCATTTTAATTTGGTCTGGTATGTGAACCGTGCTTTTTCCATCATTCAAATGAGATATTTTGCCATTTTTGGAGCCATATAACTCATGACTTTGTCACTTTACGCTGCCCCCAAAAATTCAAGTTTCATACAATAACACTGAACTCTGGCCAATTCTGTCTTCTTATTTTTGTGTAATGGGGGTGCAAAAATGGCTTGTCATGCAATTTCGAACATTGACAAAATGGTATATTTATGAAGTTTGCAGCACTGCTGTGTAAATGTATGAACAGATCTGTGTGTATGCTTGCTTTTTTAATGTAACTTATGTTGTTAAGAATTAAAATCAGGAATGACATTCTCTTTCTGAGGACTTCTGGGAAATTTATGTTCCTGCAAACTTGCTACATTTCACAATTGGCAAAAACCTATGTAAACTGCCGTTTTCAAAGTGTGTAATCTCTGGACCTAATACAGCTAGAGACTTACTTTTTTTTTTCATTGTGCTTATTTTTTCTTGTACTTTTCAGAAATATAAGTGTTAATAACCTTTTCAGAAGTTTAATTTTTGGCTTCTGGTACCTAAACCTATGTCCAACAATGTCTGACAAACCTGTCTATGCCCAACAATGTCTTACAGACTTGTCTATGTCCAACAATGTCTTACAGACCTGTCTATGTCCAACAGTGTCTGATAAACCTCTCTATGTCCAAGAATGTCTGACAAACCTGTCTATGTCCAACAATGTCTGATAAACCTGTCTATGTCCCACAATGTCTTACAGACCTATGTCTCACAATGTCTGACAAACCTGTCTATGTCCAACAATGTCTGATAAAACTATGTCCGACAATGTCTTACAGACCTGTCTATGTCCAACAGTGTCTGATAAACCTCTCTATGTCCAAGAATGTCTGACAAACCTGTCTATGTCCAACAATGTCTGACAAACCTGTCTATGTCCAACAATGTCTGATAAACCTGTCTATGTCCCACAATGTCTTACAGACCTGTCTATGTCTGACAATGTCTGACAAACCTGTCTATGTTCAACAATGTCTGATAAACCTATGTCCCACAATGTCTTACAGACCTGTCTATGTCTGACAATGTCTGACAAACCTGTCTATGTCCAACAATGTCTGATAAACCTATTTCCAACAATGTCTTACACACCTGTCTATGTTCCACAATGTCTGACAAACCTATGTCCAACAATGTCTTACAGACCTATCTATGTCCCACAATGTCTGACAAACCTGTCTATGTCCAACAATGTCTTACAGACCTGTCTATGTCCAAAAATGTCTTACAAACCTGTCTACGTCCAACAATGTCTGATAAACCTACATCCAACAATGTCTTAAAGACCTATGGCCAACAATGTCTGGCAAACCTATGTCCAACAATGTCTTACAGACCTGTCTACGTGCAACAATGTCTGATAAACTTATGTCCAACAATGTTTCACCAATCAAAGTCTGATAAACCAATGTCCAACAATGTCTTACAGACCTGCCTATGTTCAACAATGTCTGGCAAACCAGTCTACATCCAACAATGTCTGACAAACCTGTCTACATCCAATAATGTCTGATAAACCTATGTCCCACAATGTCTTACAGACCTGTCCATGTCCAACACTGTCTGATAAACCTATGTCCCACAATGTCTTACAGACCTGTCTATGTCCAACAATGTCTGATAAACCTATGTCCAACAACGTCTGACAGACCCGTCTATAATCAACCATGTCTGATAAACCTGTCTATGTCCAACAATGTCTGATAAACCTGTCTATGTCCTACAATGTCTTACAAACCTGTCTATGCCCAACAATGATAAACCTACACCAACAATGTCTTAAAGACCTATGTCCAACAATGTCTTACAGACCTGTCTATGTCCAACAATGTCTTACAGACCTGTCTACGCCCAACAATGTCTTACAGACCTATGTCCAACAATGTCTGACAAACCTATGTCCAACAATGTCTGACAAACCTGTCTATGTCGAACAATGTCTGACAAACCTGTTTATGTCCAACAATGTCTTCCAGACCTGTCTATGTCGAACAATGTCTGACAAACCTATGTCCAACAATGTCTGACAAACCTGTCTATGTCCAACAATGTCTTACAGACCTGTCTATGTCCAACGATGTCTTACAAACCCGTCTACGTCTAACAATGTCTGACAAACCTGTCTATGTCCCACAATGTCTGACAAATCTATGTCCAACAATGTCTGACAAACCTGTCTATGTCCAGCAATGTCATACAGACCTGTCTATGCCCAACAATGTCTGATAAACCTATGTCCAAACCTATGTCCAACAATCTCTCACCAATCAATGTCTGATGAACCTATGTCCAACAATGTCTGACAAACCTGTCTATGTCCAGCAATGTCTTACAGACCTGCCTATGTCCAACAATGTCTGACAAACCTGTCTACATCCAACAATGTCTGATAAACCTATGTCCAACAATGTCTGACAAACCTGTCTATGTCCAGCAATGTCTTACAGACCTGCCTATGTCCAACAATGTCTGACAAACCTGCCTACATCCAACAATGTCTGATAAACCTATGTCCAACAATGTCTGATAAACCCGTGTCCCACAATGTCTTACAGACCTGTCTATGTCCAACAATGTCTAATAAACCTATGTCCAACAACATCTGACAGACCTGTCTATAACAAACAATGTCTGATAAATATGTCTATGTCCAACAATGTCTGATAAACCTGTCTGTGTCCAGCGATGTCTTACAAACCTGTCTACTTCCAACAATGTCTGATAAACCTACGTCCAACAATGTCTTAAAGACCTATGTCCAACAATGTCTGACAAACCTGCCTATGTCCAACAATGTCTTACAGACCTGTCTACGCCAACAATGTCTTACAGACCTGTCTATGTCCAACAATGTCTGACAAACCTATGTCCACCAATGTCTGATAAACCTGTCTAAGTCCAACAATGCCTGACAAACCTGTTTATGTCCAACAATGTCTTCCAGACCTGTCTATGTCTAACAATGTTTGACAAACCTGTCTATATCCAACAATGTCTGACAATCCTGTCCATGTCCAACAATGTCTTACAGACCTGTCTATGTCCAACGATGTCTTACAAACCTGTCTACGTCCAACAATGTCTGACAAACCTGTCTATGTCCAACAATGTCTGACAAACCTATGTCCAACAATGTCTGACAAACCTGTCTATGTCCAACAATGTCTTACAGACCTGTCTATGTCCAATAATGTCTTACAGACCTGTCTGTGTCCAACAGTGTCTGATAAACCTCTCTATGTCCAAGAATGTCTGACAAACCTGTCTATGTTCAACAATGTCTGATAAACCTGTCTATGTCCCACAATGTCTTACAGACCTGTCTATGTCTGACAAACCTGTCTATGTCCAACAATGTCTAATAAACCTATTTCCAACAATGTCTTACAGACCTGTCTATGTCCAACAATGTCTGACAAACCTATGTCCAACAATGTCTTACAGACCTATCTATGTCCCACAATGTCTGACAATCCTGTCTATGTTCAACAATGTCTTACAAACCTGTCTACGTCCAACAATGTCTTACAAACCTGTCTACGTCCAACAATGTCTTACAAACCTGTCTACGTCCAAAAATGTCTTAAAGACCTATCACCTATGTCCAACAATGTCTGATAAACCTGTCTATGTCCAACAATGTCTGACAGACCTGTCTATAACCAACAATGTCTGATAAACCTGTCTATGTCCAACAATGTCTGATAAACCAATGTCCAACAATGTCTGATCAACCTATGTCCAACAATGTCTCATAAAACTATGTCAAACAATGTCTGATAAACCTGTGTCCCACAATGTCTTACAGACCTGTCTATGTTCAATCCTTCCTTCCTTCCTGTCCCTTAACCCTATCCAGGGTCGTGGGGGCTCCACATGGATGAACGTCGCACCGTCTGTCTCCACCTCTGTCTGTCATGAGCAAGGGTCTGGGTCGTGGCAAAGCTTTTTTCTGTCCATTCGTCAATATTGTCCATCCACCTTTTTCTCTGTCTGCCTCTTTTTCTTCCCCCCTGAACTGTTCCTTGGAGTATTGTTTTTGATAGTCCGTTAGTTCTTGTCACGTGACCATACCACCGAAGTTTCCTTTTTCTTACTGTTGTCAGAAGGTTTTCATAGTTTTTGACATGCTGTGAAATTGTTCTTCGTACTTCCTCATTGGTAATGTGGTCTTTGTATGAGATGCCAAGCACTCTTCTAAAGCATCTCATTTCTACTGCCAGGATCTTCTTTTGCAGTTCTGCTGTTAGTGTCCATGACTCGCACGCGTAGAGAAAGATTGACAGGACCAATGCGTGCAATAGCTTCAGTTTGGAAGTGAGGGCGATGTTTTTGTCCCTCCAGATGGGCTTCAGCTTGGCTAGTGCTGCTGTTGTCTGTGCTGCTCTTGCAAGAACTTCGGTTTTCGATCCCTGTTCACTGATAATGGCTCCGAGATATTTGAACTGAGCCACGGTTTCCAGCTCACTCCCGCTGACTGTAATCTTCTTTTCTATTGGTTTTGTGCTGTTTGTCATCAACTTTGTCTTTTCGGCACTGATCTCCATGCCATATCTGGATGATGTCTCGTCCAGGTGTTTCACCAGGTTGGCAAGTTCGTCTTCATTTCCAGCCAACCCATCGATGTCGTCGGCAAATCTCAAGTTGGTGATTGTCCTTCCTCCAATACTGACTGAGCCGTGATGGTTTTCAAGGGCATCCGTCATAATGCGCTCAAGGAAGATGTTGAACAAGGTTGGAGAGAGGAGACAGCCCTGGCGAACTCCAACTGATGTGTGAAACCAGTCCCCACTGTGCCCCCAACAAGCATTGCGCTGCTCGCTTTTGCGTATAGCTGTGTGATGGTGTCAATAAGCTTCCTTCCCATGTTGTACTTCCTCATGGTGGCCCACAGTGCTTCATGCCATACTCTATCAAATGCCTTTTTGAAGTCGATAAAAACGTGGTAGATGTCCTGTTGGTGTTGGCTGTATTTTTCGCATAGGACTCTGAGATTGAATATTTGTTCTGTTGTGCTTCTACCACTGCGAAATCCCGCTTGTTCTTCGGCAATGATCTCCTCTGCCTGTGGTTTCAGTCTGTTCAAAATGACTTTCAGCATCACTTTGCTAGCATGGCTGATAAGGCTGATCGTTCTGTAATTCTGGCATAGTTGTAAATTGCCTTTCTTGGAAAGTGTGATGATTAGTGACTGGGTCCAAGGTGTCGGCCATTCTCCCGTCTGCCAGATTTTGTTGCAGATTTTCCAGAGGATGTCAGTCACTGCCTCCCCTCCATGCCTGATCAGTTCTGCTGGGATGTTGTCCACTCCAGCAGCTTTTCCATCTTTCAGCGATCGTATTGCTGTTTCGACTTCTTCACGTAGAATAGGGTGGTCATCGTCATTTGTTGATTCCTGGCATGTAAGGACAGTTGAGTTACCCTGTGTCTGGTGGTTGTAGAGGTCAGAGCAGTATTCTGTCCATCTATGGATGATTTCTTTATCTTCTGTCAGGCACTTTCCTTGTTTGTCTTGAATGGTACTGATCCTTGCCTGTCTCTGTGTGGTGAGTTCTTTCACCACTTTGTACGCCTTTATGCTGTTGTTCTTGTTTAGGCTGTCTTCTATTTCTGTGCATTTATTTTGTATCCATCCTTCTTTGGCCTCCCTCATGCCTTTTCTGATTTCTTTGTTGATGTTTCTGTAGGCTAGGGCTCCGTCTGTTGTATTTTTGACTTTCTTGATTTCTCTTCTTTTGTCACACATTTCAAGGATTTCGTCTGTAATCCAGGGTTGGGTTTTCCGGCGTTGTTTTCCTAAGAGGTCAAATGACCTATGTTCAATAATGTCTGATAAACCTGTCTATGTCCAAAAAAGTCTGATAAACCTGTCTATGTCCTACAATGTCTGACAGACCTGTCTATAACCAACAATGTCTGATAAACCTGTCTATCTCCAACAATGTCTGATAAACCTGTCTATCTCCAACAATGTCTGATAAACCTGTCTATGTCCGACAATGTCTTACAGATCTATGTCCAACGATGTCTTATAAACCTGTCTACGTCCAACAATGTCTTACAGACCTGTCTACGCCCAACAATGTCTGATAAACCTATGTTCAACAATGTCTCGCCCATCAATGTTTGATAAACCTATGTCCAACAATGTCTGACAAACCTGTCTACATCCAACAATGTCTGACAAACCTGTGTCCCACAATGTCTTACAGACCTGTCTATGTCCAACACTGTCTGATAAACCTGTCTATGTCCAACAATGTCTCATAAACCTGTCTACGTCCAACAATGTCTGATAAACCTGTCTATGTCCAACAATGTCTGATAAACCTGTCTATGTCCAACAACGTCTGATAAACCTATGCCCAACAATGTCTGATAAACCTATGCCCAACAATTTCTGATAAACCTATGTCCCACAATGTCTTACAGACCTGTATATGTCCAACAATGTCTGATAAACCTATGCCCAACAATGTGATAATCCTATGTCCAACAATGTCTGATAAACCTATGTCCCACAATGTCTTACAGACCTGTCTATGTCCAACAATGTCTGATAAACCTATGTCCAACAATGTCTTACAGACCTGTCCATGTCCAACAATGTCTGACAAACCTGTCTATGTCCAACAATGTCTTCCAGAACTATGTCCAACAATGTATATGATACACCTGTCTATGTCCAACAATGTCTGATAAGCCTATGTCCCACAGTGTCTTACAGACCTGTCTATGTCCAACAATGATAAACCTGTCTATGTCCAACAATGTCTTACAGACCTATGTCCAACAATGTCTTACAGACCTGTCTAAGTCCCACAAAGTCTTACAGATCTGTCTATGTCCAACAATGTCTTACAGACCTGTCTATGTCCAAAAATGTTTGATAGATCTGTCTATGTCCAAAAATGTCTGATAGACCTGTCTCTGTTCAACAATGTATGATACACCTGTCTATGTCCAACAATGTCTTACAGACCTGTCTGTGACCAACAACATCTGACAGACCTGTCTATGTCCAACGATGTCTGATAAAACCTGTCTGTGTCCAAAAATGTCTGATAAACCTGTGTATGTCCAACAATGATAAACCTGTCTATGTCCAACAATGTCTTACAGACCTGTCTATGACCAACAATGTCAGACAAATCTATGTCCAACAATGTCTGATGAACCTGTATATGTCCAACAATGTCTGATAAACCTGTCTATGCCCAACAATGTCTGATAGACCTGTCTATGTCCAACAATGTCTGATAAACCTATGAATAAACAATGTCTTACAGACCCGTCTCTGTCCAACAATGTCTGACAAACCTGTCTATGACCAACAACATCTGACAGACCTGTCTATGTCCAACAATGATTAACCTGTCCATGTCCAACAAGGTCATACAGACCTGTCTGTGACCAACAATGTCAGACAAATCTATGTCCAACAATGTCTGATAAACCTGTCTATGTCCAACAATGTCTGATAAACCTGTCTATGTCCAAGAATGTCTGATAGACCTGTCTGTGTCCAACAATGTCTGATAAACCTATGTCCAACAATGTCTTACAGACCTGTCTCTGTCCAACAATGTCTGATAAACCTGTCTATGTCCAACAATGTCTGACAGACCTATGTCCAACAATGTCTGATAAACCTGTCTATGTCCAACAATGTCTCATAAGCCTGTCCATGTCCAACGATGTCTGATAAACCTATGTCCAACAAAGTCTGACAGACCTGTCTATAACCAACAATGTCTGATAAACCTGTCTATGTCCAACAATGTCAGATAAACCTGTCTATGTTCAACAATGTCTGACAGACCTGTCCATAACCAACAATGTCTGATAAACCTGTCTATGTCCAACAATGTCTGATAAACCTGTCTATGTCCAACAATGTCTGATAAACCTGTCTATGCCCAACAATGTCTGATAAACCTATGTCCATCAATGTCTGATAATCCTATGTCCCACAATGTCTTACAGACCTATCTGTTCAACATCATCATTATCATCAGGTGCCCTACCGCATGGTGTTGGCGATCATGGACCTCCATTTGTCTCTATCTCTCGTTGCCCCTAGCATCTCCCCCACCCTCCTCGTCCCCAGCCACTCTGCAAGTCCATCCAGCATTTTCTCCCTGGGTCTACCTGGTACTCTCTTTCCCTCCAGCTTTCCCGTTGACACCAGGTGCTCTAAATCCCCCTTCCTCATAAAATGGCCTATAAATGTTGCCTATCTTTTCCTAATCTTCCTTATGAGTGATCTACTTGTGTCTGCCTCCATCAAGACTGTGATTTGTTTTCTTTGCTGTCCATGGAACTCTCAACATTCTTCTTAGAAACCACATCTCAGCTGGCTCAATCTTGTTCTGGCTTTGCTGTTGACTGTCCACGCCTCACATCCCTACAACACTATTGATTCTATATAACATTCAAGAACTCTCTTCTTGATGTTAACTGATAGGCATTTGTTGGTAGGAATGCTTGTCATCTTTTTGAAGTCTGTTCAACAATGATAAACCTGTCCATGTCCAACAATGTCTGATAAACCTAGGTCCAACAATATCTAATAAACCTATGTCCAACAATGTCTTACAGACCTGTCTATGTCCCACAATGATAAACCTATGTCCATCAATGTCTGATAAACCTATGTCCATCAATGTCTGATAAACCTATGTCCCACAATGTCTTACAGACCTGTCTATGCCCAACAATGTCTGACAGACCTGTCTATGTCCCACAATGTCTTACAAACCTGTCTATGTCCAACAATGTCTGACAAACCTATGTCCAACAATGTCTTACAGACCTGTCTATGTCCAACAATGATCAACATATCTATGTCGAACAATGTCTTCCAGACCTGTCTATATCCAACAATGTCTGACAGATCTATGTCCAACAATGTCTTACAGACCTGTCTATGTCCAACAATGTCTGACAGACCTATGTCCAACAATGTCTTACAGACCTATGTCCAACAATGTTTTACAGACCTCTCTATGTCCAACAATGTTTGATAGATCTGTCTATGTCCAACAATGTCTGATAGACATGTCTATGTCCAACAATGTCTGATAAACCTATGTCTAACAATGTCTTACAGACCTGTCTATGACCAACAACATCTAGCAGACCTGTCTATGTCCAACAATGTCTTACAGACCTGTCTACGTTCAACAATGATAAACCTGTCTATGACCAACAATGTCAGACAAATCCATGTTCAACAATGTCTGATAAACCTATCTATGTCCAACAATGTCTGATAAACCTGTCTATGTCCAACAATGTCTGATAAACCTGTCTATGTCCAACAATGTCTGATAGACCTTTCTATGTCTAACAATGTCTGATAAACCTGTCTATGACCAGCAACATCTGACAGACCTGTCTATGTCCGAAAATGATAAACCTATGTCCAACAAAGTCGTACAGACCTGTCTGTGACCAACAATGTCAGACAAATCTATGTCCAACAATGTCTGATAACCTGTCTATGTCCAACAATGTCTGATAAACCTGTCTATGTCCAACAATGTCTGATAAACCTGTCTATGTCCAACAATGTCTGATAAACCTGTCTATGTCCAACAACATCTGATAAACCTATGTCCAACAATGTCTGATAAACCTGTCTATGTCCAACAATGTCGGACAGACCTATGTCCAACAATGTCTGATAAACCTGTATGTCCAACAATGTCTTATAAACCTATGTCCAACAATGTCTGATAAACCTATGTCCCACAATGTCTTACAGACCTGTCTATGTCCAACAATGATAAACCTGTCTGTCCAATAATGTCTGGTAAACCTATGTCCCACAATGTCTTACAGGCCTGTCCATGTCCAACAATGATAAACCTTTCTGTGTCCAACAATGTCTGATAAACCTATGTCCAACAATGTCTGATAAACCTATGTCCAACAATGTCTTACAGACTTGTCTATGTCCAACAATGATAAACCTGTCTGTCCAATAATGTCTGGTAAACCTATGTCCAACAATGTCTGGTAAACCTATGTCCCACAATGTCTTACAGGCCTGTCTATGTCCAACAATGATAAACCTTTCTGTGTCCAACAATGTCTGATAAACCTATGTCCAACAATGTCTTACGGACCTGTCTATGTCCAACAATGATAAACCTGTCTGTCCAATAATGTCTGGTAAACCTATGTCCAACAATGTCTTACAGACCTGTCTATGTCCAACAATGATAAACCTTTCTGTGTCCAACAATGTCTGATAAACCTATGTCCCACAATGTCTTACGGACCTGTCTATGTCCAACAATGATAAACCTGTCTGTCCAATAATGTCTGGTAAACCTATGTCCAACAATGTCTTACAGGCCTGTCTATGACAAAACGGAACTCCTCCTAGCTTGCCCCAAGAAATTTCTCAGCCAACCATCTTTGCCCACTTCTCTTGAAATGGGCAGTATCACAGTTCCCTTTTCTTCCGCTGTTCGCAGTCTTGGGGTCACTCTTGACCAAACCCTCTCTTTTCAGCAACACATCTCAAATGTTTGTAGAAGTGCTTACTTTGAACTTCGGAAGATTAGCTCTGTCCGCCACCTCCTGTCTGCTGACGCTACTAAAACTCTAGTCTGTGCTTTCATCTTCTCTAAACTTGACTATTGCAACTCTCTTTTGGTTGGACTTCCTAAACATCTGTTACATAGACTTCAACGAATACAGAATAATGCCGCCCGTCTGGTTTGTAGGTCCTCTAAATTTGAACATGTCTCTCCTTTGCTTCACTCACTTCACTGGCTTCCCATCTCAGACAGGATAGATTACAAAATTTCTTCACTGACCTACCATGCTGTCTCTGGCACTGGCCCTGAATACCTCTCTGAACTTGTTCACATTTACACTCCTTCTCGCTCTCTCCGCTCTTCATCTGACACTAGACTTCTCCGCATTCCCTCTGTGAGGACAAAAACTTATGGCCAACGATCTTTCTCTTACCAGGCTCCCACTACGTGGAATACCCTACCAACTCCTCTCAGGCACGCAGAGTCTATTACCTCTTTCAAAACCTCACTCAAAACACATCTGTTCTCGTGCTGACTTCTCCTCTTCGTGGTGCTTCTTCTTTATGCTTATGATATTGACAACCTGCGATCGTGTATGTTGTGTGTGTGTGTGTTTGTGTGTGTGTGGTGTGCGTGCGTGCGTGCGTGCGTGCGTGCGTGCGTGCGTGCGTGCGTGTGTGGGGGTGTGTGGTGGTGCGTGCGTGGGGTGTGTGTGTGTGTGTGTGTGTGTGTGTGTGTGTGTGTGTGTGTGTGTGTGTGTGTGTGTACTTGTAAAGCGCCAGAAGCAATTTTTTGGACTGTGCGCTATATAAATGCTCATTATTATTATTATTATTATTATTACGAAAGGTCTGTTGTTGTTTCATTGCGTAAGTCAGTGTTTGAACTTGAATATTCTGTGCTTTTTGATGTATCTTCTTACTTGTGTAGCTTTGATGGTGGTTGTTTTCTCATTGTATACGTAGTTGTGAACATTTTTTGTTTTGCGAAATGTAAAGCGCTGGTGAGCATGTTTGCATGGAATATGCGCTATATAAATAAACATTATTATTATTATTATTATGTCCAACAATGATAAACCTTTCTGTGTCCAACAATGTCTGATAAACCTATGTCCAACAATGTCTGATAAACCTATGTCCAACAATGTCTTACAGACTTGTCTATGTCCAACAATGATGAACCTATGTCCAACAATGTCTTACAGACCTGTCTATGTCCAACAATGTCTTACAGACCTGTCTATATCCAATAATGTCTGATAAACCTGTCTATGTCCAACAATGTCTGATAGACCTATGTCCAACAATGTCTGATAGAACTATGTCCAACAATGTCTGACAGAGCTATGTCCTACAATGTGTGATAAACCTATGTCCAACAATGTCTAGAAAACCTATGTCCAACAATGTCTAGAAAACCAATGTCCAACAATGTCTAGAAAACCTATGTCCAACAATGTCTTATAGAGCTATGTCCCACAATGTCTGACAGAGCTATGTCCTACAATGTGTGATAAACCTATGTCCAACAATGTCTAGAAAACCTATGTCCAACAATGTCTTATAGAGCTATGTCCAACAATGTCTGACAGAGCTATGTCCTACAATGTGTGATAAACCTATGTCCAACAATGTCTAGAAAACCTATGTCCAACAATGTCTTATAGAGCTATGTCCAACAACAAGTATGGTTCAGCCTCATCATGATAGCACGGTGAGATACTGTAACAGTTTTCATTAAATGATACACATCTCTTCCTCTGTCTCAATCACACTCAAAGCAGCGAACACACACACACACAAACACACTCAGGTCACCCTCTTTTCCCATTTTCCCCTTACATATACACACATCCAAACAGACTGCAGTAATACTAAAATCTCAGGATGACTACAAAATATCAACCAATTAGTCCTACTACAAGGAGTCCCTGGAGTAACATTTCTGCAGAAATGACGATTACAAATACCAGGGAATTTTCAAAATAAAGTCCAAAATTGAATCCCCATAATTTACATAGAAGAATCACCTGAACATGTAGCATACAATAAATCAATATGTCTGCTATGCAAAAGATTTGAAAGAAGCACATAGTACAGAGGACAATTGTTATAAAAATCGTTTGCCAATTTCCTTTTACTCAAATGTTCATGTTCAAAATCATGGACAAAAGAAAGAGGAAGAAGAGCTACTGCGACCAAAATTAAACCCAAAGTCAAACTTAGAAACACCAAAATAGCAACATGGAACATCAGAACACTAATGAAGAAAGGTAAATTAGACAACATCAAAATGGAGATGGAAAGGCTTAACATCAGTATTTTAGGACTAGGGGAAGTGAGATGGAAGAGGGAAGGCATGATAACATCAGGAGAATATACAGTAATATACTCTGGTGGCAATTCACATGAAAGAGGAGTACGCATCATAATGGACAAAGACAAATCAAAAGCAGTAAGGGATACTGGGCAGTGTCCGACAGAGTTTTGAGAGGCAAACCATTTGATATCAACATCATACAGGTGTATGCACCAACATCCGCAAGTACTCAGGAAGACATCGACAACTTCTACGAAGTTTTAGAGATGGCCAAGGTCCAATGTAAATCACAAGAATTTACAGTCATAATGGGAGATTTTAATGCTAAAGTGGGACAGGATAGGGTGGAGGATATAGTTGGACCTCATGGCCTTGGTACACAAAATGAAAGGGGAGGGAAACTTGTAGAATGGGCACAGATGAATGAGTTCATAGTAGGAAACACCTGGTTTGAACAGCCTAACAGAAGAAAATGGACTTGGATGAGTCCAGGAGATAATACCAAAAATCAGATTGACTACATCCTGATCAACAAAAGATTTAGAAATTCTTTACTGTCAGCAAAAATACTACCAGGCGCAGACTGCAACAGAGACCACAATCCTGTAGCGGGAAGGTTTAGGCTGAAATTGAGGAAAAGGAAACAGACCAAAAATTGGCAAAAGCAACATCAAACTAAACCTTGGACTCTTAAAGACAGATAAAATGATACGTAAAAAATATAATGTACATGTTCAAAACAAATTCAGTGCTCTGGAAGACGTTGGTAACAGTGAGGAACAATGGACAAAGTTGAGAAGTTTGATAAATGAAGCTTGTGAAGAAATCCCTAAGGCAGATAGAAAAGCAAAAAAGAGCTGGATGACTAATGAAATTTTGGGCTTGATGGAGGAAAGGAGGAAGGCAAGGAGAAACGAGGAGATATACAGGAAAATAAACAAAGAACTCACGTATAGGTGCAATGAAGCTAAGGAAGCTTGGCTGAACACAAAATGCAAAGAGATAGAAGAACGACACAAAATGGATCATCAGGGTATGTACAGACGAATTGAAGAAATTGTCCACAGGAAAAATACATGCACATCAACTGGTTGCTTAAAATCGAAAGATGGCACGCTTATCATGGAAAAAGACAAAATACTGGACAGATGGGGAGAGTACATTAAAGATCTTTTTGAGGATGACAGAAACGAAGAACACATTATAAAAAAAGAACTTTGAAGGACCACACATAATGAAAGATGAAGATAGAGCAGCACTGCAAAAAATTAAACCAGGAAAAGCCCCAGGACCAGACAGCGTTACTACAGAGATGATTGAAGCCCTGGAGGAATTTGGCACAGAAAAAATAACAGTCCTCCTAAATGAAATTTATGACACTGGAAAAATCCCCAAAGATATGTCAAAATAAGTTTTCATTGCACTTCCAAAGAGGACAGGGGCTCATCATCATCATCAGGTGCCCTGCCGCATGGCGTTGGCGACTATGGACTTCCAACCATCTCTATCTCTCGTTGCCCCCAGCATCTCCCCCACCCTCTTCATCCCCAGCCACTCTGCAAGTCCGTCCAGCATTCTCTCCCTGGGTCTACCTGGTGCTCTCTTTCCCTCCAGCTTTCCCGTTGTGACCAGGTGCTCCAAATCCCCCTTCCTCATAAAATGGCCTATAAATGTTGCTTGTCTTTTCCTAATCTTCCTTATGAGTGATCTATTTGTGTCTGCCTCCATCAAGATTGTCTCGTTTGTTTTCTTTGTTGTCCATGGAACTCTCAACATTCTTCTGAGAAACCACATCTCTGCTGCCTCGATCCTGCTCTGGCTTTGCTTGCTGACTGTCCACGCCTCGCATCCGTACAACAGTATTGGTTCTATATAACATTCAAGGACTCTCTTTTTGATGTTAATTGATAGACATTTGTTGGTAAGAATGCTTGTCATCTTCTTGAATGCTGTTTTGGCTTGGCCGATTCTGCCAGCTATTTCCGATGTGCTTCTGCCGTCTGATGAAATGACGTTCCCAGGTATTTGAACTTATTAACCTGTGTCAAGGTTGTGCCATTTGTTTTTATTTTGCATGAGGGGATTTCATGTTTTTTACTGAATCCCCACTACACCTTAATTAATCTTTATCATGTCTACACCACAGAGCTTACCTGGCATCATTGGACCTGGGCCCATGGGTCCTGGTCCCATTGGCACCGCCAGTCCTCCTGGTCCCATCATAGGCCTACCAGGGGGTTGTATTGGTGGTGTGGGGCCAGCTGTAATAGAAACCACACACAACTGAAGACCTCTTCTAGTATATACACAAACCAATATCTACTTTCCATTGTTCATTTTTGTTCTTATAAACAAGACAACCAACCAACCAAGTTCAAACAAAATAATTCAGGAGTTTGTTGGTTTGTTAGCTAACTTGTTTGTTTGTCTGTTTATCTTTCACAGATCTTAACTCACTCGGTACGGAGAGTTTTTCCCCTTGCGTTTCCCCAGGGACGGCCCATTTTGAAGGGTTAGGGAAAAAATCACAAAAAATACAAAACATAAAGGAACAAAATGAAACTTTCATATCTGAATATTTACATGCTGGTTTAGTTCATGCCAAAATATTGAAGTTCTTCCTTGAATTTTCTTCTTCATGTGCCATGTTGAAAATACCCCAAATTTTGTGGTCAGGATCACTGTACTGTCACACACTTTAATCAGCTCCATGAACTCACAGTCAAAGGTGAGAAGGTCTTTGTATGCACAAAACAACATGAATAAAATAGACTTTGCTCAGGGTAAAAAAAAAGATTACCAGTGATATTATATGAATAAATGTTACAAATTGTTACACAGGGGAGTTATGGGGGCATGGCACTCAAATGAGACATGCAGGCCATAAGAGCCAGAGAAGGAGGAGGCAAAGTGGGAGTAAAACTAAAATCTTCGTTCCAGTCATGCATAGGAAAGTGAATGAAACCTCCATCAGACATGTGACTCACTGTACTTGGCTCGCTAACTGCTCGCCTCTCGTGACGTGTACGCCCACCTCCCTCTCCCACTTCACTGTCGTCTGAAACTGGGTCACTGTCAGTACCTTCTTGCTGGCAGCTTCCATCACTTGATACACTTTCACCATTATCTTCAGCATACTCCTCGATGTCCAATCCTTCAGTTTGAAGCACTTCAATCACTTCAGCAGCAGTAAAACGCCACCATCGCGATCTACTTTGTTCGAAAACTCGTACTCGCCTGCGACGCCATTTTCGACACGAATGCAGATTACCAGTCATGTAGGGTGCCGAAGTCAATCGTTTCCCGACGAGTGTATGGCTACGGAATCTCACGAAGCAACTTTCCCCTTGACCTTTGACACGTTTGCAGTGACCAGTGTGGCTATGGTAAGCGTGCAAGGTCTAAAGGGGAGCGTTGAAAAAATTTTAATTATCGAAACCGCTATCACGTTCCATCGTACGCGACCATGCCTTTCATCACGACCGCTATAGCGTTCCGTCGTACTTAGTGAGTTAAGACATGGCTTGGAATGTGACCGTGAGACTGTGCAGAAAATCATACAAACATTAAAATAAACAAACAGATTAATCAGAAATGCCCCGCTGCTTTAAATACTGGATGCCACATGCCACATGTTTCATAAGATGAAATCAATGACAATCCAAACAAATAGCTACATGTTTCATAAGATGAAATCAATGACAATCCAAATAAATCTACCTAAAGGTCTGGTTTCTATCTTGGGTAAATGGTGGTGATCTTTATCAATCTCCCAGGTTAATGTATGTGCACACATGCCAGTACCTGAACCCTTTAGAGTATACACAAGCAGAACATCAAAAACATCCTATAAAGTGTTTGTGTTTGTCTATGTGTGAGTGTTTGTCTATGTGTGAGTGTTCGTAAGCATGTATGTGTATGTTGTGCATGAGTGTTCGTAAGCATGTGTGTGTATGTTGTGTTGTATGTTGTGTGTGAGTGTTCGTAAGCATATATGTGTTGTGTCTGGGTGTTCGTGAGCATGAGTGTGTATGTTAAGACGTGTATAGATCAAACTAATGATTGATACATTTTTCTTCTTTATATTCTTTGTAGACTGGTGTCAATACTACCTGTTTCTGATTTAACACATCAGTGACGGGATCCTTTGATCGCAGGTCTAGCAAAGCAACACCCACTACCGGGACCCTTTGATCATAGGGCAGGCAGTATAAAGTACAAAATTCACTTCTCTTTCTTGGTACTTTAGTTGTCTGATTGGACAGTTACTTCCCTTAAAACAGTATTTCCAGCAGACGTACTGTGTGCATTTTTGATAGATTTGAAATGCTTTTGGCCAGAAAAATGTCAACAAATAGAGGTTTGAGTCACAAGGAGATTCTACGGTTGCTTGACCTTGATGAGAATGAAGGTAACACTGAAAATGGATCAGATTTTGAAGAAGAAAGTAGTGAAACTGCTCAGGAGGAAGAAAAGACATAGAAAGTGTACCCAATACCAGTGACATATCAGGGCTATAAGTATAACTGTTTCAAAACATACACAATACTTCACCAGCAAAAATAAAAGGGAAAACACAGTGTTACTAGGGGCAGGAGTGTTCAGCAAGGAGTTCGAACTCGAAGTACTCACAATGTAGAAAACTGAATTTAACATCCATTTTTCATAAAGTACACCAGACTTTATTTAGGCTTGTAAATCATTCTGGCATTTTTCCCAGTACATGCTCAGGCCAGCACAGTGATGTGTCAGTGGCAGCTCCATTCACAATAGAGTTAATGTTATGATCTGTTGTTATTCTTGATGAAATGACAATGTCCAGCAGTGATTTCCCTCTATGTATCCACCCTTTTGCCCTATCCCCCTCCTAATCTCCCTGTCCTAGTTTGTGTGTATTTTGTACCCTTACATTTTCGGCATTTTGAGTGAATGCTTTGGTGAATGATGAGAGAGCGTGTTTTGATTCGATTTATATATATCAAAATTTGGTGCTGTATAAATGCCATTAATTACTATTATTGTTATATATACTGCATTCATATATATGCATATGATTATGTTTAAACAGCACTACTTTTCTTTCTGTCTATTTTTTTCATGTACAAGAGTCAGCCAATAAATAGTGAAAATATGCCTACAGAAATGTAACAAATAAGATGTAAAGATGTAACAAATAAAATGATGTAACATTCCTTTGATGTAACATTCCTTCTCCATAATGACCTATTCCCACTTGCTGGGAAAGTCTTAAACGCCCATTACTAGGCAACCAGAGTTGGCATGTTGTACCTATTTGGCCATCTCCATGTACAAGTCACCTAAGTCATAGAAACTTACATCATGAAGAAGAGACTCTTTCATCTTAGGAGCACATCAAAGTCTGGGATATGCATATCTGGAAAATACATGGGTTGTGGCACAGCATCCCAGTGATATGAAGTCATAAATGATGTTACCTTCTCTGCTCTGTGTCAAGATGTGTTGTCATTAATATCAATGGCAAATCATTTAACAATGTTTTACATTTCTTTTGGATCGCAGGTTTTTAGTGTTTTCATAAGAAATATCTTGTAGAAGTCCTGATTAACAGTTATTGTTGTTTTAAGCCCAGCCGACTGCATGGAGCCATATCAGTGCTAAAACCCATTTCAAAACACATACAAAACTTCAACAAGAAAAAAAAAGAAAAGACAATTTAGTACATATATCAATGCATTCATGCACATAATCTAAGGGGATGCCCCTGGCACTGACCACTCTGTCCAATTTATCACACAGGGGATTTAAAAAAAACAGACCTGGATACAAATTCAAACATAACTAAGGACACCAAAACATATATAAAACAGGCTTAAATTATGTAAAACTGCTTCTGCATATCTCACTTCCCTAGAGCCTAAAATGCATTTAATACATGTACCCAATTATCAATCCTAAGAACTAGTACATAAGTACCCAATTATCAATCCTAAGAACTAGTACGTAAGACTTTATTGAACACATACAGGTCAATGGACCAGCAAGGCAGAAAATGAAATGAAGAAATGACAGAAAGCAAAGGAACAAGGCAGAAACAAAGAGAGTGACAGAAAAGAGGACATTTCTAGCACGGATTTTCCAGAAGATGGGAATATTCTTTATACTGAAAGAGCCCCCAGCATCCACACAGGGGGTGATTAACAGTTTATCCCAATGGAACACAATGTGCTGTCAGTACACACTTGTTATCATATGCATACATCATAAGTTATCCTAAATTTCACTGCTGTCTTCTAAATTTGATTGGTCATGAAGAGCGGGAGTGTCTTTTCAATTCTGGCTCACAGTCTTTTTACGTTTTGTCAATACACCTATACAATTTAAAAAGTTGTAAACCTCATTTTTGCACCTGTGTAACAGAGTTTCTGCAATGATGACATGTGCCTATTTTAATCTTCAGTAAGGCATTGTATGACCCATCTTGATGCAATACGTTGCATTCCAAATTTACTTCTTAAAATAATATAATATCTCCAAATAAATGCATTTATATTTTTGGTATTATTAAACCGGAGTATGGTAGGGTAAATTCACGCATTATAATTTCTGTCATAGATCTAGATGATTTTGTGTCGTCCGCTAGCATATTAGAGTTGTTCCCCTTGGGTTGAAAATGTTGGAATATGATTCTAATAAATTTACAGATTATTTTATTTTTATGACATTATTATTATTCGAAGTGAATAAATAGGTTCAAATTTGCTAAGATTGAACTAAATTGATGATTGAATAATAATTTACGGAGCCGATAGCGATTTCCCATGATCCTCGGAATATCGGTTGACAAACCGTTGCCAGGTTGTCAAACAGCTGGGAGGCTGAGCAGAGCCGCGGCACTGAGTGCCCCGAAATAGTAATCCTAACTCAGGTATAGTTTAGTCTAGACACTTTCATTCTATTCTTCCAATTTAAAAGGAAATGTATGAAAGCAGCACTTTTATGTTCAGAAATAAGGATGCGTTTATTTTATTCCTGCAAGGTTTTCAAGGATTTATTCAGCCTCTAACTTCTAAGAAAGAAGGTAGAAGAAGAGTGACAAGGTATAGAAAACATTGAAAGCCTATGATTAATGTGTTCTAATAATATTTGGTGTGTCTTGTAAAGGATAACAAATGTGTTGATAGGTTGTGAAATTTAAGTAAATGATAAGCGTTGATATTGGACCTAATGTTTGATTTTGTAATTGTCTTTGAAACCAGTTTATTTTATTATCCTAGTTGGTTGTATAGTATACTCAGTTATACCAGTTATATAAATTGTTTGTCCTGTTTTGATGGATTGCATAACTTTATTAATTCATTATAGTAAACTATGTGTCAAGTTACTTTGTTCTATTATTTACATGAATTTAACAAGAGATGTGTGACTAATTTTGCAATAGGTAATATTAGCTGTTTGTTGTATGCACTATAAGGACTGGTGGAATTGTTTAATTTTGATAACACCTGAAGGATTGGTGGGCTTTTAATTGATGGATATAGGACTATGGCTCTAACAAGTTGTTAGGAGATAACAGAGATTTTGGGCCTAAGCATGTGGCATCTCTGGTAGGACATGTTAAGTTTGTGAAGAACTTAATAAATGATATGTAGAGTAATTTAGTGGGTTTCCTCCATTTGGTAAGCCTGGATCAAACTAAATCTACTATCATTGAATCATAAAAGGACAAAGCAAAGTCTTGTATAGCTTATTTGATGGTAAATTAGATAAGTTTACCAGTAATGAGGTTGGTGCTTTGTGGCTGACCAAAGTCACACAGTTTCTTATTTGAGACAAAAGATGTATTTTGTTCATTTTAGGAGAATACTAAAATGTTGTATATAAGAAATCCTTAGTTGTTGTTTTTGCTCTGTCTTATCCAGGGTTACTTCTGCTGTGCTTCAGCTGGATTGTAGCTGGACCATACTTGACATTGACAGTCCTTGTAATGTAGACTGTATAACATTGTATTTTAATATTAAGATGTATTGTTGTTCTTTTTTTGTTCTTGTTTAAATAAAATTACTAATTGAATCTGTGGTCTGTGGACTCCATTATTTAACTTAAGAAAGAATCACGTCTGGACTCATACTCGTTACAATAAGAAGACTGATCCTCAACTGATATCATGACTGATCCTCAACTGATATCAACATTCAATGTCATGACTATGAGCAATCTCTTCAGGCATCATTCACCTGTTTTCATTCAAAATTTCTTCTTTTTTTTTTAATTTTTCTTATCAGTTCCCTCAACTGGCCTACCAAACCTTTACTAGCTATTAAAGTCATTTCATTGATCCTTAAAGAATGACACTGCAGCCTGCGAAAGAGCTTGTAGCGATTTTAATATATCTATGCAAGAATTTCCTTTGTAATATTAAACCTTAAAGTAAATCCTGTTTTTCAGTGCTAGTTATGTCCATGATGCTTGGAATGACTGTACCCCACGTGATATAATAACAAAAGATGTCACAATGTTTACACAGAATTTTGTACATATATCATGGAATAACTAGGCCTGGAGTGTGTAAAGTTTCAAAGCGCTGTACACAGCTGTGACAATTGTTCTGTTGTTTTTTTAAGTTATTATTAACTCACTCACTCACCGCCCGCCGCGTAGGTAGCGGCAGCCTCGCCAGCGCGCTACCATAAATATGAACCAACACTGATTTTTCCTCTTTTTCACTGCAGCTTTATGAACTTGCACTTGCATGCTTTGATTTCAATGATATGTCAAAGTAAAGTTCATTCTTTCCTCTTTTTACTGAGTATCATTGCAATTTCGAGTGATGTGTGACTAAATAAATATGAACGAGAGAATGAGGTGTGTGTTGAGCCGAAATCGGTCACACGTCCAGGTCGATCTGCTGTCTAGCCGCCGAACCGACTTTGACATGTAAAACTTCCTTACCATATATTAAATAGTACGGACATTGTACATGGGTATATTTGGTATCAAAATGAAGGTAATAAATTGTAGAATTGAATGGACTGAGGGGAAAATCGAATCTAAGAGCCATAAAAGAGCAATCCTAAGTTTTGTGGACATTACTGTCGTTTTTCACGATTTTCGGACAGAAAAAATGATCGAATGTACCTAATTCGTGTAGTCGGAACAAAGTAGAATCCGTACTCTTTCGAATGAGGTACAGGGTTAATGTATCATACCTGTCGACCTCAATAAACCAATCAAAACAAGCGTACCATAAAACGGGTTCACACAAACGCGTTCCGTGACATGGCGCGTCAACACCACAGACATCAACACAGAACAATGCAGAGTGCCGATGCAAACTTCGAGCGGCAAGATCTGGCGCGTTTTCGCAGTGATGTTGGTAAGTATTGCTAGATATTATATTTTAGGGCGTTTTTTTGGCAAGATCAGTATAACATAACAGTTATTTTGTGTTATATTCGTAGATATTTGCTGATAAAGTGTCGGGTTAGAACGATGTGGTGCGATCGAACTTTGATTCGAAGTGACCTTGACCGGAAGTGGATGAAAAGCCACATGTTTTTACAAACTTCTCTCTAATAATGGACAAATATGATTTAAAACGGCTCTCGTCTGAAAGTTTCATGTTTGTACTGCTTGCTTATTTTTTTTTTTTTTTTTTACTTTGTTATTTGGTGTTTTAGGTCTGTAAAACAAGAAAATTGTGATCGACTATGTGTGTCAGGGGCAGTTAACTTCTACTTGCTATGGACTCGATCATTTTCTTCTTCTTCTTCAGTGTTGAGGGCCCACAATCAAACTTGATTATTCTGGCGCCTATAACTGGGGGGTTTGCAGCAGATAAATCTGGAGCAGTGGACATGTCTTATAAGAGTTCAGTTTTAATCATGATGATGGTGGGGTGGGGGAATGAGGGTGGTGGGATGAGGAGGGGGAAGGGGGTGAAGAGGGGTGGGGTGGGTGAAGAGTGCAGCAAGGTGGGTGGGGCAGGGGCTCTGAGTGGAAGTGGGGGGCAGGGAAGGGGGGTAGGTCTAGTCTGGGATTTTGGAGGCCCTTGACACGAATGTGTTGCGGCCTCAACTGTTCCTTGTTGGAGACTGTTCCAGTTCTTGATAGTTCTTGGCAGAAATGAAGCAGCTCTATGCTGGGTCCTTGATGTGATCAAGTGGAACTGTCTGTCATGGCCACGTCGCTTACGGTCAGGTAGAGGGACTAGTTTTGCTTGTAGGCTGGGACAGTGAACAAGGCCTTGGTGCACTTTGAACAGCATAGAGAGTCTTGCTACTTGCCGTCGTTTCTCCAATGAGGGCCAGCCCAGTGTGACCAGCATGCTGCTAACACTAGAAGTGTTCCTATATCTGTTGAGGACGAAGCGTGCAGCTCGTCTTTGAACCTCTTCTATTTTAGTTATGTTTTTCTCTGTATGGGGGTCCCAGACGGAAGATGCGTACTCCAGATGGGGGCGAACTAGCGCTTTGTAGGCTCGTTCCTTGATCTCTGAGGAGCTGATTTTCAGATTCCGTCGGAGGAATTTGAGCATTCTGTTTCTTTGGAACACAGGTTGTTTATGTGTTCGTCCCAACTGATGTCTTTGGCCATGGTGACACCAAGGTATTTTGTAGACGTTACGGTGTCGAGGGTATGTCCGTGAAGGGAATAGTCGTAGTGAAGTGGGGACCTACTTTCAGATTATGCTTAACTTGGCTCGGGTTTACGTTTATATTCATTATATTTTAAAATAAATGATCATAACTAAGGAAAACAATACTTTATTGCTGTTAGCCAGAATTTAACATCATGCATACATACTTGAAATTTAATGGCACTCTGATCATTACGACATCAGTGATTTTTTTTTCTTTTTTAACTACTTTGAGTTGGACTTAACATTCTGTGTAGTTGAGCTGCAGAGATTAAATTAATTGTGAAAACAGTATTATTAAGCACAGTAGTTTATATCAGCAGGCAGATATGCAGATGCCTGTAGTGCTCTCTCTCTCTCTGCATTTCAAAATTAAATTTTTAAAGTATATAGTCACTAAATTTTTAAAGTATATAGTTAAACTTAAAAACACACAAAGTTTAACACACAGTGACACATAACAAAAAGGTGATAATAGATTGTAAATTTATGCCAATGCAGCTGAAATTTAATAGTAAAAATTTTACACCAATATTAAAAACATATACACGCACACATCTCATAAACTCAAAGCAACTTTTTTTTTCATTTGAAACTTTTTTTTTTTGTACTTCCATCAGGTGATGGGGTGTTTACGAGGCTGCAGTCTGTCTTTCTTGCTTCTGGAAAGAGACACCGACCCACACTTCCAGTAGTTGAGCTGACAAACCGCCTTCTGATGCAGTTACTGATTCTCAGGATTGATGGTGGAAAAACCTACGACGATACTGCTGCTTTTCTTCTCCAGCTTCTCCCAAAAGGAACAAGTGCTCCACTACAAGACTGCGCTACATTCTTGTTTCTGCAGAGCAGAAAGCCTTTAAACTGACAACTCATGAGGAAAGAAAGTCATTTCTGTCTCAGAAACTTGAAATTGACATTGAAAGTTTAGGACTGTCTCTGCAGGAGTAAATCGACAACAACTGCTGGATGGACAACATGTTCTGCCATATTATATAGACCACCAACATTTCAACTGTTGAGAGACTGACAAGTTTTCAAAAAGTGAGAGCCAGGTTCCACATAGAAAGACATGACCTGTTGGTGGCTTCAGCTGACTGGTATGACAGTGACAGATAAAAATCTGATAAAAGAACTTGATAAATTAAAAAAGAAAGAGACCAAATTCCAACCAAACGCTACCCGTAATCCAAAAATAGGACAGGAGTTGCAGGATTTTCTTGCATCCTATGCATTTTCACCAAATACACAAGCTGCTGGTCATGCCATTTCAGCCAGCACATTAGATAGTGATCACACTCACAGAGTACTTTATTTACCAAACAAACATCATCATCTGACTCCACCGCCATCTTGCAGAAGTTATCATTTCTGTGATTTCTAATGACATGAATTAAGACCTTGATCATTTAATTTATGTTCATAGCAATGTTAAAAGAAATAACCCTTTTTTCGGTTTTGTTTATTAGTATATATTACACATTTTCATCAGTTGTGCCCGCACATAGTTAAAATAACTTCAGTGCATAAAAGGGTGAGCATATTTGTTCGCACTCGTGTCCACTATAATTTTAAAATCCAATTTTGTCCTAAAATTTGAACAAACTGACTTAAAGAAAACTTAACTATTAACATCATGGTAATATGTATGGCATATTTTGAAGAACAATGCATTCCCTACAATGTCCCCAAATTTCAAATAGATATCTCTTTTCCTTCAAAAGTTATGGGAATTTATGTGCTACATTAGCACAAGTATGTCCGTCGCTGTACATTTTGCGTAATTTGCCCAATTTGAACCTTTCCTAGAGATAGAGGAATCAATCCAGCCTTCTGAAAAAAATTGGGCTTTATCTATATGTACAGTGTGACTGATATATACAGTTTTGAAGGTACATGTAGCTTATTTCTAAGAACTATATGTCCTCAAACATGCTACATAATGCAAATTTGTACTTGGGCAAATCGTGCAGTTTGGCATTTTTGGCATGTAAATTGTAATATCTCTAAACAAGTGTTTGCTGTTGGTCTATGATTTGTGCTGTTGTGACTTTGCATTACTGAGAGCAGATACAAAAAACATTAGATGGATCTGTAAGGAAATCTGCATGACAGGGTACGACAAAGTAGGCCTATCAAACCAAAATAGCAACCTCGGAATTACGGTGTAACTTTAAACGGCTATAACTTTTGAACAAATAAAGATAGAGCAATCATGTTTGTTTTGTTTTGCTAGTTTCAAAGAGTTGTATGTAACAATAATAGTTTTAACTAAGTGTATCTGAACAAAAAAAATGGCTGCCACTACGGTAATATCAGGACATTCTTGCTATTTACTGGATGACCCTTGTAAGTACAACAACTATATTTTAACATGGACTATTTGCCCTACACAAATGGAATTATTGCTTTTATCAGTATTAAGTTGTCAATGTTTGGTGGCTTATTGAAACACAAAAACACCCACTGAGGATGGAGAAGGCAGACTGTGCAGCAACATCATGTCTGAACAGTGTGTGGGCCAAACAGTGTATTACACACTTAAAATAAGGAAAAGAAAAAACACAGACAAACTGTGTCACTGATAAACTAAAAAGAAGAAAATCACAATGTAAAAACTTGCTCCCTGAATGTAACATTTACCCACAGGACAGAAACAGATAACTTGCAAAATCTGTAGCTGTGGAATGATAAACTGGTAGGAAAGTCTTCCTCAAGTGTGACTTAATCACAAGGTTTTGGTCAGTAAGTTCTGTCATAAAGCCGTCTTCTGGACTCCCAACAGAGATAAACATCTGTGGTTCCACAACTGATATAATTTTGGAAAGATCAATAGTAACATAGAATTTAAACTGACATGAAATCTAAAATATCAAGCTCTAAGTAACAAAAATAAAGAAAATACAGGCAGGTAACCCTCAGTCCCAAGAGAGAGAAAACAAGGTCATCAGGATAGAGGAAAGCGAACGGTAAAACAGACGAGCGAATGAAAAAGAATTTTCCTATACAGAATAACTGTGTCTGGTCTGTAACGAATGAAAAGAAAACACACACACACACACACACACACACACAACACACACACACACACACTCACGCACGTGCACACTCCACACCACACACACACAAACATACTCACTCACTCACACACACACATACACACACTCTCTCTCTCTCTCTCTGTCATTAGACCTGAACTCCCACACAACCAAACTCTCACTACTTGCATGCATTCATGTTGGCAGGGGGAGGAATCAGGGCACCGGTACCAGGGGTTGCTCCTCCTTGGAAAGGTGTGGTGGCAATCTTTCCAGCTTTGTATGCTGCCGCTGTTACATACTCCATCCAGTTACTATCATGATCACTGCAACATCTGCTCCACAATAAAAACACCCAGCATGAACACTTACGGAAGAACTTAAGACTGAATATGCAGACTGCAGCAACATGCTGCCTGCACAGTGTCGGCAAAACAACGTGCATACACACCCCAAAATATCAGAATACTTCGAAAAAGGAACATTTCACTAATGCAGCTCAAATTACATAAAATTAAAAGACTTCCTTTCAGTGATCACCATACAAATAAACTGTGCCACATTATTTCTAGCCTTGTTTCGCGTATGCATCCTTTACCAATCTCTACACACACGCACGCACGCACGCGCATGCTCACACCATAGCACGACTTCATGCATACAATGTACACACACACACACTCACACTCACACACACACACACACACACACAGTGACACACACACACACACATACATACGTACAGACATACATACATACATACACGCACTCAAACACACACACACACCACACACGCATATACATACATATATATGCACACACACACACAAACACACACACACATACATATGCACACACACACACACACAATCAACACATAAGTAAGTGAAAGCAGAGTACACACACCCACAAACGCAAATGAACACACAACACACACAAGCACACTTGCATGCATTCATGCATGCACACACACACACAAGCACACACACACACACACCAAGCACACACGCACACATTCACTCATCTAATAGCACATATGTGAATAGACATTAAAAGAAATAACGAACACACTCACAAAAACATACACATACATGATACAGATACACACACACACACACACACACATACACATACACACACACACACACACAAGTAAACGCACACTTAAATCAAAACACACTCAAATCATAACACACACACACACACAAACACATACACAAACACATACACACACTCAAATCAACACACACACACACACACTCTCTCTCTCTCTCTCTCTCCCACACACACACACACACACACACACACCAAACGCACACACACACACACACACAAACAAAAACAAACAAACAAATCAGTGCTTACTTGTGTCATCCACTAATTTCTGTACTTGTTCCTCCAGCCATTTTTGATAAAACAATCTCACATTCTCTTTGTGTTTTCGGCCATTGCAATGAGTCTTTCGCACAGAAGGCTGAAAGAGTGAGCCAATATTGTACAAATTCCACTGTTATATGTTTTATAATCAGCACCAATTTGTACTGTATAGTGTATAACGCTGTGGTACGAAAGACACATGAGAGGAAGACTCAGAACAACTGGTGCCAAACAGCAGAGGGAAAACTCAGAATCCTGAAACACACCTGGGGTACTATTCAGAAGCTGGCCCAGAACAGAGAAGAGTGGCACTGGCAGACATTTGTTGCTGACCTACACACCAGTTGTAAAGGGCACTATATTACATACACTGTGATATATCACTGTGTTGTGTTACATTACATTCTGGAAGATTGTGTGTGTTTGTATGTGTGTTAGGGGAGGGGGGGATCTTCAGCTGTTTCCTTCATACACACGTGGCCAAGCACAGGTATTACAGACTATGCCCGCATTGATTTTTTGACCAGATACCTAGTGACCCGATTATGAAGCATATGGTTAATGAAACAAAGAGATACAATGATCAAACCCTTCAGGCATAAGGGGAACTAGCAAAACACAGTTTGGAAACGGAACAGCAGTGAATGAAATGCATGTATTTGAGCTTGTGTGTGTGTGTTTGTGTGAGTTATATGAGTGTGTGTGTGTGTGAATTATATGAGTGTGTTTGTAAGGTGTGTGTACAGTGTACATGTGTATATATATGCTTACATGTGTGTACACCTGCACTTGTACACATGTGCATGTTGATGTTTGCATTATGTGTGTGGATGTTTGTACTGTGTGTGTGTGGATGTTTGTAGTGTGTGTGTGTGTGTGTGTGTGTGTGTGAGGGTATATGGTGTATGTTGTATGTATTAGTGTGTTTGTATGGTGTGTGTGTGTGTATGTGGTTGCATGGATGGGTGTGTGTGTCAAGGTTATAGTTTTGAAACCTTGTGCAGTGCTTATTCAGTCAAACAATAATCATATGTTAAAATTTCAAGAGTGCGTGTTTTTTTAATTTTCTTTTTTTCATGATTTTTCCAACTCTATTCCACTCTATAAGCACTTGGTGTACTGAAGCTAACTACAAATCGCCAAGCAGTCAGCAACATTTTGCTGATTTTAGCTGATCTGTATAAAGTAGAAATCTCAGGTAGCCATTGTTCACTCTCTACTGAGATTTTCAATGTGCTTTATGCGGAAAACATTCCACTTTTCAAGAGCAGTGTGAACTTTACTTATATGCAGTTGCAACCACCCTCGATTTTTGTTGTCATAAGAACATACTTTCTCTCACTGCTGCCTACAAAAAGATTACTGTACAAATGACAGCTTTGAAACTCTGTAATATGCTTATTCAATCAAACAATAACCATGTGTCGAAATTTCAAGAATGCGTATTTTCTTATTACTTTTTTATGATTTTTTTCGAAACCTTGCGAACTGCCTGTATAAAAAAATGTCAAATGACAAATCGACAAGTTATCAGTAGTATGTCACCGTAACATACGTGTAGGCAGGAAGCGCCCAGCAGGAAGTAACTCTTCTGCCTAAGAGACAGACAAGCAGATCGCCTAGCAACATAACAACAACAGATCAGTCTACCGACGGACACATGATTAACACATTACATGGTGTCAGAAGTCTTTACCTCGCTCACATGCTGGATAAAAAGTGAAGGAGTGAACTATGGCAAACATCAACTTTGAACATCCCTCTATTGACTGGTATGCAACAGATCTATTCCAAGAATTCACTTGTTTCAAAGACCACGTTGGATTTGTGTTTGACGGACCTCTTGCAACACTAACAGACAAACAAAAAGCTGGATGGATAGGAACTTGGATCGGTGCTCAAGGTAGGCAAATCTACTATACTCTACAGTGGACTGATGGTGAAAAAGAAACACCTGATGCAGTTCTAGCTAAGTTTGAAAACTACGTCCGTCCCAGAATAAACAAACATGTGGCAAGACACAAACTGAAATAAAGAAAAGGACCAGGGAGAGTCCTTCGACAATTTTGTATCTGAAACTGATCATGATGGATTGTGACTACACAGACATGAGACAATGATGACATTATGGTACTGGTAGACTGCATCATAGATGGAGTGTATGATATGAAACTGCAGCGGAAGCTTCTTGAGAAAGGAGAAGCTCTCATTTTTGCACAAGCTATAGAAATAGGTCAGCAGCTATCACAGAAACAACTTCACATTGTTCGTGATGAATCAGAAGTAAATGTGCACGTTGTAAGGCGCAAGAAACAGCACGCCAACATGACAAAACAAGAACCTTGTATTACTGATGAAATAACAAAACCTGTTGTCAATGTAATCAAAAAGACATAATCAAAACAACAAAATACACAAAAAGAGTACACAAATGTCTGTTTTCGTTGTGGTGGAGATCCGAAACACCCACAAACAAGAGGGAACTGCCCAGCTGTGGGAACTACATGTGCATACTGCAGAAAGCCCAACCACTGGAAGAAAGTATGCAGAAGACACCAGAATGTACTCGCTATAGTGACAGACTCAGAATCAGAATCGGAAGTCTTGATGATTCACAGCACAAAGCCCAACAACGTGAAAGACTGTGACAAATGGGACCAGACTGTGTCAATCCACAGAAAAAAACATCAAGTTCAAGATTGACACTGGAGCAAGGTGCAATACTCTCACAGTCCAAGATTACCAGAAGAAACCTCACTGCAGCGAGATCTGCTCCACTGATAAAATTCTACGCAACTACTCCAACCACAATATCAAACCTATTGGCACAGCAGATCTTCCCACTGCTCACAACGAAAAATTCATCAAAACTCGTTTTGAAATTCTCAACATCGATCAGGAGAATGTGATTTCTGGTACAACTGCAGAAAATCTTGGTCTTATAGCTCATCTGTCAACAGTGGAGCCTACAGCTAACACTAACAGTCAGACAACCTCTAGCTTTGATGAGTTTCCTGAGCTGGGATGCACAACTGGACCTCTGCCTGGAGAATAGAGCATTAAGCTAAAGGAGTTGTTCACCCAGCACGTCGCCAGCCTGAAGCTCTACGTGAAAAGATCGTTGAGAAGCTCCATGAAATGGAAACAGATGGACACATCGTCAAAGTTGAAGAACCCACTGAATGGGTCAGTTCGATGACTGTCTCTGTCAGAAATGACAAAGTCCGGATTTGTATTGATCCCAAAGACATGAATGCTGCTATTCAACGTCAGCACTATCCAATATGCACAGTCGAAGAGATCATAGCAGACATTCCTGATGCAAAGGTGTTTTCAAAACTAGATGCAAAAAGTGGATTCCTATAGATAAAGTTAGACGAGGCATCGTCGTTCCTGACCACTTTCAACACACCCATTGGAAGGTATTGCTGGCTGCGTCTTCCATTTGGCATCTCCTGTGCTCCAGAGGTGTTTCAAAGGATCATGGATCAAATGTTAGAGGGCATCAAAGGAGCATACGCAACTATGGATGACATTCTGGTCACAGGTTGTGACACTGAGCACCACGACCAGATACTGAAAAAGGTGGTGGAGACAGCAACAAGCTACAATCTGAAATTAAACCCTGAAAATCTACACATCAGACAGTCCAGTGTGCCATACATTGGCCATCTTCTCACAGCCGAAGGACTGAAGCCTGACCCGACCAAAGTGAAAGCTGTTCAAGAGATGCCCACTCCCCAAAACAAAGACGATGTCCGACGTTTCCTGGGTTTTGTCATGTACCTTGGCAAGTTCATACCGAACCTGAGTGAGGAAAGCACTCCTCTGCGTGATCTTCTGAAAGAAGATGCTCTGTTTGACTGGCAACAGAGTCATGAACAAGCCTTCACAAAACTGAAAAATCTCTGCTGTCATCATCCAGCCCTGAGGTACTATGACGTCAAAGCACCAGTTGAAATTCACTGTGATGCCAGTCAGTATGGACTTAGAGCAGTTCTCATCCAGGATGGAAGACCTGTAGCACACAGCTCACGATCCATGACTGAAGCAGAAAAACGCTATGCCCAGATAGAAAAGAAAATGTTGTCCATCATCCATGCCTGCAAGAAGTTCCACTGCTACATCTTTGGGAAAGAGGTCACTGTCTACAATGATCACAAACCACTGGAACAGATTTTCTCCAAGCCACTTCTGTCAGCACCAATGCAACTGCAATGCATGCTATTTCATCTACAGTGGTACAATCTACAAGTGAAGTACCGAAGAGGCAGCCAGATGCTGCTTCCAGACACTCTCTCACACATATCCCTTCCTGGAGAACCTGCTGAAATAGCACATATAGAGACAGAGAACCCTGAATTAAAGGTTGGAGGGAAAATGATAAACAACATTCGATACAGATGACACCGTGCTAATTGCAGAAAATGAAAGGGACCTACAAAACCTTATGAATATACTAGAAATAGAAAGCAAAGGTAAGGGGTTAGAACTAAACAGCAGGAAGACTGAAGTCATGGTGATCAGTAAAAAACATGAAATCCCCTCCTGCAAAATAACAGCAGATGGCACAACCTTGACAAAGGTTAATAAGTTCAAATACCTGGGAACGGTCATTTCATCAGACGGCAGATGCACATCGGAAATAGCCGGCAGAATCGGCCAAGCCAAAACAGCATTCAAGAAGATGACAAGCATTCTTACCAACAAATGCCTATCAATTAACATCAGGAAGAGAGTCCTTGAAAGTTGAATGTTATATAGAACCAATACAGTTGTACGGATTGTGAGGCGTGGACAGTCAACAAGCAAAGCCAGAGCAAGATTTGAGGCAGCCGAGATGTGGTTTCTAAGAAGAATGTTGAGAGTTCCATGGACAGCAAAGAAAACAAACGAGACAGTCTTGATGGAGGCAGACACAAGTAGATCACTCATAAGGACGATTAGGAAAAGACAGGCAACATTTATAGGCCATTTTATGAGGAATGTGGATTTGGAGCACCTGATCACAACGGGAAAGCTGGAGGGAAAGAGAGCACCCGGTAGACCCAGGGATAAAATGCTGGACGGACTTGCGGAGTGGCTGGGGACGAGGACGGTGGAGGAGATGCTTGGGGCGGCAAGAGATAAAGATAGATGGAGGCCCATGATCGCCAACGCCATGCGGCAAGGCACCTGATGATGATGATGATGATGACGGTCTGAGGGAAACATATACAGTGGAAACCTGATATAACAGGGATGATGGGACCAAATCAAAATCCCTGTTATATCAGATCCCTGTTATATCAGATATCAAGGGAAATAAGGACTGATCAACTAACTCTTGACTTTTTTATGAGCAATAGCAATGAGAATCAGAATCAGCAAGAAAGCTAAGAAAATAGAAAGATAAACAGTAGATCTAGGCCTAGATCTGGTCTGGTGTAAGTGTGCAGTAAGCTTACAAACTGAATGATGGCGCAGTCAGTCACTGACTCAGTGGCCTCAGGCCTACACGCTTGCGCGCGCATCACGCTCGCATTGCGAAGCGTTCTTTCAGTGTACAGTACACAGTATACCAAGGCTAGCCTAGATCTAGATCTAGGCCTACTGCGTGGCGTGCTGAGTCTAGGCCTAGGCCTTTCTGCTGCAGAGCCCGTCTCGGCATCCCTGCTATAACCGATCGAGCCCTCTTGTCTCCCTGTTATTGCCGATAAGTTTTAATAGAGACAAAGAGGAAGAAAAAATGGGGATTGAAAAAAGCCCTGTTATATCCGGATTCCTGTTATAACCGGTCCTGTTATAAATGGTTTCCACTGTATTGACGCAACAGAAGTCACCTACACTGCTCAACGCAAAGAGCAAACGATGGACCTCCAACTTCACCAGAGCTGTCTGCCACACCTGAAGCTGATCCGATGCACGAAGAACCAACAAGAACTTCAACCACACCTGGCCACCTTCAACAGTCAACACCAGATCGACACACTGACATCACCTACCAAACACGCTCTGGAGGTGAAGTTCACCCTCCTCAACGATTTGACCTGTGACAGTCCAGATCTCTTCATGTCTAACTATTGATGTGTTTATTTTATTAGAAGTTTTCTTTAGTGTTCGAAGTTTAATTTCAATGTTCAGACTTTGGTTCTTTATGATAGGGGAGATGTAACATTAGGCAATAAGCACCCAGCAGGACTTAACTCTTCTGCCTAAGAGACAGACAAGCAGATCGCCTAGCAACATAACAACAACGGATCAGTCTACCGACACGGCAACAGACACACAATCAACACATTACAGTATGTTACTGATTTTAGTTTATTTGTAGACAGCAAAATCTCTCAAGTAGCTATTGTATACTTTCTACTGGTATTTCCAATGTGACTTATGTGGAAAACAGCCTCTTTTCATGAACAGTGAAAAACTTACATATGCTATTGCGATCACCCTCATTTTTGTTACCATAAAAATATACCTTGTTTTACAATTGACAACAAAAAGAGTACCATAAAGGTAACAGCTTTGAAACTCCGTCAAATGCTTCTTCAATCCAATGGTAATCATGTATTAAAATTTCAAGAATATGTGTCCAGCCATTATTATTTAATGATTTTTTTAAAAACCTATACAAACGCCCAGTACACAGAAGAATGTTAAATTCCAAATCACCCAGCAGTGAGCAAGTTAAACAAATTATATATCATTATATGTGTATTGTTGAAAATCATGCTATTTTTGCCTAAGCCAGCAGATCAAATATTTTAATTAATCTTTTAAGAGATAATTCATCTCCACTCCCACCCCCCAACAAGTTTATCCAAGATGCAGTAGGGTTACACAGTACTGTGTACATCAGCAAAATCATGAACACTTTCTAAATAAACATAGCCAATTATCAAAAGAAGAATTTGAAGAAATGACAGAAAACTCCTCGAAAAGAAAATGAGAGACTTACTGAATCATGGGTGAGATAAGTGTCACAGTAATCACAGTAGTATCTGAAACAGGTAATGTCACACACATAACACACACACACACACACACACACACACACACACATACATACACACACACACACACACACACACACACACACACACACACACACACACACATGCACGCAGTGTCAAACACACGCACACACACATACACAGAATAGTGTTAATGACCTGTTAATGTTCTTTATACACAGTATAATTCAGTTTTCTTCTTCTCGTGTGTGTGTGTGTGTTGTTTTTTTTTCCTTTACGCACTGTCAACAATCAACATAGAAATCAATAAACATTTTGCCATAGATGGAAAACAAAAAGCATATATATATATATATTTCAGCTACAACGAATGGCAAATCACAAATAGACGCTTTTTTTCCCACCAACAAGCTAAAGACAAGTTGTTCTTGCAAGCAGTGCCAGCAACAAATCAGAATAAAAACAACCCTGAGTTAATCTTTGCTGAGCCTTTGATCCCCACAACCTTATCCACCAACTGCAAAAACTGAACCCTTCGACTCCCTCTCCTATCCATCAGCTTCTGCTAGAAGCTGAAGCCCTGAAGGACAGGGTGAGGGAATCACAGGGTTTAAGTTTTTACTTTGCTACCATGGTTGATGATGCAGGATGCTGACAGACAGGCTGCAGTAGTCAAAGGGTTAAAATATCTTTGTTAGAGAGAGACAGACAGACACTGACTACAAAGAATGAGACAGACAGACACACAGACGGACGGACATACTGACAGGTCAGACTTCTTGAGAAAGTCAGAAACTTCTAAAACTAGGTCTAATGGTATTAGTACATGTACTATTACTTACTATTTGACTAGATCTAGTAATAACAACATTGTATGATTGTACAAGTGTAGTCCTAGTCGGCTAGTGTAACACTGTGACTGTAGTCATCAGTGTTACTATTATTCTATAGACTATAGTAGTTGTTAGGCTAGTGTTACGCTGTAAAGAATCGATAGAAATCGAAAAGGGAAGACATTAAATAATGACATGAAAACAATCAGGTAGTTGAGCTCATGCACTAGGCGTCTTCAGACAAGTAGCTGAGAAGTACAGCCTACTCACTTTGGCATGTTTTTCTAGTCTGTAGCCTTTGGCACAAGACAATGATTGCGTACAGCGGCACGATGCCGACTGACCCGGCGTGAACATAAGCGTCTGCTTCTACTTCCGTTTCAAACAAAACTAATCGCAAGTGAAAATGCAATGATTCTTGTTTTAGCTAAGGACATTTTATTTTGATTTTAATAGAAACTATAAGTATCAAAAATAATTATAATTCCTCTGTTAAGTATTGTGCTAAAATAGTTGCGTTAACAAAGGGTGTAAGAAGGGAAAGGCCTTTTTTTTTGCAGGGAGGTAGGGGTTTTTTAGTCTTACACCACAGACATTCTTACACGCACTTCTTTTCGCTACGATCACGCTGTAATCACTTAGATGTCTGTGGCTGTAATGCCAGCGCAAGTCAATGTGCTATCTGAATTGAACCAAGGACACCGTGCCCAGAGAAGCAATAAGCGATACAAGGATACTCTAAAGGCCAATCTCATCGGCTGTGCCATCAACACCACCAACTGGGAAGACTGACTGCAACAGTGTAAACTGGTGACAGCAGTGCACGCAGGGCACAACCACGTTTGAACATTGCAGAGCAGCGCTGTTCAGCAGAAGACGGACCGGTGGAAGCAGAACCCAGGGCTGCAATAGACTCAGCACCAGCAGAAGAACACGTGCCTCCAGGATCCATTTTGTATTCCACATTGAAAGCATTATCAGGCAGTGATGATTAGGATGCATCGTCCACCACCAAAACGAATAACTTCCGTTCTTCAAAGATGAAAGAAAAACTTGGTCACAATCAGTCATGACGAAAACAACAACAGCAACACCACCACCACCAATCATCATCATCGAGTATGACCAAGTTTTTCTTGGATGTTGTATGCATGTTGTGTAGGCAATATATTGCTGCACAGTCTGCAAATTCAATCTTGCCTTTCTTGCATACTCATTTTTTAATGGCTACCTGGCTAAACTTGTCTCTCAGATTACATAGATTCATTCATTCCATACGCACCTTTTTTTCCCCCCGTCTAAAAGCACGTATGTGAATAAACGTTAAAAGAAATAACGAACGAACACACCACACATACACACACACACACATACACGCACACACACACACACACACACACACACACACAATTATTCTGTATCTCTGCTTTGATTTACCAGTGATGGACAATCGCATGGCTCTGGTACACTGATATGAAATACAAATGTTTTGTTAGCATCTCCCATTTTGGTCAGCGCCCACAAAATGGCGCTGTGGCGTCGGTAGGTTATTGTTTTACAAGTTAAAACAGTTTTATGCAGTGGTAGGCTGCAGGCAGGTCAGCTGACAGTCTCGTAATTCATTGTTATCTAATTCACAGTTTTATGCAGCGATGTGGTTTCTAAGAAGAATGTTGAGAGTTCCATGGACAGCAAAGAAAACAAGCGAGACAGTCTTGATGGAGGCAGATCACTCATAAGGAAGATTAGGAAAAGACAGGCAACATTTATAGGCCATTTTATGAGGAAGGGGGATTTGGAGCACCTGGTCACAACGGAAAAGCTGGAGGGAAAGAGCACCAGGTAGACCCAGGGAGAGAATGCTGGACGGACTTGCGGAGTGGCTGGGGATGAGGAGGGTGGGGGAGATGCTAGGGGCAACGAGAGATAGAGATGGATGGAAGTCCATGGTCGCCAACGCCATGCGGCAGGGCACCTGATGATGATGATGCAGCAATGAGAATACTGTTACACAAGATGCACACTCAACTCTGGATAGGAACTGGTGGGGCTGAATGATCCCACAGTGATCCTTACATGACCATTAGGATTCGAACCTGCATCCTTTTAGCTGGTGGTCCATTGTGATAACGACTGCACCACAACTAAAGACTTCCAGTGTCATGGGTGGCAGTCCTCACAAACACACACTCACAAAACTGATTCCAGGCAACACCAAGACACTATAACACAGCAATCTTCCATCTGCATCAGTCGTGGACTCCCATAGAGGACAGCCAAATCGATTTCTTGTTCTTTTTGATTCTAGGACAGAAGGTCATCTACAACCTAGCTCTCAAAGAATCTGACCAAATATTAATCTAGCTGAGTGCCTGTCTTGGGGCTCGGCTACACACCAAGAGGACATAATCTAGTAGCGACGCGATCTGGCTAAGAGAACGTTAGAGGCCTATAGAGCTGAACTCGGATCAATCAAAGAGAAAACTTGCCACACCTATTATACTCGATCCACGCAAATTTATTGACTTTACAAGTTATGTTACACTTCTGCTTTCATTATCTTTTGTTTTTAAATAGATTTTGAAATAACCTCAAATAAAAACTGTAATGTGACATACAAGCATCATGTTGTTCCAAGAAAATGTATGAAAGCTGCCACTTAAGACAAAACAGAACAAATAAGGAACAAATCGTCTTTCAGGATCAAACTCATCAGTGCCGGCATTTTCTATACCGGTACCTGAATGTTTTAAATGGCTATGAACAAAAACAAAAACAAAACAAAAAACCAGGGTCAATATCAAATAAGAAATAAAAACCAGAGTTGCATACGATATTTATGTTGCTAAGTTTAGGCAAATAATAGAATGATTTTGAAATTGTTGACCATTATGTCTGCAGTACTGTGTCAGGCTTTAAAACACTACAGCACACAACACTGATGCTGAAGATGGGTAATCCATTTACTTAGGCCACCTTATTTCCCAAGTGCTCCAAACACTGACCGTTAGTGTTTAGCACAATGACAAATTTTTGACAATGATGTCTGAGTACCGTAGTTATAGTTCGTTTACTGAGATTACCATTTCATGTTGAGTGGCACATCAAACAACACACTGACATGCTTTTTCACAATGAAGTTGTTGAGAATATAGACACAATTTTTGTACAATCGTCCATAAACAAACAAACAAACAAAATCCGAACAATCAATCAAAGAAATTGATAGAAATAGTTCACCAACCAACCAACAAACAAACAAACAAACAGCAAACAAAATCTGAACGAGTATTGCACTCACATTTTATCAGTTGTTGAAACGTGAGTACAATACATTTCATCAACTGATAAAAATAGTCAATATGTAATAATCTCTGATAATTTCCCCTCCCCCTCCACACATACTCCTTGATCTTGTTAATACCATCGATTACACACACACACACACACACACACACACACACACACACACACACACACACACACACACACACACACACACACACACACACACACACACACACACACGCACACATACACACACACGCGCGCGCGCGCACGCCACACCCTCACAACCATGCACTTCCCTTTAAAAAAAAAAAGGGGGGAAAGAAAATGAGATTTCAAGAGGGCAAAAAGTTAGATAATGGATGTGTTGGTTGGTCTAGGCAAAAAACAGGGAGGTCAAGCCATATCGATATTCTTCTTTTTATGTCACATAGACTATGACAACAAACAAACAAACAAAACCCCACGTAATCTTAAAAAAATACCTCGAGGTCAGTGAAAATTTACTACATTGTTAGAATGCTAGTCAAAACGACTACCAGCGTTCAAGCAAATAGAACCAGAAACACACGAAAGTAGAATAAGAGCATGTATTTAACCCTTTGACTCCTGCATCCTATTCACCAACTGCAAAAACTTAACCCTTTGACTCCCTCATCAGCTTCCTATCCACCCCACACACACACACACCACACACATACTATCTCTCTCTCTCTCTCTTCTCTCTCTCACGCGTGTACACACGCACGCACGCACACGTTTTTGTATGTATCAAACTCCTGTCTTGTCCTGTGTATTAAATAGGCGTTCTCACTCCATTTTTGTGTTTCTTGATCTCATTGACAGTTATTATTGGACTATACGAACAAATATAATCACATTTGGATCGGTAATATCTGAGTTAAGATAAGATATATAATCCAACAATCTCATAGTTCTAAATTTGGAATTGTACTAAAGTCAACCAAATTTCGGTGTAAATGAGCCTGCAGCTATGAAAGCAGTTATGACTATTTTAATCTGGCTCATTTATGGCTTGACTGTTTCCATAAAAACGGGCTGAGAAAATTCAGTGAAATTGTTTTTCTGCTCAGAAGACAATCAAGATTTTGTACCAATCCAAGGTCCTCGTAACCTTGAAAAACATCATGAAATAAAACTTGGCACAAAGCGACGACAGTACTAGATCGTCACAACAGCGTAACGGAATGTTCATAGACTGAAAACATTTTGAGAAAGTGTTGTGCACAACCTTCATGAAGAAGTGCTAATTTCATACTTCTTTTTTTTTTTTGCCTGTGTGACCTTGACCTTGCTACCATGACTTCCAAACACAGACATCCTAAATATAGACTGCGCACGCCTGTCTGCGAGTGGCCCCATCGTGTCACCATCTAAAGAGGACCGGTCTGCTCGTTCTCGGCAGATGGGCGTAAGACAATTTAGTAATGACCAGAGTGTTTCATCATCATCATCATCATCAGGTGCTCTGCCGCATGGCGTTGGCGACCATGGACTTCCAACCATCTTTATCTCTCGTTGCCCCCAGCATCTCCCCCACCCTCCTCATCCCCAGCCACTTCACAAGTCCGTCCAGCATTCTCTCCCTGGGTCTACCTGGTGCTCTCTTTCCCTCCAGCTTCCCCGTTGTGACCAGGTACTCCAAAACCCCCTTCCTCATAAAATGGCCTATAAATGTTGCTTGTCTTTTCCTAATCTTCCTTATGAGTGATCTACTTGTGTCTGCCTCCATCAAGACTGTCTCGTTTGTTTTCTTTGCTGTCCATGGAACTCTCAACATTCTTCTGAGAAACCACATCTCTGCTGCCTCGATCCTGCTCTGGCTTTGCTTGCTGACTGTCCACGCCTCGCATCCGTACAACAGTATTGGTTCTATATAACATTCAAGGACTCTCTTTCTGATGTTAATTGATAGGCATTTGTTGGTAAGAATGCTTGTCATCTTCTTGAATGCTGTTTTGGCTTGGCCGATTCTGCCGCTATTTCCGATGTGCATCTGCCATCTGATGAAATGACCATTCCCAGGTATTTGAACTTATTAACCTGTGTCAAGGTTGTGCCATTTGCTGTTATTTTGCAGGAGGGGATTTCATGTTTTTTACTGATCACCATGACTTCAGTCTTCCTGCTGTTTAGTTCCAACCCCTTACCTTTGCTTTCTATTTCTAGTATATTCACAAGGTTTTGTAGGTCCCTTTCATTTTCTGCAATTAGCACGGTGTCATCTGCGTACCGAATGTTTTTTTTATCATTTTCCCTCCAACCTTTAATCCAGGGTCTTCTTCTAGGTTTCTCATGATGTTTTCGCTGTATAGTGAAAACAGATCTGGTGACAAAACACAACCCTGTCTGACTCCTCTTTTGATGTTTTGAAAAGAGCTTATATTGTTTTCTATTCTCATTGCAGCTGTTTGTTCCCAGTACATATTCCTGATTATTCGTAGATCTTTTCCATCAACATTGAGTGTCTCCAGTTGTTTGATCAATTCTTCATGTCGTACCCGATCGAAGGCCTTGGTATAGTCAACAAAGCATAAATACAAATCCTTATTCATCTCAATTGACCTCTCTATGATAGTTCTTAGGATGTCTATGGCATTAATAGTTCCTTTCCCTTCCACAAATCCACACTGTTCTTCTGCTATTTTTCTTTTGATT
>JAPXFY010000024.1:42704923-42712423 GCA_030674185.1 Monoplex corrugatus
TTACTTTTGCTGTTAAGCCCATGTCCCCCCTTAAGTAAAAGACTGATCTTTTTCAGAATAAATATCATAATACGTGAATCGTGAGTCTCTGTGTTTGCCCCTGTGTGTTGTGTGTGTGTGCGTGCGTGTGTGTGTGTGCGCGCGCCTGTGCGTGTGGTGTGTGTGTGTGTATGAGGAAGAGAGAGCTAAACTTTACACACACACACAAACACACACACATACACGCGCACGCACGCACAAACACCACACGCACGCTAATAATGGGTCAACGGAGATTTCTTTAAAAAAAATGTTTTAACAGTACAGCCTGGCTTTCCCCTCTGTGCGTCACTCATTTACACAGAGTAAACAACAGACAGCAGAGTGCTGGTAGGTCCCCAAAATGGTAGCAACTTGCAGCTCGCGGTGGGGCCGTTTCGCCTCAACGCTCGCAGACAGGCGTGCGCAATCTATATTTAGGATGTCCGTGCCTCCAAACTTATCCATTCGCGACTCCACAGCAACTCCAGACCTTTGATCCAGATCCGTCAGTTGAAAAAACAGTTGAGAAAATCTTGATAATACATTTTTGTCAGACATACACAGATACACCTCTCTCTCTGACTTATGTGAAATCATCAAATTTTCAGGGAGATTTCTAAGCGAGTTAAGGCCCGTTTATACAGAGCGCGAACGCGAACGCGGCCAACGCGAACGCGAACGCGAACGCGACTTTTTAGCAGTTCAGCCATTCAAATAGAGCGCGAACACGAACGCGGAAAACCGTCGACGGCTTTCGAGGCGGATCGCCTTTTTCTTGTTGTGAGAGTTAAAATTTGGTCATTTTGGAATCATGGCACAGGCAGAGTCAGACACGGAGGAGATTATAGCTCTGTATTTATACACAAAACAGCGTAGAAAGAGAAAGAGGCGTGTGTCAGTGCATGAAATTTTACAGAGAAGAAGTGAATATGGAGAGTACCACCACCTCGTCCAAGAACTGCATTTTCATCCTGCAAAATTCCAGCAATATTTTCGAATGACTGAGGAGCGATTTGACTACATTTTGGAATTAATTCGAGACGACATTTGCAAACAAGATACTAATTGGAAGAAGGCCATCACCCCAAGAGAACGACTGGCCATTTGTTTGAGGTAAGTAAAGTTTTAGTGTTTTCCCTATACCAAGTTAATTTTGGATCTGCAATGTTTATATTTGAGTGGGAAATACTGTAGCAGACACACATTGACAAGGATGGAAAAATAATTTTTAAGACTTTCAAAAGTGGAGTATAGATAGAAACCTGTAAGTGGGCTACCTCCATCATGAAAGAAGAAGAAGAAGAAGAAGAAGGAGAAGAAGAAGAAGAAGAAGAAGAAGAAGAAGAAGAAGAAGAAACAAAAGGTTCAAACTATATTGATCCATCCGTGTAAAATTATGATTAAAAGATTGTAATTATACAATGCATTCGTTAACTAAAATAATACTTGAATAGCATTTCAAACATTTATTATGTATGCGTGTGTTCAGTGCAGTAAATCGTTATAACAGGTTTGAGTGAAAAAGAACCATTTGTAAAAAGAATCATAATTATTGTACTATCGATTATTTATCGATTCAAATGTCCAAAATGAAAATAATTACAGTTTGTTCCATCGAATCTTGTGATTAAAACAGTTCAAAATGAAGAAAATAATAATTTCTTTCCCATCGAATCTTTATGAAAACAGTTCAAATGTTCAAAATTAGCATAAACACTGTTGTGTGTTTCTCATTTTGTTTAGCAATATTTTCCTAAATCAAGAACTTGCCATCTGCAAATTAAAATTCTAATAACTCAAAGAACCAAAGACACCCTTGTGGTCATCACGATCACTGAGAGTCCAAAAACTGGGTGTATGACTGGAAGCCCTGAAAGGTTGATTCCAAGTTGCTGCTGACAGTGTGTTGGCTGCCCATTGGCTGCATGTCAGGCGCAGGAGATGTCATCAAACGGGTGGATGTCAAATTCGGACGTTCCCTCATGGACTGCATGTCAAATGGTGTCGTCATTTGAGGGAAGCAGCACTGCATTTCCGCTTCATGTACGATGCTATGTATTTTGAACTTGACCTCGGCCCGTTTACGTGCAGGTAGCTTTCTGATTGTTCCGGCCATTGACTGAAGGAATAAATCCACATCATCTTGCTTTTCCTCTGTTTTCTCAGGAGTACGTGACTTCTTCTTCAAATACCGACATAAGGTGGCGTCCAAATCATCCTGAGTGCGCTTTTGTTTTCGCTTGGACGTGGACTGACTTGAGGAGGCAACACTGCTGTTCAATGGTGTAACTGGACGATCCTGTCGTGGCTGGAAGTCAGATATTTGACTTGCATCATCTTCTTCGTCAGTGAAGTTGTCTGGTTGCAATGGGTCCTCATCTGATCCCTCTGCCAAGTTGCTGCTGGTGGGTCTGTCACCCAAGTAGGGGGTTAGAAAGGACAGAGCTTTTGCGTACTTGTATTCCTTCACTGATTTAGCTGCATCCCCGCTCTGACATTTCAGCTTCCGTCGATATTTACAAAAGCCATCACGCACATTCTTCCAACGAGTTTCCACTTCTTTACCTGAAACAGAAATGCAGATCTCTATTAATTTTTTTATTTTTGCTTTCAGGTTCTTGACAACGGGGGATTCCTACCATACCATAGCATCGAGTTACCGTGTGGGGGTTGCCACAGTGGCGACAATCGTACGTGAAGTATGCGAGGCGACTTGGGTTCAACTACAACCAATTCATCTACCTCAGCCAACTGAAGAAATGTGGCGGCAAACTGAAAGTGGATTTCGTGAAAGATGGCAGTTCCCAAACTGCATTGGTGCTTTAGATGGAAAGCACGTATTGATTCAGGCGCCTCCCTGTTCAGGAAGTAAATACTTCAATTACAAAAAATCTTTCTCAATCGTTCTTCTGGCCCTCGTTGATTATCGGTATCGCTTTACATTTGTGGATATTGGTTCATACGGGTCAAACAGTGATTCTGGCATTTTCAAAAACACTGCATTGTTTCGAAAGATGGAAAACAAAACGCTTGCTATACCGGATGACAAACCATTGATCGTGGATGATCAACCCTGTCCTCATGTAATAGTAGGAGATGAAGGTTTCCCGCTCATGACCAATTTGATGCGTCCGTATCCAGGTTCTGATCTGAATGATGCAAAGCGGATATATAATTACAGATTATCGCGAGCAAGGAGAATCTCCGAAAACGCGTTTGGCATACTGGCAAATCGGTGGAGGATGTATCACAGAAAACTCTCTCTGTCACCTGAAAATGTGGACTGTGCTGTGAAAGCAACCATAGTTTTACATAACATGCTGTGTGGTGAACTTGATGAGGTCGGTGCACACAGGGCTGACGTTGAGACCATGACAACAGACATCCACGATGGTGTATTGAGGCCTTTCAGTCGAGAAGGACATCGACCCAGTAATGCAGCCATTGAGGTGCGAGAACATTTCAAAAACTACTTCGTCTCCCCAGCAGGAGCAGTCACATGGCAAATGGAAGCATGCTTTGGACATGCTAATTAGGACATAGACATACACCCACGCCGGCAGAGGACGTTTTAAACAAAGTGTGACAACAGTCAATTTCCCCAAAGAAGATAATATCATTCACAGCTCTCTGTCTAGACGTTAATGACAAGAACAGATAGACAAACAGACAGACAGATTGCCTGTATTCATTAATGCAGTGTTTATTGTACTTCCTGTGTATCAGATCTGTCAGTGCGGAACGCAGACTTTATCGTAATTCCATTTCTTTCAGATCTAAAATGGTGTCATTATGAAGACTGCTGACATGAAAGTTAAAACGTGTTTAATTAACGAAGTGACTATTCGTAGTACTAGATCTAGATCTAAGTACTACGAATAGGGAAAAACATGCGAAGTGACTATTCGTAGTACTAGATCTAGATCTGGATTAGATCTAGATCTTCTAGATCTAGAATCGGGAGGATTTAGGGTTAGGGTTAGAATCTAGTGATTAGGGTTTGGTTTTAGGGTTAGGGTGGTGTTTTAGGTGATAGGTTAGGGTTTCTAGGGTTAGGGTTTGGGATATCTTCTAATCTATAAGTACTACGAATAGGGAAAAACATGGCTTTTGGCCTATTGGTAGTACTACTACGAATAGGGCTTGCCTTAATTAATGAATTGGTCCATACAGTTATGTTATTTTCTTTTAAAGTTCCATACCATTGTTGAAACAGGCAAAATAAATTGAAATTAATTTCAATCACATACCTGTCAGTCCAACTTTCTCTCCAATTCACTTCCAAATATCTTTCTTTTTTACTGTCTCTTTGTAAGCTTTTTCAGCTTTGTCGAACAAAACCGGATTCTTTGCAACTTCTAAAATCAAAACTTCCGTTTTATCCATTGTCTCGGCATCGGCCATACCCTACAAGCAAAGTAGACTAGATCTGCATAGGAAAAGCCATGCCTACAAGTTTCTATTTTCGGAAATGATGCAAGGGAGGTGGTACTAGCTGATTGGTTGATACAACTTGATAGCAAGAAAGCCGCCGCGGCGTTCTGAAAAATTCGCTCTGGAGGCAATCTCGGCGGTCGACCGCGCGAACAAATATTTGTTCGCGTTCGCGTTCGCGCTCTGTATGAACAGGGCCTCTAAAAATGACTTGGGAATTCCAGGACGAAAAACCGCGTTCGCGTTCGCGTTCGCGCTCTGTATAAACGGGCCTTTATGCGAACTGCATGCTATACATTATGATGCAATGCTCATATTCCCTTGCCAGGGATGTCTACAGATGTCTACAGTTCTAGCCAACGTTGTGACATAAACGCCGATCATTTTGATGGTTTCAGTATTTCTATAGGTCTTATTTCCTCACCTCACCCAACCCCCATTTCAAAACCCAGTGAGAGCATATATTTTGTGCAGGTTCAAGGTGTCTTTCAGATGTCTGCTGTCAGAACGGTGTGGGGGCAGGGAAGCGCGGATATGTATTTCTCCGAGTGTGATGAATTCCAACTCGGAAGAAGACAATGAAGGCAATTGGTGTTTTAAGGTCTGTGGCTGAACACAAGGTTAGGCTACCGTAGCAGGGTCGGGATCACAGACATCATCCTGTGGTCGGGATAGGCTACTTTGCTGAACTCTGGCCACACGACGTCACCGTGCTATTTATAGCTTGCATGCATTAGGCCTGCCGACAACAGGGGCAACACATTTTTACATGCGTGATTGGAATTTCAAGTTAGCAGGGGAGTGACAACGAACTGAAGATCCGGTTGATGTTGTTCACCTCGGGGTGGACAAAAGGAACAGAATAAACTCGGCGTGGCAAAGTACACACACAGAAATTTCGTACGATTTTATCAGAAACGAACCTACCGACAGACAACGCCTGGTAGAGCTACTCTTGATTATCGACGAAAGCTTTGAGCTGGGCGTATTTTGGCTGCCAATACATTTGCTATTAAAGTACGAGTCGATTATTGTGGCTGCGCGGTGCTGTCGACAAAATTCTTCTACGCCGAAAAGCTATGGATTCTAAACAAGGTGGGTTTGTTCGTTCAGCATTTCTTGAATATGAACACAATCTTTCGTTATTTGACAGGGGTAAGGGTTTTCACAGTTCATTGTTCTGATTGTATTTATAATCCTGTTTCGTCAGTTCGTGTACATAGTCGAATACTTCGAGGCGCCTGATCTGTTTGTTGATCAATATTAAACGTAGAAATGTTTACGCTAATTACAGAGATAGCTTATGTTATGTTTCGTGTGTGTTGTGTGTGTGTGTGTGGGCGCGTGTGTCCATTTTCTCTCAAACGACAGTCGAAAAAGTATCATGTTATTTTCCTCTCTGGCTCAGTCTCGGAAAAGTATCATGTTATTATCCTCTCTCAGTCTCTGTCTCTGTTCTGTTCTGTCTGTCTCTGTCTCAGTATCTGTCTCACTCTCAGTATCTGTCTGTCTCTCTCTCTCAGTTTGCCCCTCCCCCCAAAAAAAACAACAAAAAACAAAACCAACCCTCCTGCTACTTCACTTTAGCATCATGCCCATATGTTATAGTTCATTTGTACTGTTTTAAACTCTGCATGGATATAAATTATAATATAATTCAGGTACATTCTAATGTACTAAAAATACTAATTTAAGTAGGCCTACACTCTAGTGTATTTAAATTAGTATAAACCCACAGCGGACGAGGACTAAATGCAAAATATATATAAAAAAAGAGCATTATTCTGCATATATGCCACTACCCACAACATTTTTTGTTTCATTCTCTGTCTGTCTGTCTGTCTTGTCTCTCTCTCTCTCTTCTCCATGAGAGAGTGGCAGAATGGTTCAGATGTTCGCCTGCCAGTAACTAAACACGAGGTTCCAGGGTTCGCTCCCCTTAGAGCCCTTGACTTTTCTCCTCAGTTTGACTGGAAAATCGAACTGAACATCTAGACCCCGTGCCCCCTCTGGCTGCGCACGCTCAAGATCCCACGGCAGTTGAAAATCGTGAAGAGCAGGGCATTGCCCACCTTTGAAGAGATACATTGATTTCCCAGGTCCCACCCTTTGAAGACCAATAATTTTTATTAGCCTTCAGGCCTTTCTGAAATCTTGGTAAAAAAGATGTGATTCATAATCATATGAATATGAATTTGAAGCAAGGGAGAGGGGATGGGCGCTGTCCTCATGGTGCTGGCCCCGGGAAAAGTTGAGGTATCTGCCACCTCACTCCCCTGTGACCCCAGGATTATGGAACTGTCTAGGTAGGACCTCAAGACCTGGCCAGCTTGTGGGTTTATCATACTTTATGGGCAGGCTTAAGGCTTCTGCCATGATCATTCTAGATCTTCTCCATCACATGGCACCTGTGACGTTAGTGCATATAGAATTCATTCGGAGCATGGATATGTCATCTTGAGAAACTGAAACTGAAACTCAAACTCTCTTCCCCTTCCTTCTCTTCCCCCACTCTGTCACTCTCATTGGAGATTTCAAAGTCTGGGTTTTATCATTTATAACAGGATTTTTGTTTTTGTTTTGTTTTTGTGTTTTTTTGGTCCAGTCATATATTATATATATGCCTAATATTGACATAAATCCGTATATAAAACTGTTTTTAAAAAGACCTGCCAGCTGTAGGGTTTGCTTTCCCCAGAACTGTTTCCATGTTAAAATAGATATTCTCACACTGATTCAGCGTCAACTATAGATGCTTCACCTCATTGTCATTCATTAACTGATGATATTTTCAAAGCATTATTAAAGTCTTCTGATTCATTAACTGATACTATTTTTAAAGCATTATTTCAGTCTTCATAGATGAGATTTCAAGTTAATTTAAAATCCCCTTCATTAATATTTTTAACCATTCTGATTTCTAAAGACAACCTGCTACTTAAACTTTCTAACAAAGGCTGTTTCTGCAAAATGTTGTCAGGATGTGTAGGATGTGTGTGCTACTAAAGTAGAATTGATCTTTTCAAATGTAGTCTCACATATGTA
>JAPXFY010000024.1:42719923-42794923 GCA_030674185.1 Monoplex corrugatus
GTCAGGCATGGGAATTTTCCGCCAAAAGGCGGATATCCGCCAAAAAAAAAAGTCCGCCCGCCAAAAAAAAAGTCTGTCCGCCAAAGTCTGAAAAAAAAAAAAAAAAAAAAAAAAAGGAGGGGGGACAAAAATCGGCGGACACCGGTTACTCTTCTGGCGTGGAGATCCGGATAGTGGCAAATCATACTCACTTCCGGTCATTCATTGAAAAGATGGCGACTGTTCAGCGTGGTGAAAAATACGATGAATCGGGAGTTTCAAATCAGTGGAAATGGGACTGGCTTTCAGTTACTGAGAAAACAGGGGGGGAACGTGTGGGGACACATATTCGAAAGGTCCAAAAGCCAGGTGAAGCTTGGTGCATTGCCTGCAATGCATACGTTTCTTATGCAAGCCGTGTCATTATTTTCTGTGAAACTAAAACTTAAACTAAGTTAAAGGAACTGAGAAGTTGTCATTATTTTCTGTGAAACTAAAACTTGAAGGAACTGTGAAGTTGTCAAATATTATTTTCTGTGACACTAAAACTTGAAGGAACTGAGAAGTTGTCAAATATTATTTTCTGTGACTCTAAATTTGGAGGAACTGTGATGTGGTGGATTTAAGCTCCAAGTCCAAGTCAAGGAATCCACAAGAGATCAATGTGGTAAGAGCACATCTTTTCTTTTTTCTTAAAAATGGTCCTCTTTAGTTAAACACATAATATTGTCCTTTTTTTATTCTTTTTTTCAGGAAAAGCTACAAAAATGAGTTGAAAATCTTTAAAAGTCGAAGCCCCCCGGGACCCCCTGACCAGGGCTCTGCCCCTGGACCCCACCAGGGCCTGGCAGCCCCTGGAGTCCAGATGCTTTTTTGTCCATAATTTACTGTCAGGAGAAGCCTTTAGATGGGTCTAAAAAGCTATAAATTCATTTTCTTCAAGGGGGGCTTCGCCCCCCTGGGCCCCCCACAAGGGGCGCTGCCCTGGACCCAGCCGGGGCCTAGCCGGCCCTGGACCCCAGGCCAAGTTTCAGACTTTTTTCACATTTCCAATTCCCATGCCTGATGAGTAACTTCTTGTGATAAAGGAAAAATAGGTGCATGAAAAAATATCTTTTCCTGAAAATAACGTGTTTTCTACACAAACAAACATAATGCATTTCGTAGATTGGCGCTTTGTGCAGATCCACAGGATTTTCATGCATATACAAATAACATTAAAAACACTATGGATGAACAATTCCAAACTCTGGAAGACAGCATCGTACGCTTCTGTACAGAAGCCACTAAGCCGAAAGAATCTGTTGTTAAAAACAGAGAAGATATATAAGAGATACAAGAAGACCAGAGGATAATTTTAGAAAGACTCGAAATATTGGAAAAAGAAATTGAAGCATGTTAAAAAAGATGCAAAAGCCTGTGATGTGATCTAAAATTCTTGAATGTTGAAGAAATGTAACGGGAAGACGACCATACAACTGCCCAGTGTACCATAGAAATGTTAAACAACAGTTGACAATCGCCATTGTAACAGATGCTGTTACAGACCTTAACATGAACCCGAGTGCAGAGCAAAGTGACGCTGACATAGCTGTTGCTAGTAGTGATGACACTGCCTGATCCGTGGTTCAGGACATGTTCTGCAACAAACACGATCTCAGACAGACAGACAGACAGACAGACTAGCAAACACACACCAGACACGTGCGTATTCCTGACGATAATAAACAAATTACCCCAGCGATATCCAGACAACAAACGTGCTGCCTCGCTCAAGCAAGCAGGCAGCCAAAGACGTACTGTTGCACAGAAGCCAGGCAACCTAAGCAGTATAGTGGACTGTCTGCAAAAGGCCTCTGGCAATTTCGCGAGGGTTAGGGAAAGTACTGTAGAAAATTATACTAAAACTAGTGGTGTTTCTGGTACCAAGAAATAGGCCACTAATGGGGGGGGGGGGGGGGGGGGGGGGTAAACTATCAAATTGCACATTATATGAAAGGATCCCTTGTAAGCTCGCCCAATGCCAGATGGACCCTCATGTGTATGTGTTAGTGAATCACTTGTTAAATTTATCAGTAACTGCAGAAACTGGAAAACATTGACTTCGTCGAATTTCTTTTGCAACATGATTTTTATTTGTCTCACAGAAACATTCATAGCAACTGACTTCGATTCCACATTATTTAAAGACTTTATAATATTTACACTGAAAAAGTGAAATCAAAGAAATTATCCCAGCAAGGTAGATATTCTGGTGGAATAATTATTATGATAGAAAATTCTTTGCTTCTTTCATTGAACGAGTGGTGCATAATGATTTTAGAAGATTCTCTCTGTGTGTTAACTCCTCTGTGAATTGTCCGAGATATTGGTTTAAAGTATTGCAAGTGGATCCAGACAGACTGCCGTTCAAAGCGTACCAAGTGTTAATTGAAGTGGATAGATCAGGGAAAGGATGCTGGGTTTCCAAAGTAAGGGACATTTTGTGTGTTTGCAACAAGGTGTGGGAAATGTGAGTCTTCATGCATGCGTTTAAGCAGAGGTTATTAGATATTTTTATCCAAGAATGGTTGAACAATCTCTAAGAGATCAAGATAGATATAACAGTTACAGATCATTTAAGACCGTTTTTGAAAAAAAAAGTATACTGTATAGATACATACTGTTTCAGGGCTGCTATTTCACAGGTACGATTTAATGTTCTCCCAATTAACAGTAACGTATACAGATATAGTGAGTAAAAAGCATTTTGCGGTTCACAATATGAAAATGAACAGCACTTGTTATTTTATTGTTCCGCGTACGCAGAACTTGGAAAAAGATTTTTAAGTGATTTATTTGATAAGCCCATGCGCATTCTGTTCAAAACAACAAATTATCAGCATAAAGATAGCCTATCTAGATATAGTTTTCATTCCATCAATAGATGGAAAAAGTTTATAATGGCAGATGGACACTGAAGTATTACAGAGATGTTACTTGTAGCTCTTTGAGTTAGCCTGTCATCTTTCTACAATATGCAACTTTCAAAATATCACCACAGAATAATTCATTGGGTTTTAGTCAATTAAATGTTAGTAAATTGATAATTTGGTTGATTTTAGTTACATTTGTGGAGTCATTAACTTGTTGCCTTGTTAATTAGTATGCATATGAACTGATGATGTGACCGACAGATTAATTGACTAGTACTTGATGAGTAGGTTACATGATTGATTATTGAATGATAGATTGATCAACTGATTGATTGACTATTGATTGAGTGAATAAGTGATTTATAAGTTGATTGATTGTTTTCGTTTGAGTGATTGGTGATTAATGATTATCTCGTTAATTGTTTAATTTTTTTTTAATTGGTGATTAACTCGATAACTGGTCAAATTATTGTCACCCTTTTGATAAACTGTTCATTTGAGATTTGATGAATCAGTGGAGTGGTGGATTTATTATAGAGTGAACTGTTTGGTTGATTGAATGAACAATTATCGACTTGATTGCATTTTGATTGATTGATTGGTAAGTTTGACAGTCTGATCGATAAATTGTTAATTGATAAATAGACTGCATGAACTTGATAAACAGTCATATGGATATATTTATCTGTGGTCTGATCGAAGGACATATTGATTCATTGATATATCGTATGATTGATTTTATTTAATGATTGGTCAGCTGATTGATATGTTGGCAGATTACCCAGTGACGATAAATATTGTATAAATGATCATGAGTTGAGCAATGGGTTTACGGACATGTCGATTACTTAACCATTGATGAAAAGCAGATTCAAATGAAATTATTTTGATGTTGATATAGTTTCATACTGGTGATGTAAATGTATTATTATGTATCGCTGATGATTTACATTTAGGGTTAGTCCAGATCGTGGATTTCGTGACTTGTAAAAGACGCATGCTATTGACAAAATCCCAGTCCCATCCTTACCGATCCCATTGTTGGTATTGTGGCCCAAGGCCGATGTGCAGTAAACGGAGTCTGAGTCTCTCTGTCTGTCTGTCTCTGTCACCCCTCTCTGTCTTTCTCTTTGTCTTTGTTGTCTGTCTGTCTTTCTCTTTGTCTTTGTTTGCTTGTCTGTCTGTCTGTTACTGTCTCTGTCTCTCTCTCTGTCTCTCTCTCTGTCTCTGTCTCTCTCTCTCTCTTTCTCTCTCTCTCTGATCTGATGTGCTGTCGCTGAGCAGAAATGCTACCATCTTGCGACAGAGCAAAATCCTCATTGATAGTGTTGTTTTGAGTTGAGTAGTACACATGACTATTCCTTAGATTGAAAATTATTTGAGTCAATCATGTTTGTGGTGTTTTATGAAGTGGTACGCTTAACAGCTAACACCTTCGGTCCTCACAAGACATCAAGAAGATGGACCTGGCACAGCCCAAATGGAGAATGTCACAACCAGATTGACTACATCATGGTGAGAAAACGCTTCCGGTCCTGCATTAACATCGCCAGAACCAGAAGCTTTCCAGGGGCTGACGTTGGAAGCGATCACGAGCTTGTAATGATGACATTCCGAGTACACCTTAAAAAGGTTGCCAAACAAGCAGGAACAAGATTGCGATTCGACCTGGAGAAATTGAAGGATGCGAACATTCAAGAAGCTTTTGAGGCAATGATAGGCGGAAAATTCGCTCCACTGACCATCTTGGGAGACGAAGAAAATGTTGAGCAACTCACTGACACCTTCTCCATGGCCCTCACAGAAACAGCCACAGAAATTATAGGCAAACATCGCCCGAAGAAGAAACCGTGGGTCACAAATGACATCCTGGACTTGTGCGATGAAAGGAGGAGCTTGAAGCCAGAAAGAAACAACTCACAGGAAGGAAAAGAAAAATATAGAGAAGTAAACAAGAAGATAAGGGGTGCCATGAGGAAAGCCAAGGAAAAATGGATAGAAGATCAGTGCGGAAACATCGATGCACACTTGGAAAGAAACAACACAAAACAGGCTTACCAGCTGGTGAAAGACCTCACAACCACAAAACAAGGGAGAGTAAGCACAATCCAAGATAAGTCAGGAGAATGCCTCACAGAAGAACAAGAAATCCTCACACGTTGGACAGAGTATTGCTCTGACCTGTATAATTACAACACACAGGGTGATACTGCAGTGCTAAACGGACCGCAGTCGACCAATCATGACGACCCACCAATCCTCCGAGCAGAAGTAGAAGCAGCTGTGAAATCCCTTAAGAAAGGAAAATCTCCAGGCGTGGACAACATACCATCCGAGCTTGTTCAGGCTGGAGGAGAGGCCATGATTGATGCCCTTCTCATCATTTGCAACAAAGTCTGGCGCAGTGGAGAATGGCCAACCCAGTGGACAAAATCCCTTATAATTACACTGCCAAAGAAGGGTAACCTGCAAATGTGCAAAAATTACCGCACAATCAGCCTAATCTGCCATCCCAGCAAAGTCATGCTTAAAATCTTGCTGAACAGGCTGAAACCTCAAGCAGAAAAGATCATCGCAGAGGAACAAGCAGGTTTTAGAGCAGGAAGAAGCACCACTGAACAGATATTCAATCTGAGAATTCTTATGGAGAAATACCTGCAACACCAACAAGACCTATACCACGTCTTCATTGACTTCAAGAAGGCTTTCGACCGAGTGTGGCATGAAGCACTTTGGACCACCATGCACAAATACAACATCAGTGCCAACCTTGTAAATGTCATCAAGAGTCTGTACGACAAAGCCAACAGCGCAGTATTCTTCAACGGAAACACGGGAAACTGGTTCCGGACATCAGTCGGAGTGAGACAGGGATGTCTCCTCTCTCCAGTACTTTTCAACATATTTCTGGAGAGGATAATGAGCGACGCATTAGAAAAACACAAGGGAACAGTCAGCATTGCCGGCAGAACGATTACCAACCTACGATTTGCCGACGACATTGACGGACTAGCAGGCACAGAAGAAGAACTTGTGAACCTGATAAATCTGCTGAATATATCATCTTCAGCCTACGGCATGGAAATTAGTACAGAAAAAACAAAGATAATGACAAACAATGCAGATGGCTTCAATGCGGAAATCAAAATCAACAACAAAATAATTGAACCAGTCACCAACTTCAAATATCTGGGGTCCATAGTTACAGATGAAGGTTCAAGAAAAGAAGTCCTTGCAAGAATAGCGCAAGCAACATCAGCACTGACGAAGCTGAAGAACATATGGAGGCAAAAAGACATCACCAGCAAACACAAGATCAGATTGATGCGGACACTCGTGATCTCCACATTCATGTATGCCTGCGAGTCATGGACTCTCACAGCTGACCTCCAGAGGAAAATCCAAGCCTTCGAGATGAGATGCTGCCGAAAGATCTTCGGCATCTCCTACAAAGACCACATAACAAATGAGGAAGTCCGGAACCGTGTCCACGTAGCCATAGGACGTCACGATGACCTCCTTACCATCGTTAAGAAACGGAAGCTGAAGTGGTACGGCCACATAACAAGAACCCATGGCCTGGCAAAGACCATCATGCAGGGCACCGTACCAGGACAGCGGAGACGAGGCAGACAGAAGAAAAGATGGGAAGATAACATCAAAGAATGGACCAGCCTCCCCCTCACTACCACCCTGAGGAAAGCGGAAGACCGAAAGGCATGGAGGGAGGTTGTCAAGTCGTCTGTGGTGCCCCTACAGCCACCTACCGGCTACGGGACCTGACCTGACCTGACCTGACGCTTAACAGTCTGCCTTTTATGACTGTCTTCTGTGTGAAGAATTGTTAGGACTTGCTATGTTGGTGAAAAATGATGAACAGTATGGTCAAGCTATTCTAACAATCTCTCTTTTCACACAAGAATTCTTACCCACAAACAAACAAACAAATAAACAAACAAAACAAACAAACAAACAGAGAAGAACAAACCATAACAAAAACAAAAGAAAACAAAAAAATCAAAAAGAAAACCAACCAACCATTTTTCTGCTGTTCCCTACGACTGCTGTGGGTTTGTGTAAGTTTGTTTTGCAGGTAACGATAGAATTTTATTTCATAATATAGAAATATATATCCCCCCATGGTAAGTCACTTCACTCCTTTAGTAGCCTCTTTGGGTTTTCTCCTGCTTATATTTTGGGATATTCATTGCATCTCCAATGCTTACGAATAAGCAATACCCCCTCCCCACCCATCTAGAATGTCATGACCTGCAAATAATGAATCAGGACAACGAGTGGCAGTTCCGCCCATTTTGTGACGAAATCTTTCAGTCACAAGACTAGATGACACTGCAATGAAAGGTACACACATATCGTGTTACAGGAAAAACCTGTAACCGATTATTACCTTCTTACAGCACAGTGCTCTCTCTCTCTCTCTCTCTCTGCATCTCTCTCTCTCTCTCTCTCTCCTGCATCTCTCTCTCTCTTTGCATCTCTATTTCTCTGTTTCTTTGCAACTCTCTGTCTGTCTGCCTGTCAGTATTTCTTGACTATCTGTCTATAAGATCTGTCTGTCTCTCTCAAATTGTTGTTTATGTTTTCAAGCGAATATTGTCTGTAGTTGAAGAGGGACATGCGCTTGTAAGAGCGCTAACACATCTTGTAACTCGTAATACATTTTGTGTCAATTTGCAGTGTCCTTTATTCTTTCTGTTTCCTTCCCCTCTCTCCTGTGGTTCAGTGGCTTTCAATGTCAGTGTCAGTGTTTCTTTTTTTTTTTCCTCGCCACTTTAATCATTCCTTGTGCCACATTCACTCAGCCATAGATATAGCAAACGTGTTGTGTCTCTGTCTTCGACTATTCGTTGAACGCTGATCTCTCAAGAAAACAGGGTCATGCCATTGAATAGATAACCACAAAATGATATGAGTCTTCTCTCCATTCCTGAATTCAGGAGACTTGTTCAGAAAGTTGTACAGAGCTGTCTCAGTCTCTTTCTGTGTCTATCTGTCCCTTTCTCCCGTCCTCTCTCACTCTCTCCGACCTCTCTCGCTCTCTTCATTTCTCTGAATCTATCTATCTATTCTATCTATCTATCTATCTATCTATCTATCTATCTATCTATCATCTATCTATCTATCTGTCTATCTATCTATCTATATGTGTGTGTATATAATATATATGTATATATATATATATATATATATATATATATACATATATATATATATATATATGTGTGTGTGTGTGTGTGTGTGTGTGTGTGTGTGTGTGTGTGGTCGTGGCGTGCGTGCGCGTGCGCGTGGCGTGCGCGTGCATTTTCTCAAACAATATTACATAAACTATCATATCATTTTATTTTCAGTGCCTCTTTTACATTATTAGGCTACATAAAATCCATATTTTATCTAAAGCTTTATATACAAAAAAGTCCAGTGTGTATGTGTGTGTTTGTGTGTGTGTTTTTGTGTGTGTGTGCATGCGTCCTTGCATGCGTGTGTATGTGTGTATGCGTGTGTATGTATATGTGTGTGTGTTTTAAATAGATTAAAGGTGGTGTAGGCCTTGAGAGGAAAAATAGGCAGCTTCACAGACTGGGAAGTACACACGCACACACACAACAACACACACACACACACGACACACACCACACATAGACAGACACACACACACATGCACACACCGCGCACACACACACACACACACCACACACACACACACACACACACACACACACACACACACACACACACACACACACACACAACACACACACACACAAAAACAAACGTGTGCACACAGACGCACAGACACAACAAACAAACAAACAAACAAACAAAGGAAACGGACAGATACACAAAGTAGCAACACATGTTTTTTCTGTTAATATATTGATATGTCCGTTGTTGTCCTTTTATAATTGTTATAAGCAATAATTGAACACCCTTTTAGCCTTACTCTTTGAACTTAGTTACTTAGTTCTTCAGGTCAGTGTAGGTTTTGCCTTGTTTTAGTGGGGACTGATCACTCTGATTGTCGTGATGATGATGTACACCAGTGACTTCTTAATGTACCATTTATTACAGGCAGAAAATGTACATTCATCATTTTCACGTACATGAAGTTAATAAAAATCACTGATTAGTGATACTTGGTCCCGGCATGAGTTGGCCTCATTACTCATGGGTCAGTGCATAACTTCACAGCAATGAAAATCATACCAAACCAAACCATTGTTCACAAAAACAGGTTGATTTAAGAATAATGTTAAAAAAAGAAGTTTGTTGACCTGGTGTTGCTCTTGGATTGTTTCAATAATCGTTTTAGGCTTTTTCATGAATTTTGGACAATGTTGTGTTGTTTTCACAACATCACATCAGCATCTGCATGTTCTGGATTTTGTGAAGTTATCAACATATGGTACTGATGTTAGATCTTATGATACTAATATTAAATCCTTCTGCAGGTCAGTGCTGTTATTATTGAGAAATCTGAAATGAAATACTTTTGCTTTGAAATTTGCCAGCAATATGTATGATGTACATAAACTCATACAAAAATGCAGTATAATCATCTGTTGTAATGTTATGTTATGAAGAAAGAAAGAAATTTTAGTGGATGCCTTTAACACAAATACACATGTACTGTTTAAAGGTAATCATGTGTATAGTATTTATCACACTGGCTTATGCTTTTTAGCCTGCAGCGTTGCGAAAGATGTCATTTTACTCTATATGAAGTTATGAACATTTTACAGAGTTATTAATTCCAGATGTATTCAAAACATGCAGATACAGTTCCTGTACCTTCTCCTTTCCTGTTTTATAAAAAAAATTGTCAGTACATTTGCAGTTTTTCTGAAGGAAAGGTAGGTTTTCTCTCAGAATGTTGTGAAATTATGTACTAAAGAAAACTTTACTGAAATAGCAAATCACAATTCATTTAAAAAGAAAAGGATTATCAAATGTGACATTTGATTCCTGTTATTTCAAATGATAGATAGTTTGATGCCATGTTTTGCTTCTTAGAGGAACGTTTTATTATTATTATTATTATGAACATTTAGTACGCCTAATCAAATTAATGCCCTAAGCGTTTACAATGGCAAAACATATAACCAGAATCACAAGCACACACACACACGCCCACAGAAGCACCCACACACACACAAACACACACACACACACACACAAACACACACAGCATGACATGCAAATACAATGACACATTGACACTAAGACACTATAATGTCACCATTACATTACATGGGGGGAAGGGGGCAGAGATTACCAGTTTTGGGAAACAGGTGAGTTTTGAGGGAGCGTTTGAATGTGGACAGAGAGGGTGAGTATCTAAGAGAGCGAGGTAACTGATTCCAGATGGTTGGAGCTTGAAAGGAAAAAGAACGCTGCCCAAACCTTTTAGTGCGGACTATGGGGATACTATAGAGACGGGTATCAGATGAGGACCGCAAAGCTCGAGATGGCGTGTAGAGATGTAACAGATGGGTGAGATACTCAGGACAGGAAGACTCAATAGATTTGAAGCAGAGGCAGGCAATCTTGTAGGATATTCTTTGCTGAACAGGGAGCCAGTGGAGAGAACAGAGCAATGGCGTAACATGGTTAAATTTTGTAGTATAATGTTAAGTCGTGACTGTTGTGAAGTTATGAATTGGTATGTTAAGTTATGAACATTCTATAGAATAGCCAGGTTTTCCCCTTGTTATCAATTCGAAAAGTACTCAAAACATGCTGATACAATCCCCTGAGTTCCTGTACCCCTGTTTTTGTGGAGATCAATCAATACAATTACTGTTTTCTTGAAGAAGAGGGAGATTGTCTCAGAGAATGTTGTGAAGTTATGTACTAAAGAGATCTTATGGAAATCAGCAAGCCGCAGTTCACCTAAAAAGAAACTGATTGTCATGTGTGGATTTTGATCCTTCTTCTTTTAAGTGGCAGATAGATTGATGCCATGTTTTGCGTTTTAGAGGATGCTGCAGTACAGTGTTTTGTTGTGACTGTTGTGAAGTTATGTACAGACGATTAGTTGGGTGCTGTAGTGGTACGTTTTTTTAATTTTTATAATATTTTCATAGCTTGTTTAGGTTTGCAACGTGTCTCTGGATTGACTCATGAACTGTTGTGCCTCAGTTATGGACTGTATCATTATCAGTAATATTAGTATAACTGTCTTCATCCTGTCCATTATTCAAATAAGATCTTTTCATAAGAGTTCTCAAAAGGTATCCTTTCCTTGTCATTTTGATCTTTGTATTTTGTAATGTGTTGATGTGTGCATAGTGATATGATCTGTTTTATTGTGAAGAAAGCATTCATTGCAAGAACACGAAAAGAAAAAGAAAAAAAAAGGGGGGGGGGGGGATTCTTTCAGCGTAGCGAATGATATTAGAAACCGTTCTTGTATAGTGCCGTTATCCACACTTGTTTGGACCTATTGTGCATTACACATAATCAGACTTTTCACTAGAACATGGAGAACTCAAGCTGTTAGGTGAGCTGACCACACTCCACTATGTTGTTGCACAGTCTGCACCATTAATGGGCGTGCATGCTGAGTGTTTTCGTGTTTCCTTTCCATAGGTCACCCACATGACCTGTAAGATTAGTAACATGCCTGTTTGATATTCTGCGTGCGTATACACTCGGGAAAGGTTAGGTCTTGGAGGTCTGCACTCATGTTGACCTGGAGACCACAAAAAAATCCCCCCCCCCTTTTCATCCACCAAGTAGAGGAGTCTAGGCGGATGGAAGCTAAAGACCTAGCAATTGGATGGAAGCCAAAGACCTAGCAATTGGATGGAACCCGAAGACCTTGTGATTGGATGAAACCCAAGGACCTAGCGATTGGATTGAAACCAAAGACCTTGCGATTGGATGGAAGCCAACGACCTAGCAATTAGATGGAAGTCAAAGACCTAGTGATTGGATGGAACCCAATGACCTAGTTATTGGATGGAAGCCAAAGACCTAGCGATTGGATGGAACCCAACAACCTAGTGATTGGATGGAAGCCAAAGACGTAGCGATTGGATGGAACCCAACGACCTAGCGATTGGATGGAACCCAACGACCTAGCGATTGGATGGAACCCAAAGACCTTGGGATTGGATGGAAGCCAAAGACCTAGCGATTGGATGGAAGCCAAAGACGTAGCGATTGGATGGAAGCCAAAGACCTAGCGATTGGAAGACCGACGTTTACCCATTTGACTACTGCATCCAGAAAATCATGGATCAATCAGTACTCGCTCAAAACTACTTTGCTGACGCAATTGATTCACACACACACACACACACACACACATACACACACACACACACACACTCGCACGCGCACACCATACACACATACACCGCACACACACATACGCACGCACACACGTACACACACACACACGAATTCAAGATGGCGGAGATACCTAACTAGCAATTTTCAGCTGTCGGAGAAAACGTTTAAAAGGCCCAATATGACAAGAACGAGAAGAGGCCGCCTTGCCCAAAAGAAACAAGAAGCTGCATCAGAGGATAAAGCTGAGGGAGAGAGGCTGTCGGCCAGCGATGTGGAAGCAGAGACGGACAAGGACCCGCAATCGACAGTGGTCGAGTCTGACCCCACATCTGGTTTACTGACCACGGCTCCCACTGACACGCAGAGTGGGACAACCTGTACCGCGCCTCTTCCCAAAACGGCGGACTGCGTGAGTACGTCAGAACCAAAAAATATCTTACTGGCTCTGCGGGACCGGACCAAGTCAATTCTTTGGAAAAGACTGTCCTTGCATTGCTTACAACCCAGCAAAAACAGAACGTCACCATGCCAACTCGTAACTGTCACACACAGACGGATCTAAATGTTACACATCCCACCTACGCTGACGTACTGAAACAAAACCACACATGCAAGCAGGACGACAAACAGGCTCGAAACCTCAAGGCACCAAAACCCAGCAAGCAACAAAAGTGCCTGAAAATAAAATAAAAAACAAGAAAGAACAAGGTCATGACGTCATACCAGCTAAAGACGTCATTTTACAGCCCGAGCATACAACGTCGTCATCATCATCATCATCAGGTGCCCTGCCGCATGGCGTTGGCGACCATGACTTCCAACCATCTCTGTCTCTCGTTGTCCTAGCATCTCCCCCACCCTCCTCATCCCCAGCCACTCTGCAAGTCCGTCCAGCATTCTCTCCCTGGGTTTACCTGGCGCTCTCTTTCCCTCCAGTTTTTTCCCGTTGTGACCAGGTGCTCCAAATCCCCCTTCCTCATAAAATGGCCTATAAATGTTGCCTGTCTTTTCCTAATCTTCATACAACGTCACGCTTTGAAAATATTCCAAATCAACATAAAAAGACCCACGATCTTCCTATGTTTTCACTGTCCACGACTCTGTGTTAAGGGGTGTCAACTCAAGAAGACTGGGACGATCTTACGGTTTGGAAGGAGACTCGGGTCCTGTGAACGACCCACATGACATTAAAAGCACATAGACATGGCCTTTTCAAAATTTGACGATTCTGCAGACTGCATTGCTTTTCATTGTGGCGTGCATGAATTGAACAACAAAGATCTCGCTGCAACAACTAAACATCTCGCTTCAGGCATAAAACAAATAGCTCAAGAACATCCAAAATTAAAACTAGTTGTCAATAAGGTTGCCCCTGTACGGCAGGTCCGAATGGAGGTTCAACGACATCTGTTCAACGCTTTCCTATCTTCTGAACTTGTTGATATGAAATATATTTCTTTTGTATCACATGAGAACCTTCGTACCACTCAACAATTATTGCAGGAAATCTAGGAAGACACATTCAAGATCTGTTTTGGGAGACTCCAAGGAGAATATCAAGATCATCACAGCTACTCCCTTCCAGATTCTTCAGAGGACGGTACCACCATTTTGACAACTATGCACCTTGGTGGCCGTGTACTATGTTTTGAAATAACAGTATTACATATACAATTCTTAACGTTCATGTCTCAGGACTTTTTCATCGTCATCTCTGACATTTCTTCTGCTGAAAATATATAAAAACTAGGATTTAGTCCGACTATCAAGACTCGGTTAGACTATGCACTCTGCACATTTGAAGACGTGTATGCTATTATTTTGATTGTTGATTACTTGTTATCCCTTATAATCTAATATCACCTTTATAAATTATTTATACGTTGGACTATGTAATTTTCTTTTTATCGTTATGCTACAGTTTTGTTATGTTTACTTCGTAGTCTAAGAAAGTACGTAATTTTGTTTCTGCCCATTTCTCCTGTACAAAGAAAATCAAAATATTCATTATTATCGACCATAAATAACAGTTGATAGAAAGTTGGAGACTAACCAATATCACTAATGCGACAACAATCCCAAGTCAAGTTTTTGCAATGGAATTGTAGATCCCTTTCCACCAATTCGGCATACTTGGAGCATTTCCTGGCATCAAATAGGTGTGAAGTTTTGATCTGCAGTCGATGAATGTTGTCGCTACCAAGCTTCCCAATTTCCCCAATTATTATTATCTTCCAGTGTATGAATGTGGGAATCACGGGAAGAAGGTATCCACCGCGATATAAATTATATACTCAAAGAATTACATTACTGCTTGCTTACTTCCCCAGTTTTGAAATCAAGCGACGATTTGCACGCTTGTGCTGCCACTGTCCAATTAAGCAATAAATTATTCTTTAAACATCAACATTTTGTCAGTCTACCTGCCAACAGGTCCAAATGACCACAACACAGAATGGCTATGCACGATCCAAGATCAGTAGCATGGTAAATGGCTAATAGGTGGAGACGTTAATTCCCACTCCCCATTTTGGGAAAAGAACAGTTCTACTGTTACGAACAATCGTTTGGTAGAAAATATTGTATGCGCGCGCACACACACGCACGCACGCACGCACGCACGCACGCACGCACGCACGCACGCACGCACACACGCACACAGACAGACACCACACACACACGCACCACACACGCACACGCACACGCACACGCACGCACACGCACGCACACGCACACGCACACGCACACGCACACGCACGCACACACACACACACACACACACACACACACACACACACACACACACACACACACACACACACACACACGTGTACATTGTAGATTCAGCTCAAACAAAAGTACATGCTTAACTCTTGGAACTGATCAGTGGATTTACACAAGTTGTTTTCTTCGTTGTCAGTTTGTGCACAGGCCAATTCAGATGTATTGATTTGTTTTATGCCAACAAAATTTGATTTTTCTATCCCTGGATCAACAGATTAGTTTGTTGATTACCTGCCTGACTGATTGACTGACTGATTCACGTGCTGACTTACTGTAGGAAGACTTACTTGCAGATTTTTAGAATTAGGGAATCAACACACGACCTGTTGGAATCATTGAAAAATCGTCAGTTGATTAACCGATTGTTGTTAATCAGATCATTTTCTGTTTCATATTAATTATTGAATTTGTATCTCAGATACTAATCAGTTTATTTCTTAGATGTTTTTTAGTTCATTTCTGCCTTGATGTTCGTTTATTTTATCATCATTTTTATAATTATTTCATTTCTACCTTTGATGTTGATCAGCTCCTTTCTGTCTTTGATGTTAATCAGTTCATTTCTGTCTTTGATGTTAATCAGTTCATGTCTGTCTTTGATGTTAAATGGTTCATTTCCGTCTTTGATGTTAATCAGTTCATTTTATTTGTGACATAAATCAATTAATGTTTTGATGTTAATAGTTCATTTCTGTCTTTGATATTAATCAGTTTATTCTGTCTTTGATGTTGGTCAGTTCATTTCTGTCTTTGATGTTAATCAGTTCATTTTTATTTGTGACATAAATCAGTAAATATCTGTTTTGATGTTAACAGTTCATTTCTGTTATTGATGTTAACAGGTCATATTTATCTTTGATGTGAATCAGATCATTTCTATCTTTTGATGTTAACAGTTCATTTCCATTTTTGATGTCAACAGTTCATTTCTGTCTTTGATATTAACAGTTCATTTCTGTCTGTGATGTTAACAGTTCATTTCTGTCTTTGATGTTAACAGTTCATTTCTGTATTTGATATTAACAGTTCATTTCTGTCTGTGATGTTAACAGTTCATTTCTGTCTTTGATATTAACAGTTCATTTCTGTCTGTGATGTTAACAGTTCATTTCTGTCTTTGATGTTAACAGTTCATTTCTGTATTTGATGTTAACAGTTCATTTCTGTCTTTGATGTTAACAGTTCATTTCTGTATTTGATGTTAACAGTTCATTTCTGTCTTTGATGTTAACAGTTCATTTCTGTCTTTGATGTTAACAGTCCATTTTACACTAATGTTGACAGTTAATCCTTTCTTTGATGTTTAACAGTCCGTTTCTATCTTTGATGTTAACCAGTGAATTTCTATCTTCGATATCAGTCAATTCATTTCTATATTTGATGTTAATCAGTGAATTTCTATCTTTGTCAATAAATTCATTTCTATATTTGATGTTAGTGAACTTCTATCTTTGATGTCAGTCAATTCATTTCTATATTTGATGTTAAATCAGTGAATTTCTATCTTTGATGTCAGTTAATTCATTTCTATATTTGATGTTAATCAGTGAATTTCTATCTTTGATGTCAATCAATTCATTTCTGTAGTTGACGTTAATCAGTGTGAACTTAAATCTTTTATGTCAATCAATTCATTGCTATCTTTGACGTTAATCAGTGAATTTCAATCTTTCAGCACCCCCATCCTATGCTGAGGCTGCCAATCCCAACGGCCCTGCAGGCGCAAACAATGATGGTTTCATGCCCCCTGCAGGTGAACCAGGCACCCATCTAGCCTCCTACCCGCCACAGTCTGGCTACCCAGCAGGGTACAGCACCGGGTATGGTCAGCCTCCTCCACCTGGCTACAGCCAACCCCCTGTCCCTGCCGGATATGCTCAACCACCGGCATACGGAGCTCAGTCTGGAGCTCCAGGAGGCTATGCTTATCAGCAAACCGTTGTGGTGAGTTGAATTTGTCTCACACCATTAAGACAGGAAATACAAGCCAACGTGGCGAAATGGACGGCTGACTGGGAGTTGAGTTTGAAATTATTGTGGGATTTTTTTCAGCTCTGACTAACTCTTACACAGAGTTGAGCATGCTATGAGCTCATTGGGAAGACAAGGATTACACAGGAGAGTCTCACCTGCTTTACGAATGCATCATTAAAGCTGTTGCGCCAGTTTTGCAACCAACATTGCAAGTGTTTGTGTCTCTCGGAAGTGGTTGCCACCATGATATATTATGAATGCAAGCGTAGAGTACAGTCCTGTCATGCGGTTTTAATCCAAAAAAGGAAATACACAGTATATATACAATCATCATCATTCTCATCATCATAGCATTATGAAAAAGTCACCCAGATTCTGTGGCTGCTTTACACCCTGCTATCAGGATGACCTCAGTTTTGGTGGGTTTGTAGGTGTGTTGGAGAGTGGACATGAGCCGTGTGGTAATAGTGACTAGAGAACAGTACAGGAAAGGGAGTGAGTCAGAAGAAAATATATGATATGAAATTAGAATTTCAAATATTGTGAACACTAAGTTAATAAACAATGCAAAGAGGCGTAGGTTATTACAAAGGTAATTTCCAGTAGAATGAGACCACGTCTGTATAGCTTGAAAACGCATTTACAGAAAATGGAAAAATAAGTCACAGAAAATGTCAATCTATGATGTAATTCTGTGCCAAATTTCGTTATTCATCTTTGATCTGTCTTACGGTTCTGACAGTGTATGTCAAGACCCTGTCAGACACTGATGTGAAAAATGGCAAAGAAAATGGCGTTTTCAACTGTGGATCATCGCAGCTACATCAAGGTACGTGTCGCCCTCAGAAAGAATGCCTCCGAAATACTTACGGACATGAGAGCTTTGGGACAACCTTCTGCTCTTTTGAAAGCAACTGTGTTCAGATGGGTTAACATTTTGCAAGTGGCCAGGCCAGCACTGAAGACAAGTGGGAGAAAATGCGAAAAAGCGAAAAGTGCGATGAAAAGTTAGTGTCTTGACATTCATTCGTCGACTTCATCAAGGATCCTAAGAAATCAGCTTGGCTACAGGAAGGTGTCATCAAGATGGATCCCTCATATTTTGACGCCAGAAAATAAGGGGGGTAGGTTACGTTTCTGCCAAGATATGCAGAAAATTTACAAGAACTGCAACCCTAAGCGGCTGGATGAAATTGTAACAGGTGATGAAACCTGAGTGTACATGTACGAACCTCAGAGAAAGTCACAGAACAAGGCCTGGATTCCTAAAAGTGGGAGTTCTCCTCAAATCGCTCGTCGTCAACGTTCGCAGAAGAAAGTGTTATACACCATCTTTTTCAACACAAAGGGGATTGTGATACAGAAACCATGCAGACAAGGAGAGACCATCACTGGAAAGTTCTACAGAGACTTCCCAACCAACTGCAGGCATGAGAGGAATCAAGATTCTTCATGATAACACACTTGCTCACAAATCAAGACTCGTATGAGAATACCTTGCAACCGAGAACATCCATACTTTACCACACCCTTTTACTCCCCAGACCTTGCACCATGTGACTCTTACCTGTTTCCACATCTGAAGAAATCACTGGCAGGAAGAAGTTTCAAGAGCTGAGCAGGCTTGGGAACGGCGGTTTTCCAGTGTGTGTCACATATACCCAAAGAAGCCTGCAGAGCGGCATTTCTACAGTGGATCGAGCGAATGCAGAAGTGTGTGGCAGCAGGAGGTGAATACTTCGAACAGATGAAATGAATCTTTTTTTTTGCCGGTGAGTCTTTGACATATAAGTTCGTTGGTTTCATTCTACTGGAAAGTACCCTCGTATTGTAGTTATTGATATTCTTATCTAGACGATTATAGTTGTTGCTGTTATTATCTCTGTATTAATATCATTATTTAGGTGATAATTACTGTCATTATCATAACAATCAGGATCATTTTATAGGCAGTTAATATTCTTACTATCATCATTATCAATGTTGTTATCTAGATCCCATTATTATTTTTATCATTGATATTGTTATCTAGAGGATAATTCATACTTATTGATATGATTAGCGATATGATTATCTACATAGACATTCCTGTTATTCTTATTATATTGTTATTTTTCATTGTTTACATGGTCAGATAACATCTGTCTATGCATGGGATCAGGTATTTCTTTTTTTTTTTACAATTTTTGCTGGCTGCCATGGAGTTTGGTGGTTACCAGAATTGTAGACGGCCATGTCTCCAGTTGTTCCACTTGATTTGCGTTGTTTATTTCCTGAAAACTCCACAGCAAATGTCTGTCACTAGAGATTGAAAATACTTTCCAGGGCAAAAGTTGATCTTTCACCTGGATAGACATACAGAAAGTTGTCGACAAAGTCTGGTCTAGTGGACTTTGTGTCAAATTGCAGAGGGCAGGTATTTTCCAGCAACATGTACTGATGGATCAAGATCTACATCTACAACTGATTATCCAAAGTGAAAAAAAAACTCACACAAAACAAACAAACAAACAAACAAACAAACAAACAAAAACAAACAAACAAACAAACGAACAAACAAAAGACAGCTACTGCACCATAGAGTTCCACGGGGCGGCGTCCTCTCGCCTACTCTCTACCTTCTCATCAGTGACTTGATATCTGAGCTGCCTAGGTGGTGTGAAAGTTGTTCTGTATGAGGACAACCTTGTGATCAGGTGTAAGAAGGAACATGCAACAACTGCCACTCACATACTGCAACAAGCAGCAGATCAGTCGAATGTATGAGCACAAAAATGATGTGTCTCCGTTAACAAGGAGAAGTCATTTACAACACTGTTGACCTTGTTGACCAAGGAGAAGGTCGGCATCATCAAGCTTGGAGAAAACCCTGTGGAGACAGTTGAAGAAATAACCTACCATGGCATCACTATTGACAGTTGGCAGAAATGAAACCACATATTGCAAAAGGAGAAGCTAAGTCAGGCACAGTCTAGCAACTCTCAGGAAGCTGGCAACTATTAGAAGGAATTAATGAAAATAGTATGCCAGGGAACTGTCAGACCCCACCTTGAATATGGCTCTTTTGCTGCAGGTTTTTGATAGAGTACGGAATCAGACTCTCAGACTCATCACTGATGCATTGAAGTCTATGCCTATCAAAAAAGGAAAAAAAATAAAAAATAAAAAAGAATAAGAAAAAATGGAGACACTTTCAGGAATCCATCCCTCAAACCCAGAAGATAAACCAAGAACATGATGCTGGTTGAGAAGTTCAGGTGTATGACAGATCATTCCATGAAACAGAAGTTACATGGTCTCACCAAGAATTATTTACAACAGAAAAGCTGAGTTTACGAAAGCAAAAGGCAACTGCCTGTATAATTCTATTCTGACTACAAATGACATATTTTCAAATGGTGTTTGTCTCAGCTGCCCTGTCTGTTCTTCAGGTCTAGAGGAATGACAAGCTCCACCACCTGACCAAGGCCATCTAGCAAATCAGAAGAACCAGAAGTTATCGAGCTACAGGAGACATGGCTGACTACAGTTCCTGTGACCACCTAGTTGGCAGCTGGCAGGAATTGGAAGAAACGGTCACATTCATCGCCATATGTATTCTGACCAGACAGATGGCAAACCAAAAAAGAAGAAAGAAGCTCCAGCTGATAGAGGGACATTGCTGCAATATGTGTTCAGCTGCCTGGTTCTCTTGATCACAGTGATAGGTTGGTGAAAGTGTTAGTTTAAACCTGTGGTTCATATGGATGTTGAGCCAGTTTTAGCTGGTGTAGAGTCTCCCTAAACAAAAAGTGATAGCATCCTGTTCTTCCTTGGCCAAAGGAGTGATCTGATGATGCTCCTCCTTGTGCTGTTGCTGACACTGGTGTCTGGTTTTGATTCCCAGGCTCATCTTTTCTCCAGCTCATTTACCGTCTTGTTTCCTGATGTGCTGGGATCCATTAGAGAACTACTGTTCTTGTTCTTCTGACTTGCTGGAAGACTTTGTCAGGAGGGTGAGCTTGTCATACTCCAGAGCCTTGAGAACAAAGGTGGCATCTGAGAGGAACATTATTTTATAGCTTGAGTCATGTGTTGTCTGAACCACGTAGACTTTTTGTTTGATGTGTGTATTATACATTTACAGATGAACCAGCCTGTTCATGGAGGTGTGATGGTGGGGGCCTCTGTACCTGACCATATGGGGTTGGCTATCTTCACCACCATCTGTTGCTGCTGGCCTCTGGGGCTGGTGGCTATCATGAGGGCACAGGAGGTATAGTGTGTGTTTGTGTGTGTGTGTGTGTGCATGTGTGTGTGTGTGTGTGTGTGTGTGTGTGTAGGGGAAAGGGATTCTTTTTTTTCTCTTCTTGTCTGTCAGTCTGTCTCTCCGTGGATGCACATGTATATCCCAGCCCTGAAAGCCAGTATTTTTTGCCTACTAGCCTTTGGCTGATACTGCACAATTATTACCAGTGATACTGAAAAAATATTACCAGGCAGACTGGAAGTATTACCAGCCAGACTGAAAGTATTACCAGCCAGACTGAAAGTATTACCAGCCAGACTGAAAGTATTACCAGGCAAACTGGAAGTATTACCAGCCAGACTGAAAGTATTACCAGCCAGACTGAAAGTATTACAAGGCAGACTTAAAGTATTATCAGCCAGACTGAAAATATTACCAGGCAGACTGGAAGTATTATCAGCCAGACTGAAAGTATTACCAGCCAGACTGAAAGTATTACAAGGCAGACTTAAAGTATTACCATCCAGACTGAAAGTATTACCAGGCAGACTTAAAGTATTACCAGCCAGACTGAAAGTATTACCAGGCAGACTGGAAGAATTACCAGCCAGACTGAAAGTATTACCTGGCAGACTGAAAGTATTATCAGCCAGACTGAAAATATTACCAGGCAGACTGAAAGTATTACCAGCCAGACTGAAAAAAATTGCCATGCAGACTGAAAATATTATTAGCCAGATTGAAAATAATTCCAGCCGGACTGAAAATATTACCAGCCAGACTGAAAAATTTACCAACCATAATACAAGCCCAGCCATTGCCACACTATAGCAAAGTGCTGCTTTGAGATTTTACTTGTGCAGACTGAATGATTAATCTGGGGGAAAAACAAAGATGGTGCCACGTTTCTTCAAACTTTGTATTCCAATGAATATAGAGGTACAGTATAATGGAAAACTTAATGAATTGTAATAAAAATAAAACATAACAACACAATAAAACACAGGCCTGCCTGTCAGTCTCAGTCTGTTCTTTTTGTCTAAATCTTCATGAATCAGGTCCAGACTGTCTGCCACTCAGTGTATTGGAGCCACGGCTGTTTAAACTGGCCGCCGGGCGATCACTTAGTTTTCAGACACGGTGCCGGCGATTCGCACGCGAGAGGCATGTTTTCCTGCTTACCCGCTGCGCTACACGGCCCATCAGCGGTTTTGAGCTGTGAGCACGGCTGTTTAAACGGGCCGCCGGGCGATCACTTAGTTTTCAGACACGGTGTCAGCGATTCGCACGCGAGAGGCGTGTTTTCCTGTTTACCCGCTGCGCTACACAGCCTGTCAGCGGTTTTGAGCTGTGAGTCATCAGTAGGCAAGTGGTACTGTGTGGCTGTCTTTGTGTGCCGTGATTACTACTGTTTCTACATTTCCGGCAATACTGTTTTGGTCATTTGGCCATATGTAATTATCAATCTGACTGACTCTCTCCCCTACACATAGATATCAAACACGAACTGGTTTGTTGCCTTAATGCGTAACGGGATTACACAGAAAAGGAGGAGAACGATTCTGAAAATATCGCGCCTTCACTGTTTCATGAGAAAAATAAGCCAACTTCCAACAACGAAAACAAAGAGTTCACCAGTTATTACAGCAGAAAGAAACACATACAGAGGAAGAGTAAAGTATGTTTTAACAGACTGACTTATCAAACGGATCTTTTTTGGCTTCTTGTGGAGGTAACGGTGGGTAAATCGAGATCACTGATAACGGCATAGACTCCATTATCCTTCACACTAGCACCAACATTTCACTGATAGTGATAGTCTTGTATACCGCAATCTCCTTACTGCCATAGTAGGAACATATATGCACATGTCCGTACAAGAGTCAAGATTGGGATCACGATACTGAGACGACCATTCACTAAAAAAAATGGAAAGACACAGAGAGCGATAGAGAGAGAAAGAGAGAGAGGGGGGGGGGGGAGGAGGAGAGAAAACTTAATACATTTACGAGAACTTTAGGTTCACTGGTATTAAAAAGAAATAAAAAAACTCCTGAATATCATACCCACTTAACTACACTGAAATCTTTCTGTCTGCCTGTCTGTCGCTCTCTCTCTCCACACACACACACACACACACACACACACACACACACACACACACACACACACACACACACACACACACACACAACCACACACACACACACACACACACACACACACACAAGAATACTGTGTATTTTGCTTAACAATGATAATAGTCAAAAGTCTTTAATTACTTATTTCATTCATGAAATGCATACACTTAAACATACAAGCAGACAGACAGATAGACAGACAGACAGACAGACAGACAGACAGACAGAGAGAGAGAGGAATACTTTGCACTTCGCTTAATGTCTTTGGGCCCTTATTAATTGTCTCACTCATGAAATATGCACACACACACACACACACACACACACACACACACACACACACACACACACACACACCACACACACACACACACACACACACACACACACACACACACACACACACACACACACACACACGAAAATAAACAGATTATCAACGACTACAACATGAAAAACCTGACTCTGGTCGTCTCAATACACTGATATTTCAAACAAAAATGTCCTAGGCAACAATATACACAATTATCAAGCACAGAGGAATTCTGCCACAGTATGTACGTGGTAAGCGTTATCCAGAGGACTGAAATGATACCAACATTCACTGAAGACTCTAAAGATTAATGAGCTGCAACCGCCTTACTGGCATCCGCTATAGCCGCGAAACATGAAAAATGAAAAACAGCCGTCCTCTACAGACAATATTCTTCTAATGTGTGCCTTTACTTTCATTCGAGAACTGGCATTTGGATTTTACCGGCGTTGGAACATTGATCATTTCACGGTCGAAGATTGAAAATCATGTCAACACTGTCTTTCATTCTCTTTCTTCTCTGTGCGTTTAGTTGGACACTTACATGCACATAACGTGTTGAGTTACATATCATTTTATTGAGAAAAATCTCATTTTTTTAATGATGCACATTACAGACCAATACAAACAAAGCTCTTGAGAAATTAGTGGAAAACTGAAGTTACTTGTTTGTAATAGTTACTACTGCGCTTATATGGCGTAGCGAGATCGCCGGTAACAAGGCGGAGCTATGAGCTCGTATTTCTAGGTCAGGGCAGCACTCAGTGGGCTTCGCGCTGCTACAGCTGCCGCCGCAGGACAAAACTAAGTGATCACCCTTAAACAGCCGTGGAGCTTGCTTGGCCTCTGAGAGGAGACGGTCTACTTTTACTTTTGGTTTGTAAATACTAGTGTTTTATGTTTGAAATTGCCTGAACCAGTCAGAAAATCCTACTTGCCTGCGAGTGACATATTTCTTGCAAAGATCGTGCATATTATCAAAGTTGCAATTCATTGCAAGCCAGCCACATAAACTTCTTTCACTCGGAAAAAAAGCTTTGTTCACTCTCTGATGACTTGATATTCTTCACAGTAGAAGTTCTGGCCTGAGTGAATGCTTTTGAATGCTTCATCACAGAGACACATGTGTTTTTATGAAAATAAGTGCAGGATGACTGTTTACCAATAATTGGTGAAGCTGAGTGACTGGATCAGAAAACTTCCTAAATTGGGTTATGCTTAATTTGCAGCATGCACACACATTCAAACCATTATGGTGAGTTGAGTTATATTTTTTTCTCACCAAATGTTTTCTATTTACCATGTCGAGTAAAACACTCGCCACTTTCAGGACTGTATCTTGGTGTTCGTGTTTGAGTGTGTTGTTTGTGTATATGTGCGTGCATGCATGCGTGCATGCATGGTGCATGCGTGTGTGTGTGGTGGTGGTCTTTGATTTAATGTCTATTCACTAAAGTGATTTTAGACCAAAAAAAAAAAAAAAAAAAGGGGGGGGGGGGGGGAGTGATAGAGGAGGAGTGAAGAAGATATTTGAAAATTGTCAATTTTGAATTTGAGAAAAGATGATCCAGAAAACAACTGTTTTGAAGAGGGGAAGGTAAAACTAACAAATAATGTTACCATAATTATCGATTTAAACAAACAAACTGACAAACAAAATTAGTAAACAGAAACAGAAATTAAACTGAGATCAGATACCGACTTTCCAAAACGAGCTAAATCAATATCTTCACAGGTCACACTTGCAACATACACATCTGACGTCATGAAAGGCTCAGGAATTGATCTAGATGTAGATCCTGTATCTATACGACCTTCCTTTTCGCCAGTACCCAGTTGGGAACTCCAAAGAGCACGATTTGACGTACACCACACTAATTTAAAAAAGGAGACAATATAAACTTACTGGCAAGTCAGGTTAAATGTCATATAAACGACGTATATTCTGATCATTTGAAAATTTACACTGATGGGTCAGTAATTGAAAGAAAAGCAGGCTCAGCGTTTTTAATACCTGCTCTCAAAATTGAAAAATCTTTCTACATAGGACTTGATAAATCTATCTTTACAGCTGAACTCTTTGCAATATTAATGGCTTTAAACTTTCTGATAAGTCTTCCTAGGACAATTTTTCAGATACTTCTTTGCGTTGATTCAAAATCAGTACTTCAGGCTCTTGAATTATCAAAATTACAAACAAGATCAGAAATGATTCTGGAAATAAGTCACTTGATTCATAATTTATCTTTAAGAGGCACTGATATTACTTTCTGCTGGATACCTTCTCATAGTTCTTTTAGTTATAATAATAAAGTTGACAGGGCTGCCAAACGGGGAGCTAAAAACTCACCAGATTCAAACAATATCCAGCTTTCTCTCTCGTTGCACGAGAATTACACTTTAGTGTGTGTGTGTGTGTGTGTGTGTGTGTGTGTGTGTGTGTGTGTGTGTGTTAGTGATTGAGACCGTTTACTGCTGTGTTGGATTATTATAAACCAACACTTTATCTCCAGTTTACCCATTCCATCCCAACCTTTTCTGATACATTGTTTGGGGATGTTGGGCCTCAACACATTCCGTACAGCATCACGAGATCCTCATGACTCAACTTTCTCTCTCCGTGGACGGTGTCATGAGGATTTTGTGCCCTGAACCGTTGTTTCAGTTTCAAGTATATAAATAGAAAATGACTGCATTGCTGATGTGAATCCTTTTACGGCAAAGGGAGCATACTCTTGTCATTTCCTTTCTGCGTTTACACGACGTTTGAAGCCGTAAAAATGGCAAACATAAGGCGTAATTTGAGTGTTTCTGAAGTCTCTTTCCAAACATTACTTGGTCAGTAGTTAGTATAGTGACCTATTTTCTTGGTATGAAAAGGGTTAATCATTAAATCCTTTGAATCTTGAATCTGGACTCCCTCTGTCTCGGTCTCGGTCTCTTTTCCTGTCCATATGCATGAGTTAGTATGTGTATTCTGTTTATTCCTTTCATTGGGGCTACTTTTTCTTTGAGAATGTGTTTTGCTGCTGCTGGTGATAGTGATAGTGGAGGTGTTGGTGGTAGTGATGTTGGTGTTGGTGATGATGTTGGTGATGATGTTGGTGATGTTGGTGGTGGTGGTATTGGCGGTGGTGTATGTATGCATGTGTTCGGGGTGTGTGTGCGTAATGTGAGTGTGTGTGCGCGCTTGCATGTGTACGTGTGATGTGTGTGTGTGTGTATGTGTGTGTCTGTGTCGTGTGGTGTTGTGTGTGCATGAGTTTGTGTATGTGTGCATATGTGTGTGTGTGTGTGTGCGCGCGCACATGCGTGCATGCGTTGCATGTGTGGTGTGTGTGTGTGTGTGTGTGTGTGTGTGTGTGTGTGTGTGTGTGTGTGTGTGTGTGTGTGTGTGTGTGTGTGTGTGCAAAACAGGTGCAGATGTCGATCCCTGTTTACCAATTGGCTTTTATAAAGTGGGGTGGGGAGTGGGAGAAGAGTAGAAAAAAAAGAAAAGAAAAAACAAAACAAACGACCATCCTAAGCGGGACACAGACTTTGACAGCAAAAATGGAACATCATGCATGTATATGTATGTATATAGTACATGCATTAAAAGAGTTCATACACCCATAATAATCCTGACACATGTGGACGTCCACGATGTCGTCTAACTAATGTAAAATGAACTGGTCATCTTGCAGTCACGACGTGCCCTGGAACGTGGCGACATCGGCGCGGCTAGCACATACAGCGCAGAGGCACGTCGCTACTCCATGTGGGCCATCGCTGGAGGGTGCATCAGCATTATCATCGCCGTTGGTATCATTGTGTGGGTGGTGACCTCCAGCAGTTTTTACTACTGAGTTTGTTGATGCTGGTGCTGGTGCTGGTGGTGCTGGTGGTAGTTTTGCCAGTGTTCTATATCATCATCCCGTACTGAAGTGTTAATGGAAGTAAAACTTTTGAGTTGAAATGGCAGTGGCAGTGGCTATGACAATATTACTTAAGGGACATGGGAAAGAAATAAATACAAATAATCCTCATCTGACCAAAGACTTATTCCTGGATATCTCTTTCCATGTGTAGCACAAGTATAAGATATATTTGTGATATTGAAAACCGCATTTGATATGTTTAGTAAAAGGAAAACTGATATTCTGCTGTCAAAGACTATCAATATCAGGCTCCGACATGCATATCTTGTTCTGTGTGTAGTGTAATTTAAGACATTTCAGTGAGATTTTAAAACTGCTGTTCATATTTTTAGTGAAAAGCAAAAACGTAGACTGCTGCCCAAGCCTATCAGTATCAATCCCTAACAGATTTTGAAGAAAGGAGGGCGTCAGCACGTTTGCTGCTGTTTTCACATGTAGGCCTACTGCTGTTTCAGTCTGGTCTGTTGAACAAAAAACATTTAGTTCTTCTTCCGTATGTGTGGTATGCTGTCTTCAGTCTTACTGGTTTCATAGAAATATATCTTTTATGTAATTTATGTAAAAAAAAAAAAGTACTGAAAACATCAAAGAAAATGTTTTCCCCTTTACATATACAAGGGCTGATTCAGAAATCTATTCACTTACTTCACAAAACAAAAAGTGATTTTGTTTAACCCATTCGCATTTGCAGATTCTGCTCAGAAACTCTTCCTAGTATTTAGAGATTTCTGAAAGCGTGTGATTGAAAAGGTCAGACGCTGACTGATATCTTGTAAATGAGGCGATGTGTGATACCAAACTCAATATCATTCTTTCATTGGTTTATCCTGACTTTCGCGGGAAACTTCATTAGAGTGTGATGATGGAAATTCCCCACCAGGCCTAAGTGACAGGCGGTGGGCTGCGGCGGGTGTAAATAAAAAGCGGGGTTTCCCGGTCGGCGGGCTGCGGCGGGATAAAATGGGAAAGGGTTAATGCACATTAAATCCAAATGAGTAGGGAGAGTGGTATTATACATGTTAGTCATGTAGATGTACAATGTACAATACGAGGGCTGATAAAAAAAAACTTGCCACTTCATAAAACAAAAACGGTAATTTGCTACGTAACTGAAATGTTAAGTCCTTCAGAGTACTCTCATCTTCTCTCCACTCATATTTTCAGTCTCCTTAGTCAAGAGTGAAATGCGTTTTGATAGTCTGATTGAATGAGATATAGTAGTAAGCTGTGATTCCACGTTTTTTTCCATGTCTTAGATTCTTGAAAACGTCATGGCAGCCAGGTTTTGCTTCAGAAAGGGAAACAACCATAAGTTAAGGGTCAGTCAGGACCATAGGGTGGGTGAGGGAGAACTTGAATGGATGACTTGTAGATGATTCTGGCTTTATGAGGACTTGCCCTGTCATATAGAAAGAGTGATCTGCTGGTATCTTCATTCAGACGCTGCTTGTGGATGGACTGTTTAACTCTCAGCAAAAATCTTTCTACTTAATATCTACATATACGAGTAGGTTTTTCAGGTAAAATTTCAACCACTACAGAGCTGTGAGAGTCAAACAAAATGGAAAGAATTCTCTTCTGGCTTTCAAAACCACGTCTCAGTACAATAGTGTTGGTCTTTTGTCATTAATTAATTTTGATTTGATAATTTTTTGGCATGGCATAAAGAGCGATCCACATTTCATCACCTGGCATATTACTTAATCGTTTTGGGCACTCTAGGTCAAACAGTTTAAGCGTTCGCTTGGAACTCCAACCTTCTGTTGTTGTTATTGTTTCTGTCAGAAGATGAGGTATTCATCAGGCAGCTACTTTCCCCATCTTAACTCTTTTCCCACCATGGTCGCAATAAAGCAACTTCCCATACGACCGCCATGGGTTGCATTTGTGCGACTTGGAGGGGTCATGCTAAACGATAACTTTTCACGTGGTACAAAGCTTCTGTCAGCTCCACTGGTGAATGCAGGCGACTGTGCTATTTTTAAACTTTACCCAGCGACCTAGTTTTTCAGCAGTAAGGCCAAAGTGTGGCTTTGTTAACTGTCGGAATTTACATCACGTTTTCTCCGAAACGTTTTCTCCAAAATGGCTGCAAATCGACACGCATTGTCTACCACTCTGAGTAGAATAAGCAGACAGCTGACTTTGTGTGTAGATTTTCCATTGCTTTTCCACATTTATTATAATGATATCTGGCGCACAACTCACGAAATAAGGTCAGTAGTATAACTAATAAACCGTATGAAAAAAAATTGTTTTTCTTTATAATAAGATTATCTGTGGAATAATCAATCAAGCACATAAACAAAAGCAAGCCTCCATATATAGATACAACATCTGCCCTTTACACAGCAAAAAAAGAAGTAAGTGAAAATCTTCAATCGTCTTTGAGATACAAGCTTTTAAAAATGGATACTGCGCTGTTAAATTGGCTGCCCAAAATATACTTGGCACTGAGGAGTGCCGTATCTGGGGAAACTTGGCGGTGAAAGAGTTAAGATAATACTGAATTATCCATTCAACTGTGCCATATGAAACACTGTAAGTATCACTTGTTTCACGAACTGAAATATGTAGATCTTTATCAACTACAGTCTTTACAGTAGGTATAGTCAGCTCAATCTAGGCCTCACTTGGACATCCACATGGGTACTTGTATTTTAAGTCCGTTTTCCCCTGTTTGAAATTATCATTCCGGCACAAATTGTCCTGTATGACACATCTTATGTCCATGCACAACCGTCCAATCAGCATGAAGTTTGATCTGAACGTCTCCAAGTTCGGGTTTTGTGGAGATAACATCTGAGTTGCTGTGTGTTAAGATCCATCTTTGATATGCACATTTAGTTATGTCATATTTTTCGGTGACATCATACAGTTGAACTAGATATGGTGTGTTTAAAATTTTTGGCTTATTGATAGCGCAAATGCTATATTTCATGTCAGTACAAGTTAGAATATTAAGTGTTACAGTTTAGAAATAGAAGCCCTATATACAAGACTTTTGGATTAGCCTTAATAGTTTTAATCACCTCTAAATCACCTCACGGAGGTGTTTAATATTCACAGTACCACCACTATCAACAAACAAAGTCAGAACAAGACTGAGGCAGCTGAAATGTGGTTTCTATGAAGAATGTTAAAGAGTTCCATGGACAGCAAAGAAAAAAATGAGACAGTATTGAAAGAAGCAAACACAAAAAGAACATTTATGAAGAAGATTAGGAAAAGACAAGCAGTTTCAGTTTCTCAAGATGACATTTCCGCGCTCAGACCGAATTCCATATATGCACTAATGTTGCAGGTGCCATGTGATAGAAAAGATCCAGAATTATCATAACGCAAGTCTTAATCCTGCTCATAAAGCCATTTGCTGGCCAGGTCATGAGATCCTACCTGGCTTTTTTTTCGTTTTTGTTTTTGGTTTTTATCTTATACCAGTAATAAATAAAATGTAGTATGATCAACAATTTAAGAAGACAAATGAAAGCTAGTCTTGAACCTTAACTCACTTGGTACGGAGAGTTTTTCCCCTTGCGTTTCCCCAGGGACGACCCATTTTGAAGGGTTAGGAAAAAAATCACAAAAAATACAAAACATAAAGGAACAAAATGAAACTTTCAGATGCTGGGTTAATTCATGCCAAAATATTGAAGTTCTTCCTTGAATTTTTCTTCATATGCCACGTTGAAAATACCCCAAATTTTGTGGTCAGGATCACCATACAGTCACACACTTTTATCAGCTCCATGAACACACAGTCAAAGGTGAGAAGGTCTTTGTATGCACAAAACAACATGAATTGCTCAGGGTAAAAAAAAAAAGATTATGAGTGATATTATATGAATGTTACAAATTGTTACACAGGGGAGTTATGGGGGCGTGGCACTCAAATGAGACATGCAGACCACAAGAGCCAGAGAAGAAGGCAAAGTGGGAGAAAAACTAAAATCTTCGTGCCAGTCATGCATAGGAAAGTGAATGAAACCTCCATCAGACATGCGACTCACTGTACTTGGCTCGCTGACTGCTCGCCTCTCGTGACGTGTACGCCCACCTCCCTCCCACTTCACTGTCGTCTGAAACTGGGTCATTGTCAGTACCTTCTTGCTGGCAGCTTCCATCACTTGATAGATACACTTTCATCATTATCTTCAGCATACTCCTCGATGTCCAATCCTTCAGTTTGAACCACTTCAATCACTTCAGCAGCAGTAAAACGCCGCCGTCGCGATCTACTTTGTTCGAAAACTGTACTCGCCTGCGATGCCATTTTCGACACGAATGCAGATTACCAGTCGTCGTGGGGTGCGGAAGTCAATCGTTTCCTGATGAGTGTATGGCTACGGAATCTCACGAAGCAACTTTCCCCTTGACCCTTGACACGTTTGCAGTGACCAGTGTGGCTATGGTAGGCGTGCAAGGTCTAAAGGGAAGCGTCGAAAAATTTTTAATTATCGAAACCGCTATAGCGTTCCGTCGTACGCAACCGTGCCTTTCATCACGACCGCTATAGTGTTCCGTCGTACCGAGTGAGTTAATGTTTGACTGAATCATTAAGTGTAAGCAAATTTCAATGAAATTTAAAAAACAACAACAACAACAAAAAGAAATCCTTACAAGTACAAAAATAAAAAATATATAAACATTATTTTCTTTGAAATCATGATCCTTTATCATGTGTCCAAGGGTTTGCTTTTTGGATTGGATCTTGTTTGTTTGTTGTTTGTTTTTTTTATGTGTCCTTTGATTTAGTCTTCTATTTTTGATAATAATTTGACTTCAACAGTATCTTTTGTTGCATAATAGTACATAAATAATTTTCAGTGCAGTGATTTCTACTGATGTGCATAACCAGAATGATTGTTTCATATGGTGTAAGTATCTTTTCATGTTCATAACTGTTAATGTTGCTCTCGATTGTTGTAGCAGAATTGGAATTTTATGAAATATATACTACTGGAACCCTTTTTTTTAATCATATCTTTTGTCCTTTTCATTTTATTTCTTACATGACTTGATGCTGCTATTGTGTTGGCATCTGCTTCTTTATAGGTAAAGGTTTCATGCACTGTTGATTATTGACTGTTTTACATGATGTCAGATATGAGAGCCCTAGGTTTTCAGCTGTAAATGTGCCAGACATCGGCTTATTTGTGCACTGTAGAAACCGCCCTTTTCTGTTTGTGGAATTTGCTGGTTGTGAACAACAATATCCAAGTGTTTATTGGTTTCCTTTTTTTCTCCAGTACAAATGTTTTTTTGATAACAATATTTGGACGTCTGGTCTTTGGCTCAGGCATTAATTTCGTGGATTTAAAAATATACTTACAGATGCTGATTATGGATGGTTCATTATGTATATATACATCCTTGATTGTATAATATATTATTCTGTTTGTCCATTTACCTTTGTGATTCTACCCAATTCATGCTGCTTTGCATGTGCGTGTGTATGTGTGTGTGTGTGTGTGTGTGTGTGAAAGAGCGTGAGGGCATGCTACATACTTCAACATGTTAAAATTCTGAGGCATGTTAAATAAGAGTTCGGGTTTTATTTGAGTTGAGCCTTTCTGTTTGGATAAGGAGTGATCTTACATCCCAGTAATAAATGTGGTTGACTAGACTGTACACATGTAAATGTTGAATTTTTGTTGTTATTGTTGTTACACAAAGACCAGACTGACTTGCTGTTTGATACAGCACAAAGAAAATACACACATATGCCCTTAACCATCATATGAGTGTACCAACAGTTACAAAACCATCCAACAATTGTAAGAAAAACTGCTGTCTTTATTTTCCGGTCACAAACAGTACTGTTCTGATTGTCTGCAATTTGAACTGAAATGTTTATTTATACTTGTATATGTTTATATAACACTTTACCTTATTAATAGTGCACTACCCACATAAATTCAAAGAACATGTCATTTTGAGACATTTGATGTTGATAAATGAAATTTTATTTTGATAATGGAGATGTGATGTTTTATTTTCTGGCATTTTGAGGTTTGTTTTCTTTCATACAATTCTTTTTTTAAAACAAAAAAAGAGAATGTTCATATTGACGAGAGAGAGGGGTGATTGGTGTATGTGATCAGTAAACCATTTGTGTTAATTTGACAATAAATGGTTTGTGAAAATGGTGTGTGTTGTGTGTGTGGGGTGTGTGTGTGTGTGTGTGTGTGTGTGTGTGTGTGTGTGTGTGTGTGTGTGTGTGTGTGTGTGTGACATTCGAAAAAAAAGGTGCCTAACATCAGCGTTTTTCATAGAAGGTGTGTGACCAGCTCCATTTCAGGAACTTCTGACCATACATGCAGTCAGTTTACGCTGTTGTGACAGTCTATCATTGTCCTTGCTTCACGTCAGTTGTATTTCTGATACTTTCAAGGCCACAGTGACCTTGAGAAGTACAAAATTCAGATTCAGGGTAATGATTTTTGTATAGAAAAGGACATAATTTGAATGGCTTGACCACCTTTTTTCTCTTTAAAGTCAGCAATTGTTATTGGTATAGACTGATCAATCAGCAATTCTTGGTGTAGACTAATCAATCAGTAACTGTTATTCATATGGATCGATCAAAGAGCAATTGTTATTGGTCTAGATTGATTGGTCAGAATTGTTGGTATAGATTGTTTTTGGTATGAATTGATCAATTAGCAGTTGTTATTGGTATGGATTGGTCAAACAGCAATTATTACTGGTATAGACTAATCAATCAGCAATTGTTATTGGTATGGATTGGTCCATCAGTAATTGTTATTAGTATGGCTTGGTCAATCGCAATTGTTATTTGACTGATCAATCATCAGTCATTATTGGTATGGCCGGATCAATCAGCAGTTGTTATTTGTATGGATTGAGCAGTCAGCATTGTTAATCGTATGGTTTGATCAATCATTGTTTTTGGAATGGATTGATCAATCAGCATGGTTATTGAAATGGTTTGATCAGTCTGCAGTTTTATTGGAATGGATTGATCAGACAGCAATGTTATTGGAATGGATTGATCAGTCAGCAGTATTATTGGAATGAAGTGATCTGTCAGCATTGTTATAAGTATAGACAGATCAGTCAGCCCTTGTTGGTGGTATAGATTGGTATACATTGATCAGTCAGCTATTGTTATTCATAAGGATTGATCAGTGAGCAGTTGTTTTTGGTATGTATTGATCATGTTTCTTGTTTAGTGTGCATAATTCTGTGTGTTCACGGGGTGCCATGTGTCTGGTCCTCTACAAAAATAATACGAGTGTTTGCAAAGGTGCCTTGATGTGGGACCACGTAATAAAGAGCCGGTTTTGCCCCAAACCTTGAGTTGAATTAAGACATATCATACTTGTTTTGTGTTGCTTATTGTTTTAAAGTGGTCAATAAAGAGCATGAAAAGGTGACGAGAGTGATTAGTCTTCTTTCTTTTTATTATCTTCTTCAGCATGTTCTCCTTCTTCTGTTTCTTCTTCTCCCACCATCTTCTCCTCCTTCTCTTCATTTTTGGCATTCTTCTCTTTTTCTTTCTCCCCTTTCTATGTATTCTTCTTATTCCTCATTCTTCTTCTTCTCTTTTTCATGGGGTCGTGAATTGTTGTTGCACGTTTTATTTTCAAGAATACACTTACTTAATATGCATACAATGTAAGTTACATAAAGACTATCAATAAGCATTTTCAAAACAAGGTCTGAAAAACAAACAAACAAACAACAAAATAGTCTACTAGGCCATACGAGAAAGCCAGTTTGATTAAAGTATCAAAAACAAAGAAACAGACCAAACAAGATGGTCAAAACAATCTTAACACTTTCCCAATTTTCATGTAAAATATGACAGAATATCTTAATGATCAAAACAAAATCTAACATTTTCCCAATTTTCATGTAAAATATGTGCATGTATGTATGTATGGGTCGACTATCTTGGTCGATAAAGTCCAGCCTAGCACTTCATTTGTGTACCCTCATGTGGGGTCTCAAGCCAAAGTCTGATGTACACAGGCGGCTGCACACTGGACACTCAGTGGAACGCTCTGCAGAGTTGGTTGTGGCCTTTATCACTTGGCTGCTTCGTCTTTCATTTTCATAAGCTTCTGCTCCCTTGCGAACAGCTTGACTCCATTCAGACCTGTTCGTGGCCATGATTTCCCATTGTTCTTCATCAATGTCACATTTCTTGAGGAATTTTTTCAGGATGTCTTTGTAGCGAAGCTTTGGCCGTCCTCTTGGTCGATGGCCCTTTGTTAGTTCACCGTAAAAGAGCCGCTTTGGAAGCCTGTTCCCCTGCATGCGCACGAGATGTCCAGACCATCTTAACTGAGACTGTGTTAGCATTGCATCTATGCTTGGCATCTGGGCTTGCAAAAGCACATTCATGTTTGAGCCTCTGTTGTAAAATTTGATGTTTTAAGATAAGTCGGAGGCAGCGCTAGTGAAACTGATTTAGTAACTTGACATGCCTATGGTAGAGTGTCCAGGACTGGCATCCATACTGCTCTGTATATTGCGCACTTCGTCTTCAGTTTCAAGCCCCTTTCGTTCCATACTCGCTTGTGGAGTCTGCCATAGGAAGCACTTGCTTTAGCGATGCGGTTGGATACCTCCTTATCGAGACTGTTGGATGAGGAAAGACTGGTACCAAGAAGAGTCAACATTGTTAAGGACCTTGCCGTCGATATTTATTTCAGGCATGTTTGCTGTTGACCATTTTGCATGTTGAAACATAACTTCAGTCTTCTTGATGCTTATTGTGAGTCCGAAGCACTTAGTGGCCGCAGACAGAGAATCTGTAAGTATCTGAAGGTCATCCTCTGCGTGGCAACGATAGCACAGTCATCAGCACATAGGGTGTCACAAGCAAATGATTTAGTGACTTTCATCTTTGCCTTTAGGCGTTTAGTATTGAAGATAACTCCATCTGTCCTGTATGTGATTTGGATGCCTGGAACCTTTAAAGGCAGAGAAAAGCATCATGCTGAAAAGGAAGCTGAAGAGTGTTGGAGAAAGAACGCATCCTTGCTTGACTCCGTTAGTGACGGGGAACTCATCATCGTCATTGCCGTTGACTAATCTTGCATTTATGCCATCGTGAAAGCATCTGATTATTTTTACTGTTTTGGGAGGGATTCCAATTCGGGGAAGTACATTCCATAGTCCTGGGCATGACACTGTGTCGAACGCCTTGGTGAGATCGAAAAAGAGAATGTAGAGATCAATATTTTGTTCCTTACATTTCTCTTGGATCTGTCTTGCAGGGCATATCATGTCGACCGTCCCTCTGTTCTGGTGAAAATCACACTGACTTTCTGATACTGTCTCATCAAAAAGATGGGTATTCAACCTGTTTAAGATGACCTTGGAGAGGATCTTGTCTGCAATGCTCAAAAGGGAGATCCCACGATAATTGTCACAGCTAGACTTGTCACCTTTGCCTTTGTAGGCCTACATGTGCACTATTCTGGCATCTTTCATATCTTGGGGTAAACAGCCATCTTCCCAGCATGTACAAAGGAACTCAGTAAACTTATGTATCAACGGCTGACTACCTGCTTTAAATATTTCAGGAGGAATACCATCGGAACCTGCTGATTTACCACATTGCAACTCTGCAATTGCTTCTGTCAACTCTTTCTCCGTGGGTGGGTCGTCAAGTTCCATATGTAGGGATCTTGCTGGGATCTCTTCAGTGACACTGAGGTCAATCGATGAAGGCCTGTTAAGGAGCTGCTCGAAGTGTTATGACCATCTCTTATTTATTGCCTCATTATCAGTGAGGAGTTCACCCTGCAGGTTCCGGATTGGGACTACAACTTCTGTTTTGGCCCATACAACTCCCTCAAGCTGGAGTAGAAGAGCTCGGCATTTTTTGAGTCAGCATAACTGTGGATCTCCTCTGCCTTCTTTTTTCCACCATTCATCCTTCATGGAGCGCAACCGCCTCTGAACTTTTCCTCTGAGATGGTAGAACTTGTCCCGCTTTGAGTCAGACTGTTTGTCTGCTAGCCAGTTCTTGTGTGCAGCATTCTTCTTAGCAAGAAGACTGAATTTCAGAATCGTTGTCATCAAACCAGTCCTGGTGATGTCTTTTGAGGACGTCTATTGTCTCTTTGGAGGTGGTGTTAACTTGATTTCTTAATTTGGCCCAGTTTTCTTCTGTTTCTCCTGTGGTGACGGCAACTTGCTCTAGACGCTGTAAGGCATCCGTTATGCCAGGGTCATTGATTTTCCGAACATCCAGTTTTTTGGGAGGTTTCTTGCCCTGGGGCCTTCATTTTTGTAAACATCGTTCAACTGGAAGAACGTATTCGTGACTGAGACATTATGCTGGGAGCGTAGTGAAAGCAGAAGTTTGCCATTTGAGTTCCCATGACCGATACCATGCTGACCAATAATGCCAACCCCTGCTGTATGATTAGAGCCGATTCTCGCGTTGAAATCCCTCAGGATGATTAACTTATCACCTGCAGGTACGCTGCGTACAACTTCATCAAGCTGTTGGTAGAAGGCTTCTTTGTTTTCATCTTGGTTTGTCATGGTAGGGGCATAGACACTTAACAAAGTAGCATGTGCATTGTCTGATAAGGGGAGCCTCATAGTCATGATTCTGTCATTGATGCCTTGGGGCTGTGACTCAAGCTGAGAGACGAGAGGTGTCCTTACTGCGAAGCCAACACCTGCCTTCCTTTCAGCTTTGCGACCTGACCAGTATATGGTATATCCTGATCCAGCCTCGCTTAATTGACCCTTGTCTAAAAATCTTGTCTCGCTGAGGGCAGCAATGTCAACTTTGTATGTTTGGAGCTCTCGTGTTACCAAAGCGCGCGGTTCTTCTTTCTGGTCGGTTGGCCTCTTTTCTATCTAGGAGCGTTCGCACGTTCAAAGCAGCAACAATCAAGGGTTCGTTCGTTTCCGTTGGCGGTAGCCTGTCCAAACCCAGAGATTCTTAGCACCCTCTGCTCCTTTCCCTGCCTGCCCGTTACCTCGAGCAGTGGTTCCAGAGCCGCTGGGGACTGACGGCAGTTGTTTACATGTGTCTGCCATGTTTGTGAGGAGGGTTGGCGCTAGGTGCCATGCGCATATATAAGTTGCTGTTGTTTGCGCAGAGTCTCAGCAACTCTCTCCACCTGCCTCCACAAGTCCAAGGCAAACCGAGGTAAGACGGCTGTTCTCACAGAAAACACAGACGGCTGAACAGTAGATGGCAGGTCGCAGCATATGGCCAAAACCACAAGCAGTGCTCTGTGGCAATGCCCTTTATACAGTATATGGCTGCGGGATTTTCTGTCTGGGTTTACTCCCATATCCTTCCCACCCAAGGGGTAACCCACGAGGCAGCAGAGACAGGCGCAGGTCATACAGTCTACTGTCATACTGTAGCAGAGACTAAGCTCCCAATTTTCATGTAAAATATGACAATATCTAAATGATCAAAACAATCTAACGCTTTCCCAATTTTCATGTAAAATATGAGCGAATACCTAAATGATAAAAAAATCAAACACTTTCCCAGTTTTTATGTAAAATATGACAGAATATCTAGAATTTGTACTTCTCTCTGTCACAGTAACCTTTTAGCATAGGATGAATTAAAACTTGAAGTGATACGAGTACAACAGTAGTCTGTCACAACAGTCTTACAAACCTGATGCATTCCCGACTCTTGAACAGCCATTACTTTTGACACAAAGTTGGTAAAAGATCCACCCAGGAACAACTGAGGAAAAATCTTGGTACACATTTAGAAAATACTGAAACATTATCTGAGATAGATGCTTTTTTTTTTTTTTTCTATAATCACTTGTTGATTACAGGATCTTTTAGGTATTACTGGTCATGTTTTCTCCATACTCCAATACAGCCGAAAAGGAAAGTGTTTTATTATTCATTGTTGAAGAAAAACGAATTTGTATTGCAGGGGATGTGTGTGGCCCGGTGGGATGTGTGTTGTTCAATGGGACGTGTATGATTCGGTGGGATGTGTGTGACCCACTGGGATGTGTGTGGTTCAGTGGGATGCGTATGGTTCAGTGGGATGTATGTGACCCACTGGGATGTTACCCAGCGGGATGTGTGTTACCCAGTGGGATGTGTATGGCCCAGTGGGATGTGTGTGGCCCAGTGGGATGTGTGTGGCCTAGTGGGATGTGTATGGTTCAGTGGGATGTGTGTGGCCCACTGGGATGTGTTTGGTTCAGTGGGATGTGAATGGTTCAGTGGGATGTGTATGAGCCAGTGGGATGTGTGTGACCCATTGGGATGTATGTGACCCAGTGGGATGTGTGTTAACTAGTGGGTTGTGTTACCAAGCGGGATATGTTACCCAGTGGGATGTGTGTTACCCAGTGGGATGTGTGTTACCCAGGGTTGTGTTAGCCAGCAGGATATGTTATCCAGTGGGATGTGTGTGACCCAGTGGGTTGTGTTACCCAGTGGGATGTGTGTTAGCCAGTGGGATGTATGTTACCCAGTGGATATGTTACCCAGTGGATGTTACCCAGTGGGATGTGTGTTACCCAGTGGGATGTGTGTGACCCAGTGGGATGTGTGTTACCCAGTGGGTTGTATTACCCAGTGGGATGTGTATGGCCCAGTGGGATGTGTGTTACCCAGTGGGATGTGTGTTACCCAGTGGGATGTGTATGGCCCAGTGGGATGTGTGTTACCCAGTGGGTTGTATTACCGAGCGGGATGTGTATGGCCCAGTGGGATGTGTGTTACCCAGTGGGTTGTATTACCGAGCGGATGTGTATGGCCCAGTGGGATGTGTGTTACCCAGTGGGTTGTATTACCCAGTGGGATGTGTATGGCCCAGTGGGATGTGTTACCCAGTGGGTTGTATTACCGAGCGGGATGTGTATGGCCCAGTGGGATGTGTGTTACCCAGTGGGTTGTATTACCGAGCGGGATGTGTATGGCCCAGTGGGATGTGTGTTACCCAGTGGGTTGTATTACCCAGTGGGATGTGTATGGCCCAGTGGGATGTGTGTTACCCAGTGGGTTGTATTACCGAGCGGGATGTGTATGGCCCAGTGGGATGTGTGTTACCCAGTGGGTTGTATTACCGAGTGGAATGTGTATGGCCCAGTGGGATGTGTTACCTAGCGGGATGTGTTACCCAGTGGGATGTGTGTTACCCAGTGGATGTGTATGGCCCAGTGGGATGTGTATGGCCCAGTGGGATGTGTGTTGCCCAGTGGGATGTGTATGGTTCAGTGGGATGTATGTGACCCAGTGGGATATGTGGGGCCCAGTGTGATGTGTGGGGCCCAGCGGGATGTGTATGGCACAGTGGGATGTGTTGCCCAGTGGGATGTGCATGGCCCAGTGGGATGTGTTGCCCAGCAGGATGTGTTACCCAGTGGGATATGTGTGGCCCAGTGGGATGTGTATGGTCCAGTGGGATGTGCATGGCCCAATGGGATGTGCATGGCCCAGTGGGATGTGCATGGCCCAGTGGGATATGTGTGGCCCAGTGGGATGTGTATGGCCCAGTGGGATGTGTATGGCCCAGTGGGATGTGTATGGCCCAGTGGGATGTGCATGGCCCAGTGGGATGTGTATGGCCCAGTGGGATGTGTATGGCCCAGTGGGATGTGTATGGCCCAGTGGGATGTGTATGGCCCAGTGGGATGCGTTACCCAGTGGGATGTGTATGGCCCAGTGGGATGTGTATGGCCCAGTGGGATGTGTATGGCCCAGTGGGATGTGTATGGCCCAGTGGGATGTGTATGGCCCAGTGGGATGTGCATGACCCAGTGGGATGTGTATGGCCCAGTGGGATGTGTATGGCCCAGTGGGATGTGTATGGCCCAGTGGGATGCGTTACCCAGTGGGATGTGTATGGCCCAGTGGGATGTGTATGGCCCAGTGGGATGTGTATGGCCCAGTGGGATGCGTTACCCAGTGGGATGTGCATGGCCCAGTGGGATGTGTATCCCAGTGGGATGTGTATGGAGTGGGATGTGTATGGCAGTGGGATGTGTATGGCCCAGTGGGATGTGTATGGCCCAGTGGGATGTGTATGGCCCAGTTGATAGACACCTGCCTAGGATGTGAGAAACCCAGGTTCTATTCTCGGTTGGAAAGGGATTTTTCCCCTCTACTAGACCACTGTCTAGGTGCTAAATTGATAAATGGAGATTTCATGTGCTGTATGCACTAAGCTCATGTGTGTGATACCCCACGGTGACAAAAGAGCTGTCCCTGGCAGAATTCTAAGAATCATTCATTTTTAAAGGTGAGCAGTAATACATGTATACAGGAAAAAAAAAGAGGTTGAGGAAGGTGGCTCCGTACTTCGGCGACCTGGTCTCCATGTTGAGAGCGCCAGAGTTTCACACACACAAAAGAATCCATTATAACAAACAAATGAATCGAATCCAATATTTGCCAGACAAACTTGAAGTTTACTCGTTGGACACGTGCTTGTTTGATCTGTTTATTCACAAAGGCAAGCGTGAAGTTCACTCGTTGGACACTTGTTTTATATATCAGTTACATAGACAAGCGTGAAGTTTACTAATTGGACACTTCTTTGTTTTATATATTTATTTACATAGACAAGCGTGAAGTTCACTCGTTGGACAGGTGAGTGTTATACACATTTATTCACATATAGACATGCACGGAATTCACTCGCTGGACACTGGTTTGTATTAACTATTTATTCAGGCGATACACCTGCCTTCACAAAATCACATATCTAGCTGACAAGTGACAAGGACGTGTGGATAGCCTACATCGTTTTGTGCATAATAATCCATTGAAAACGATCTGTTTATAAAGAACGATGTCAATAATGTTCACAGATTTCTATACAAGAACAAGCATGTTTACAATGTTTTCCAAATATCATAAAAACAGGTATGGGAGCATCAGCACACACAATCACTTAATTTATTAAGTCTGCAGAACACGCCACAACGGGCGATATGATCGTATAGAACTGCTTAAAATGTTTGAAATACCACAGACCTGCAATTAAGAACAATGCCATAATTATTATAAGCAGAAAGAATCTCCCGGCGCTGGTATTACACAAAACTGTACGGTAATAAAACAAACAGAAGACTGTAATCCTGTCTCTTTCTTTTGTGCTCTCAGCTAAAAGTTTCATCAGTCCTGTTCCCCCCTCCCCCCACCCATCCTCATTTCAGCACCTTGCCAGCACAGAATATTTTGCGCAGGCCTAAGAAGTCTGCTAGATTATTATTGACGAATTGAGTGAAGTGCATATGGAATTGTCTCAGTGCATTGAAACCCACTTGAACAAAATCCAACCTCCACCAATCACCTGTTTTTTTAAAAATTATTTATTTATTCACTTAATCTCAAAGTGACCTTAACAGTTTAAACTGTTTGCTATACGATGTTTATTTGTCTCGTGTCACAGCGGGATGCTGCAAAGTGTAACAGCTCTTCAGCGTTATTTTCACACTAAACAAAAAGCTTTTACCATAACGACACACCAATATCATTTAAATGGATACAAGCAGTGACCAGTTTCTCTTTCAAGCATTTTGTAAAACAGTAGTGCTTGCTTCCCTACAAGATTTACTTATAACACATTCTACAACATAACTGAAAACATATTTACAACAAAACTAGTGTGCACTAGTGCGACACATCACACCAAACGTGAAAAAACGAAGACGGTCAATCACAACCGTAACGTTTTCTTCTCTGTCATTTGATGAACCCTCTGATTCCCTCTACTGGCTTCCTGTATCGTCAGCTATGATCGCAAAATAAAAACTTAACCCTTTTAATTCCTCACCCTATCTACCAGCTTCCTGCATGTAGCTGATGGATGGGGTGAGGGAGCAGTAATACAACATGGCTCGATGCACAACAAGGTAGAATAAAACATCATAGGCAAGTTGAAAAAAAAAGACGACGATAGGGACAGGGACAGAGACAACGAGGGTCGGAGGTATCGACATCCATGTCGTCTGCAATAATCATTTCGTGAAAATTATGACACGCAAAGGATTCTACGTTTTAAATTGTTTTCATTCAAAAATACATAGACATTATATAATCAGAACGGGCATTTGATACAAGACAAGGCAAATTTTCAGTCAACTGGCCTTCAAGTATATACAAGAATAATAGTACATGCACAAAACGCAATGTAAGTTGTGCACTGTTTTGTTCCATTATGTTTTGTGCAATTATTCCTTGTCTTTTGTATACTCTTGACAAAGGCCAGTTTGCCGAAAATTTGCGTCTGTCTTGTCTTGACTTGTAGTATCAAATTGGCATTTTGATGCTATTCTTATGTGCTTCTGGTTCCTATTGCCTTGAACACTGGCAGCACGTTTTAGATTTTGTGCTTTAATCATTAGGTGCGCACGACAAAATATTTACAGTCGTCTTCAAATGTATAGAATGCACACAATCAATGGATGTAACAGATAAAAATTCATTTCAATAAATACATAGATCGAAATACAGCAGATGAAGAGATATATAAATAAATGAATAATGCAACAGAATAGTATGCACACGTGTATATACACACAATCATATATATATATGTTCCGCTTGAAATTCTTTAAAATGATGCGGATATATTTTGCAAAAACTCAAGCCTGTCAGATAGGGAAAAAAGGAGGCAGTTCGCAGACATGTTGGTATGGTTTTCAGCCTTATAAACACTGTAGATCTGAATACCATCAAACAATGGATAAACAGTACGAAGAAATTTTGACGAACCGCACGACGATTTTTTTTACCCCCAAACTGCATTGTTTCCTTTTAAATTAATATGCCCATTTTTCAGAGATCAGATTCCGTAATTCAGTCTAAATTTGTCCTTTGCTGAGAGTGTCACAACTGAATATGTAAACAGAAGACAGTTCTTCAGACAGTGTTTTCAAATTGTTCGTCAGATTGTCATTGAAATGGATGGTCTGTTTCAAGTAAGCGATCTGAGCCTCTTTTGCCAGGTGACCTGAGCTATTTATCGTCAGTAGGTTAACTGGACCATCTGTTGCCAGTAGGATAACGAACTTCTGCTGCCAGTACGTGCATCTGGTCCTGGTACTTACTGGCCGTAGGTGAACTGGGATGGATTCACCATGCTGGCCAACTGTATGTCCTCCACCAGAGCGGGAGAATCTGAAACATTGGATATGGGGGACCTTTAGCATTAAAACCAGGGAAACAATCAAAGTTTCAATATAGACAATCAAGAGGACAAGTTAGAGCTTGGTAAAAAGTAACGGTTGTCCCGTAATCTCGTGGTCGTAGAACAATAAAGACGGAGATACCTCAACTTTTCTCAGAACCAGCATTATGAAAGTAGTGCCCATCTCCTCTTTGCTTTACCTTCTCTAACCGTCAATGGGGTCAGGTATCATCAGCTATCGTTCTGGCAGGTCCAGTGTTTGTACAGGTCCTGTTCTCTTCCTTATTCCAACACCTTGTTAGACCTTAAGATTTTGCGAAGGCTCAAAGAGTCTGACAGATAACAACTGACAAAATTTAATAGAGCGGATATGGCCTTGTCTGAGTGCGATGAATTCCTCTTAAACACATTCCAAACTCCAGACTCCTCGCTTCACGTCAAATTCTATTTCATCTGATATTTCTTCAAAGTCCCAGTGACCTTGAGAAGTACAAAATTAGGAATAGAGCCCCATGTGAAGACAGGCCAAAACAAAACATATCACAAACAGCATCATCATTATAAAGCAATTATAAGCACACTTTGTTGTAAGCACGAGATCTACTACATGACGTTAATAATAATAATGATAAATAATACATAACTTTTATATAGCGTTATTCTCCTACACTTAGGTAAAGACTCACTGCGCTTCACATTAATTAGTTCATTTTTCCCAATCAGCCCTATGCCTAGTGTTCAATTATACTAACTCCCACTCCTAGTCCCTCCCCCCTCCCCCAACACACACACTAGCACATCTGTTGCAAGCAAGTACTAATATATACATTACTGAATCAGAAAGATCAAAAATCATTTTTCATTACTGGTAGTATTTATCAAAAAGATGAGTTTTGAGGCCCGCCTTGAAAGAAGAGAGAGATGATGAACTGCGGAGAGAAAGAGGCAGATCGTTCCAGACAAGTGGGGCCTGGCAACGGAAGGCTCAGTGTCCTATGGTTTTGTATTTTGATTTTGCCAGAAACTTCTGGCTGCTTGACCTGAGACTGCGTTCAGGCCTGTATGTTTTAAGCACAGAAGAGAGGTAGATAGGCAAGCTTTTTCTCTAAACTGTAAAGCTCTACATAAGTATATTGCCAAGTTACGTATGGCATTTTGGTCAGTCGATGTCATTAGTAAACATAATCGAAACAAACAAGGTTATCTAAAACATTCCGTTGGAAAAAATCGTCTACGAAGATCATTCAATAAAGGACATGTCAAAACAAAGTAAACTTTTTCGTCTTTTGGGTCATTACAGTAAGGGCATAAAAATATGTCAATGTCATTTGCCTGTTTGTATTGAAAATTGGGTACATTTATTCCAGGACACTAAACCAAAATCTACTTAACGTAATTTGCAAATGCCTGTCAACAACCATCATAAGGTACTTTTCGATTAAATGTGAAGAGCTAAAAACTTTTGATAAGGTAAACCTATCATTTATTTGAATATAACTGTCCCAATTTTGCCATCTACTGTCTACTAAACATTAACGTAGTTCTCGTATAAACATAGATTTATTGCCCAGTTCTTGTTATAATCAAGCACATCCAAATCCAAGTTTCAAATACAAACGCGTATATTTGACACCCAGCTCTATTTTCGTCTTGCATCTAAATCATATAACATTTCATAAATATTTCGGTGCAATCTGTCATTGTTCAATTTTAGTAATTTAATTGCAGCTTTAATATGAATTAATACGATACCTATTTGTTTCTCCCAAAAACTTACAGATGAATCGATTCACAAATTACGGCAGCATTTCTATCAAGACCCCAAAATTCTGTACCATACTGTACTTTGGGCATTTAACTTTTAAATTTTTTTTTTTATAAAAGTGTCATTCAACAAAAACATTTTTTCGTAACTTTTAACAAAAGATTTTTTTTGCTGTACTGGCCAAATCTCTACGCAGCAACAAAACTCAAACGAGTATAAAAATATTCCTAGATATTTATTAGCATTAACAACTGGTATAACAAACACCATTCTATATTTACCTTTCTTTTGCAGCCAGATAACCTCCTTTGTGAAACACAGTAATGTTACATTTATTCATATTGACATTCAGTTATAATTCGGTAGCTGAGTTCTTTAGATTGTTTAGTTGTGTTTGTAAACCAGTGACTATTCCTGAAAGCAAAGTATTATCGTCAGCTAACATTAAAATAAATGAATCCATAAAATCTGTTGTAAAATTTTCACCATGTTTTCCTATACTAATGACTTTCAGTGCTAACTCATTGATAAACAACGAGAAAAGAATACAACTACATGTACAAACATCTCCCTGTTTTACACCCATTGGTACAATTGATTTAGTCGGTAAGTTTGGCATCATATTTTAGTCTTGTTTTTAGGAATTCATACTTACTTTTAATACCATTTTTTCAATCTTGGCCATATGACGTTTCAGTTAACAGACTCGAATGCTTTCTCAAAGTCTATAAAAGCTACAAAGTTTATGGTTACGAGAGAACTGTTTCTGTACAAATGTCAGTAAAGTGAACATATGGTTCAACATCCTCACTGAAATCCAGCTTGATGGTCACCTGTTATATTTTCCTCTCCATACTCCCGCTATTCATCATTCCCAGCGTGCATGCGCGCGCGCGCCACACACACACACACACACGCACACACACGCACACACACGCACACACACACACACACGCACGCACGCACACACACACACACACACACACACACACACACACACACACACACACACACACACTCACACACACACGTACTCAGATCGTCTAATATCACTCATAGTGAAAAGACGTTAAATCAAAGGACGAACGTACTCAGAGTGAAGAAGTCGTCTTGGCCAATTTCAGCCCGGGCGGCCTGCACAGCATACTTGATGGCGAACAGGGCAGACGCAGACATCATCAAGGGAGGTTCTCCAGCGGCTAAAGAATCAATGAATAAGCGAATGAATGAAGGAATGAATCAATCAACCAGCCAGCCAACAACACTAATAATGATAATCAATGATTACAGTGTTTACATGGCGCCAAATTTTGATAAATCAATCAGTGAATGAATTCATGAATTAATGCATCATTGAATCAAATCAATAATCAGTATATGACTCACTGAGTGAATGAATGAATGAATGAACAAAGCAATCATCAGTCAATCAACCGATAAGTCGATCAGTCGATCAATGAATCAATCAAGCTATCGATCAATCCACCAGACGATCAATCAATCAATATACACGCTTATATAATCACTGGGATGACAGCATCATAAGGAAGCGTTCCCTAGTAGCTATATGTAAAAGACCCAGCTTGAAAAAGCGGTTAATGCAATGGATGTATGATTGGGAGGTTGGAAGTTCAAATCCTTGTCAGCACAAGAAATTGTAGGATTTTTCAATCCTTACCAACACCTACACAGAGTAGAGCCTGCTTCTGGGAAGACTGGGATCAGTGAGTCTGTTACTGGGAAGACTGGGATCAGACAGTGAACGTGTTACTGGGAAGACTGGGATCAGACAATGAACGTGTTACTGGGAAGACTGGGATCAGACAATGAACGTGTTACTGGGAAGACTGGGATCAGACAATGAACGTGTTACTGGGAAGACTGGGATCAGACAATGAACGTGTTACTGGGAAGACTGGGATCAGACAATGAACGTGTTACTGGGAAGACTGGGATCAGACAGTGAACGTGTTTCTGGGAAGACTGGGATCAGACAATGAACGTGTTACTGGGAAGACTGGGATCAGACAGTGAACGTGTTACTGGGAAGACTGGGATCAGACAATGAACGTGTTACTGGGAAGACTAGGATCAGAAAGTGAGCCTGTTACTGGGAAGACTAGGATCAGACAGTGAACGTGTTATAGGAAGACTAGGATCAGAAAGTGAGCCTGTTACTGGGAAGACTGGGATCAGTGAGCCTGTTACTGGGAAGACTGGGATCAGACAATGAACGTGTTACTGGGAAGACTAGGATCAGAAAGTGAGCCTGTTACTGGGAAGACTAGGATCAGACAGTGAACGTGTTATGGGAAGACTAGGATCAGAAAGTGAGCCTGTTACTGGGAAGACTGGGATCAGTGAGCCTGTTACTAGGAAGACTGGGATCAGATATGAACTTGTTACTGGGAAGACTAGGATCAGAAAGTGAGCCTGTTACTGGGAAGACTAGGATCAGACAGTGAACGTGTTATGGGAAGACTAGGATCAGAAAGTGAGCCTGTTACTGGGAAGACTGGGATCAGTGAGCCTGTTACTGGGAAGACTGGGATCAGACAATGAACGTGTTACTGGGAAGACTGGGATCAGACAGTGAGCCTGTTACTGGGAAAATTGGGATCAGATAGTGAACGTGTTATGGGAAGACTAGGATCAGAATGTGAGCCTGTTACGGGGAAGACAAGGATCAGTGAGCCTGTTATGGGGAAGACTGGGATCAGTGAGCCTGTTACTGGGAAGACTGGGATCAGACAGTGAGCCTGTTACTGGGAAGACTGGGATCAGAATGTGAGCCTGTTATGGGGAAGATTGGAATCAGTGAGCCTGTTACAGGGAAGATTGGGATCAGACAGTGAGCCTGTTTCTGGGAAGACTGGGATCAGACAGTGAGCCTGTTTCTGGGAAGACTGGGATCAGACAGTGAGCCTGTTTCTGGGAAGACTGGGATCAGACAGTGAGCCTGTTACTGCGAAGACTGGGATCAGACAATTAGCCTGTTACCGGGAAGACTGGGATCAGACAATTAGCCTGTTACCGGGAAGACTGGTATCAGAGAGCCTGTTACTGAGAAGACTGGGATCAGTGAGCCTGTTATTGGTAAGACTGCGATCAGAAAGTGGAGTCTCATTTACGCTATGGACACCCCATTTAGAATGTGGCTCACAGGTCCTTATTTACACCGTGGATGTTAGTATCTCCCAATCCTGGCTGACGCCAAGATAAACACTCGTATGATGAAAACAGACGTGCAAGTCAACCCTGTGTAACAGCTCAATGGTACTCCATAACACCATCACTACCACCTCAATATCACCGGCACCTGACCACAACAACCGACACCTTCTGTCACGACCATAACTACTAACCACTACCACTATCACCACAATTATCACTACCAAAACCATCGCCATTACATCGTTGTATTGTTGTTTAAAGCCAAGCTGACTGCACAAAGTCATATCAGGGCTATAACCATCTCAAAACATACACACATACACCGCGCACACACACACACACACACACACACACACACACACACACACACACACACACACACACACACACACACACACACACCATGCATACTACTAACTCTGAAAAAAGAAAATTAATACACATATCAATGCATTGGCGCAAATAACCCATGGGTATGCCCCTGGCATTGACCATTCCACTGAATTTATCACCAGTTTTTTTTTTAAAGGACCAGAACACAAACATAAACATATTAAGGACACTACACACACACACACACACACACACACACACACACACACACACACACACACACACACACACACACACACACACACACACACTTATATATATGTATATAATATACACATTTGTATATATAATCGAAAATAGCGTCTGCACATCATATTTCACTACAGCCTAAAATCATCAGGTGCTTTGCCACATGGCGTTGGCATCATGGCCTTTCATCTGTTTCTATCTCTTGTTGCCTCAAGCACCTCTTCCACCCTTTTTGTCTTCAGCCACTTTGCAAGTCCGTCCAATATCTTCTCCCTGGGTCTACCTGGTGTTCTCTTTCCCTCCAGCTTTCCCGTTGTGACCAGGTGCTCCAATTCCCCTTTCCTCACAAAATGGCCTATAAATGTTGCCAGTCTTTATTTAATCTTCCTTCTGAATGATCTTGTGTCTGCCTCCATCAAGACTGTCTCGTTTGTTTTCTTTGCTGTCCATGGAACTCTCAACATTCTTCTTAGAAACCACATATCTTGTTTTGGCTTTGCTTGTTGACTGTCCACACCTCACAACAGTATTGGTTCTATATAACATTCAAAAAGTCTCTTCCTGATGTAAATTGATAGGCATTTGTTGGTTAGAATGCTTTTCATCTTCTTGAATGCTGTTTTGGCTCGGCCAATTCTGCTGGCTATTTCTGATGTGCATCTGCCGTCTGTGAAATGATCGTTCCCAGGTATTTAAATTTATCAACCTGTCTCAAGGTTGTGCCGTTTGCTGTTATTTTGCATGAGGGGATTTCATGTTTTTTACTGATCACCGTGACTTCAGTCTTCCTGCTGTTTTCTTGCAATCCCTTACCTTTGCTTTCTATTTCAAGCACATTCACAAGGTTTTGTAGGTCCCTTTCATTTTCTGCAATTAGCACGGTGTTATCTGCGTATCGAATGTTATCATTTTTTCCTCCAATCTTTAATCCAGGGTCTTCCTCTAGGTTTCTCATGATGTTTTCGCTGTAAAGTGAAAACAGATCTGGTGACAAAACAACCTTGTCTGACTCCTCTTTTGATGTTTTGGAAAGAGCCTATCGTTTTCTATTCTCATTGCAGCTGTTTGTTCCCAGTACATATTTCTGATTATTCGTAGATCTTTTCCATCGATATTGAGTCTTCTAGTTGGTTGATCAATTCTTCATGTCTTACCCGATCGAAAGCCTTAGTATAATCAACAAAGCATAAATATAAATCCTTATTCATCTCGAATGACCTCTCTATGATAGTTCTTATGATGTATATGGCATTAATAGTTTCTTTCCCTTCCACAAATCCACACTGTTCTTCTGTTATTTCCCTTGATTCTATTCCTTGTCCTCATCATGAGTATTCTTAATAGGAGTTTTGTTACATGACTCATCAAACTGATTGTGCGATGGAGTTCGCATTCTATAAGCCCCTGTCTTCTTGGAAGTGAAATGAAAATTGATTTTGACATATCTTCGAGGATTTTTCCAGTGTCATAAATTTCATTTAGGAGGACTGTTATTTCTTCAATACCAATTTCCTCCAGGGCTTCAGTCATCACTGTAGTAATATTGTCTGGTCCTGGGGCATTTTCCTGGTTTCATCTTTTTTAGTGCTGCTCTAACTTCATCTTTCATTATGGGCGGTCCCTCAACGTTCTTTTTTTATAATGTGTTCTTCGTTTCTGTCATCTTTAAAAAGGTCTTTAATGTAGTTTCCCCATCTGTCTGATATTTTGTCTTTTTCCATCTTTCGATTTTAAGCGACCAGTTGATGTGCATTTATTTTTCTTGTGGACAATTTCTTCAATTCGTCTGTACATATCCTGAGGATCCGTTTTGTGTCGCCTTCTATTTCTTTGTATTTTGTTTTCAGCCGAGCTTCCTTAGCTTCATTGCACCTACTCCTGATTTCTTTGTTTATCTTCCTGTGTATCTCCTCATTTCTCTTTGCCTTCCTCCGTTCCTCCATCAAGCCTAAAATTTCTTTTGTCATCCAGTTCTTTTTTGCTTTTCTATCTACTTTAGGGATTTCTTCACAAGCTTCATTTATCGAATTTCTCAATTTTGTCCATTGTTCATCACTGTCACCAACGTCTTCCAGAGCACTGAATTTGTTTTGAACATGTAGGTAAATTTTTTACGTATCACTTCATATGTCTTTAAGAGTCCAAGTTAATACGTGTACACAATTATCAATACTAATAGACAATATGTAAGGCTTTACAGAACACGTACAGGTAAATGGAGCAGCAAGGTAAAGAATGACCGGAAGACATGATAGAAGGCAAAAGAGAAAGACAGAAATAAAGAGATTGAAATTCCAGTGACAGGAGATACTATTGTCCCCGACATACCCACAGGAGACACCACAACAACATCGGCAAGAGATATGGCGTTCATAATAATATGATAGTAGTAATGATAATAACAACAAGAAAACATGAACAACAGCAACAATATAACAACAACAACAATAATAGTAATGATAATAATAATAATAATTATAATAATAATATGACAACAACAACAATAATGATAATAACAATAATAACAATGATGATGATGATGATGATGACGATGATGATGACAATAATAATAATAATAATAGTAATAATAATAATGCATGTACACATTTACAGCACTGATAATTTTTCTAACTTAATTATGACCACCTAGATTCACTATGTACCGGAGGCCGAATGTCCAAACGATCAAATTAACGTCTATACATTCGGGTTACCACACACACACACACACACACACACACACACACACACACACACAGCACGCCGCGCACACACACATGGCCTCACCACACACTCAAACTAATACACACAGACACACACACACACATACACAGACACACATTCACACACACCACACACACACACACACACATACATACACACAAACATATACACCCCCCACCCACCCCACACACACTAACTGCCTACTTTTGGATCGTAGCACCCCTTGAGGACTAGGTGCGTTCTTCAACAGGGATACACGGAAATCTATCGGCAGGTCCTTAGGCAGTGGCGGTTTGTATTCCTGGTGATAGAGAAACAACACAACACACCACACACACACACACCACACACACACCACACATCACCCACACACACACACCCCACAAACACCACAATACACGCCCCAAAACCAACACACCCCCCCCCCACAAACACACACATACACGCGCACACACAACATCACGCACACACACATACACGCGCACACACACACAACACAAACACCGAACACAGCACACACGTACACACACACGCACGCACGCACACACGCACGCACATACACACAGCGCGCGCTTGTATACCACTATGTCACTGCTTTTCTACATTTTGTTAGATTTGTTGATTATTTTTGTATACATTCAAGATGTTTGTAAATGCATATGATTTGAAATCTTTTTTAATAAAATACGTCACTGTACTAAAAATTATTCAAAAATTCCGTGAGGTTAAAGGATGTAAAGACATCAATCTAGAAAGAAGAAAAGTTATCGTAACGTGACTAATTCTTTGTTTGGTGTAATGTAAGCTGAGTGATTACTGAAAAAGAGAAAACAAAATATAGGAAGCGTAAGTTTACATTAAAACACAATTCATCGCATTTATCCGAAATCTTTACTCCCATTTTAGATTTAGAAAGAGATTAACACGCATTTCCGAATATGCAGAGCAAATCATTAAGCGTGACAACCATTCTCCAACAGATGTGTACGTATACAGTAAGACATAAAGGAAAACCAAACAAGTCACGGTTGAGTTTCTGGCCCAAATTTTCGGTGCTAGCACACCGTCTTTGGGGGCTTTTTTCTGTGTGACACAAACTGCATATGTAGAGAAAAGGAAAAACAAGGGTTTCAAACTGGTGACAGAACCATTTCTTACGTTCCAGTCTGCTGTAATTAAGTAACTGATAACACCTAAATATTCACAGACATCACGCAAAGCTTTACCCATGTGCCATCGGTCAGCAGGGTGCCAGTGGTGGGGTCAAACCTCTGCTTCTCTGTCAGGTGGTACCCCAGGCCCATCATGAAACCTCCCTCAATCTGACCCATGTCCAGTTCAGGGTTCATGCTAATCAGTCAGAAGAAAAAGCAAAATGGGACGCCATAGCATCATCACTCCATAACATCATCATTATTATCGCTATTCTCATCATCACGCCATAGCATCATCACTACATAACATCATCACTATCATCGCCATTTTCATCATCACTCCATAGCATCATCACGATCATCCCCATTCTCATCATCACTCCATAACATCATCACTATTATCGCCATTCTCATCATCACTCCGTACCATCATCACTATCATCGTAAATTCTCATGACCACTCCATAGCATCATCACTGTCATCGCCATTCTCATCATCACTCCATAACATCATCACTATCATCTCCATTCTAATCATCACTCCATAACATCATCACTATCATCTCCATTCTCATCCTCACTCCATAACATCATCACTATCATCTCCATTCTCATCATCACTCCATAACATCATCACTATCATCTCCATTCTAATCATCACTCCATAACATCATCACTATCATCTCCATTCTCATCATCATGCCATAGCATCATCACTGTCATCTCCATTCTAATCATCACTCCATAACATCATCACGTCATCCCATTTCATCATCACTCCATAGCATCATCACTATCATCCCCATTCTCATCATCATCCCATAACATCATCACTATCATCCATCTCACATCATCCATAACATCATCACGCATCCCAGTCTCATCATCACTCCATAACTCATCATGTCATCCCCATTCTCATCATCACTCCATAACATCACCACTGTCATCCCCAGTCTCATCATACATCATCATCATCCTATCATCCCATTCTCATCACCACTCCATAACATCATCACTATCATCCCCTTCATCATCATCAAGCATCATCACTACATCCATTTCCATCACTCCATACATCATCACATCATCCCATTCTCATCATCACTCCATAACTCACCACTGTCATCCCATTTCATCATCACCCAAAACATCATCACATTCATCCCCATTCTCATTACACTCCATAACATTATCACTACCATCCCCATTCTCATCATCACTCCATAACACATCACTTCACCCCATCTCATCATCACTCCATAACATCACCACTGTCATCCCATCTCATCATCAATCATGCATCATCATACATCCCATTCTTCACCACCCATAACATCATCACATCATCCAGTCTCATCATCACTCCATACATCATCACACATCCCATCTCATCATCATGCCAGCTCATCACTACCATCCCCATTCTCATCATCACTCCATAACATCATCACAGTCATCACCATCTCATCATCCTCCATCATCATCATACATCCCACTCATCATCACCATACATCATCACTACCATCCCCATCTCATCATCACTCCATAACATCATCACTACATTCCATCTAATCATCACTCCATAACATCATCACTATCATCTCCATTCTCATCCTCACTCCATAACATCATCACTATCATCTCCATTCTCATCATCACTCCAAACATCATCACTATCATCTCCATTCTAATCACACTCCATAACATCATCACTATCATCTCCATTCTCATCATCAGCCATAGCATCATCACTGTCATCTCCATTCAATCATCACTCCATAACATCATCACTATCATCTCCATTCAATTATCACTCCATAACATCATCACTATCACTCCATTCTCATCATCACTCCATAACATCATCACTGTCATCCCCATTCTCATCATCACATCATGCATCATCACTATCATCCCATCTCATCATCACTCCATAACATCATCAATATCATCCCCATTCTCATCATCACTCTAAACATCACACTGTCATCGCCATTTCATCACACATCATGCATCACACTATCATCCCCATTCTCATCATCACTCCATAACATCATCACTATCATACCCATTTTCATCATCACTCCATAACATCATCACTATCATCCCATTCTCATCATCATCCATAGCATCATCACTGTGACCCCATTCCCATCATCACTCTAAACATCATCACTGTCATTGCCATTCTCAGCATCACACATAGCATCATCACTATCACCCATTCTCATCATCACTCCATAACATCATCACTATCCTCCCATTCTCATCATCACTCCATAACATCATCACGTCATCGCCATCTCATCATCACTCCATAACATCATCACAGTCATCCCCATTCTCAATACCACTGCATAGCATCACCACTGTCATCCCATTCTCATCATCACTCATAACATCATCACTGTCATCCCCATTCACATCACGCCAAACATCATCACTCATCCCATTCTCATCATCACTCATAACATCACACTGTCTCCCGTTCTATCATCACTCCATAACATCATCACAGTCATCACATTCTCATCACACTCCATAGCATCATCACTATCATCCCATTCTCATCATCACTCCATAACATCACCACTGTCATCCCATTCTCATCATCACTCCATAACACATCACTGTCATCCCCATTCTCATCATCACTCCATAACATCATCACAGTCATCCCATTCTCTCATACTCCATACATACCACTGTCATCCCCTTTCATCATCACTCCTAACATATCACTGTATCCCCATTCTCTCATCACGCCAAAACATCATCACATTCATCCATTCTCATTACCACTCATAACATTATCACTACATCCATTCTCATCTCACTCCATAACATCACCTGTCATCCCCATCTCATCATCACATATGCATCATCATATCATCCCATTCTATCACCACCCATAACATCATCACTACATCCCAGTCTCATCATCACTCCGTACATCATCACGCATCCCCATTCTCATCACACTCATAACATCACTGTCATCCAGTCTCATCTCACCCATAACATCACACTGTATCCCCATTCTCATCATCACTCCATAGCATCATCACTATCATCCCCATCTCATCATCACTCCATAACATCATCACTACATCCCAGTCTCATCATCACTCCATAACATCATCACTGTCATCCCCAGTCTCATCATCACTCCATAACATCATCACTGTCATCCCATTCTCATCATCACTCATACACACCACTGTCATCCGTCTCATCATCACTATAGCATCATCACTATCATCCATTCTCATCACCACTCCATAACACTCACTATCACCCAGTCTCTCATCATCCATAGCATCATCATACATCCCATTCTCATCATCATCCATAACATCTCACAGTCATCCCCTTCATCACACTCCATAACACACATGTCATCCCATTCTCATCATCAGCCAAAACTCATCACATTCATCCCCATTCATACATCCATAACATTATCACTACATCCCATTTCATCATCATCCATAACATCATCACTATCATCCATTCTCATCATCACTCATAACATCACCACTGTCATCCCAGTCTCATCATCACATCATAGCATATCACTTCATCCCATTTCATCACACTCATAACATCATCACTATCATCCAGTCTCACATCACTCCATAACTCATCACTATCATCCCAGTCTCATCATATGCATAGATCTCACACCATCCCATTCTCATATCACTCATAACATCATCACAGTCATCACTTTCATATCACTCCATACATCATCACTATCATCCCCATTCTCATCACATCCATACTCATCAACCATCCATTCTCATCATCACTCCATAACATCACATTATCATCCCATTCTCATCATCACTCCATAACACCATCACATACCCCATCTCAATACACTCCATACATCATCACTACATCCCCATTCTATCACATCCTAACATCACACTGTCATCCCCATTCATCATCACCAAAACATCATCACATCATCCCTTCCTACCACTCATAAATATCACTACATCCATCTCATCATCACTCAACATCACACTGTCATCCTCTCATCTCCATCATAGCACTATATCCCATCTCATCACACTCAACTCATCACTATCATCCGTTACTCACTCGTACATCATCACGTATCCATTTCATCATCACTCAAAATCACCACTCATCCCCTCTCACATCACCTAACTCATCAGTCACCCCATTCTCATCACACTCCATGCATCACACTATCACCATCTCATCTCTCCATACATCATCATACACCACACATCACTCCATAACATCTCCTGTCATCCATTTCATCACACCCATAATCATCACTACACCAGTCACATCAGCAGCATCATCACACATCCCCATCTCATCAACTCCATAACATCATCACATCATCCATTCTCATATCATCAAATCCACTGTCATCCATTCTCATCATCACCAAAACATATCACTTACCATTCCATTACCATCATACAATCACTCCATTCTCATCCACTCCATAAATCATCACTCATCCCATCTATCACACTCCATAACATCACCACTGTCATCCCCAGTCTCATCATCACATCATAGCATCATCACTATCATCCCCATTCTCATCACCACTCCATAACATCATCACTATCATCCCCAGTCTCATCATCACTCCATAACATCATCACTATCATCCCCAGTCTCATCATCATGCCATAGCATCATCACTACCATCCCCATTCTCATCATCACTCCATAACATCATCACAGTCATCACCATTCTCATCATCACTCCATAGCATCATCACTATCATCCCCATTCTCATCATCATGCCATAACATCATCACTACCATCCCCATTCTCATCATCACTCCATAACATCATCATTATCATCTCCATTCTCAATCATCACTCCATAACATCATCACTATCATCCCATTCTCATACCACTCCATAAGCATCATCACTACATCCCATTCTCATCATCACTCCATAAAAACCTTCATCCATCTATCATCGCCAAAATCTAATCATCCTCCATTACATCATCATATCATCCATCCCATTCTCATCATCATGCCATAACATCACCACTGTCATCTCCATTCTAATCATCACTCATAGCATCATCACTATCATCCCATTCTATCACCACTCCATAACATCATCACTATCATCCCCAGTCTCATCATCACTCCATAACATCATCACTGTCATCCCCATTCTCATCATCACATCATAACATCACCACTTCATCCCCAGTCTCATCATCACTCCATAACATCATCATATCATCCCCATTACTCCCTGCATCATCTACTCTATACATTCATCTCATCCATCATCAACTGTCATCCCATTCTCATCATCACATCATAGCATCATCACTATCATCCCCATTCTCATCACCACTCCATAACATCATCACTATCATCCCCAGTTCATCATCATCCATACATCATCACTATCATCCCCATTCTCATCATCACTCCATAACATCATCACAGTGATCCCCATTCCCATCATCCACTCTATAACATCATCACTGTCATTCCATGCTCATCATCACATCATAGCATCATCACATATCATCCCCATTCTCATCATCACTCCATAACATCATCACTATCCTCCACATTCTCATCATCACTCCATAACATCATCACTGTCATCCCCATTCTCATCATCACTCCATAACATCATCACAGTCATCCCCATTCTCATACCACTCATAAGCATCACACTATCATCCCCATTCTCATCATCACTCCATAACATCATCACTATCATCCCCAGTCTCATCATCACGCCATAAACATCATCACATTCATCCCCATTCTCATCATCACTCCATAACATCACCACTAGTCATCCCCATTCTAATCATCACTCCATAACATCATCACAGTCATCACCATTCTCATCATCACTCCATAGCATCATCACTACATCCCCATTCTCATCATCACTCCATAACATCACCACTGTCATCCCCATTCTCATCATCACTCCATAACATCATCACTGTCATCCCCATTCTCATCATCACTCCATAACATCATCACAGTCATCACCATTCTCATCATCACTCCATAACATCACCACTGTCATCCCCATTCTCATCATCACTCCATAACATCATCACTGTCATCCCCATTCTCATCATCACTCCATAACATCATCACTATCATCGCCATTCTCTTTATCACTCCTTAGCATCATCACTGTCATCCCCATTCTCATCATCACTCCATAACATCATCACTATCATCGCCATTCTCTTTATCACTCCTTAGCATCATCACTCCATAGCATCATCACTGTCATCCCCATTCTCATCATCACTCCATAACATCATCATTGTCATCCCCATTATCTTTATCACTCCTTAGCATCATCACTCCATAGCATCATCACTGTCATCCCCATTCTCATCATCACTCCATAACATCATCACTATCATCGCCATTCTCTTTATCACTCCTTAGCATCATCACTCCATAGCATCATCACTGTCATCCCCATTCTCTTTATCACTCCTTAGCATCATCACTGTCATCCCCATTCTCATCATCACTCCATAGCATCATCACTGTCATCCCCATTCTCTTTATCACTCCATAACATCATCACTGTCATCCCCATTCTCATCATCACTCCACAGCATCATCACTGTCATCCCCATTCTCTTTATCACTCCTTAGCATCATCACTCCATAATATCATCACTATCATCGCCATTCTTATCATCATTCCATAACATCATCACTGTCATCCCAATTCTCATCATCACTATTATCTCCAGTCTCAGCTTGACTGCATCGGAAGAAAACTGATATAGAAAGCTGGCCCTCCATGCCTTGCTCTCACGGTAGCCTCCATTTGGAGGAGTGTTGAAGGGCTGAAATGAGTGGACTGGGTGACGTACACACCAGTGATTGAGTAGCGATATAGAAAATGAGACAGGAATAAAGTAAGAAACTGAAAAGAGAAGTGATAACAAATTGTAAATATGGAAGGCTTGAATGACTTGCTGCGTATTTTCGTTGAAAATTTGATCCGTTGAGTCCGTTTTGTTTGTTTGTTTGTTTGTTTTGTTTGTTTGTTTCATGACGTATTTGTGTTTGAGTTTTAAATAGATGTGAGAATGATGTACACGCGATGCGATTCCAGTGCATACACAGATTAATTTGTAAATGTCAGCTGATGCATGGATATTCAGTTGAACTTGACACAGCTTATAAAAGGGAAGATTAGTGTGTACAGGGGAGAAGAATGGTAGGATTATCAACAGGACTTTTGATTTATCACAAACATGATATATGACAGCGGAAGGAAATATTCACACTCCTGAACATATAAAACTTATTGGACAAAATTCGTAGATTTGGTAGTACTATGTCAACGTTTTTGATGCATCAAAGTGACCATAGTCAGGTATTTATATTTCATGAGCATTGTTAATTTCTAGGTTCGTCATGCTCGTTGCATTCACTGTACAAAGAATGGTTAAATATCAAGGTGATTAACACAACAATCGCATTGTTGATTAAAGCGAGCTGGCTCTTTCTTTCCTTACAGCCATGGACTTTGAGTAACGTGTAAGAACAGTGTTTTCTCAGGAACTGCTGACAATATGAAAACTCTAGATGTGACAGTCTATCATTGTACTGGTTGTAAAGTGACCCAACCAGCTCAGCAGTATGTCAATAAACCACAGGCCGTGGGTTCGATCTTCAGGTTAGCCCCTGTTAGAGGGGTCTTTTTACATGCAAATGTGCTGGTGTTTTCTACAGAACCGTAGACTCATGAGATCAGTCCCACCTTGCAGCATTACGGTTGCCTTGTGTGCTGCCCATCTTAATGCTCTAATTGTTGTGGTGGAGCCAGTGCATAAATCCCGTTCCTCCTCTCACTTCTAGGTGTTGCTAACACATATGGTTTTGGCACAGGATAAAAAAAAAATTGCCAGACAAATGTTGGCAGAATGTGATGGGTAGGCCTACATGTGGAACTGTCCGAATTCGACGAATCCTTTTTAAACAAACTACTACCTCCTGTTGGGGATTTCAGGTGTCTTGGTTTGTGGAGGCTGGTGATGGAACCGGCTCCAAAGACATCAAAATAAGAATTGGAATGGCAAAGTAAAAAATGGTGCAACCCAAAAACATTTGGAAAGACAGAGGCATACCAAACGGCCTGAAAGTTAGACTTCTAAAATGTTTGATCTGGCCAGTCATAATTTATGGTTGCGAAGCCTGGACTCTGAGAAAAACTGACTGCAGAAGAATTGAGGCAGCAGAGATGTGGTTTTATCAGGGACCACTACGTGTCAAATGGACAGACAGAAGAACTAATCAAAGTGTCCTGGAAAAACTTGATACGAGCAGAAAACTACTGGCAGACATCAGCAAGAGAAGACGAAAATACATTGGCCATGTGTCACGCAACTTCTTGGCAACCAACTTTCAAGGAAAAACAGTGGCAAAAAGGAAGAAAGGCAGACTTCCGATCCCATACTCGAGAACATGACCAACATCAGTGGCCTAAATTTTCAAGAAACTGTCCACAAAAATCACTACAGAGCGGCCTGGAGGGAGATGGTGGAATCCAGATGTGTAGCGGCCAACACCGAACCCGGTGACGCTGACAGATGAGACAGGTGAAACTACCTCCTGATTTAGTCACAGTCATCGTCAATCTGATGCTGGAGTGGGTCACTGTTTTTTGTTGTTGTTGTAACATTTATCATTTTAGTGTGCCATTCAGCTCAATTGCTAACGCCATGCTGCCTAACGCATGGGTAGTGAGTGTGACTTTCAGGTCTGTGACAGGTTTTCCAGCAGGCTGGTTGGCTTTGTTGACAGAACCGTGAATTCAAAGTCTAATGTCTCCACTTCCATTTCAGTGTGCAACATCTAAACTGTTCGCTGCCCATCTTTATGGTGTAGTCATTGTGATGGTGTCACTATGACATACGTTCCATGTTCCCTTCACATCTTCCTGTGGAACCATAGCACGATCCCCGTGTTATCTATATGGCGCTCTAACTAACTGAACTAATGGGTAAACAACAACAACAACAACATCACACAAACAACAACAATAACAATAACAACAATCATGACGACGACGACATCAACAACAACAACAACCACGACCACGACAACAACAACAACAACAACAACAAGCAAAACCCACCACAAACAAAAAACTGGCCCACCCAAGGTTGAAACTACAATCCCTGCATTATAATGATGGAGGTCTGATCTGATCAACCGAAACGATTAACGCAACACAAAAATGACTTCTTATTATCATTATCATAAATCATTTGTGTATAGCACTATTTTCAAAGCTCATTTATACTCACTGAACATTATACATAATCAGACTTTTTAAGAAGAACGAAAAAGTCAAAGTGTTAGGCCAGTTGAGCACATTGCACTTTGTTCCAGTCTGGGTTCAGCCTTACCTCTCCCCACAGTCGTACAGCATGTCTGAGCGGATGATCTGGGACTGGCCTGTGAGAATGTCCACTTCGACCTCCGTCACTGTGGCAGCGTACACATTGTATCGGAAGAAGTACTGGTGGCGTCCGTTGGCGCTAAGTAGAAGGAAAGAGAGGACGGGAGAAAGAACACAACGCTCTGGAGATGATGAAGAAAATGGCGTAAGAAGTGAAAAGAAAAGATAGACGAAAACAGATATTTGCACAAAACAATAAAGACCTTGGGTTTTTATTTTCAAAAATACTGTAAGCGTAGTCAATAAAATTAACAACTAACAACAAAATAAACAACACATCAAGATAAAGGAGTTTAGCTGCAAAGTGGCACAACTGTTACGTCAAATCGCACAAATTTGACCAAAGTGTAAGAAATTACCAAAAATGAACAGCACAGACATGAAGCAAACGCGACTGGAAAATACAAGAAGTGAATGTGTTCATAATCTTACCTGAATAGCATATTCCTGATGGCTTACTTGTTATAAATGATCCAAAAAGGCAAAGACATAAAACAAACAAAAAAAACAAACAAACAAAAAACAAAGACAAACCCAACAAACAATAAGAACAAAAACAAAAATTCCTGGCACAATTCGACATAGGTTCAGTGCTACAGCTACTCTTTTTTTTTTTTTTTTTTTTTTTGCTCCACTGTTAGTGTTAATGTTGGACTCACAATGTCTGATTTTTTTCTTAGAACCCTCAGTTTGAGAGCTTCTTTCTTCGTAAAAACTACGATTTCACGCGCTTCTTTTTGTCATTTTATAAATGCATCGTCGCTTCGTAAACAATCTAAAACCAAACACCACCTCAATGACCACAGAACATGGTCTAAAGGATGCAGTTCATGGATAAATCACTATAGGTTACATGCAACAGCTAATCTTCCGCAAAAGCCGTTAAAGCCACCAATAAAACTGTACACTTGTGATGGTAGCGGAGTACCGTCTCGACATGAACAGAAGCGTGGAGTATCAGGACTCTGGTACAATCAAAACTCAATTGAATTTTCAAATGTTTAAGCAGGAACAAAGTACAATTCTAATCATATCAAAACGAGTTGAACTAAATAACATAGTTTAACCATGTCTGGGCGTCTACAATACTTTTGCGAAATAAACTCTGACTGATTATCCATCATCAAATGTTGGACAAGAAAGGAAAAAAATGCACCTTGCATGCATAATGAATGAATAAAACAAACATATGATTCTGACAGTATACTACTATTTAGTATTTCTAAGCACCGTTCAGATCTACGAGAATTTAGTACAGAGTCAGTCTAATGATTCGTGCAAATTGCATGACAATTTGTTAGCTCGGTATCTTCAGTTTGAGAAAAATCACTATCCAATTCCGAAATCGAACTCTGGAGCTTGCACATCCCTAACAATAAGACCACTAGGCCAGCGACAATGAAAGATAATTACACGCATACAGGAAAAGAAGAAAATGGTTAAATACATAAGTTTTAGATTACCTATGCTGGAGGTACCCCTGTTATTTCTAAAGAATCACTATACAAACGGCATTGCAGAAAACAAGTACTTGTTAGGCTTCATATCAAACCATTAAGTCAGGGGCAACATCATTGATAGAACTTTCATAATTGATTAAAAATGTTCCAAGTTTTCGAACCGAAGCCTCAATTTCACATGGGACATCTGTTGTTACAAAAACAAATGAACAGATACTTCTCGTTTGTATTTGGCAAAGAGATATATGCTATTAGCATAGCAGGCAGTGACTAGTTCCTTCCAGATGGGATCATCATCATCATCATCATCATCATCATCATCATCATCACCACCTTTTATAAGATTATCTCACTAGTAGCTGACAAAGTGATCAATGCCTTTATTATAACATGTGACCATTTTTTCCTGATGGGATAATTCACCACCAGCACCTCCAGCATCAGCACCAGCATCATCATCATCCTCATAATTTTACATCATTATCCTAAAAGTAGTTGGAAGAGAGATTCATGCCCCTAGAATGGCAGGCAGTGACCGGTTCCTTTCAGGTTAGGTTATTCGTCATCACCACCATCACCACCACCATTGTCATCATCATCATCATCATCATCATCATCATCATCATCATCATCATCATCATTTGTATTATCATCTCACTAGTAGTTGGCAGAGAGATCAATGCCCTTATCATAGCATGCAGCGACCAGTTCCTTCCAGCTGGGGTTGGTCATGGACTGTCTCACGGTGTCCATGCGGGCCCTCAGGATCTTGCAGCATTCCACCACTCCCTGTACAATGACATAATGAATTCAACTGCTGTAACTTTAACCTTTTGACTCCTGCAGCATATCAACCAGCATCCTGTATTGTCAACCACGATTTGCAAAGCAAAACCTTACCCTTTGGCTCCCTCACTCCATAGGGTCAGGAAATCAAAAGGTTAAGTTTTTGCAGTTGGTGGATAGAGTGCAAGAGTCAAAGGGTTAATCCCAGTCAAACTGCAATAGTAGGATCAGCTATCAAGACGCCGAAACACGCCTAGGGTACTAAACAGAGGCCAGCCCTGAAGACACAGGAATGCTGGATCTTCGTTGCTGGTCTACATGCATATGACAGAATGTAATAGGCATTGAATTATATCACCAACGATTCGTAATAAAATAACGATGTTATAAATTTGTTACACGTACCCATGAAATGTATTTTATACATTGTAAGAATGCTTCAGATCATATTTAAAGGAGATGGGGCACAATTTATATTGTTACTTAAATTCAGTTCATCAAGACGAGGTCTCCGCGCTCGAAACGAATTCCGTATACATTAACGTGTCACAGGTGCCATGTATGTGGTGATCATAGCACAAGCCTCAAGCCTGCACATAAACCCATAAGCTTGCCAGGTCCTGAGGTTCTACCTAGCCTATGTTTTATCTAGTCTATATATTTTATATAATTATGCACATTTTGTTCTCATACTTCAAGCATTGTGAATGTGTTCCGAAACACATGTATATATGTGTCGTTTCATTTAAAAGATGTTTACAATATTGAGTCAGCGGTTCCTCCTATCGTGTTTCGTGTTTCTGCATCTCTCATAATTTCTTTCATAGAGATATCACAGATGTGTTGAGATATCACAGATGTGTTTATCCTTATCCTTATCCTTACCATGCAGTTAAGCTCACTGGTTTTGGATCCCCCTGTGGTGCTTGAATTGGCGTTGCCCATAGAGGACCCTTTCTTCACCCGTACCAAGGACAAGGGCACACCCAGTTCGTAGGCACACACCTGGGCTGCCTGAAACACCATCATCATCGTATTATCATCGTCGTCGTCGTTGTTGTCATAGTCCTCCTCCTTGTCATGTTGGCAATATCAATATCACCACATCGTCAACATCATAGTCATCGTCATCACCACACGCTGGTGTTAAGGGAAATGAACATGCCTACAAACTTGCGAGAAACAACTCTATAATAAAAATTCTGCCTCTTAGAAAGTCATAAGTCCTCAGACACCGCTTAAAATCATATCTTTGGGTGCAAAATGTGATATATATATATATATATATATATATATATACATATATATATATATATCTGTGTGTGCGTGTGTGTGTGTGTGTGTGTGTGTGTGTGTGTGTGTGTGTGTGTGTGTGTGTGTGTGTGTGTGTGTGTGTGTGTGTGTGTGTGTGTGGTGGTCTTTGATTTAATGTCTATTCACTAAAGTGATTTTAGACAACAACAAAAACAAAAACAAAAAAAACAACAAAACAAACAAACTTGCAAAAGGTTAATCTTCAGGAAAGAGAAATGAACCAGAAAAACAAGACAAGAAAGAAAAATTCACAAATGACGTTATCATAATTAACGATTGAAACAGTAAAATTAGCTAACCATAACACTGAACATGAGAAATAACGGCACGTTAAAGATATTTCGCTATCGGACTTTTTGACAGGCTAACAAAAAATTCATATGTTAAGGATGGTGAGGCAAATATGTCAGAAACTGTCTTCGTTGATAACGTAGGTATATGTCGTTTTACCCGAACGCATGAAAGAATATGACTATGTGTTATCTTCTTTCCACACAGGCACACTACATTCCTGGTGTATTTTGTTTTGAATGCATCAAGTTTCCACCTATACATAAGGGATTGTATACTTCTGCTGGCAGGGAACCGCTTAGGTGTTTTGCTAATTTCAATATTCATGTAACATTTTTCATACTTTTTCTGTTTATCTTGAAACTGCTTCCATACGTAGGCGTCCACTAAGGTATAACACTCATGCAATGAGAGGGAAAGTTGTATATGATTTGAATCTGTGAGCTCTTTGCCCCCTGTTTGGCAGCCCCATCAACCATATCATTGTAATGAAAAGAACTATGAGATGGTATCCAGCAGAAAGTAATATCAGTGCCTCTTAAGGATAAACTATTAATCAAGTGAGTAATTTCCAATATCATTTCAGATCTTGTTTGTAATTTTGATAATTCAAGAGCTTGAAGTACAGATTTTGAATCAACGCAAAAAAGTATCTGGGGAATTGTCCTAGGAAGATTTATCATACAATTCAAAGCCATTAAGATTGCAAAGAGTTCTGCAGTAAAGATAGATTTATAAAGTCCTATATAGAAAGATTTCTCAATTTTGAGAGCAGGTATTAAAAACGCTGAGCCTGTTTGTCTTTCAATTATTGAACCATCAGTGTAAACTTTCAAGTGATCGGAATAAAACTTAAAAGTCTTCTATATGACATTTAAAGTGACTTGCCAGTAAGTTGATATTATCTTCTTTTTTTAAGTCAGTGTGGTGTATGTCAAATCGTGCTCTTTGAAGTTCCCAACTGGGTACTGGTGAAAACGAAGGTCTTAAAGTTACAGGACCTGTGTCTAAATCAATTCCAGAGCCTTTCATAACATCAGCTGTAAATGTTGCAAGCGTGACTTGTGAGGATATTGATTTAGCTCTTTTTGGAAAGTCGGTGTCTGATCTTACTTTTGTCTCTGTTTTGATGCTGTTTTCTATGGTAGTGTTTCTTAACAGAAATTTAGTAGAAGCGACTTTCCTTTGTTCATCAAGTGGCAACAATTTGATTGCATTGTATGTACGATGGCAACAGGCATGCATTGGAAGACCCAGCGCAAGTTTGAAACCTTTACAATCTATGCTCTGCAGTTTTGTGAGTAAGCGTTTTGGTGCGCTGAAGAATATTTCTTGGGCATAGGTTAATTTAGATCTAATAAGCGATTTACAGAGATGAACAAGTGTTGATGCATCTTGTCCCCATATCTGTTTGCGAACTATTTTCAAGAAATTTAAACTTTTTTGAGCTTTTGTTAATAAGTATTCAATATGCTGATTCCAAGATAATTTGGCTGTAAGGAAAACTCCTAAGAATTTAATCGACTCATTATACTGAAGAAGAGTATCTCCCAGTTTGAACGTGGGAACATTTGCTGGGTTAGCTCCATTGTTAAACAAAACTATCTTTGTTTTTTCCACGGATAGATGTAGTCCATTTTCTACCATATATCGTGCTATTTTATCGAGTTCTAATTGATAACATTTACGCGTATAATTAAGACAGCGCAAAGGAGTTTTTCTTTTCATATTGACCTGCATCCACATGCATAAATCATCAGCATATTGAGCTAAAGTTACATGTTTAGAAATTTTACTGGGTAAGTCATGCAATAATATCATGAAGAGAAGGGGAGCAATAACGGATCCCTGAGGGATACCCATTTGAAGAAATCGTTTTGAAGAATACACATTTTCGATCCTCGTTTGAATTACACGGTCTTCTAAGAAGCATTTGACATAATCAAAAATGTGACCTGTTAGCCCAATACTTTTCAATTTGAATAATAATCGGGAGTGCCATACTTGCGTACATATCGTTTAAGGTCGTTGTTTCAGATAGATCTGTTCTTGTATTTCGTAGGAAAGCTTTAAAACTGGCCCAATCTGCGTATTTATAGTTAAACTTGGGTAAACTATCTTGTGGTATTGCATCAAACTCAGTGATAAGGTTAAGGGTAAGAAGTATGGGGATGTGATCTGATCCCAACAAGTCATCCTCTGTTTGCCATGTGGCATTTGGTGCTAGCGATGGTGAGATTAAGGTAAGGTCTATAGCTGTGGGTCTGTGGGTTGGTATATCAGGGACACGGGTAACGTGTCCGTTGTTTAGTAAGTATAAATTGGAATCTATAATATTTTCAATCAACCTGTTGCTAGTTATGTTTTTACAATCCTTGTCCCAAAATGGGGCATGTGCATTAAAATCACCACCACTTGTCACGTTGGTCATGAAAATGTTTCAACCATTCAGTATTCACAGAATCGGGACCTCTCGGTAGATAAACAGAGGCCAAATTCAGAACTAATGATGATGAACATTTTATAATGATTGCACATGAAGAAATAGATGAGGACGATTTTGGTACTGGCGATGACCTTTCGCAGTAGTTCAGTCCTTCACGAACATATATAGCTGTTTGTATTCGGCCACTGTCATTGATAGAGTCATATACTGGTGGATAATAAAACCCCGATATTTTAGGTACATTGGTTTTGGTGGTATTCAGCGATTGTAGAAGCAAGACTTGGATGTTTCTAGAAGATAGATAGTTACTCAAATAGGAAATGTTTCTAACAATGGAACGTGTGTTCCACTGAACAATGTTGATGTCACTGACTACACACTTTTTCATGATGAACGGTTGAATAAGCTTGGAGTAGTATCCCACATTTAGATGATTAGATAAACAATTAATCTAACGTTCAAGTAAAATTTTTCATAAGTAAGCAAATAAGTATATAAGGAATTAAAACAATATAGTTGAGTACTGAACAAAGAAGAACTGAATCTGGGCTGAATCTAAAATGACCAGGGAGGGAAGAAAAACTGAGGGTGAAAGCCGGGTCTTGATTGATGGCGTTGATGGGTTGATCTCCTCCTCGGTTTTTCCCAGAAAAGCTGATGGATATGTCTCCCTATGTTTCTGGCCAGAACGCTCGCCCCTCTGGTGGTGGGATGTACGTCGTCCTGGCTGACTTGAGTGTAGTGACTTGTTTGCAGGTTATCGTGGCTGATGTAGTTGACATTTGCTGCGTTGAGGAGTCTCTCTTTGGTTAGGACATTAAGCAGCTCCCTTTTCACGTTTAGGTGCTTGTTTCTTACAGGAGCAACCTGACTTAACACTATCTTGGCTTTTGGAAATTGGGTGTAAACAGATTTTACACAGTCGTCTAGATTTGTACTACATACTTTTGGCTCCTTCGTTTTCAGATCTGCTATCCCCACGTGTAAAACAACGCAGTCAGGTTCAGGTGTCAGCTCTTCTTTAGATTTTTCAATAGCTCTCTTACACTCGTCGATGGTACGTATCTTCCTCGTGGCCACCTGGAAACCGTAGGACGATCCTAATCTTTTTCCATCCACTTTATTTACAATAGAGTCATGAATGATGAGGACTCGTGGGAGAACATTGAACTTAGATCTAGGATGTGTTGGAACAGCAGTTTTGACGTCACGTTTAGTTTTGGTAGAGACGTCAGATTGGTGCCTGACATTTTTCTGTCGAAAATCGGTGTTTGTGCGAAATGTTGTTTTGGCTGGTTGAGCGGCGCATTCCGCATAAGATGAAAATTTGTCCATCGGTGATGTGGTGGTAGCCTATAATCACTGTGGACTGCGGAGTCAGTCTGGCACGCTGTGGAGGTTGTAAGTATTGCGCACTTTTTGATTTCGCGCAGCTCTTGTAATGCTTTGTTGTTTTCATGCAGAAGTTTTCTGTCAGACTGAAGCTTGTCTGTAACTTGCTGCTGATTTGGATAGACATCTGATAGATTGTATTTTTAAGAATGTCTAGACTTTGCCTTACCGCCTCTTGACAGTGACAGCCACAAGATGTTAGGCTAGCCTACTGACGGTTGTAGAACTGGTGGCTGACATGTGGACGGCAAACCTGTCTGAGTGGAGCTGGTGTTGTTTGAATTATTGCCGTCATCTGGGGTGTTGAGAGATGACGGTGACTCTGTTTTGGTGTTGTCTTTTTTGGTAGCGGTGTTCTTCGTTTTCTCTTTGGTGAGGCTACGTTTCGAACGGGTCATTTTCAGCCCAGTTGATTCCTCTCCGATGTCGTTCAGTTAAAAAGCCGCCATCTTCTGATCTTGGCGTAGGAATCATAGCCGTGTGTGTGTGTGTGTGTGTGTGTGTAATCTATCAGTTGTAACAAGATTTCAATCAAGGTTTTAATAATACATTCAGAAGGTGAAATAGAACTAGATCTACACTTACCTAAACCTCAGGTCCAGATCTAGCTGTTACATGGGTGAACCAAACGATCTCAGTTTGTCGAACTCAGACCATTTTTGTCTCCTCAGGGGAAACAAAAAGTACTGTTGCTTAAATGCCACATTTTCATAACAGCTCGAGATCTTACTCCACATCAAATGTTACAATAAATCCTCAGAACTGCATCGTTTCGGATTCGTCCTGTCGTTTCGAATTGAAGATTACTGACTTCGGCCATGTTTATACTTGTCATAAGTATACGTCACGCTTCTGTGCCCTCCCTTTACATGTATGAACGAAAATTGAAGTTTTTTCTTCCGTCAACTTCATCTGTTTAGTTGTCTCTGTGAATACAGAGGGGAGAGAGAGAGAGAGAGAGAGAGAGAGAGAGAGAGAGAGAGAGAGAGAGAGAGAGTGTGTGTGTGTGTGTGTGTGTGCGTGCGCGCGTGTAAATGCATGCATTTGTATGTGTGCGTGTTCATGTATTTGTGTGTGTGTGTGTGTGTGTGCATCTGTGCGTGCGTACGTGTGTATATTGAAAACCTGTTTCAATGTGATTATTTCCTAAACTGACCATACGATCAGCCTTATCGAGTTAACTGTGAATATGAAAGCCCTGACTAACTGGTGATAGTATTTCATGCACACGACTTGATGGATTTTTGATTGTTTCCATCTGATTTGAGAATGGCGTACACGTGTTGCTAGTCCAATGCACTCACAGTTCAATATCTAATAAAGAACATTGAATAGAATTTGAATTGAATTCAATCTCATTGAACTACCAAGGTACTCACCTTAGTGTTGATGCCTTGTCCCACTTCAATGCCACCGTGTTCAATAGCGATGGTGCCGTCAGCATGGTAGATGGCAATGAGAACATTGTAAGGACTTTGGGTCCAGAAGATGCCAAACTTGGTCGGTACCATGGAGATGCCCCGCTTTTTCCATCGGTTGGCCTGCAAAACACATAAAAATGCATATATCCATTTATCATTGTTTTGTTATTTTAAAATGTTTATTACGTATTCTAATCTCCTACCCACTGTTGAACGGTTGAGTTTGCTTTACTATCATGCCTTTCTGGCTTCGTGTATGTATGCGCGTGCATTTTTTTCTTCAAAGAATTGATATGAAATGCATATGTGTATGTGTATACGTGTATTTGTGTATGTGCGTATGTGTGCGTGTGATTTTGCATGTTTGTTTGTTTTTAAAAACAAATGCTGACGTGCTAAAACATTTTTTTCTAGAAAGAAAATGAATTCGGAATGAATTCCACAATCAAACAAGCTGATCTTGTGACATTTTTAAGGCTTCAAAAGAGGAAACCAAAAGCTGAACTGTCCTCAATAGAAACTGAAAGCATCAACAGTCCATAACGCGGGTTCCGTTTTCAGGACACATATTCTGGCATCTTATCATTCTATTTGGATGCAAACTGGTCAATTGAGCGCGGGTTAATGCATAACGTTCATAACAACATCAGAGTCTAGCCTCCAATGTAGTGCATGTCTCTTGATCCTGGATTAAAAATCAGAATTGTATACTGAGACTCTGCTAAGTGGGCAGCTAACATAAAGTAAGCCAAGTTTCCCTGTTAATTTTGTTACACTCAGGTTTTGTGCTGCCCATTTCATTAACGTAGGCAACAGTACTGTTACCGTCAGACAGTATCATATTGTGCGCATTTTACTCTTCCCTGACTAGCGATCTGAGTGCGTTACTTGCTATTAGTTAATTTTGTTTAAAGCCCAGCCGATTGCGTAGAGCCATATCAGGGTTATGACAGTTTCAAAATATACGCAATACTTCAAGAGGGAAAAAAAAAAGGAAAAGAAAATTAAGTACAATTATCAATCCATTCACGCACATGAACTAAGGAGATGCCCCTGGCATTGACCACGCCCTCCTATTTATCACACCGGAGATTTAAAAAATATACCTGAATACAAAGTTAATATAATTGAGGACACCGGAGATTTAAAAAACATACCTGAATACAAAGTTAATATAACTGAGGACACCAAAGCACATATGAAAACAGGCCTAAATTACCAAAAATTGTTTTCGCATATCTCATTTCCCTTAATCCAAAAATGCATTTAATACATGTACCCAATTATCAATCCTAAGAGAAAATATAAGACTTCATCGAGCACATACAAGCAAATGTACCAGCAAGGCAGAAAATGAGAGGAAGAAACGACAGAAAGCAAAGGAACAAGGCAGAAACAAAGAGAGTGACAGGAACGAGGAACTTTCTAGCACAGAATTTCCTGAACGTGGGGATAGTATTCATACTGAAAGAGCCCCCAGCATCCCCACAGAGGAGGGTGGGGGTAGTTTTGAGTGTGAAGGGAGCTGCTTTGCAATTAATGTGTTCTCCCTGTTCATCTGCTAACCGTGAGCCACTGGTCCGTGTATTATTGTTCACTCCCCCCACCCCCACCCCACCAAACCCTGAGGCATTTGGTTCAGTAATGATACTGAGCTCATTCCAAGTTACGGGGGTTGGATATGTTGAACCATTTTGAATCCGCCATTCAATATCTTCTTTAAGCTGAATGCAACCTTCAAAGTTTCCGTTGTGTTCGGAGACTTCTTTCTGTCTTTATTTATTGGTTTATTTATTTATGTATTTATTTACACACACAACCAGTAGACAACTTCCCAATCGTGGTATCCCACAGGGTATAATGGCAGATGGAAGCCACGATTGGGAATTGTCTGTTGTTTTTGCTTGTTTGTTTTTTGCATACGCGTGACAAAGGCCTCTTGGCCGATAATTTGCGCCTGTTTGTTTCGTCATATCAATATGCATTCTAATTATATGTTTGTGTTTTTCTGGTCCCTATTTGCCGAGATGTGGTTTCTAAGAAGGATGTTGAGAGTTCCATGGACAGCAAAGAAAACAAACGAGACAGTCTTGATGGAGGCAGACACAAGTAAATCATTCATAAGGAAGATTAGGAAAAGGCAGGCAACATTCATAGGCCATTTTGTGAGGAAAGGGGAACTGGAACACCTGGTCACAACGGGAAAGCTGGAGGGAAGGAGAGCACCGGGTAGACCCAGGGAGAAGATACTAGACGGACTTGCAGTGTGGCTGAAGACAAGGAGGGTGGAAG
>JAPXFY010000024.1:42797423-42842423 GCA_030674185.1 Monoplex corrugatus
AACATTAAAAACTGTCCTGTTTGCTATCCATTTGAATATTTCCATCATTCTGGTGGTGTCAGCTTAGTGTTTCAAAAGTCCCCCCACTCCTCCCCAATTTCAAGTCCTTGCCAGCGCGTAGGGGTTTGCTCGGGCTTAGGGAGTCTGCCAGATTATTCTTGGCAGATTTGGGTGGAACACATATGGAATTGTCCGAGTGCGATGAATCCATCTTAAACAAACTCCAAATTCCGATGGCAGCGCCACCTTAGTACCAAAAGATTCACTGCAGCTCACTGCAGTGCCCAAGTAGCAGAACTTGTTTAGTCTTCGTCTCCCGTTTGTTGATGTCAATCAGAGATGGTGAAGTGGTAACAACGTGACATGCTGTTGGCTTCAGTTCAACAGTCTGTATCTGGCTGATACTAATGGTCAGGCCGAAGCGTTAGCAGACTGCAATAAACGAGTGAGTGATGTGATACAAGTAGACATGCTCGTGCGTGTGTGTGGCTAGAGCACAGTCATTTGCGAGGTGCTAGTCCCGCAGGACGGCTTTGAGCACTTCGGTCTTGGTTTGAAGTTTCTGTGGGTTGAACAGTTTTCCATACGAGCAGATCTACACCCTACTGTCAAAGTGTCTGTCAGCACTGCCGTACAGAGGATGGAGAACAGTGTGGGCGGTACACCTCTCTTATACTATGTCGGCACAAAGAAGGGTTTGGATGTCTGTCAATTGTCTTGCCCCCCCTGGCCAGCATGCTGTTGTGAAAACAAAGCAATCAGCGAGACAAGAATCTGAAGGTGACCAGATTTTTTGTGGTATCTCCCTTAGGCTCTTACGGTGAACACGTATACACGTGAATACATACCAACAACGTCTAACCAGACAAACACGTATGTGTATGATCTTAGGGGTATGCATATGATTACACAATGCCACAAGTTCAGCAGTTCGAAGAGTGAGCACATGCTGCTTCTTAGAGCGTGCTGATTTGTTGTTGTCATAAATCTTTAAGGTATCCAGCTCTTTGTAAATTTGTGCTTATGTATGTGTGTCTATCGTGAGTACAATTTTGCAATATCACAATATCGTTTTATACAATGCTGCTGACGTATGAACAAAAGACATTCCAATGTAATATTGAAGTCTACATGTACAACACAGAGGAGATGGTCCTACTTCCTGGAGAACCGAAAGATGTTTTGATTTATTTGTTAGCGCTTTTTTTCTGCTCCTATGCCACTATCACCACGCCTCTCATTTCTGTTCTCCATCATCATTTCCAAGATCTGATAACTTGAACAGAGCAAGAAAGTATGGTATGAAGGGTCAAAGAACATGGAGCTATTTTTCACAATGCAATTATGATCAGATTGGAGATGATAATGATGATGCAGGGGGCTCCATTTTGGACTGAAGCTACATGACAGGGCAGTGCTCTACGCTCACATTCATCACATATCCCAGCGTCAACCAGGCCCGAGAGATACAGACACTTGCATCAATTTGGATTTAAGCACCTGTCCTTTGGTGTAGAAGTTGATTTTGCGGACATCACTGGGATCTTTGTTGAGAGCTTTGGCCACGTGTTCCATCATTGACTCCATGATGAACTGGGCTGGCAATGAACCTGACACACACACACACAAAATGAAATATTACAAACACATAAAAGCACTGTATGTATATATGTATGTATTATGTGTGTGTGTACATGTATGTTTAATATATGTATACACATACACATCTATCTACCTCTCTATCTATCCATCTCTCTCTCTCCTCTCTCTCTCTCTATCTATCTATCTATCTATCTATCTATCTATCTATCTATCTATCTATCTATCTATCCAGTACCCAATTATACATGACATTCTGTGAGTACATTTATGTATATATACAGATTTATACATAATACGTACATATATACATACAGTGCCTTTATGCGTTTGTGAGTGTGTGTGCTTACCTGGAGATCTGCAGGCAGTGTTGCAAGGAGTGTTGGTCTTGACAAACACAGGTGTCATCTTCCAGTTCTCACAGAAGTAGGCTGAAACACAATGACAAACACTAAATGTGCCTCTTGTTTTCTTTTCTTTGCACACATTTTTGGCTCCCATTATTAATCTAAATAACAATGACAGTAATGAAAATAATTGTAATAAAAATAGTAATAATTATATGATTATGACAACATTATAATGATGATGACAACAACAACAGCAACTACATCAATAGTAATAGTATAGCACTGTTCTCCAAACACATTTAAAGTCACTGTGCATTACATACTCAGACGTTTTAGTGGAGCACGAAGAACTCAGGCTATTAGGCCAGCTGACCACATTCCGCTATGTTGTTCTTACACGCCTGTATCTTTGCTGGGCGCCCGTAAACCAGTCACTGACATGATATGCAGGATCTTTAACGTGCAGTTGGATTATCCACATGTGTATACACACGAAATGTGTTTAGGCACTGGCAGGTCTGCACACATATGGACCTGGGAGATAGGAAAAATCTCCACTCTTTACCCACAAGGCGGAGTTGTCAGGTGGATCGAACCTAGGACCTTCCGATTGGAAGTCTGATGCTGAATGACTTGTCTGATTTAACTGTAGTGGTATGATTCCGATTGGAAGTCTGATGTTGAATGACTTGTCTGATTTAAGTGTGGTGATATGATTCTTTGCGATGTTCTCCCACTGCTCAGAGCCTCGAGGCGTAGTTTGGTGTGGTAACAATGGGAGCACCCAGCACACCTGCATTAACCCCCGTGTGATCATTGACAAACCCATCACATGATATGGTGGCTCTTGAGGGCTGTGGACTTTGGAGTTTGTATTAGTGAGGATTCATCGCACACGGAAAATTCCATACGCCTTCCACCCAAATCTGCCGGTAATATCAGTCGCCGTGGTGTAGTGGTTATCGCAACGGACTACCAAGTGGCAGGTTCTGAGTTCGAATCCCCGTCAGCTCTTTCAAAATCATCGTAAGCTCTTCTGGCATGCTTATTACTTATATATATATAAAGCTGTGAACTCGAAATCTTGTCTCGAGTTCAAACCCATAGATAAAATGCTCGTTTGTGTTCTTTCTCTAGCTGCTTCAGTTGATGTAAGATGGGGTGTTGCTTACCGTTGTCCATGAACTCAAACATGTAGAAGAGACTGTTGTCATTGGGAGCGCATCCACAGTCTGTATACACCGTCACGTTGACGCCGTTCAACTTGCCCTCGTCTGTGAAGCCCACCTGTGTGAAGCAGTCAGTCACAAGCCATCAACAGTCAATTGACTGAAAGAGGGGGACGGGTGGGGGCGAGAGTGGGAGTGGGTCAGTATACATCACAGGTTTGGGAGATGCACACAAATACACTCATTCTGAGAAGATCTTCAAACAGCGATCAATGATATATAGTAACACCACCTCCAATGTTAACCGAAAAACCGAAAAGATGATGTTTATTGGACATGATAAAATTACAAATCAGGCAAAACATTAAAAAGATCACCTCCTGCCGGACGCCTCGTATGGGAGCTTGTCTATTGTTTGATCGAATGCATGTAGGGAGCTGCTGTCCATGAACGGGAATATTCTCCTGTCCTAGCACCCCAACCCAACACAGAGAAAAACTAACGTCTCTACGAACGCGAAACTCCCATCCCCACACACCCCAAAACAATACAAAATAAGCACTTGCCTTTTTCAGCTTTTCAACAGTAGAACCCCATCCCCCCCCCCCCCCCCCAAAAAAAAGCCCCCTCCTCTCCAACACAACACAAATTATCGTCTCTACAAAGGGGACAACCCCCCTCACACACACACACAACACGCACACGCACAACACGCACACACACACACACACACACACACACACACACACACACACACACACACACACAAAACAACACATAATTAGCTATCGTCTCTCATTATCATCATCATCAGGTGCCCTGCCGCATGGCGTTGGCGACCATGGACTTCCAACCATCTCTATCTCTCGTTGCCCCCAGCATCTTCCCCACCCTCCTCATCCCCAGCCATTCTGCAAGTCCGTCCAGCATTCTCTCCCTGGGTCTACCTGGTTCTCTCTTTCCCTCCAGCTTTCCCGTTGTGACCAGGTGCTCCAAATCCCCCTTCCTCATAAAATGGCCTATAAATGTTGCTTATCTTTTCCTAATCTTCCTTATGAGTGATCTACTTGTGTCTGCCTCCATCAAGACTGTCCATGGAACTCTCAACATACTTCTGAGAAACCACATCTCGGCTGCCTCGATCCTGCTCTGGCTTTGCTTGCTGACTGTCCACGCCTCGCATCCGTACAATAGTATTGGTTCTATATAACATTCAAGGACTCTCTTTCTGATGTTAATTGATAAGCATTTGTTTGTAAGAATGCTTGTCATCTTCTTGAATGCTGTTTTGGCTTGGCCGATTCTGCCAGCTATTTTCGATGTGCATCTGCCGTCTGATGAAATGACCGTTCCCAGGTATTTGAACTTATTAACCTGTGTCAAGGTTGTGCCATTTGCTGTTATTTTGCATGAGGGGATTTCATGTTTTTTACTGATCACCATGACTTCAGTCTTCCTGCTGTTTAGTTCCTACCCCTTACCTTTGCTTTCTGTTTCTAGTATATTCACAAGGTTTTGTAGGTCCCTTTCATTTTCTGCAATTAGCACGGTGTCATCTGCGTACCGAATGTTGTTTATCATTTTCCCTCCAACCTTTAATCCAGGGTATTCTTCTAGGTTTCTCATGATGTTTTCGCTATATAGTGAAAACAGATCTGGTGACAAAACACAACCCTGTCTGACTCCTCTTTTGGTGTTTTGAAAAGAGCTTATATTGTTTTCTATTCTCATTGCAGCTGTTTGTTCCCAGTACATATTCCTGATTATTCGTAGATCTTTTCCATCGACATTGAGTCTCTCCAGTTGGTTGATCAATTCTTCATGTCGTACCCGATCGAAAGCCTTGGTATAGTCAACAAAGCATAAATACAAATCCTTATTCATCTCGATTGACCTCTCTATGATAGTTCTTAGGATGTATATGGCATTAATAGTTCCTTTCCCTTCCACAAATCCACACTGTTCTTCTGCTATTTCTCTTTTGATTCTATTCCTTGTCCTCATCACGATTATTCTTCACAGGATTTTTGTTACATGACTCATCAAACTGATTGTGCGATGGGGTTCGCATTCTATAGCCCCTGTCTTCTTTGGAATTGCAATGAAAATTGATTTTGACATATCTTTGGGGATTTTTCCAGTGTCATAAATTTCATTTAGGAGGACTGTTATTTTTTCTATACCAAATTCCTCCAGGGCTTCAATCATCTCTGTAGTAATGTTGTCTGGTCCTGGGGCTTTTCCTGGTTTCATCTTTTTCAGTGCTGCTCTTATTTCATCTTTCATTATGGGTGGTCCTTCAAGGTTCTTTTTTATAATGTGTTCTTCGTTTCTGTCACCTTCAAAAAGGTCTTTAATGTACTCTCCCCCCATCTTTCTAATATTTTGTCTTTTTCCATGATAAGTATGCCATCTTTCGATTTTAAGCAAACAGTTGATGTGCATGTATTTTTCCTGTAGACAATTTCTTCAATTCGTCTGTACATACCCTGAGGATCCATTTTGTGTCGTTCTTCTATCTCTGCATTTTGTGTTCAGCCAAGCTTCCTTAGCTTCATTGCACCTATACCTGATTTCTTTGTTTATCTTCCTGTATATCTCCTCGTTTCTCTTTGCCTTCCTCCTTTCCTCCATCAGGCCCAAAATTTCATTAGTCATCCAATTCTTTTTTGCTTTTGTATTTGCCTTAGGGATTTCTTCACAAGCTTCATTTATAAAACTTCTCAACTTTGTCTATTGTTCCTCTTGTCACCAACGTCTTCCAGAGCACTGAATTTGTTTTGAACATGTACATTAAATTTTTGACGTATCATTTCATCTGACTTTAAGAGTCCAAGGTTTAGTTTGATGTTGCTTTTGGTCTCTTTCCAACCTGTTTCCTCTCTACAAACAGGAAAACTGTCTTCCCCACACACCCCAACACAACACAAACTAAGCTAGTTTCTTTGTACTGACCTCATAGGAGGCGTAGTAGGGGTGTCGCTTGCCCAAAGCCTTCATGTTGCTGTGCAAATTCATGCGTAGACGAATTGGCCTGAATAAACACACACACACACACACACACACACACACACACACACACACACACACACACACACACAGAGAATAAAAAACAATAACACTGACTGTGGTGGCAGGCCCCAAATCGCACATGAAAATTACAAAACATTTTAACTGTCAAACCTATAACACTGTCTATTTGATCAGCTGCTCTAAATGTTTTCAACTGTACATTGGTGAAACTGGACGTACCCTTAATACACGTTTCAAGGAACATTTGGCTGACATCCGACATCAAAGAGATAAAACTATCTCAAATCATTTCAACCAGTCGGACCACTCAATCAACAACATCCGAGTGAAAGGTCTGTGGCTTCTATACAGTAACAGCACCATAGACAGGAAAGACAGAGAATCCCATCTTATAGATAAACTTGGAACGCGCAAGCCACATGTCCTCAATGACAAACCATAAAGATTTCCTCAAATGAATTCAGTACCATGCCACTTCATGCACTTTTATCTGGACATGGCTTTGCGTGCATGTACTTTTACCTTGGTGTGTATGTGTATGCGTATGTATTCGCTCGAATGTATAGGTATTACATATCTTGTCCATCTTGTATAATTTATGTTTATACTGCTTGGATGATTTTATGCATATAATCATCTTCTTTGAATATGCCCTTGAGTCCATGTATGTTTTACCTCGATGATCATTTACTGAAATAGACCATATTATCACCATTTTCCCATCCCAGTGAGGTCTTGGCTTTGCGGCTGCACGTATCCTTTTTTTTTATTTTAATTTTTATTTTAAATTCAATCTGTTTGAATTCTCCTTTCACAAGACAGGCCCAGCCGCGTCTGACTAAGGTTTTTTTTCTCCGGGAACTCTGGTTTTCCCTTCAGCCCCTTGGCTGTTCGTTTTGGATGTTTTTCTTCCTATTCCAAGGTCAGATCGGATTCGCTGCACTAGGCACGATCCATTTACATCAGCCATACCTCTTGATTAAATATTTTCCCATTCAGTCGAACATATGCCTATATTATCTCTCATGCATTATTTAATACTGGTATCCTTTATATTCCAATCACTACTCTTCGCTAGTGCGTCATAGTTCTCATTTCCGCTCTGACATCACATTTATTCAAAAACACATTATGATGTCATTTTAGTCAGTTTATTCCTTTTCTCACACTGGACTGAGCAGCAGGGAATTTTCAGTCTTTTTCTCCAAATTTTTGTATCTGGTGTTTGTTTGTTTGTAATCTTACGCCTGACAAAGGTCAGCTGGCCGAAAATTTGTGCCTGTCTTGTCTTGTTGTATTAAATACGCGTTCTTATTCTGCTTTCGTGTTTTTTTCTGATTCCTATACACCACACTGATTTAAAACAGGAGTTTGGAGTTTGTTCAACAGGGATTCACCGCACTCGGACAATTCTGTATGCGCTCACCCTAAATCTGCCAGCAATTATCTTGCAAACTTCATGAGCCTGCGCTGGCAAGATCTTGAATAAAGAATAAAACAGGAAGATAATGTATATTTATTAGCGAGTCAGGTCAAATTCGTATTGAACACTTCTATCCCAATCATTTAAACATTTACAATGAAGGATCATTAATCGAGAAAAAAGCGGGTTAAGTGTTTTTGATACCTGCTCTTCAAACAGAGAAATCTGTCCATATCCATCATCATCATGTGCCTGGCGTTGGCAATCATGGCTCTCCATACGAATCTATCCCTTGTCATTGCAAGTACATCTCCCACCCTCTCTGTCCTCAGCCGCGCTGCAAGTCCTTCCAATATTTTTTCCCTGGGTCTACATGGTGCTCTCTTTCCCTCCAGCTTACTTGTTGTGACTAGGTGCTCTAACTTGTCTTTCCCTGTAAAATGTCCTATAAATATTGCTTGTCTTTTCCTAATCTTTCCAACAAATCAGTTTCCACAGCTGAACTCTCTGCAATGTTGATGGCTTTAAATTACTTTTAAATTACTGATAAATTGACTTAGTGATAAGTTTTCTTAGGACTATATCATAAATGCTTTTTTGCATTGATCCAAAATCAGTACTTCAAGCTCTTGAATTATTAAACAATCCATCAGCCCCAACCATTCACATCCATAGTTTACCTTCTCTCCTTTCACTCTCTCCGTGCTTCTAGCCCTGTCCTCATTTTGACACCATATTATTTCCTTCTGCCTGTAAGTTGTTTCTATCAGAAAAAATCCCTTAAACATTCCATATCGAATCAGCCAACCCATTCACTATCATTATTTTTCTCAGGGACCTTAGTGGTATGCAGATATATGAAGACCTCGTATGCCCCTCTCCCACCTCACCCTGTTTTCTTTATGTGCTTCACGTGTGCTTCTTCAGCAATTCTATTCTCAAGTCCCCTTTTGAATCTTATTACAATGTATGTTTTCAAGTGTTTGGTATTTCTACAAAATGGACATTCTATAAGGTCATTTTTAACACATAGAATGTTAGTCTGGATAATTTTAGAAGCAGGTGGGCAGCCTCCAACCGCTTAAATGTCTGTTTATGATATACGAGTCCTGTTTTAACGATCCTTTCTTTTGTATGAAGAAATAGCATGATAATCATCTAGCCTCTGTTGTTTAGACAATGGTTCAGGAGAAAATCAAGGACAAAGGATTCATCCCTACCTGTTCATGATGTAGGCGGCCAGGGCACAGCCCCCAGCAGCCAAGTTGTTGCGGGTGATCTTAGCTCCAAAGGCCCCTCCCAGGTTGCTCACTTCCACCGTCAAACTGACACACATAAATATCAGACGTGGGACTGCGGTAGTAATAGTGGTAGCGACTGTGGCAGTTGTAGACATATCACTATAGTGGTAGTAGTAGATGAAGCTGACAGTCTGAAGCCTGACGTAACCAGTCGCCATGGTGTAGTGGTTAGCGCAACGGACTACCGACTGGAAGGTTGTGGGTTCCAATCCCCATCAGTCCCTTCAAAAATCATTGTGGGATTGTTCAGCTCCAACAGGCCCCTACCCAGAATTGAGCGTGCTGTGGGCTCATTGGGAACACTGGGACATCACAATCCAGTCTCATCCACTCCACAGATGCGCCATTGAGGGTGCTGATCAAATCTTCTGACCAGCACCGCAGATGTTTGTATCCCCTGGGCCTGGTTAACGCCAGGATGTATAATGATAATAAGCGTAGAGTACAATCCTGTCAGCAACGTCAGTAGTAATATGATTTGGAACTGCAGTAACAGAAACAGTAACAGCAATACCAAGAGCAAAAAGTTGGAACTATAGTAGTTGTAGTAGCAGTTGTAGTAGTAGTAGTTGTTGTGATTGTAGTAGTAGTAGTAGTAGAAGTAGTAGTAGTAGTAGTAGTAGTAGTACTAGTAACTGTAGTAGTAGTTGTGGTTGTAGTAGTAGTAGAAGTAGTAGTAGTAGTACTAGTAGTCGTAGTAGTAGTTGTTGTGGTTGTAGTAGTAGAAGTATTAATAGTGATAGTAGTAGTAGTGGTGGTAGTAGTAGTAGTGGTAGCAGCAGCAGCAGCAGCAGCAGCAGCAGCAGCAGCAGCAGCAGCAGCAGCAGCAGCAGCAACAGAGAACTTAAAAGAGGAAGAGGGGGAAAAAGAACAGTTGCAGCGCTTTCTTTTTGTTTGTTTGTTTTGTTCTTAATTTGGTTTAGAATACTGTTTTCAACATACGTCACGTTATTTGAACCGCGTTATAGAGGCGATATATTGCTGACAGTCTTTTCTCCCACTGGACGAAGCAGCAGGGAAGTTTTATCTTTTTCTCCTAATTTTTGTATTTCGTGTTTATTCGTTTGTGATCTTACGTTCACGCTTGACAAAGGACAGTTGGCCGAAAATTTGCGCCTGTCTTGTCTGGTTGTATTAAATTAAATATGCGTTCTGATTTTATTTTGTGTTTTCTTTTTTTTTCTGGTTCCTTTAGCTTGCGGGCGGGCAGTCACACTTGTTTTGAACAGTCTACAAACTCTGTCTTCGATGGGCGTGCAAAATATTTCATTTTGTGTGTGTGTGTGTGTTAGGTTCGTGTTTTTATAAGCTATCAGACATTGACATGACGTACAGAATCTTTAACATGCATATTTGATGTTCCGTGTGTGTATGCACACAAAGGGGATGCAGACAGCAAAGGTCTCCATTATGCTGACCTGAGAGATAGCAAAATGTCCACTTTTTACCCCCAGGTGACACCCGAGCAAGGTTCAAACCCAGACCTTGTGAAATGTTGTCCCAAACATCTGTGGCTTTCCATTCTCTGCTTTCATGGTGACCCTAGTTTCAGTAGCTTGAAGGTGTGACGGAGAGACGAAATGAGCAACGTGTGGATTTTGACACAAGAGCAGAGCAGATGCTGGGACAACATAATGATGATAATAATAATTATCTTAATATTGGTATTACTCTTAATAATAATAATGATGATGATAATAATAATAATGATAATGATAATAATAATAATAATATGATAATAATAATAATTAGTAGTAGTATCATTAGTACTATTATTATCATTACCATTATTAGTATGAAAACATTTCCCTCCCCTTTGCTTCACCAACATTAACAGGGTCAGGTGCCCATTCACAGCATGGTAGAGTCAAGGGAACACATTCATGACCAAACAGGTAACCCGTGCTTTTAGATTGCGCTGTCAGGGTATGTTATCTCTCCAGTCATTATCACTGCTGTAACATGACATGTTCTACTTTTCCTTTCCACCATATGTCTGCTCGTAACATCTTGGGTCTCGTAGAAAGACTGAGTTGACGGTCAGCAGCCAGCTGGATTGTATAAAAAAGGGAAAAAAGCCGTGATAGATTAAGTCTTTTTCATACCATCGACACAGGTCTTCTTTTCTCACTCCATCGATCTACATCTTCCTTCATCTAAAATCCAGACATCATTTTGCTGTACGCTTGCTGAGCCAGCTGGTGGTGGGTTTGTATTTTGTTCGGTGACAAACCACTTTATTCTCCGCTGATGAATATGATGATTGACTGATGTTGTTCCCAATTTCTCTGGGCTTGGTGTCTCTGATCATGTCATGTCTGGTCTTGTTGACAGCTCTTCTCAAACAACGTATTTCAAAGTTAATAAGTAATTTTGTGCTGTAGAGGCTTGGTCCACACCTGGCACCGGTCTGACAGGTTGGGGATGAGAATGAAACTAATCAGCTGAGCTTTTTCAGTTTCAAAAGGAATGTTAGCGTGTTTGAGGAGTGGGGCAAATTGATACAACTTGACATAACTGTCATCATCATCATCATCATCAGGTGCCTTGCGGCATGGCGTTGGCGATTATGGACTTCCATCTGTCCCTATCTCTTGTTGCCTCAAGCATCTCTTCCACCCTCCTTGTCTTTAGCCACTCCGCAAGTCCGTCCAATATCTTCTCCCTGGGTCTACCCAGTGCTCTCCTTCCCTCCAGCTTTCCCGTTGTGACCAGGTGTTCCAATTCCCCTTTCCTCATAAAATGGCCTATGAATGTTGCCTGCCTTTTCCTAATCTTCTTTACGAATGATCTACTTGTGTCTGCCTCCATCAAGACTGTCTCGTTTGTTTTCTTTGCTGTCCATGGAACTCTCAACATCCTTCTTAGAAACCACATCTCGGCTGCCTCAATCTTGTTCAGGCTTTGCTTGTTGACTGTCCACGCCTCGCAACCGTACAACATTGTTGGTTCTATATAACATTCAACAACTCTCTTCCTGATGTTAATTGATAAGCATTTGTTGGTAAGAATGCTATTCATCTTCTTGAATGCTGTTTTGGCTTGGCCGATTCTGTTGGCTATTTCTGATGTACATCTACCGTCTGGTGAAATGACCGTTCCCAGGTATTTAAACTTATCAACCTGTCTCAAGGTTGCGCCGTTTGCTGTTATTTTGTATGAGAGGATTTCATGTTTTTTTTTTACTGACCACCATGACATCAATCTTCCTGTTGTTTAGTTCCAACCCCTTACCTTTCTTTCTATTTCAAGTATATTCACAAGGTTTTGTAGGTCCCTTTCATTTTCTGCAATTAGCACGGTGTCATCTGCGTATCGAATATTGTTTATCATTTTTCCTCCAACCTTTAATCCAGGGTCTTCCTCTAGGTTTCTCATGATGTTTTCGCTGTAAAGTGAAAACAGATCTGGTGACGAAACACAACCCTGTCTGACTCGTCTTTTGATTTTGGAAAGAGCTTATATCGTTTTTTATTCTCATTGCAGCTGTTTGTTACCAATACATATTTCTGATTATTCGTAGATCTTTTCCATCAACATTGAGTCTCTCCAGTCTCTTCATGTCTTACGCGATCGAAAGCCTTGGTATAGTCAACAAAGCATAAATATAAATCCTTGTTTATCTCGATCGACCTCTCTATGATAGTTCTTAGGATGTATATGGCATTAATAGTTCCTTTCCCTTCGACAAATCCACACTGTTCATCTGCTATTTCTCTTTTGATTCTATTCCTTGTCCTCATCATGATTATACTTAATAGGATCTTGGTTACTTGACTCATCAAACTGATTGTGCAATGGAGTTCGCATTCTATAGCCCCTGTCTTCTTTGGAAATGCCATGAAAATTGATTTTGACATATCTTTGGGGATTTTCCAGTGTCATAAATTTCATTTAGGAGGACTGTTATTTTTTCTATACCGAATTCCTCCAGGGCTTCAATCATCTCTGTGGTAATGTTGTCTGGTCCTGGGGCTTTTCCTGGTTTCATCGTTTTCAATGCTGCTCTAACTTCATCTTTCATTAGGGGTGGTCCTTCAAAGTTCTTTCTTATAATGTGTTCTACGTTTCTGTCATCTTCAAAAAGGTCTTTAATGTACTCTCCCAATCTGTCTAATATTTTGTCTTTTTCGATGTGAAGCGTACCATCTTTCGATTTTAAGCAAACAGTTGATATGCATGTATTTTTCCTGTGGACAATTTCTTCAATTCGTCTGTACATATCCTGGGGATCCGTTTTGTGTTGGTCTTCTATTTCTTTGTATTTTGTTTTCAGCCAAGCTTCCTTAGCTTCATTGCACCTATTCCTGATTCCTTTGGTTATCTTCTTGTATATCTCCTCATTTTTCTTTGCCTTCCTCCGTTCCTCCATCAAACCTAAGATTTCTTTTGTCATCCAGTTCTTTTTTGCTTTTCTATCTACTACAGGGATTTCTTCACAAGTTTCATTTATCGAATTTATCAACTTTGTCCATTGTTCTTCACTGTCACCAACGTCTTTCAGAGCACTGAATTTGTTTTGGACATGTACATTAAATTTTTGACATAACTGTGCTTAAAACTGAATATGACGATAGAGGTCAGCAGTCTTAACATCAAAACCAGTAGAACTAAACTCAAAGCAAGTCAGTACATTCAAAGTCTTTATAGCATTTTTATAGAAGATGGAAGATTCAACGGAGAGATCGAAACCAGAATCCAGAAAACAAGCAACTTGTGAAACACCTTGACATTCCTGATCCAACAAAAGCCCAGCACGTTCAGTTCATCTTCACCCCATCCTCACAACCTGTGCGAAACAAGGACTTAGAAAACAAAATTACTCTCTGTGAGACGACCTGTTTATCGGGTGTCAACAAGACCAGACATGACTATTCCAGAAACGACACGGTTAGAGAAATGGTGGGAGCAACAACAATCCATCTTCATATTCGTCAGAAGAGAATCATATGAAGAATTAATTGATTGCCTTCCCATGACTCTCATGATGGTACAAGCAGACAGATAAAAGAAGGAAAGAAGAAAATGAACTAAACACATCCATCATCTTACGCGCTCTGAGGCAGGTTGAGAATGCCGGCAATGACTTGAGCTGTGGCGTCAATCCACTGAGTGGTGGTGTGCACGTTCAGTCCACCGGTACCGTTAGGTGCACAGCGACTGATCTGGGGTTCCATGTGGAAATGATACTGCCAGCCCACCTGGATAGTTCCTGTGATCTTGTGGGCGGACGCCGTGATGGCATCTAAAGAATTGATCCAGAAGACTAAGTTTCAGTTTGTTTAACTGTATTCCAGACCGGGTGTATAATCACATCGCTTACCATCATGTATGAAACTGTATAGTACCATGTACAGAAGACAAACTTTTTAAGCCGTACTCACGGACATAAGCACGCATGCGAGGACATATACACACAGACACACACAGACACACACGCACGCACACATACACACACAAACACAGACAGACAGACATACAGATATCCACACAGACAGACATACAGATATCCACACAGACAGACATACAGATATCCACACAGACAGACAGACAGATGGATAGACAGACACACACACACATACACACACACACACACACACACACACACACACACACACACACACACTCATCATGAGCACGTACATACATACATAATTATCCCAACCGGCCCATCCTCACACACATTTTGACAGACTTTAAGATCTAGACTAACTTACAAAGTACTGTGAAACTCAGACAGACAGACAGATAGATAGATAGATAAATAGATAGATAAATAAATAGATAGATAGATCGATAGATAGATAGATATAAATAATTAATAGTAAATAATATTAATGTTACCAAATTGAGGCAACTAATATGTGGTTTCTAAGAAGAATGTTGAGAGTTCCATGGACAGCAAAGAAAACAAACGAGACAGTCTTAAAGAAGGAAGACACAAGATCATTGTTGAAGGAGATCAGGAAAAGACAAGCAACATTTGTAGGACATATCATGAGGACAGGGGAATTAGAGCACCTGGTCACAACAGGAAAGCTGGAGGGAAAGAGAACACCAGATAGACCCAGGGAGAAAATATTGGACGGACATGCAGAGTGGCTGAAAAAAGAGAAGGTGGGAGATGTACTTGCAGCAAACAGGGGATAGATTCGTGTAGAGGGCCATGATCGCCAACGCCATGCGACAGGGCACATGATGATGAGGACTGATGCTAACAACAACAACAAACAACAACAACAAACAACAACAACAACAATAAAAAAAATGATGATGATGATGATGATGATAATTCCATTTTGTACGGCGTTGTCCTAGAAACTAATTTGGATTCACTTCACATTAGGCATTTTACAAGACACAAAGTGTATTTCATATACATGCACTAATACATCACGCACTACATACAAATCAAAATACACTGGTTTATACATGTGCACATATAACATATTTTTGCAAATGAATATATACATGTTTACAAATGAATATATACTACATACGTGATTGTCTGGTCAGTGTTGTTTATTTAGGTACTGTCCAGCATGCTCAAGTGTTTCATGTTGAAGGTTCAGTTATGAAGCACTAATACAACACTCAATACACAGAAACCTGAATACTTATATTTATACACTTGCACAAATGAATAGACACCACCAATGTTTATCTGCACGTATACTTATCCTTAAGGTCATTAATGTATACATACACGAATGAGTATACGATGCCAGATGACCAGTATTTAGATGTAACAGTACATATTGATGGATAAGCTAATGATGATACCAGAGTTAACACAGTTAACAAGAAACACCCGAGAGTGCTGCATTGGACATAGAACAACAATGCTCCACCACTGACCAATTACCTCCCAGCACTCGACGCCTCACAGTATCCATGTCACCATTCAAACAAGGTCTGTCCATGGGCTGCATGACCCATTCCGATCCAGTCATCAGTTACCTTGTTTACAAACCGAATGGTAAGTTGGTGGGATGACAAATCCCGGGGCAAATCCACACAACGAACGCACACTGGTCAGGTCCACCCCAGCTACCAGACCATGAGAGAATGAAAGAACTTTACTTTGGTGGATGAGCAACATAAATCAACAATAAAAAACCTCGGTGAACAGGTACTCGTTTACTGTGACGTAAAGCGTGGAAGCGCGAGTTCTAATAGTCTTATCAGTAATAGTGTTTTGTCACATAATCATTGCTGAAACATTTGTACTGTTACTCACCGTCAGGCTGGCCCACTACTTCAGGTTGGAAACTGGGCACGTCAAAGAAGGACCGTTGCTGGATGGCCTCTTGCATGTCAGTGATGGGCTTCTGGACGTCACTGTAGGTCACCTTGACCTGATCTGCTGCCAGGTCCGCTGTTTGAGGGTCGTCTGCCATAGAGATTGAAGACTGATCAAAACCGGTTATAATGATGATAAGGATGATAATGATGATAATGATGACGATGAGGAGAAGGAGGAGGAGTATGACGACGACAACGACGATGAGGATGATTGTGATGGTGATGATTATGTCAAGAAGAAGGAAGACGACGGCAGTGATGACGATGACGCGACGACGACGATGATGATGATCATGATGATCACGGCGACGACGACGATAATGATCCGAGTCACCGTCTGTTCTGCAGCCTGGGGTTCAACTGCCACAGTGACTGAAGATTGGTTATATTGGAATGGAGGATGATGATGATGATTATGATGATGATGATGATGAGTATGATGATGATAACGACGACAACGATAACGGTGATGAAAGCGATATGGTATGATGAGGATGATAATGATGAGGATGATGGCAATAATCATCATCCGTTCTACTATCATGTATGCTGTCTGGGGACCGTCTGCCATAGCGATGGAAATTCTGTTTGAATCAGAGATGATGATGATGATGATGATGGTGGTGGTGGTGGTGGTGGTGATGATGATGATGGTGGTGATGATGATGATGATGATGGTGATGATGATGACTAATTCTTTGGTAAACTTCTCTCAGTAAGCTGCGCACAGCTTTAATCTGTCATTGCCGATAATCGCTACACCCCAAAAAGTTGTACGGCCGAGGGTTGAACCCACAATCCTGCGTTATGAGCATGGTATTCTAACCACTGAGCTCATGGGGAATGTTAGCTCAGTTGGTTAAAGCAACGTGCTAATAACAAAAAGATTGTGAGTTCAACCATCGGGTGGACCACAGTTTTGGCCAGCTCATGGTTTAATGTGAAGGCTTAAGGCTTGTGCCATGTTCATTTGGGATTTTCTACGTTACGTGGTACCAAACGGACCTCATGGCAACCATCTTTCAAGGAAAAACAGTGGTAAAAGCGAAGAAATGCAGACCTCCAATCTCATACATAGAGAACATAATTTACATTTGTGGCCTAAATATTCAAGAAATTGTCCACAAAAGTCAAGACAGAGCGGCCTAGAAGGAGATGGTGGTGTCCAGGTGTGCAGCGGCCAACACCGAACCCGATGATGCTGACAAGTGAGACAGGTGAGACATGCTACCATCAGTAGATATGGAACAAATTCAGAGCGCAGAGACATTATCTGAAAAACTGAAACTGAAACTGAAACAAATGATGATGATGATGATGATAATGATGATGATGATGATGATGATGATGATGATGATAAGACGACCACAATGACGACGACGATGACGACAATGATGATAGAGATGATGATATGTAAGTCATCGTCGTCTGTTCTACCGCTTGGTCTGCTGACGGGGGGTATTCTGCCATAGCGATCGAAGATGTAATAAAATGAATGCTTATTGTGTGTGTGGTGGTGATGGGCAGTGGTGATGATGGTGGTGGTGGCGATAATACTCAGAACACACATTCAAATGCACTCTCGGTAACCGAAACACACACACACACACACACACACACACACACACACACACACACACACACACACACACACACACACACACACACACACACGCGCGCGCGCGCGCGCGCGCATACACGTATCACACACACAAAACAATAACAACAACGACAGAAAAAACAGCAGCAACAACAACAACAACAAATCTCACCAGCAACAATGATGCCCAAAGGCTGACCAGCGTACAGAATTTGACCACTGCACAGCAACTGAGCAAAGTCAAAAGCATCATTACAGGATCGTTTGTATATAAACAATTCTGATGATGATGATAAACAATACTACTTGTACTACTATCACCGCTGCTGCTGCTGCTGCTACTACTACTACTACTACTACTACTGAAAGCGGCAACATCAATAACAAGAAAACAACAACAATGAGAATGATATTAACAATAATCTTTATGGTAACGATAATAATAATAATAATAATAACAATAATAATAATAGCAATAACAACAACAATAATAATATATGTAATGATAATAATGATGATAAGGATGATGATGATAAGAATAATAACAAGAACAAGAAAAACCATCAGCATAACAACAACAACAACAATAACGATGCTGCTGCTGCTGCTGCTGCTGCTGCTGCTGCTGCTGCTACTGCTACTACTACTACAACTAATGATAATAATAATAATAATGATAATAATAATAATAATAACATAGTAACTTCATTTCAGTGGTGTAAACAGTCCATGGTATGTTGTACCTGACAGTTATCTTGTTAATTATGTTGGTTAGACTTCACGCTGACAACACCGAGATCTAACGGACAAAGGACAAACAAGCTAGAGAGAGAGAGAGAGAGAGAGAGAGAGAGAGAGAGAGAGAGAGAGAGAGAGAGAGAGAGAGAGAGACAGACAGACAGACAGACAGACAGACAGACAGACAGACAGATAGAGAGAAAATGATCAGAATAAACATTTAAATCAATTTCTCTGCCAAACTGTTTACAGGACCAGGCATCCTACTTTTCACCCAATTATACCACAATGCCAGGTCCACGGTCATGACATGACTGAACATTTCAATCAATTTCTATGTCAAAATGTATGTTGATCAGAATAAACATTTAAATCGATTTCTATGTCAAAATGAATGTTGATCAGAATAAACATTTAAACCAATTTCTATGTCAAAATGTATGTTGATCAGAATAAACATCTAAATCAATTTCTATATCAAAATGTATGTTGATCAGAATAAACATTTAAATCAATTTCTATGTCAAAATGTATGTTGATCAGAATAAACATTTAAACCAATTTCTATGTCAAAACGTATGTTGATCAGAATAAACATTTAAATCAATTTCTTGCCAAAATGTATGTTGATCAGAATAAACATTTAAATCAATTTCTGTGCCAAAATGTGTGTTGATAAGAATAAACATTTCAATCAATTTCTATGTCAAAATGTGTGTTGATCAGGATAAACATTTAAATCAATTTCTCTGCCAAAATGCATGGCTATCAGAATAAACATTCAAATCAATTGCTATGTCGAGATGTATGTTGATCAAAATAAACATCTAAATCAATTTCTGTGCCAAAATGTATGCTCATCAGAATAAACATTTAAATCAATTTCTTGCCAAAATGTATGTTGATCATGATAAAGATTTATATCAATTTTGTATGCCAAATGCATGGCTATCAGAATAAACATTCAAATCAATTGCTATGTCAAGATGTATGTTGATCAGAATAAACATTTAAATCAATTTCTATGCCAAATGCATGGTTATCGGTATAAAGATTTAATCAATTTCTTGCCAAAGTGTATGTTGATCAGAATAAACATTTAAACAATTTCTATGTCAAAATGTATTTTAGATCAGAATAAACATTTAAACCAATTTCTATGCCAAAGTTGTGTTGATCAGAATAAACATTCAAATCAATTTTCTATGCCAAAATTGTATGTTGATCAGAATAAACATTTAAATCAATTTGCTATGTCAAGATGTATGTTGATCAGAATGAACATTTAAATCAAGTTTTATGCAAAATGTATGTTGATCAGAATAAAACATTTAAATCAATTTCTATGCCAACATGTATGTTGATCAGAATAAACTTTCAGATCAATTGCTATATCAAGATGTATGTTGATCAGAATAAACATTTAAATCAATTTCTGTGCCAAAATGTATGTTGATCAGAATAAAATTTAAATCAATTTCTTGCCAAAATGTATGTTGATCATGATAAAGATTTATATCAATTTCTTATGCCAAATGCATGGCTATCAGAATAAACATTCAAATCAATTGCTATGTCAAGATGTATGTTGATCAGAATAAACATTTAAATCAATTTCTATGCCAAATGCATGGTTATCGGTATAAAGATTTAATCAATTTCTTGCCAAAATGTATGTTGATCAGAATAAACATTTAAACCAATTTCTATGTCAAAATGTATGTAGATCAGAATAAACATTTAAACCAATTTCTATGCCAAAGTGTGTGTTGATCAGAATAAACATTCAAATCAATTTCTATGTCAAAATGTATGTTGATCAGAATGAACATTTAAATCAATTTTATGCCAAAATGTATGTTGATCAGAATAAACATTTAAATCAATTGCTATGTCAAGATGTATGTTGATCAGAATGAACATTTAAATCAAGTTTTATGCCAAAATGTATGTGATCAGAATAAACATTTAAATCAATTTCTATGCCAACATGTATGTTGATCAGATAAAACTTTCAGATCAATTGCTATCAAGATGTATGTTGATCAGAATAAACATTTAAATCAATTTCTGTGCCAAAATGTATGTTGATCAGAATAAACATTTAAATCAATTTCTATGTCAAAATGTGTGTGATCAGAATAAACAATTAAACAATTTCTACGCCAAAATGTATGTTGATCAGAAAAACATTTAAATCAATTTCTATGCCAAACTGCATGGCTATCAGAATAAACATTCAAATCAATTGCTATGTCAAGATGTATGTTGATCAGAATAAACATTTAAATCAATTTCTGTGCCAAAATGTATGTTGATCAGAATAAACATTTAAATCAATTTCTATGCATGGTTATCAGAATAAAGATTTAAATCAATTTCTTGCCAAAATGTATGTAGATCAGAATAAACATTCAAACCAATTTCTATGCCAAAATGTGTGTTGATCAGAATAAACATTTAAATCAAATTCTATGTCAAAATGTATGTTGATCAGAATAAACATTTATATCAATTTCTATGCCAAAATGTTTGTTGATGAGAATGAACATTTAAATGAATTTCTATGTCAAAATGTATGCTGATCAGAATAAACATTTAAATCAATTTCTATGCCAAAATGTATATTGTAAAGACAATGTCCAGAACAAGTATAATTTAATATGTATGAGTATGATTTTAGAAATTGACAACAATGACAGCAACAACAACACCACCATCACAACCATCACCACCACCAACAACCACACCAGTAGCAAGTATTTGTAAAACAAAAACAAAAAACGTCTAGTGGATGATATGACAATGAGGGACTGAGGTTGCCTGTCTCCCAATTTATGTCTTTAGTCTTACCTCTTCCTGCGATGTATGTAACATGTATGACTCTGTTGTGCTGTTTAATCACTTGAATTCACACTGAGTTTTGATTTACAAGAAGATTGATGGAAAACAAACAAACAAACAAACAAACAAACAAACAAACAAAACAAACAAATGATGAAAATTCTGGTGAACAATAGGATAGTGTGAGTTCGAGATTGCTTCTCTCTGTTTATATTTGTGTTCTCACCTCTTCCACTTTTGCAATGTATATAATGTGTAAATGCTTATCTGAACTGCATTGTTAATTACTTGTATTCAAAATGAGCATGATTTTTAAAAAGTTGATAACAAAAATGGCTTGCTTATATGAAAATGTCTACTGAATGATACGGACAGTGAGCGACTGGGCAAGTTGCCTGTCTCCTTATTCATGTCTGTGGTCTTACCTCTTCCACTGCTGCTTTGGGTAAATTCATGCCGAAGGCGTTCCGTCCGTGTGCATGGATGTTTGAAGCCTTCATGAACTTCATGTTCTGTTTATGACCGAAAACGATACATGAATAAATAGACTTAATAAATGACCATTATGAACCAACCCATCAAAAAGGTCACACTCTTGACTGGATCATTTCTCGTGATCACCACAAATCAGCTACTGACAATTGCTTAGTTCTTTCTACCCGTCTAACTTCAGCCCTTCCATCTGACCACTCTGCAATTCTCTGTTCTCTTGACATTTCTCCTCCTTCGCGTACCACGCGCACAGTGCTCGACGCAATCTCAAATCTATCGACCTCTCCACTTTTTCATCTGATGCTTCCCGTCTCCTTTCCGAAAAGTCACATAACCTTGCCGATGAATTCTATACTACTCGGAGCAGAGCGCCGCTGGCACAAATCCAAACTCACTGTTCATAGGCAACTTTTCCAAGCCTCAAGAACAAAAGTATCCACCCTCATCGCATCTGCAAAAACAAGATTTTTCCAAACCAAAATCCTGAATGCCATCCTTCTTCAAAAGAACTCTTTACAACCATGAATCATCTCCTTGGCACACGAAAAGATTTACCTCTCCCAACAAAACACAATAATAAAGAACTCCCATCTGTATTCTCCAAGTATTTTACCACCAAAATACAAAACTCTTCGTGACAAGCTTGATAGGACACCCTGTCAACCATGCCCACCTGACCCTTCCTTCTCTGGCACACCTTTTACTACATTTACCCCAGTCTCACAAGAAGAAATTCTCAACACAATCAGATCCATGTCGTTCAAAACCTGCGAATTGGATCCTCTTCCAGGTTCTCTCTACTCCAACTGTCTCCCTACTCTCCTCCCATTCATCACTGACATCATCAACACTTCTCTTCAAACTGGAAATCTCCCGGATTCTTTTAAGTCTGCTATCGTTCACCCTCTCCTCAAGAAATACAATTTAGACCCAAATGAACTGAAAAACTACCGGCCTATCTCTAATCTCTCTTTCTTGTCAAAACTCCTTGAAAAAGTTGTCCTCAACCAGCTGAACTCTCACCTGTCTGCCAACAATCTCCTCAATCCTTTCCAATCAGCCTACCGCCAGTGCCATAGCACTGAAACTGCCCTACTACACATTCTCAACAATCTCCTCCTTGCAACTGATACTGGCAAAGTCTCTCTCCTCACACTCCTCGATCTGTCTGCAGCCTTTGATACCATTGATCATGGTATTCTCCTTTCTAGACTCCATCATACTTTTGGCATCTCTGACACTGCTCTCTCCTGGTTCACTTCATATCTATCAAACAGAAAAAAACTGTTCTCATCAATGGCATTTATTCTCAACCTGCATACCTGACCTGTGGTGTTCCACAAGGATCTGTCCTTGGCCCTGTTCTTTTCACTCTTTACACCTCCCCCCTGTCCACTATCATCAACTCCCACTATATAAAACACCACCTCTACGCTGATGACACCCAACTTCAAGACAGTGACTCACCTGACAATATACAGTGCCTCTTGACTCGCACCACTGAGTGCTACTCGGACATTATGAACTGGATGACATACAATAAACTCCAGCTTAATGACGACAAGACGGAAGCTATCCTCATTGGCACCCGTCAGAAACTTTCTCAGCTGCCCCCTCTTTCTCTCTCATTATGTAACACATCAGTCCCAATTTCTGACTCAGTGTCTGCCTTGACTCTACCCTCTCCATGAACAACTTTGTTTCTCAAACTGCCAGATCTTGCTACTATCACCTTCATCGTACAAGCCTGATCAGGAAGTATCTCTCTGTTGAAACAACTGCAAAACTCGATCTGTCCTTCATAATGTCTCGCATTGACTATTGCAATTCACTCCTGTCTGGTCTTCCTGCCTCCACCATCCACATCCTACAGCGAATTCAAAACAATGCTGCACGCCTTGTACTCAAAAAGAAAAAAGCTGACCACATATCTCCTCTCCTGGCACAACTTCACTGGCTCCCTGTATCAAAGCGCATACAGTACAAACTAGACACCATGTGCTACAAAAGCCTCAATAACACAGCCCCCGATTACCTGTCAAGCCTACTTGAGATCTATGTTCCCTCACGTACCCTCCGCTCTGCCTCCGATCCTCTGACTTTTCGCTTTCCACGCACTAAGCTCAATACCTACGGTCCACGAGCCTTCTCTGTTTCTGGTCCACTCTCCTGGAACAAACTTCCTCTCTCAGTCCGTCAGCAACCTACTTTTGTCTCCTTCAAGTCCGCTCTCAAAACTCACCTTTTCTCCTCTGCATGAAATCCTGACCTCACTCATCCCCCTTTGTAGCCTGTCTCCGCTCGGAGTGGAATCACATTGTAATATATATTTGTATATAATATGCTCTCCATAATTTCCATTGCTTTTATTCTTTTTCCCCATTTATAGCCATGTGTGAGTGTGTGTGTGTGTGCGTGTGTGTGCGCGCGTGCGTATGTGTATGTTCAGCGCTTAGATTTGATTTCTATCAAGATTTTGCGCTATATAAATATTGTAATTATTATGCACATACACTCGTACTCGTACGAACACGCTTATTCACGCCCGCCTATGCACCCACACAGACGAGAAAAAGTGAGAGTGAGAGGGAAGGAGAGAGAGAGAGAGAGGGAGAGAGAGAAAGAGAGAGAGAGAGAGAGAGAGGAGAGAGAGAGACAGACAGACAGACAGAGACGGAGAGAAACAGAGACAGAGGAGAGAGAGAGACAGAGAGAGAGACAGAAAGAGAGACAGAGGAGAGAGAGAGAGAGAGAGAGAGAGAGAGAGAGAGAGAGAGGAGAGAGAGAGACAGATAGAGAGAGAGAGAATATACTCAGAACATACCTATGTTAAGCATCATTACTTGTCTGAATGACAAGACAAGACAGGCACATCAGTTTAGTACAAACCAACAATACCAGCAAACAAAAGACCAACGAATGAACCAGCCAAATGACTTACCAACTGACCAGAAAGAACCTCAATGAACAAGTCAACCAATTAGCAACAGCTAACAAACCAACGAACGAACCAACCAGCCAGCCGACCAACCGAGTAGCGAACCATCCAATCGACCAACCATCAACTCACCAATCCATCCCACAAACTACCAACTGAGAAACCAACCAACCAGCGTATGTCTAGTCAATCTGTTTCTTTGTTGTCTTTAATTCATGTACCCTGGACAAAGGCCAGTTGATCGAAAAAATGTGACTGTTGTTTCGTTAATTTTATACTTGTTCTCTTTCTATGTTAATAATGTGTTTCTGATTTCTGTTCGCTTGGACTCTGGTAGTCATTGTGATTCATTTTATGTATTACACTTGTCACAGGTTACCCTACCTCTTTCATTGCTTGATATTATCACAGATATTAGTTTTCAGTTAACAAGAAACACACGAGGGTGTGGATGGGACCCAGAGCACCAGTGCCCGCCACCCTCTTGACAAGCACCTCCCAAGCTCTCGATTCCACCCGACAGCCACCTCACCAAGCAAAGGGGGGCCGTCCATGCGCCGCATGACCCACTCGGACCCAGCCATCAGCCACCTTGTTTACAAACCGAATGGCAAAATGGGGAGATGACAAACTCCGGGGCACAGCCACACAACGTGTATCAACCAGGTGCAGCCCAGCCCCCGGACCAAGAGAGAATGGAAGAGCCCTCCCTCGCCCCACCCCGGTCGCCATCTCTCTCTGGGCAGCCCGCCCTGCCATCAGTCCCCCCCCTCCCCTAACTATAGTCTCGACAGCCAGAAGCTCCCAATATTGCCTTACTTCAACCACAGGGATTGTTTGAACAGCCCCGGAAAGTAGCCAGGCATGGTGCTCCAGACACAGCCCATTTTGCTGTTCAGCAATGTCTGGCATGCCCCGAAAGGGATCCCAAGTTTGCTGTCTTTCCGAGCAGCCAGCAGGTCTTTCCCTGCGGTCATCAGGTCCGATTCCCTGAGCATAGATTGGATCCTGTGTCAACATCAATATCAATTCCAACTTGTTTTTGTCGGATCATTGCCTATCTACCTGAGTGCATGGCAGTGAGACCTGGTGCTATATAGTGTCGCTCATCTACAGGAAAGTCATGCATGTACTAAAGCAACAACTGTCCAGGTGTTGTAATCATCATAGCAGGTTTGCCAGGGAGGAGGCCACTTGGAAACAGCTTCTCCTACATTACACTGCTCGTAACAACAGCTTTTTCGTGATATTCCCCATTCTCACAGAGTTTTTGTATGTCATGACACGACGGGGCATCTGATGTCATAACTGGGTAAAATGGAGGATGTCTGGCAGTGCAAACGTGCAGCATACGTGGCCCAGCGTTATGTGGATATGCCCTGAAGCCCACGAACCAGTCCCCGTGTGTGGACAAATACAAGGACTGGACGTCACATCGGAGGACCAGGTTGATGAAGATTAATTCTAAACGGCTGTGACGACGGATGATGATGGACAGACCCAGGTGGAACCCATTGCCTTGAGAACATCTTCAGAAGAAGAGAAGACTAAAAGGCAAACCCTACACAGATCAGGAGTGGACCCCCTAAGGCAGGATGGATGGCGTATCACTTCACTTTATGGCAGCTCCTGCAGCCAAGCTAATGCCAAATGTACTGCAGTGCATTCTTTACACCACTTCTTTTGAGCATCTTCACCTTCACGGCATCAAAAACAACCAGCTATCCATGATATCTCTCCTAACGGCAGTCGACAGGACAAGTTGCATATGTAACATGTACACCTCAACTGCGTTGTTTAAATACTTGTATTCAAAATGATAATGATTTCAAAATATGACAAGAAAATAATTGACAATAAAAATGTTGTCAGTGACAGCACAGTGTCTGACAGAGCAAGTTGCCTGACTCCCTATCTACTCTTGTTGTCTTACCTCTTCCATTGCTGCACCGGACACTCTGATGGCGAAGTTGTTCTTTCCTCCTGCAGGGATGTCTGAAGCCTTGATGAACTTGTGAACCCCTTTCATGTTCTGTTCATGACAAAAAAATCAATAAATAAACAAACAACAAACAAACAAACAAACAAACAAATTAACAAACAAACATATTAAGCATTTAGCCAGTTAATTAACCAATTAACTAGCTACCCAATCAACTAACCAACTGATCAATCAAAGAATAACCACCACCACCCCAAAACAAACAAACAAACAAACAAAAAACAATCAACCAAGTGCTGTATAATTATAATGATTGTTTAAACAAACTGAACCAGACAATCTTTTTTATAATCTGTTCTCAGAAATTTAATCAGTTATTAATCAGTGCCCTGATCAATCCATTTCTCTGTCAATCTATCTCTCTATCTCTCTCTCTGTCCCCCTCTCCCTCACTCACTCTTTTTTCCCTATCCCTCTTCTCTCTCAATCTCCTTCTCACTCTCTTTATTTAAAATGCTTTTAATGTTTGATTTTCACCTATGCAAATTCACTGTTGCTTTTACACTCAGCATCTGAGATCTCACTGATTAGATGAATACTAACATACAGGGGGGTGCAAAAGTAGGTATACCGTAAGTATCACATCATTAAAATAATGCTTAATTCCGCTCACGATTAGAGGAGTGTGTGAATACTGACGGCAAGCAGTTTGAGTATCTGAGGGATTAATTTTAAGGCTGTGCTTGTTATTACATGTATATGCAATATTCGAAAAAGTCCAGGAGATAATACCAAAAATCAAATTGACTACATCCTGATCAACAAAAGATTTAGAAATTCTTTACTGTCAGCAAAAGCACTACCAGGCGCAGACTGCAACAGTGACCACAATACTGTAGTGGGAAGGTTCAGGCTGACATTGAGGAAAAGGAAACAGACCAAAAGCAACATCAAACTAAACCTTGGACTCTTAAAGTCAGATGAAATGATACGTCAAAAATTTAATGTACATGTTCAAAACAAATTCAGTGCTCTGGAAGACGTTGGTGTGAGGAACAATGGACAAAGTTGAGAAGTTCTATAAATGAAGCTTGTGAAGAAATCCCTAAGGCAGATAGAAAAGCAAGAAAGAGCTGGATGACTAATGAAATTTTGGGCCTGATGGAGGAAAGGAGGAAGGCAAAGAGAAACGAGGAGATATACAGGAAGATAAACAAAGAAATCAGGAATAGGTGCAATGAAGCTAAGGAAGCTTGGCTGAACACACAATGCAAAGAGACAGAAGAACGACACAAAATGGATCCTCAGGGTATGTACAGACGAATTGAAGAAATTGTCCACAGGAAAAATACATGCACATCAACCCCCCCCCCCCCCCTCTGCAGCCTGTCTCCGCTCGGAGGGGAATCACATGGTTATAATATATAATTGTATATGCTATGCTCTCTATAATTTTCCATTGCTTTTATTCTTGCTTTTATTGCTTTTATTCTTTTTCCCCATTTATAGCCATGCTGGTGTGTGTGTGTGTGTGTGTGTGTGTGTGTGTGTGTGGTGTGTGTGTGTGTGTGCGTGCGTGTGTGTGCGTGCGTGCGTGCGTGCGTGCTTGCGTGTGTGTCTGCTTCAGCGCTTAGATTTTATTTTATCAAGATTTTGCGCTATATAAATATTGTAATTATTATAACTGGTTGCTTAAAATCGAAAGATGGCACGCTTATCATGGAAAAAGACAATATATTAGACAGATGGGGAGAGTACATTAAACACCTTTTTGAGGATGACAGAAACGAAGAACACATTATAAAAAAGAATTTTGAAGGACCACCCATAATGAAAGATGAAGTTAGAGCAGCACTGAAAAAGATGAAACCAGGAAAAGCCCCAGGACCAGACAACATTACTACAGAGATGATTGAAGCCCTGGAGGAATTTGGCATAGAAAAAATAAGTCCTCCTAAATGAAATTTATGACACTGGAAAAATCCCCAAAGATATGTCAAAATCAATTTTCATTGCACTTCCAAAAAAGACAGGGCTATAGAATGCGAACTCCATCGCACAATCAGTTTGATGAGTCATGTAACAAAAATCCTGTTAAGACTAATCATGATGAGGACAAGGAATAGAATCAAAAGAGAAATAACAGAAGAACCGTGTGGATTTGTGGAAGGGAAAGGAACTATTAATGCCATATACATCCTAAGAACTATCATAGAGAGGTCAATTGAGATGAATAAGGATTTGTATTTATGCTTTGTTGACTATACCAAGGCTTTCGATCGGGTACAACATGATGAATTGATCAACCAACTGGAGAGACTCAATGTTGATGGAAAAGATCTACGAATAATCAGAAATATGTACTGGGAACAAACAGCTGCAATGAGAATAGAAAACAATATAAGCTCTTTTCAAAACATCGAAAGAGGAGTCAGACAGGGTTGTGTTTTGTCACCAGATCTGTTTTCGCTATATAGCGAAAACATCATGAGAAACCTAGAAGAAGACCCTGGATTAAAGGTTGGAGGGAAAATGATAAACAACATTCGGTACGCAGATGACACCGTGCTAATTGCAGAAAATGAAAGGGACCTACAAAACCTTGTGAATATACTAGAAACAGAAAGCAAAGGTAAGGGGTTGGAACTAAACAGCAGGAAGACTGAAGTCATGGTGATCAGTAAAAAACATGAAATCCCCTCATGCAAAATAACAGCAAATGGCACAACCTTGACACAGGTTAATAAGTTCAAATACCTGGGAACGGTCATTTCATCAGACGGCAGATGCACATCGAAAATAGCTGGCAGAATCGGCCAAACCAAAACAGCATTCAAGATGACAAGCATTCTTACCAACAAATGCCTATCAATTAACATCAGAAAGAGAGTCCGTGAATGTTATATGGAACCAATACTGTTGTACGGATGCGAGGCATGGACAGTCAGCAAGCAAAGCCAGAGCAGGATCGAGGCAGCCGAGATGTGGTTTCTCAGAAGAATGTTGAGAGTTCCACAGACAGCAAAGAAAACAAACGAGAGAGTCTTGATGGAGGCAGACACAAGTAGATCACTCATAAGGAAGATTAGGAAAAGACAAGCAAGGAAAAAACAAGCAACATTTATAGGCCATTTTATGAGGAAGGGGGATTTGGAGCACCTGGTCACAACGGGAAAGCTGGAGGGAAAGAGAGCACCAGGTAGACCCAGGGAGAGAATGCTGGACGGATTTGCAGAGTGGCTGGGGATGAGGAGGGTGGGGGAGATGCTGGGGGAAACGAGAGATAGAGATGGTTGGAAGTCCATGGTCGCCAACGCCATGCGGCAGGGCACCTGATGATGATGATGATGCAATATTCATTTGTTTGTATAATAAAGGCAATGAGTATTGTACGCGTTTTCTTTTTTCATAACTGTATACCTACTTTTGCACCCCCCTGTATATTAGTTTCATGGTAATACATAAAGGCAACAACAATGTAAACAAAGCATAACCCATCAACCAGATCGTAGAAAGGAATATTACATCATCATCAGTGACAACACAAAGAAAGACCAAAGCTTCAAAACTTTCAACAACTTCAAAACACATAATTACTCATGGATTGTAGCATTATATCTCACTGGGCATTACAGCCAGTCCTTGTTACTATACACAGTTGGACAGACAGACCAGATCGCCTTTAATACAGTGTAGGTGATGATAATGATAATGATACGGTCATCATCATCATCATCGCGTGCCCTGCCGCATGGCGTTGGCGATCATGGTTTCTTCACAAGAATCTATTCCTTGTCGGTGCTAGTACATCTCCCATCCCCTCTGTCTTCATCCACCCTGCAAGTCCGTCCAAAATTTTCTCCCTGGGTCTACCTGGTGTTCTCTTTCCCTCCAGCTTTCCTGTTGTGACCAGGTGTTCTAATTCCTTTTCTCATAAAATGTCTTATAAATGCTGCTTGTCTTTTCTTAATCTTCTTTATTAATGATCTTCTTGTGTCTGCCTCCTTCAAGACTGTCTCGTTTGTTTTCTTTGCTGTCCATGGAACTCTCAACGTTCTTCTTAGAAACCACATTTCAGTTGCCTCAATTTTGCTCTGACTTTGCATGTTGACAACGGTTTTCAACGGTAGAAGATTTTTTTTCAAAATTGCAGTTGCTTGCACCCCTGGCATGACTTACAGGATATTTAACGTGCATGTTTGCTATTCTGCATGCATATACACACGAAGTGGATTAGTGGGTCTGCATACCTGTTGACCAGCGAGGCTGTAAAAATCCCCACCCTTTACCCACCAGGTGGACTTATCACGAGACTAACCAAGGCAGCAGATGGGTCCATCGAGGCCAGCTTGGCGTTACCCTTGTCACTGAGAACGAAGGAGGCGAACAACTCTCCTTGACACACAGGTAGGTCATCCAGATACTTTGTCTCCCCTGTCACCTGTAAGATAATGAGCACTGAACAATTTATTCTTTTGCCCCTTTTGGGAGATGAAGGAAGCACCAACAATAAAGTGTATAGAAGATCAAGGAACCAATGCACGATCAAAGAAAGAGAAGAAGAAGAAGAAGAAGAAGAAGAAGAAGAAGAAGAAGAAGAAGAAGAAGAAGAAGAAGAAGAAGAAGAAGAAGAAGAAGAAGAAGAAGAAGAAGAAGAAGAAAGAAGAAGAAGAAGAAGAAGAAAGAGAGAAGAAGAAAAGAAGAAACAGACATCAACTGTAAACAACTTTGTACCATGAAAAAAGAAATTAGCCGATTTCAGCGTTACACACGCAGGACTCTTGTGGGATATCACGGTATACAAAAAGTTCAGTTCAGTTCAGTCACCACCGCATGTTCCGACATATCAGGCAGTCAGTGCTGTTCATTTGGACCGGTCAGCAGTCCGAACCTTACGTCACTCCAGCTCTTGTGAACTCGTTGAAGATCTTTCAGGGTGAATTGTTGTCCCTCTTTCGTTCTCCTGTGGAATCACCATAGCACTTCCTTGGCCAGTCTTTGTAGGAAGGAGCCTTGACACATAGTCAAACCATTTCAAGCGCTGTTTGTAGATCTCTCTGGGAACTGGAGATTGATTGGAGCGCTATGTGATTTCGTCATTGATTATGAAGTAGTAACAATGACGACGACGACGATGATGATGTTAATAATGATGATGATGATAACAACAACAACAATATGATAATGATGATAATAATAATAATTATAATATTTACAATAATAATAATAATAGTAATAATAAAACTAATGATGATAATAATAATAATAATAATAAATAATAATAATAATAATAATAATAATAATAATAATAATATAAAATTAATCATTTCATTATATAGGGCAAATAGTCCATGTCAGAAGGAATGCTCGTTGCACTCTACAAGTCACTCCTTTTGATGTATCCATTTTTTTAAGCAGGTGGAATCAAAGGCATCAAGTTTTTTTTCTCAAAGTTGGATTTAAAGTAACAGTTGACGCAGCCTTAGAGCAAAGGTGAACAGGGCGTTGTAGTTGTAAAACTGAATTTTGTTTTCTAAAAATTTTTTTTTATATATTCCTCCTATTTGCCCGGAGTTTGGCCAGATGTTTGAAGGCTGCTAATACTTGACCTGTTTTGTACATGATTTCTTGGTCTACATCACACTGGTTGTTCATTGCTCTATCCAGGTACGTGAAGTCATCAACAATTTTTATTTTGTTTTGACCTGTGAAAGCGCCAGTTAGTGACTGGTGATCGCCAGGCAGCATGTTCTTTGTCTCTTTCTAGCTGACTGCAAAATGTAATTCTCTAGCACACTCAGCGATGGCTTCTACGAGCTCTTAAAGACTCTCAGTGTTATCTACTAAGGCTCTGTATCATCATCAGAGTCAATGTCAGAAGTTTACCTCCAGTAGATGCTATGATTTTCAATAGCTTTCTTGAGAACCTGGTCATAAGCAACAACGAACAAGATTTGGGACAGAATACATGTACAACCGTGGTAAACGCCAGTGAGGACTTGAAAACAGACACCGTAGCCATCCGTTCTGCATCAGCATCAACGAGAATTGTTCTAGATGGTTTCTATTGCTTTGATAACAATCTCATTTACGCCATATGAGACCGAAAAGGTGCGTGAATGGTGTTAAACGCCTTGCTTAAGTCGATGAAACGCACTCATTGAGGGGATTTGAAATTCCTGGTATTTCTGTCATGTGTCGGACAGTAAAGATCTGATCTGCTCAGAATCGGCTTGGTACGAAACCTGCTGTTTTTCACATAGCTGACGGTCGACTCGACTACACTTATAGTCTAAACAGTCTGACAAAGAAACAAAGACAGAAAAGACACAGAGGTCAGACAGATGGAACTCAAATTTGACTAATTCTGAAGGACAGGTTCTTACTCACGTGCGTGCGTGCGTTAGTTGTTTGTATGGGTGTGAGGGTGCGTGCGTTTCTATGCGTGTGCGTGTGCGGTGTGCGTGTGTGTGTTTGTGTGTGTGTGTGTGTGTGTGTGTGTGTGTGTGTGTGTGTGTGTGTGTGTGCACGCACGCGTGCGCGTGTATGAGTAAGAATGTGTGTGTTCTTGTGTGTTTGTATGTGTGTATGAGTGCGTGCATATTTGTATGTGTGTATGAGTGCGTGAATATTTGTGTGTGTGTATGTCTGTGTCTGTGTGAGTGTTTTTTTAAAATTTGTTTGTGTATGTGTTTGTATATATATATATATATATATATATATATATATATATATATATATATATATGTGTGTGTGTGTGTGTGTGTGTGTGTGTGTGTGAGAGGAGAGAGAGAGAGAGAGAGAGGAGTGTGTGTGTGTGTGTGTGTGTGTGTGAATGAATGTGGATGCATGTGTATGCATGTGTGTGCATCAGCACATGCAAATACAAATGCGTGTGTGTGAGTACAAGCGTACGAGCCTATGCATATATGTGTGAACAGTGTGTTCTTTGGCTTATGTGTGTGTGTGTAGCACCTGACCTGGTAAGCCGCTTCCAGCTTGGTCATTGGCTCGGTGAGGGGCCATTCGTCTTTGCGGGATCCGTAGGACTGGAAGGCAGTAGACACAGGTCGGTAGAGGTTTACCGAGCCACTATGGAATCTCTCTGCTGCCTTGGTGGAACACACACCCAGTACATACTGCACATGGAAGGCCAAAAATATATTGATTTGATGAAGTGATTCGCTTATTGTCTCTATCTATTTGTTTATTTTATTTATTTATATTTACATTTATTTATTTATTCATTTATTTATCTATTTGTTATTTGCCTGTTTCATCGATCTATCGATCTATCTATCTATCTATCTATCTATCTATCTATCTATCTATCTATCTATCTATCTATCTATCTATCTATCTATCTTTTATCTATCTATCTATTTATCTGTCTATCTATTTATCTATCTTTTATCTATCTATCTATCTATCTATTTATCTGTCTATCTATCTATCTATCTATCTATCTATCTATCTATCTATCTATCTATCTATTCATCTATCTATCTACAATTCATTCATTCATACATTCATTCATTCATTCATTCATTCATTTATTCGTTCATTCATTCATTCATTCATTCATTCATTCATTCATTCATTCATTCATTCATTCATCCATTCATTCGTTCGTTCGTTCGTTCTTTCGTTCGTTCATTCATTAATTTGTTTGGTTATTCTTTCGTCCGCTTATTCATTTATTCCTTCTTTCATTATTCGTTCGTGTTATATTATTTAAGTGTTTAGTTACGGAACCACATTTTTCACATATTTGTCTGTTTAATAATTAGTACATTATATCGTCTCTCCGACGAGTTTATCTATATTTTGTCCCTCTGTCTGTTTTCTCATTTTTTTTGTTCAGTGTCTGTTTGTTGTTACATGCAAAAGGACATTGTAGACTGTGGAGAAAAATTAAAAAGAAACAAGAAGTTTGAGGAAAAGAACTGTGACAGTCAGTGACTAGCCTTGTAGAAAAGGGCACAGGCCAGGTTGTGTCTGTACTGAGGGCTGGCCAGGGCAGGGTCACTCATGGGCTTCAGCTCCTGAGCTAACGTGTTCATGGCACCTGGAAATACATGGGTAGATAAACACATTGATAAGTAAAAGTACTAGATAGGTAAAACTTCAGACTACTCTTTTAAAGTCAAACATCATCATCATCATCATCATCATCATCATCATCATCATCATCATCATCATCAACTGCCCTGCCACATGGCGTTGGCGATCATGGCCCTCCATATGAATCTATTCCTTGTCGCTGCAAGTACATCTTCCACCCTCTCCGTCCTCAGCCACCCTACAAGTCGTCCAATATTTTCTTCCTGGGTCTGCCTGGTGTTCTCTTTCCTTCCATCTTTCCTGTTGTGATCGGGTGCTCTAATTCCCCTTTCCTCATAAATTGTCCTATAAATGTTGCTTGTCTTTTCCTAATCTTATTTATCAATGATCTTGTGTCTGCCTCCATCAAGACTGTCTCGTTTGTTTTCTTAAATGTCCATGGAACTCTCAACATTCTTCTTAGAAACCACATATGTCAAACTCATACATTTAACATTTAAACAGGCCTTTACCATCGATGATCAGAATATCAGTCTGATAACGCAGAGGTCGTGGATTGAATCCTCAGTAAGGTCATTGGTTTACAGGGGCTGGCTGGCTCTTTGGTACAGCGTGGCCTCCAGATGTCATGTTTCCGTTCAATCCTTGGCTTATTCACTGCCCATCCTAATGCCAATCATTCTGGGGATGTTAGTATTCCATAGGTCCCAATCCCCTCAATATTCCAAGACCAACTTTGCCTGCGTATAGAGTTTTGCGCAGGCTCAAGGTGTTTGCCAGATGACTGCTGGCAGATGTGGATGGAGTGCATATGGAAATATCTGAGTGCAATGGCTCCATTTTGAACAATCTCCAAACTGCAGACTTCCATTTCAGATAGGAGTGAAAAATGGGAATGAAATCTTTGTATCTCAAAGCAAACAATTCTTTTTAAGAATGTGATATAAAATGTTGGGTATGCGTTTTGGAATTGCTTACATCTTGCTGTTCGGGGGAGCATTTCAGATATTAAGATTAAGAGGAAGGCGCTAATTCAGCTTTTTGAAGTGTCCCGTTCATAACGGTAACATAAAACGATCATCATCATCATCAGGTGCCCTGCCGCACGGCGATGGCGATCATGGACTTCCATCTGTCTCTATCTCTTGTTGCCCCAAGCATCTCCTCCACCCTCCTCGTCTTCAGCCACTCCGCATGTCCGTCTAGCATTTTCTCCCTGGGTCTACCTGGTGCTCTCTTTCCCTCCAGCTTTCCCGTTGTGACCAGGTGCTCCAATCCCCCTTCCTCATAAAATGGCCTATAAATGTTGCCTGTCTTTTCCTAATCTTCCTTATGAATGATCTACTTTTGTCTGCCTCCATCAAGACTGTCTCGTTTGTTTTCTTTGCTGTCTGTGGAACTCTCAACATTATTCTTAGAAAGCACATCTCGGCTGCCTCATTCTTGTTCTGGCTTTGCTTGTTGACTGTCCACGCCTCACATCCGTACAACAGTATTGGTTTTATATAACATTCAAGAAATCTCTTTCTGATGTTAATTGATAGGCATTTGTTGGTAAGAATGCTTGTCATCTTCTTGAATGTTGTTTTGGTCGATTCTGCCGGTTATTTCTGATGTGCATCTGCCGTCTCATGAAATGATCGTTCCCAGGTATTTGAACTTATTAACCTGTGTCAAGGTTGTGCCATTTGCTGTTATTTTGCATGAGGGGATTTCATGTTTTTTTTAATGATCACCGTGACTTCAGTCTTCCTGCTGTTCAGTCCCAACCCCTTACCTTTGCTTTCTACTTTGAGTATATTCTCAAGGTTTTGTAGGTCCCTTTCATTTTCTGCAATTAGCACGGTGTCATCTGCGTATCGAATGTTATCATTTTCCCTCCAACCTTTAATCCAGGGTCTTCTTCTAGGTTTCTCATGATGTTTTCGCTGTAAAGTGAAAACAGATCTGGTGACAAAACACAACCCTATCTGACTCCTCTTTTGATGTTTTGGAAAGAGCTTATACTGTTTTCTGTTCTCATTGCAGCTGTTTGTTCCCAGTACATATTTCTGATTATTCGTAGATCTTTTCCATCAACATTGAGTCTCTCCAGTTGGTTGATCAATTCTTCATGTCTTACCCGATCGAAAGCCTTGGAATAGTCAACAAAGCATAAATACAAATCCTTATTCATCTCAATTGACCTCTCTATGATAGTTCTTTGGATGTATATGGCATTAATGGTTCCTTTCCCTTCCACAAATCCATACTATTCTTCTGCTATTTCGTTTTTGATTCTATTCCTTGTCCTCATCATGATTAGTCTTAACAGGATTTTTGTTACATGACTCATCAAACTGATTGTGCGATGGAGTTCGCATTCTATAGCCCCTGTCTTCTTTGGAAGTGCAATGAAATTTGAATTTGACATATCTTTGGGGATTTTCCAGTGTCGTAAATTTCATTTAGGAGGACTGTTATTTTTTCTATGCCAAATTCATCCAGGGCTTCAATCATCTCTGTTGTCTGGTCCTGGGGCTTTTCCTGGTTTCATCTTTTTCAGTGCTGCTCTAACTTCATCTTTCATTATGGGTGGTCCTTCAAAGTTCTTTTTTATAATGTGTTCTTCGTTTCTGTCATCCTCAAAAAGGTCTTTAATGTACTCTCCCCATCTGTCTGATATTTTGTCTTTTTCCATGATGAGCGTGCTATCTTTCGATTTTAAGCAACCAGTTGATGTGCATGTATTTTTCCTGTGGACAATTTCTTCAATTCGTTTGTACATACCCTGAGGATCCATTTTGTGTCGGTCTTCTATTTCTTTGTATTTTGTGTTCAGCCAAGCTTCCTTAGCTTCATTGCATCTATTCCTGATTTCTTTGTTTATCTTCCTGTATGTCTCCTCGTTTCTCTTTGCCTTCCTCCTTTCCTCCATCAGGCCCAAAATTTCATTAGTCATCCAGCTCTTTCTTGCTTTTCTGTCTGCCTTAGGGATTTCTTCACAAGCTTCATTTATCGAATTTCTCAACTTTGTCCATTGTTCCTCACTGTCACCAACGTCTTCCAGAGCACTGAATTTGTTTTGAACATGTAGGTAAATTTTTTACGTATCACTTCATCTGTCTTTAAGAGTCCAAGGTTTAGTTTGATGTTGCTTTTGGTCTGTTTCCTTTTCCTTAATTTCAGCCTAAACCTTCCCACTACAGGATACTCTGTACGATCGCTAGATTTTAATGGGAAGTTCCGAGAGAACAATGTAAAGAAGAATTCACTAATCTTCACATGGTCGTCTGTCGAGGAAAAATCGGAAATCTGTTAATGAGAACAAGCCGGCATCTATTGCTGTTTTGTCAGCGGTAAAACAGTACTGCTTTGGTACGCTCAATTCCGCGACACAAAATAATCCGGTGTAAATTGTTGGTGTATTGGGACTTTTATTTAAATGTTCAGCATATCGTTGTAAAAGATTTGATATTGTTTTAAATTTCTTTAAAAGCTCATCCAGCGATATCCCCTTGAATATGTCTTTAAATACAAATTTAGCCTTCGGTATAATAAGCGCTTGCGGAACTACACACCTATGGATACCTTGATGGGACAATATCTGACAAAAGGGAACTGATTTTTTCATTATTTTTTTCTCTTGAACCCGCCTGTACTGTACATCTTTGTACATTTTTGGTATATGAATACTTATGAATTAATCTACTGAAATATAGCATTAGATGATCAGACTAACCTTGCAAGACTTGAGGATCCCCCAGTTGTTTGCCGGTCAGAAAGGTTTCTGTCTGTGTGGCGTGGTTCTGAAAATATAACAAATAGAAATTGTCTCAACACACATGTATGACGATAACGTGCACACTGACAAGCTCTTTTGATAGAGGCTTGGCCTCTTATTTTGAGTTTAATCCCACCCCACAACTATATGAGACCGATTTGCTGGTTGCCATTCTTCATGATTCAATCATGCTGGTGTGGTGTGGTCAGTGTATCACAGATCCCAATGCAGGTGGTGTCAGAGATCCCCACACTGGTGGTGTCAGTGTGCGTCATAGATCCCCATACCGGCAGTGTCAGTGTGTCATAGATCCCGACGCTGGTGGTGTCAGAGTGCGGCATAGATCCCCATACCGGTAGTGTCAGGTGTCATAGATCCCGACGCTGGTGGTGTCAGTGTGTCGTAGATCCTCATGTTGGTGTTGTCAGTGTGTCACTGATCTTCATATTGGTGGTGTCAATGTATTATATAGATCCCATACTGGTGGTGTCATTGTGTCATAGATTCCCATGCTGGTGGTGTCAGTGTATTACATATATCCTACGATGTTGGTGTCAGTATATTACATAAATCCCCATGCTTGTGGTGTCAGTGTATCATAGATCCCCATGCTGGTGGTGTCAGTGTATCATAGATCCCCATGCTGGTGGTGTCAGTGTATCATAGATCCCCATGCTGGTGGTGTCAGTGTATCATAGATCCCCATGCTGTGGTGTCAGTGTATCATAGATCCCATGCTGGTGGTGTCAGTGTATCATAGATCCCCGAGCTGGTGTGTCAGTGTATCATAGATCCCCATGCTTGTGGTGTCAGTGTATCATAGATCCCCATGCTGGTGGTGTCAGTGTATCATAGATCCCATGCTGTGGTGTCAGTGTATCATAGATCCCATGCTGTGGTGTCAGTGTATCATAGATCCCATGCTGGTGGTGTCAGTGTATCATAGATCCCTGTGCTGATGGTGTCAGTGTATATAGATCCCAGCTGATGGTGTCAGTGTATCATAGATCTCCATGCTAGGTGGTGTCAGTGTATCATAGATCCCCATGCTATTGGTTCAGTGTATTATAGATCCCAGTGCTGGTGGTGTCAGTGTATCATAGATCCCATGCTGGTGGTGTCAGTGTATCATAGATCCCATGCTGATGATGTCAGGTATTATAGATCCCATGCTGGTGGTGTCAGTGTATCATTTGATCCCATGCCTGGTGGTGTCAGTGTATCATAGATCCCATGCTGGTGTGTCAGTGTATATAGATCCCCGATGCTGGTGGTGTCAGTGTATCTAGATCCCCGTGCTGGTGGTGTCAGTGTATCATAATCCCCGTGCTGGTGGTGTCAGTGTATCATAGATCCCGATGCTGGTGGTGTCAGTGTATCATAGATCCCCGTGCTGGTGGTGTCAGTGTATCATAGATCCCGTGCTGGTGGTGTCAGTGTATCATAGATCCCGTGCTGGTGGTGTCAGTGTATCATAGATCCCATGCAGGTGGTGTCAGTGTATCATAGATCCCATGCTGTTGGTGTCAGTGTATCATAGATCCCATGCTGGTGGTGTCAGTGTATCATAGATCCCATGCTGGTGTGTGTCAGTGTATCATAGATCCCCATGCTGGTGGTGTCAGTGTATCATAGATCCCATGCTGGTGGTGTCAGTGTATCATAGATCCCATGCTGGTGGTGTCAGTGTATCATAGATCCCCATGCTGTGGTGTCAGTGTATCATAGATCCCCGTGCTGGTGGTGTCAGTGTATCATAGATCCCATGCTGGTGGTGTCAGTGTATCATAGATCCCCGTGCTGGTGGTGTCAGTGTATCATAGATCCCCATGCTGGTGGTGTCAGTGTATCATAGATCCCCGTGCTGGTGGTGTCAGTGTATCATAGATCCCCATGCTGGTGGTGTCAGTGTATCATAGATCCCCATGCTGGTGGTGTCAGTGTATCATAGATCCCCGTGCTGGTGGTGTCAGTGTATCATAGATCCCCGTGCTGGTGGTGTCAGTGTATCATAGATCCCCGTGCTGGTGGTGTCAGTGTATCATAGATCCCCGTGCTGGTGGTGTCAGTGTATCATAGATCCCCGTGCTGGTGGTGTCAGTGTATCATAGATCCCCGTGCTGGTGGTGTCAGTGTATCATAGATCCCGTGCTGGTGGTGTCAGTGTATCATAGATCCCCATGCGGGCTGGTGTCAGTGTATCATAGATCCCCGTGCTGGTGGTGTCAGTGTATCATAGATCCCCTGCTGGTGGTGTCAGTGTATCATAGATCCCCATGCTGGTGGTGTCAGTGTATCATAGATCCCCGAGCTGGTGGTGTCAGTGTATCATAGATTCCCATGCTGGTGGTGTCAGTGTATCATAGATCCCCATGCTGGTGGTGTCAGTGTATCATAGATCCCCGTGCTGGTGGTGTCAGTGTATCATAGATCCCCTGCTGGTGGTGTCAGTGTATCATAGATCCCCATGCTGTGGTGTCAGTGTATCATAGATCCCCATGCTGGTGGTGTCAGTGTATCATAGATCCCCTTGCTGGTGGTGTCAGTGTATCATAGATCCCCATGCTGGTGGTGTCAGTGTATCATAGATCCCCGTGCTGGTGGTATTAGTGTGTGATAGATTCCGTTCGAGACCTTGCTAGCGCTTAGGGTTGTGTACGAGTTTGTTTGCCAATTAACAGCATCAGTTTTTTTGGGTGAAGCGCATATGGAATGATCCGAGTGCGATACATCCATCCGAAATAACCCCCGACACTCCAAACTGTACATGTACCCACCATGAGATGGCAACATTCAAATGTCATTCAATATCTCGACTAGCCCTTTTATGGATGCTGCGGGGAACATGCACTAAAGAGTAGAAAGAACGTAGGGAAAAAAGCTGTCCTTTCTAATGAATTACTTTAGATTTCCGCAGTAAATCAGGATATTCTTTGAATTGATGATTATTTCCACAAATTCCTCTGTTTGCCTCTGTTTACTCCTTTTCCTACTCACCTGATGTGATAACATTTGGCCATTTGTAATTTGCTTTACCTGTTTATCTTCTTGTTCGTGTTATGATAGTGCTGATGGAAACGTTTTTATATTCTTTTTCTCACTTTCTCCGTCACCCTCTTTCTCGCCTCTATGCATCCTTTGACATCTAGGTAATCTGTATGCTTATTTATTTGTGTTAGAATAGATAACATATTGGATCAACCACATATGCAGCATTATTATTGTTTGACTCACATTATGATGTGATTAGTCATGTCGTGGTAAATGCATATGTAAATGAATTTTACTTTTTTGTCAGTGTTATTGCTGTTTAGTTTGAAATCAGCCCCCCGTTTTGTTTGATCTGGGTGCTTTACAAGACATTAAACTCATCAAACTGTCAAACTCATCAAACTGTCAAACTTGCCTCTCTCCATAACACGCACACGTTCTCTCTATCTCTGTCTGTCTGTCTGTTTCTCTCTGTCTTTCTGTCTGTCTCTCTCTCTCTCTCTCTCAGTCGGTCTGTCTCTGTCTCTCTTTCTTTTTCTCAGTCTGTCTGTATGTTTCTTTGTTTTTGTCGTTCCATTTCTCTCTCTGTCTCTCTCTCTCCGTCTCTGTCTCTCTTTCTTTCTTTCTCACGCTCTCTCTTTCACGCTCTCTCTCTCTCTCTGTCACTCGCATATACACATGAATCACTTTTTTTTTTTTACCAAATCTCTGTGGCAAATACTGTTACTCTTTGATTTCCCCATGTAACATGTCTTATTTTATTGATTTATGGATGAAATTCCTTCTCAGTTTTTCTTAATTGAAAACATATATGTATATTAGCAATTGTAAGCTTGAAAATTGGTTTCTAGCTAATAACGTTAATCGTTGGAATACAAAATACCAATGTCATTGTTATTGTCTTTACCTCTTGTTTTAAATCCAAATATTTGCTGTACGTGTATGCTTATTGACTCAGCCGGTGGGGTTGTATTTTGGTCATCCGATCAAACCAGTTAATTCTTTGCCAGCGTAATGAACTAGTGTAATGTAGTCCCTATTCTTATCTGTCCCGTCTGTCATCCAACTTACCGTGGGTGTGTTGATGCCCTGGAACACCATGGTGGGTCTCTCCTTAACAAGGAAGTTCTGGTTCTTGTCCAGTTGGAAGTTGAAGCCAGCAAGCACATAGCCATGATCCAGCTGCCGAAGTCACCAGTGGTATCGGTTAAAACTTCTTGCTTTATAAAAATACGTTTTATGATTATCATAATCTTAAATAGCGGAGGAGGGAGGGGAGCGGCGAGGCTAGTTACGATGGTGATTGTGATGATGTTGGTGGCTGGTGCTGGTTACTGGTTATTGAAATGGGAATCGTGTTAATGGTTTTTGTGATGAGAATGAAAGTGGTGGTGGTGATAGTGGTGATGGAGGTGGTGATGGTTGATAAAGATGATGACGGTGGTACTGATAATGGTGTTGGTTAATAAGCAGATAATGCTGGAGGTACTGGGGGGCTTTTTGATTTTATGGCTGACGGTACTGTTGGCGACAATAATAAAGAAGAAGAAGAAGAAGAAAGAAAGAAAGAAAGAAAGAAAGAAAGAAAGAAAGAAGAAGAAGAAGAAGAAGAAGAGAAGAAGAAGAAGAAGAAGAAGAAGAATGGATGGATGGATACCTGTGGTAGTTTGCGATATACATTTTTGTCCAACCTCACTGCACTCTTGAGTGTGTGCGTGCGTATGTGCGTTTGTGTGCGTGCGTGCGTGTGTATGCGTGTGTGTGCGTGTGTGTATGTGTGTGTGCGTGCGTGTGTGTGTGCGTGCGTGTGTGTGTGCGCGCGCGCGCGCGCGCGCGTGTGTGTTGTGTATGTGTGTGTGTGTATGTGTATGTGTATGTGTATGTGTGTGAGAGCGTTTTGTCTCTGTTTATCCATCTTTTCTTCAAACCCTCTGTTACAGTAACAGACCTGCAGTCTCTGAGCTACACGGAAGGTCCTGATGTAGACGTCGTCAGTGGTGTATTTGGGCAAGGAGATGGCCGTGATCACCTTGCCTTTCATGTCCAAAACCAAGAAGCTTTCCAGATTCACCTGAGTCTCTGCTCCGTTGCCGTCCGCTTGGTAAAAATACAGATAGACAAAGGTCACTTCTGTGGATATTTGTCTGCAATCCTGAGAACCATTTATAGGAACCAGAACAACACAAAAATGGAATACGAACAAATTTTCGACCGACTGGCCTTTCTCAAGCGTATACAAATAAACAAAGAAACAAAAAAGAAACATACAAAGAAACAAACCAACTAACCAACCAAACAACCAACCAACCAACCAACTAGCCAAACAACCAACGAACCAACCAAACATGAAATCACAACACTTCGCAGGAAAGAAAAACCTTCCCTAACATGATGTCAAGCAGTTGAGCGGGAGAAAATGGCAAAGTTGTCGTTTATGTGCTGAAACCAAATGGTTAAGCAATTTCTTTTTTTTAAAAAAATCCCCATTTTATATTAAAAAAAATGAGAGGAAATACGTATTTTGATTATCTCAAAGTCATTGTATCTCAAAACAATACAATGTATGCTGCACAACACGAACCAAATGTGTCTTGCAGAATGTCCGTGACAGTGTACTATAAACACACATTCCTATAAACTGTCTCTGACCTTTTTCAGTCCTGTGACGTGATCTTGGCACCCTTGATGTCCGCTTACGTATTGGCCACTTCTCACAGCCTTATACTTTTGATCCACACTTGGTAAGACCCTCGGCCACAGATATTTTCTTTTGTCACAGACACACCAACACTCGAAAACCACTCGGGCACAATAGCAAAACAAAACCAAACACCCACACACCACACACCACACACACACACACACACACACACACACACACACACACACACACAACACACACCCCACACGCCACTCCCACACGCCATCCATACTCACACACACACACACACACCACACACACACACACACACACACACACACACACACACACACACACACACACACAACACACAACACAAATACACACATACACAAACACACACACAAACACACGCACATACACAAATACACACAGACACAAACACACACATATATATACACGCACAAAATTATACATATATATGCGGGCGCGTGTGACATATAGCTTATTTTTGTTTGAGATTATATTCTTATTGTTTAAAGCCATTTGAAGGGTGTGAACCCATTATAAACATTATTCAAACACAAAATGTAATACATAGTCGTTCTTGGACAACGCACAGACTGCGTAGAGTCATGTCAGGGCCATAAACAATTCAAAACGTACACAATACATAATTGAAAAAAGAAAGCATACGGAAAAGAAACTAAAGTATACGTATCAATACATTTGCGCACATATTCTAATGGCATGTCCCTAGCACTGACCATTCCGTCCAATGTATCACCATGGAGATAAAAAAATAAA
>JAPXFY010000024.1:42852423-42944923 GCA_030674185.1 Monoplex corrugatus
CTTCTTTCATTCAAAATAAAACATATCAAACATACACGAATATTACGTTTTAAATATACACAACATTAACATGGACAAAGCCACACGATGGAAAGTTTTTTTCTCCTGTCGCTATTGATTCTTTTCCAAGCAGAAGAAAGGAAAATGAAACAAATTCAACAGAATAGAAAAGAAATTAACAAAAGAAAAGAAAACAAAACACAACCAAAAAAAAAATAAAAGGAAAGAATGGGCATATACAACCAGGAAGTTTCTGTTGTCGTCTTTTTTATTTTCATTTTAAAAAAAAATTTTTTTTTATTACCTTGTACCATGACTTAAATATTTCGAGAATGTTTCTAAAAAAGTATGTTTACCCATTAATTTACAAAATCTCTGATTATCACCAGCATTCAACATCTTAAAAATCTACATTGCCTGTACACACACATATCTATTGCATAGAGACACACATATTCATACACTAGATATGCAAATAGAGGATATTAATGCGTTAATATTTCTTTTCAAGAAAGGGAATTTACCTGTGCATCGGCAGATGGTGGTATCGAAGTTATCCTCCACTTCTTGTTTAGTGGGCTGGGGATTTCTCTTCAGTAACCTGCCCGTTACGTAGACAGTGTTACAGTTAGCTGTGGACGCTGTTACGTGTTTGTGTACACACACACACACACACACACAGACACACACATACATACACACAACACGCGCGCACGCACACACACACACACACACACACACACACACACACACACACACACACACACACACACACACACTCACACACACACACACACACACACACACATACACACACACTCGCGCGTGTGCGCGCGCGACACACACACACACACACACACACACACACACACACACACACACACACACACACACACACACACACACACACCATGTGTGTGGCTAGGGATGCGAGATATCCGAGTTTGAGCCACTAATCGGAGAGGGATTTTTCTGTCCCCTCCAGTAGACATTGAGTGGTGGTCTTGCTGTTAGTCTTTCGGTAGACATCCGAGGTACGTTCAAGATAGCACGGCAACAAGTAGTTGTCCATGACAAAATTCTGCAGCAAAATCTACTTTCATACAAAAACAAAACAAAACAAAAAAGGGTGGCTCATACAAAACAAACAAAACAAAAAAGGGTGGCTCATACAAAAACAAAACAAAACAAAAAAGTGTGGTTTATACAAAACAAAACAAACAAAAAATAGGTGGCGCTGCACTGAGGCGATGTAGTCTTTTCGAGGAGAGGAGCCTGAATATCACATGACACACACACACACATGTACACAGACACACAGGTATAAACACACACGCCGGCGTGCGCGCGCGCACACACATACAAACACATACACTCACAGACACACACACACACACACACACAAACGCATATACACGCAGACACAGACACACACACACACACAAACACACACACACACAAACACACACACACACACACACAAACACATACATGTACACACACAAACACAGACACACACACACACTCACAAACGCACACACACACACACTAAACACACAACACACACACACACACACACACACACACACACACACACCACACACACACACACACACAAGCTACACTTCTGTCCTTGTTGTCATGAATCAGGGTTGGAACTCCTGCAGTCCTACTGAAGGCGGGGGCTCTACCTTCAGGCCAAACCAATTCCTCTTTCAACCATGATGATGATGGACACCACTGTCGATCGACGGATGAATATGCATCGCTCATCTACAAAAAAGGTGGGTTCTTCTTTCCAAAGTCTCTCTGTTATATTGAGATCCAGATTTGGATGATACAGGAATAAGCTACAATTGAAGCAATGCTCACTGGCACAAAGCACAAGCTTTTGACAAGGTAGGTGACAACGCTATAACTGTGCTTTCAGATTCAGTCCAGAATCTTGGCGTTGTTCTTGATCCTCAACTCTCTATACAGAAATTCATAGCCAAATCTGTCAATCTTGATCTGCCAGCTGCGACGTTTTAGTTCTATTCGCCGTTATCTTTCAACCTCAGCAGCACCTAAACTTGCGACTTTTCCGATCTTGTCTCGCATCGATTATTGTAAATGTCTGCCCTCTGACTTGCCTCCTTCATTTATTGAATGCCTTCGGCGTATTCAGAATTCCGCAACCCGTCTTGCCCTTTGTAAACCGAGGCATGATCATGTCACCCCCTTGCTTCACTTTCTTCACTGGTTGCTGGTTTCTAAAAGAATTTCTTACAAAATCAATACATCATGCTACAAGCGCATCAATGGTACTACGCTTGTACATCTTCGTGACCACCTCCGAATGTACACCCCTGCCCGGTCTCTCCATTCTGCTTCTGATACTAGTTGTTTACAAATTCGTGGATACAAATGAACCACAGTAAGTCGTCGCTCTCTTTTTTTTTGTCTGGTCCATAAACTGGAACGATCTTCCCCTGTCTATTTAAGAATCATATATTCTGTCTTCCTTCACGTCTATCTTCAAGACATACCTCTTTGTCCAGCAATGATTTCCCCCTCTACATGCCCACTCTTTTGCCCACTGCCCTCCCCTTCCCAGTCTGCGTATGTTTGGTGTCAAGTTTTGGTTGTTGTTGGGTGATTGTTTTAGTGAATGATAAGAGTAAGCGCTTTGGTTTGATTCTTGTATCAAGATTTAGCGCCTTATGAATATCATTATTATTATTGTTGTTGTTATTATTATTATTGCTGTTGTTGTTATTATCATCATCATTGTATTATTAAGATTATGATTATTATGATTACGACGACGACGACGACGACGACGATGATGATGATGATGATCTCAGTTACTATAAGTAATAACGTCAACCCCTGGGCAGACCACGGTTCATCACGGACTGGTTGCTTCTTTTCATAGTATCGTGCAATCAAGATCTGATATCTCAAAATTAATTTCCATCAGCTGCCCTGGAAACTGATCTGATCGCTGCCCATTTTAATGTTTCCATCATTCTGGTGGTATTAGCTAAGTACTTCATAGGTGTTTTAACCCCCTTTCCCACCCCCTTTTCAAGAACATGCAGCACATTGGGTTTTGCGCAGGCTCACGAAACTTGCCAGAAAATTACTGACAGATCTAGGTGGAAAGCACATACGCCTGGCGTGGGTCTTCATATAGGACGTAATCCCATGTGATAACGATTGAACCTGGAAGCACATAGTCTTTACCAAACATTGCACAGGAAGCAGTCCAACATCCTGGTTCCGCCAGTCCTTCCTGTGGTCTGTGATGTTCCAAAGCTATCGTGTCCTCTGTGCATTACCGTCGGTAGCTTACTAGGTCGCGGGCACGGTCATCCCAGTTGATGGTGCTGATACCACAGCTGATGAGGTTGACCTTAACAGTATCATTATATCACTGTAGTGGTTTTCTCGGTTGTTTCGGTTCTCTGTAGAAGAATATATATGTGATGGAGTTATCTTCTGCTTACACGGAGTGTTCTGTACAACGATGTTCCGCTGTTCTGTTTTCACTCTGTAGTGACTGTTATCGTGTTTCAGCACTTACTATAATTTTTTGTTGGGTATGGACATGCTTTATTTACTTAATCCGGTACAGTATTTTGCCGCCTCACCTTCTTGCTCCTGTGTCACTCACTGCGTCCACTCCACTTGCAGTTCTCCAACACACTTCCAAACTCACCAAAACAGATGACGTTAAGTGCAGGGCGAGAAAAAAGGCCTCTGAATCCGGTAGATTTTTCACAATACTGTGATGATGACTATGGAGATGATAATTATGATGCTGTGGAGTTGCATTTGGGAATCAGCCTGTGTAAGAGGGCTGCACTTTAACCCTTACGCTCACAATGTATCCTGGTGTCGACCAGGCCCGTGAAATACAGACATCTGCTGTGTTGGTCAGGAAATGTAAGCAACACTCTGTATTACGTACCCGTAAGGTGCATTGTGCATCGTGAGACTCGACTGTACAGCACCAGTCTTCATAATGAGCCCATAGGATGGACAGCTCTGGTTAGAACTAGTCGAGAAAAAAAAAAAAAAAACAAAACAAAACAAAACAAGACAAAGACAGAATTTTCTTTGACTGACGAAGGACTGATGAAGGTGGAAGATGTGCTTGCGGCAACAAGGGATAGATACATGTAGAGGGCCATGATCGCCAACGCCTTGTGGCAAGGCACATGATGATGATGATGATGATGATGATGATGATGATGATGATGAAGGTTCGAATCTAGATGTCCCAGGCAGTAGTCTGTTGCTTTAACCAAGCCACCACATTGACTGTTTTTAATTCAGGACATTTTGGTCCATTACTCCTGTTCACTGATACTGACCCATACATGTTGATGACCTGGGAGGGGGAACAGTAGCCACACTGTGAGCCGTTGTACTGCAGCAGACGTTGTTGGATGGTGTGCAGGCCGTCCCGCGTGTTGCCCAGACCTTCAATGGTGGTGATCTCCCAGCCATCACACATGTACAGCTGGACCAGGCACTGTGCATACAGTCACACACTCAGTGATACAGAAAGAATCCGGTATGAAACAACAAGAACATATCCATGAAACACAAAATCAGTCTTACGTTCGTTGTTACATTCCATCTTCTTGTATGCATGCGAGACGTGGGCCCTCACAGCGGATTTAAAAAGACGGAATGCAAGCTATGAAATGAGAAGTTATTGCAAGATACTAAACATCAAATACATTGATCATATCACCAATAAACAAGTAGGCCAAACCATCAAGCAGCACAATGGATCGTAAGAAAATCAGCTGGCATCATTAGAGCAAAGACTACTACTTGGTATGGCCATGTAATAAGATCCAATGGCCCTGAGGGATGTAGACGGGGGGGGGGGGGGGGGGGGGATTACAGTAAAAAATGATGGACTGACAACTCTGCGGAATGGGAAGAGAAACCGTTTGAACAGACCTACTATTCTCTAGCACACAACCGACATAGCTGATGGTTAGAATACTGGTCTTCAAACTGAATGGTCTGGTTTCCAACTTGCTTGGGTACTGTGTTGTTGATCTCTCAAGTCATTATAATCATGTGTAGATCAGAGAGTGCCTGAACCCTTTTCGTGTGTTCGCAAAGCATCTGATACACATGTTAAAGATCCTGTGAGTCATGTCAAAGTTTGCTGGCTTATGGAAACACAAAAGCACGCAGCACGCACTTCCCTGCCTGCGGAGTATGACTGTCTCCATGGCAGGGTAAAAAAAGGCCCTACACAGAAAAGCCCCTCAATGGTATATTTGAGTATAGGTGGAAGTTAGAGCCCACGAATGCAATAGCAAATACATGATAAATAAATAAATAAATAAATAAATAAATAGATAATAAAAAAATAATATATACATACATACATGCATACATACATACATACATACATATATGCATACACAGACAAAGCAAGAAAGAAAGACAGACAAAGATAGATAAATAAAAAATAGATAAATAAACAAATAAATCTATAATGTTACGATAAACTCATCTAGTTTTTTTCTTTCTTTTGATGAATTAACAATCTGTCATTCACCCATTGATCCATTCAGACATTCGAGCATACACAAGGATAATTATTACACACGCATGCCAGTATATAAAACGACCGTAAAACCTATGACAACACCAAGGACTGTGTGAAGGTGTGGGGCATACTGTCTATTGATAATTATCAGTTTCAGCACAGTTCCCTTTCTTCTTTTCTTTTGATGCCTTCTATGGGTTCATCCTCTTATGCATAGGTTTTGTGCAGACTCAGGGAGTCCGCCAGATAATTGTTAGCAGATTTGGGGTGGAGCACATGTGGAACTGACCAAGCGTGATGAATCCCTCTTTAACTAACTCCAAACTTTACACTCGATGTTCTAATTCAAGTCACAGTGGTACCGCAGAAAATGGCATCCATCATTGCCTCCTCCCCTTACACAGACACACACACACACATACATACACACACACAGACACACACATACACACACACAGACACACACAGAGACAAACACACAGAGACACAGATACACACACACGCACGTACGCACGCACACACACACACATACTCAAACATACACACACATACACAAACACACACACACGCGTCATCAACACGGCGATGGTAGCCACCTAAAAATTTTCTGTGCTGCGTGCCATCACATTAAAATACAGCCATGACGAGAACGAGATGTCTACGGTCGGATCCTGTGCCTAAGAAGTCGTCAACCTTTTCTGACGATTTCGCGGATAACAACAAACACTGGTGGAAAGAAAAGCTCCTAACGTCGCTGCGAAGGCTGTCACCGCTTCGCCAGATGCGAAGAGGAGCACCGATGCCGGCCCAGGACAGATCTCCGCAACGACTCCATCAGTGATTTGAAATTCGGTTATAGTCGCACTATCCGACCGTATTCAGTCTCTTGAACGATTTGTGACTGAACATATGCAGAAGATGGCATGGGGCGCTGAATAGCGAAGGACGCTGCCAGTCTGCGTGTCGGTTGGGACGCAAACGGACCCCAACCACGCAGACAAACCACAACCAGGTCCTTCACCGCTGCCCATCTCTTACGCGGAGGCAGCCAAACGGGTGACTACACCACCAGTCACCTCAACAACCCCGTCTAGATCTACTCCATTGGCGTCAAGATCGTCAAAACAACCGAAAATCAAACGATCTCCTGAAAGGCGGACCACATCACGCGCCAGGAAAATGACGTCAAACCTGTGACGAAAATACCACCAAAAGAACAGACCGACGGAAAAGCTGCCTCTCGCGTCAAATCAAAGATCTCACAAAAAGAAAAAGTAAAACTCTGCACTACAACAGTTCTTCTTGTTCACGATACCGTATTAAATGGCGTATACGGTCACAGACTTGGTCGTTCATATGGTTTTCAACGTTACAACAAATAAAATTTCTTCTGTGGACAAAATTTCTAAGTTCCTCAAAGAATCGTCCACCATCAATTGATTGTTTTGTTCTACATGTGAATGTATGATCTGAAGGCCAACGATCCCCAAACAATTTGTAAGAAATTCGTGACAACCGTGGAGGAAATTGTGACCACACATCCTAAAAGTAAAATAGTCATTAGCAAGACAGCACCAGTGCGTGACAGGGACCTTCAAATAAAAATAGATCTTTTAACGCCCTGCTTCACTCCGAACTTTACGGTCACAAACATCTCTTTCTTGGATCATGGAAATTTGAAATCAAAATTCCACTCTACTTTCAAAGACAATGTGCATCCAATCGGCTGGGCTCATCTATCCTTGCCAAAAACATCGGCAGACATATCAACAGAGTCTTATGGAGACACCAAAACATAAAACTCGTCATCATCAAAGTAAGAGATCTCGGAACAACCCATTCACCATCTACGACAAGGACTACAACACATTCTACTGTTCAAGACCACCCCCTTCCGATGAGTCCCAGAGTCCATGGTGGAATGGTGCCATCTACTATCATAACTTTTACCATCCATTGAGAGATCTCGGTGACTGGTGAAACTGTATTTATGTTGTGTACGCACCAGCGTCAGGATGAACTTAGTAGCGACTTTCATATATTGATTTTTTCTGTCGCTTACAGGTTGTTCTTACTTTCGCCAAAACTATCAGCATCCTTGATTTCTTTTAAAATTTTATTTTTTGTTACTTCCTTTATATAGTTGTTTCCTACTGGGTTTTTTGTTTGTTTGTTTGTGTGTTAGTTATGCAAGTCAAAAAACGTTCTAAAACAGGTTTTTCTGTTCTTCAGTCGCTCCATAATATTAATCTTCTTCATCTCCAGCACTACTTATCCGAAAATAAGCATCATATTATCGCCTTACAGTCCATGAATGTGACGAAAAGTAAATTACCAAAGTTAGAGGACTATTACTATCCTCCTGTGACACACATTTATGATCATAACTCTAAGACATATGCAGCTATATATATCCGTAAAGATGTGGACTACAAAATCATTCAGCCTCCTGTGCCAAAGGACACGGATGGTGTTTATTGTGTGGCTGTAAAAGTAAAAATTAACTATGTATCAACTTTAAATATCATGTCTGTATATTTTCCACGTGGCCCTGATGGAAACAACAGTGACTGGCTACGAACTTTAGAACATGCTGAGAAATGGTTGATCGCCGGAGATTTTAATGCCCATTCTCCATTCTGGGACAAAGACTGCCAATATGTGTCTAACAATTGTTTTGTTGAAAACATCGTTGACTCTGGCTTGGTATTATTAAATGACGGTCGAATAACTAGATTACCAGATAATCCTAAACATAAAGCTTCCGCCATTGATTTGACTTTATTATCTCCTGACCTTGTCATTAATTGTATATGGGATATTACATCCGACTCCCTTGGAAGTGATCATCTACCAATTGTCACAGTTATTGATGAATTATTTGCTAAAGCACCAGAACAAGATGACTGTATAATGTATTCCTAGATATTTGTACAACCGTGCAAACTGGGTAAAATACCACACGATCTTAATGGGAAAAGATTGCACGTTCAACGAGAGCGACAGTGTTAATTATATGTATTCACACTTCACAAACACATTACATGAGGCAGCAAAAGATTCAATTCCAAAAAGGAAAAATGTAAACAAAGGTAATTTTGTTGGAAATAGCTGGTGGAATCAATTATGTGAAGAAGCTAAGAACGAAAAAAAGAAAATGTATAAAACCTACTTAAAAACTAAATCTCCAGAAGACCATTACAATATGAAAATGGCAAAGATTCATTCAAACAAGGTCATAGCCCAAGCCAAAAAGAGATATTGGTCAGATTTCTGTTCTCAACAAATTTCCGGTCCTAAAGATCTTCCTAAAATTTGGAATAAGGTCAAAGAAATGAAAAATGGATTTCATTTACAACAGTTTCCTATTAAGATTAGAGACAATGAATTTCCTTCGTCATCTGAGAAAGCTGAAGAATTTGTACAGTTCTTTTCAAGAGCAAGTAATTCCAGTAGCTTGTCTCCACCAATTCAGGAGAAAAGACGGAAAATTGAGGAATCTGTAGAATACTCAGATCCTCCCCCCCCCCCCCCCCCCCCCCCGATAGCCACATGTACATAAATTCAAAAATTACGTTACAAGAACTTAAAGATGCTCTTCTCTCTTTGAACAATAAAAAATCGGCTGTAGGTCTGGATGGCATTTCGTATACGCTTTTAAATCATTTACCAGAGAAATGGATTAAATATTTACACCATATCATACTAAAATGCTGGGAAAGTGGTCACATACCTGACATTTGGAAGAATTCAATTGTGATACCTGTACTGAAAGCTAATAAACCACGCTCTGATACAGGTAGTTACAGGCCTATCTCGCTTACATCCCATGTTTCGAAACTAATGGAAAAAATTACTCTGAATCGACTGACTTATTTTTGTGAGAAAAATAATATAATACCTATTAACCAGTCTGGATTTCGAAAAGGTAGATCGACGACAGACCATTTAGTCAAATTAACAACTCAAATAAAAACTCAGTTTGCGAGAAGGAAAAATGTCTTAGCTACCTTTTTTGATCTTAAAAAAGCGTATGATCAAGTCTGGCATGCAAGACTTTTGTTGAAATTGAAACATATTGGTCTCAAAGGTAATATTTATTATTTCATCAAAGCATTTATAAGTAATCGAAGTATAGTCGCTAAAATAAGTAATACATACTCTGAAAAACGACCTGTAAACATGGGAATTCCACAGGGTTCCATAATATCTCCTCTTTTATTTAATATTTTGATCAATGACCTGCCATCACAAGTCTCAAACAATGTGAACTTAGCTCAGTACGCTGATGATATAGCGCTCTGGATGAACGTTTCGTTGAAAAGGAAGACTTCCTTAAGAGAAATAACCTATATTAAAAAGATCTATCAACGTGAAATTGATCACATTTCCAATTACTTGAAAGTTAACGGTCTGGAAATATCCAATGAAAAGACACATATGATTCTTTTTAATAATGGTTTCAGTCCTAAAGAGTTACCACTGTTCAAAATTGATAATGAGGAACTGAAATATACCACTCAGGTGAAATTTCTGGGAGTTCACTTGACTTCTAGTTTACAATGGAAAGTACATATTGATGCCTTGTTATACAAAGCCGTGAAAAGCTTTAATTTAATAAAATTAATTAGTAAACAGTCATGGGGCAGGACACTAAAACGTTATTACATCTTGTTACAGCTTTAGTCAGATCAAAGTTGGCTTATGGCCAAGAGGCTATTTTTCAGCCCCAAAATGTTATTTGAAAAAACTTCAAAGCTTAGATAGTAAAGCTGTTAAATGTGCTCTTGGGGTACCGGTGTATACAAAAACACAAGAAGTATATAAAATAGCCGGCATCCTTCCTTTGGAAGATTGGAGGAAGTTATCAGCTGCTAAATATATAGTTAGAGCAAATGCAGTAGCTAACTATGTTGACACGGATCTTAAAATTCGGTCTGACATCCATTTCCCCAAGAGAGCAAGAACAATAAAGGCACAAGAAACAATATCCAGTTACACAAATGAGCTCTTCGAAATTTGCAGAGTAGTTCCTAAAAAAGTTTCACATAAACTGATATGTTGTCCTCTACCCCCCTGGGAATTGTCCACTGCTACTTTTGATATCAACTACATTGAAACTGACTTGAGAAAAGATATTAATCCGCACCTGTTGGCAATTGACGTTCTGTCTCATCTGCATGAAAAATATTCACTTCACTTGAAAATATTTACTGATGGCTCTGTTCTAGATGATGGTGCAGCAGGCGCTGGTTTTATAATTCCAAACTTAAAAGTGGAAAAGGCTTACTCTTTAGGACAGGGACACTCAATCTTCAAGTCTGAATTAGTCGCCATCCTAATGGCACTGAAATATATAGTAGATCTACCCATAGCTATATTTAGTATCTTATTATGTGTAGATTCGAAATCTGCATTACAATCCCTGACGAGTTGCAAATGTAAAGTAAATAGTACGTTAATATTTGAGATAAACTTTTTAATTCATTGTTTAATAACAAATAATACTCACGTTACTTTTTGTTGGATTCCATCACACTGTGGTATAATAGATAATGATCGAGTCGATAGAATCGCTAAAAGTGCAGCAATGAATAGGGCAGGCAGTACTAAACTTGATTTACGACTCTCTGAACATGAAATGAATGCTATATTAGAAAAGAAAGTAAAAGCGCAATGTCACTATCGACCCTTCATCGTAAATTACCAGGGTTTTACAAGACTAGAAATAACTTTAGCTTACAGATTATATCTGGACTCACTTCGGATTAAGTTCAATAATACCATCAAATGTGTTTGTAATGAGTCTATAACAGTTAAACACCTTTTGTGTTGTCAGCGAATGCGACCTTATTTCCCTGTATCATTTTCAAAATTGAAACAGAAACACACTGATTTCACTTTGTATTTACACTTTGCTAGGCATTTACTGCACAGTCCTGTAGGTCGTTTTCTTTGATTAAGACCGATTGTTTTTATACCTGTAACTCCCACCTACCTCTGTTTGTTTGCTTGTTAGTTTTATCATTACTCCTTGACTGTTACAATGTTTTTATTCGGTAAGATTATCCTTTTCTACCCCTCTACCCCACCAGATAATCACAGATGGTTTGTCATAACCCAGCACGGGATACGCTCGTTGCATGCGCATGCGTATACGTGCACACACTCACACACACACACACACACACGCACACACACACATACACACACACACGCGCGCGCGCGCGCGGTTACATACACACATACAGCACTGAGCAATCTGTTCAAGCCTGATCGTTCTAATGTTATGATTGCTTTTCTATTGTCCTATAATTTTTTTTTAATGTTAATTAATATGTTAAACTGTCTTTATGATTTCGTAGAATCTTCCACCCCATAGACACCTTTTCCTTTTTTTTTTTTTTTTTTTTCCGTCTAAAAGCACATATGTGAACAGACGTTAAAAGAAATAACGAACGAACGAACACACACACACATACAGGCATAGTCAAACAGACGCAGACGTACATATGGCCTATCACTATGTGTTTCAGTAAAACAGATTGTTTCAACAGACAAATTGCAATCAGAACAACGATAAGGAGAGCTGAATTCAAAGCAAACTATAGGAATCAAACAGTGTAGGCTTACATTCGATTTATTAGGAAACTTATACTGACTTACATGTAAAGACATACTGTAAGTTTGTTGACCTTTTGTAATATTACTGCTGTTGAATGGCCCAAATCAAAACTCATTCGACGATTTTTTTTATATAAAAAAAAACAAAACCAACCAAAAACCACCAACCACCAACCAACCAACCAACAACCAACCGAAACCAACCAACCAACAACCAACCAACCAACCAACCAACCAACCAACCAACCAACCAATCGACGGGCTGACCGACCGACCGACCGACCGGCCGATCAACCAACCAGACAGACAGACAGACAGACAGACAGACAAAGAAAGAAAGAAAGAAAAAAAAAAACAAACAAACAAGCAGACAGACAAACAAACAAATAAAGCAAAGTGGCTCAACCATTCTGTCCTTTTCACATTTTTTATACAAACTATTACAAAAAATACAGATGCTGTACTATTGGGGGGTCATTGTGACTTACATAAACTTCGGTTAAAACAAAACAGCACACACAGACACACAGACAGACAGACAGACAGACACACACACACACACACACACATACACACACAAATGCATGCACGCACTCAGGTCGGTGTGACACAATCTCCTCTTAAGAACTGAGAGAGAGAGAGAGAGAGCCAGAATGAGGGAGAGGGAGAGAAAGAGAGAGAGAGAGGGATGGAGAAAAGAGAGAGAGGGAAAGGGAGAGAGAAAGAGAGAGAGAGAGGTAGACGGACAGAGAGGCGCAGAGAGAGGTAGACAGACAGAGAGACGCAGAGAGACGCAGAGAGACGCAGACAGAGACAGACTGAGGGAGAGGGAGAGAGAGGGATGGAGAGAGAGAGAGAGGGAAAAGGGAGAGAGAGAGACAGAGAGAGAGAGAGAGAGACAGACAGACAGACAGACAGAGACAGAGACAGAGACAGAGACAGAGACAGAGAAGAGCGACAGAGACAGAGACAGAGACAGAGAAACTGACCGATTTGATGGAATAGACTTGGTTGGTGAAGGTGACTGGCTCGTAGAGTTTGGCAGCCACCAGACAGACTCCACAACCTCCCTCCAGACACAGCTGTTTGGTGCCAGTGGAGACCCCCTGATATCTCAGCCATTCGCTCAATGAAGCTGTGAGATCAAACTCGTTCCCCACTGTGTGTGTAACACATACATTATGGATTATCAGTTGTTAAGGCCATTAAAGGCACAGAGAGAGAGAGGGGGAGAGAGAGAGAGAGAGAGAGAGAGAGAGAGCGAGAGACAGACACAGACAGACAGGCAAGGGAGACAGACAGAGACAAAGAGAAACAGAGAAATAGAGAGGGAGAGAGAGAGGGGGTAGGGAGGGAAAGATACATAGGGAGACGTAATACTTCAGATCAATGTGTTACTCAAGGATAGTCCTTGCTACTCGACACATAAATGATGAGCATTAAAAAGAAATAAAAAGACATGAATTGTGAAACAAGCTATACCGTCAGTTGTGATAAAATATTGACTTTACATATGTCAATGGGTCATGTGCTTTACAAAAGCATGGGAGACAAACGCACACATATGAGCTGTAACAATTACAATACAAACAACAAAAATAAAATACTAATACTGCTAGCAGTTGTATCAATATTTTATTGTAAATTACAGAAATAGAATTAAACGGAAAGGAGGAAAAAAAGGAAGCATTCACAAAAAAATGAGGGTGAGGAGGAGCCACGCAATGATGATGATAAATTAACTATACCATATGCCACGTCGTAAAAGATAAAAAGTTCAATGTCTATGTACATGACAATCTATCAAGTGCATTATAAAAGCATGAGATAAAGACAGACAGGCCTACCCGATACACGTAAAGCCAGTTAAGTCAACTCAAGGGAGACAGAGAGAGAGAGAGAGAGAGAGAGAGAGAGAGAGAGAGAGAGAGAGAGAAAGAAGGAAGAGAAAAGGAAGAGAGAGAGAGGAAGGAGAGAGAGAAAGAGGAGAAGGGGAGAGAGAGAGAGAAAAGAGAGGAAGAGAGAGAGAGAGAGAGAGAGAGAGAGAGAGAGGAGAGAAGAGAAAGAGAGAGGGGGAGAGAGAAAGAGAGACACAGAGAGAAGGGAGAGAGAGAGAGAGGGGGAAGAAAGAGAGAGAGAGTGAGAGAAAGAGTGAGAGAGAGAGAGAGGAGAGAAAGAAGGAGGAGAGAGAAGGGGAGAGAGAGAACAGAGACAGAGAGAGAGAGAGGGAGAGAGAAAGAGAAGAGAGAGGGGAGAAGGGAGAGAGAGGAAAGGGAGAGAGAGAGAGAGAACGAAGAGAGAAGAGAGAGAGAGAGAGAGAGAGAGAGAGAGAGAGAGAGAGAGAGAGAGAGAGAGAGAGAGAGAGAGAGAGCACTGAAGTACATAACTAAAGGAAATAAAACAAGACACTTGATACTTTCTTGCCAAGCTCAAAGAACAAGGAACGTTGTCAGGTGGCATTATATCATTCTAATGTGTGTTATTTAGTTTTAATGCTTAATCACGCACTACTCTCTGTCTTGTAAAACATGTAACGCACAGTCAGGGCAAATGGGTTTGGAGAATAGTGCCAGGCCAGAATGATTTCTTCTTCTTCTTCTCATCATAATCCTTGCCACATGGCGTTGGCGATTATGGCCCTCCATATGTTTCTATCCCTTGTTGCCGCAAGCACATCTTCCACCCTCTTTGTCTTCAGCCACTCTGCAAGTCCGTCCAATATTTTCCCTGGGTCCACCTGGTGCTCTCTTTCCCTCCAGCTTTCCTGTTTCCTTCTTCTTCTTCTTCAAATTCAAATTCTTCTTCTTTTCTTCTTCTTCTTTTCTTCTTTTTCTTCAAAATCTTCTTCTTCAAATTCTTCTTCTTCTTCTTCTCACTTTCGTTATGATTGTCATTATTATTGTTACCATTATCACTATTATTACCATCATTCTTATCATTACTATCATTATTGTGTTCACTCCGTGCACACTCATATCACGCTCATTCACATCCAGGCCGGACATATCATTCCCGCCCACTCCCTCCTCCATCCCTCCCACTCCTCATTCCCTTGTGGAAAAGGTCAAGCCATTACGATAATCTTACTTTTTATACAAACATATTTTACAGGACCCAAATTTTATACTTTTGTGCAATGGGTCCTTAAAGAAAACATCATTTTATGAAGAAAAATCGATATAAACAATCCATGTATTGTATTTCTCAAGGTCATTGGCTTAACCCTTTGGCTCTCTCACCCTATCCACCAGCATCCTGCATTGTCAACTATATTAGCAAAGCAAAAATTTTAAACTCCCTCACCCTATCCACCAGCTTCCTACAGGAAGCTGGTGGATAGGGTGAGGGAGTCAAAGGGTTAAGTTTTTGCAGTTGGTGGACAGGGTCTGGAGTCAAAGGGTTAAAGAAGTCTGAGATGAAATAAAAGTAGACGTAAAGCGACGCTGATGGCAGTGTTACAACAGTGAAAACAGAATGTAGATGTTGTCAGCATCACTAGGAAAGTGCCATGTACATGCCTTTCCTCAAAAGGTGTTGATTTTAAGGCATTTCATAGGTCACCGTGGACTTGACCTAGGCGCTACGATTTCCAAACTTGTATACTAGTGACTACTGAACTGTCCAAATGTATCGTCCTTTGCCTCAGATCCGTTCAGAGACAACAGATAATTTTGCTCACACATTTCTCCCTGTCTCTGTTCCTCTGTCTGTCTGTCTCTCATACATACACACACACAAATGCATATAAGCACATACACACACACGTGCACTCACATGCATTATACACACATGTACGCATACACCACACACACACACACACACACGCACACACACGCACACACACATACACACTGATAACAACATCACTGGTGGAAGGAAAAGATCTAACGTTGCTGCAGAGGTGTCACCGCTTCACCAGATGCAAAGAGGAGTACCGATGCCGGCCCAGGGACAGATCTCCGCAGCGACTCCATCGGTGAGTTGAAATCAGTTATGTAGAATAATGACGAGTATTATTTACAAACCAAAAATAGGACACTACATTAAGTGCGGAATGCATGATCCGCTATTTTAAAGGCTTGTGGGTAATAGTTGTTTTGGCAACGTAACAACTGAATACGAACGTTCAAAACCATCTCTCTAGAGTGTCAGTCTTTATTTCGTGTGTGTGACTGTATCTGAGAATAATCGATACAAACAAGACATGGTGTCAGAAGTGGGATTGCAACAGAGAAGATGGAAAATCAATGATCGGTGAGAAAACTGTGACTGACTGTAAATAGAAAAATTTTACAGATCAACGTAATTCAGTATTGGACATGACGTTTGCTTCGGTATCGTCAAGAGCCCAGTTCACTTCCAGTGTACCAGCTCCAGCTAGACTGGATTGTGGGAACGGGTTGCCAAACAACTGGCGAAAATTTAAAAGGCAACAGGACAATTATTCGGTTGCAACTCGACTGAATAAAGAAGAACAAGAATTTCAAATGTCAGTTTTTATGGCAATCATAGGCGAGGAAGCAATGGACATTTATGACGGTTTTAGCTTTGATAGTGAAGCAGACAGCAAAAATTTAGAGAAAATAATAGAAAAATTTCAAGATTTCTGTGTGGGTCAAACAAATGAAGCGTTTGAAGCATACAAGTTTCATTCCAGAAAACAAGAAACTTCAGAATCAATCGAAGCTTTCATCTCAGCTCTTCGCCAGTTAGCTTAACATTGCAACTTTGGACAACTGGAGACAAAATAATTCGAAACCAGGTCGTCATGAGAGTGAGAGAAGAGGTCCTCAGAGAGAAAATGTTGGAAGATAAAAAAAACTTGACTTAGACAAATGCTTGAGTATTGGTAGAGTTCAGGAGACTTCCAGACAGAAGGCACATGCAATGACAAGTCAGGAACACATGCAAATTAACAGAATTCCAGCAAGGTATAGGAAAAATCAGCCAGAAAAATTGAAGACTGGATCATTTAGTCCTCGAGAACACAAGAAGTGCACACGTTGTAATAATAATAATAATTACAATATTTATATAGCGCAAAATCTAAGCGCTGTGGCAAAAGTCCAATGCATGGAAGAAAGGACTGCCCAGCCAAAGACGCAGACTCCCACAAATGTTTTTCAAAAGGTCATTATGCAGTCATGTGTCGTTCCAAACAAAAGTATATAATATAGAGGAAGAAGAACAAGAAATTGTACTAGGCTCAATTGAACTATGCAAAAATAACGAACATGTCAACACAGTTCAAGAAGATCTTTGGCATGCTACTCTTCGAGTCAATGGAACATCTGTCAAGTTTCGAGTGGACACAGGGGCTGATGTCTCTGTTGTTCCACGTCAGTACTTCAAGAAGAATTCTTCAGTAATAGAGAGGACCAACAAGAAGCTGTTAGGCCCTGGGAAGACAGAACTCAAGGTTGTAGGGAAGTTTACCACTACTCTCAAAACAGAAAAGAATGAGACAATACAGGATCTGTACATAGTGGACAATCTCCACGAACCATTACTTGGCAGACCAACAATAGAGGCACTTAACCTGATCAAAAGAGTAAATTCCACACACCAGTCAGCAAGTCCAGCCTCAAAATTTCCCAATTTATTTACAGGATTTGGGAAAATGAAATATGTCTACAAGATCAGACTGAGGGAAAACGCACAACCATTCTCTATTGCAACACCAAGACGTTTGCCACTTCCTTTGAAGACCAAAGTACGGGAAGAATTGACTCGACTGGAGGAACAAGACATTATCAGACCTGTCACAACTCCAACTGACTGGTGTAAGCCAATAGTGGTGGTGCCTAAAGCAAATGGGAAAGTTAGAATTTGTGTCGATCTCACCAAACTGAACGAAAGTGTCCATCGTGAGAATTTCCCTCTTCCTACAACAGACCAACTTCTTGCAGAGTTTTCAGGAGCAAAGGTGTTCACCAAGCTCGACTGCAACAATGGATTCCATCAGATTCCACTGGATGAAGAGTCACAAGAACTGACAACATTTATTACATCATTTGGAAGGTTTTGTTAAAAAAGACTTCCATTCGGAATCAAATCCGGGCCAGAAATTTTCCACAGGGAAATGATACACATACTGGCTGGAATTCCAGGTGTCATTGACGATATAGATGATGTCCTCATCAGCGGAAAATCACAGCAAGAGCATGATGAGAGACTACAAGCTGTTCAGGAAAGAATGCAAGAAGCAAATATCACTTTGAATGAGAAATGTGTCTTCTCAGCTGATGAAGTGAAATTTCTGGGTCATGTCATCTCACCTGAAGGTGTCAGATTATATCCAAATAAAGTGGAAGCAATCATCAAATTACCAAGACCAGAAAATATTACAGAACTGCGAAGATTTCTTGGCATGGTAAATCATCTTGGGAAATTTACCCCAAATCTTGCAGATACCTCTAAACCTCTCCGAGATTTACTCAAGCGTGAAAATGAATAGACTTGGAGTCATGAGCATGAGCAAGCCTTTCAGAAACTCAAGATACACCTGAGCACTGCTCCATTGTTGACACACTAGAACCCAGAAAATAAAATAAAAGTGTCCGCAGATGCATCGTCCTATGGATTGGGAGGAGTCTTACTTCAGAAAGAAGGACAGGACTGGAAACCCGTGTTTTATGCAAGATCACTCACTTCTACTGAGCAGAGGTATGCTCAAGTGGAGAAAGAAGCATTAGCAGTAACCTGGTGTTGTGGGAAGTTTGCTGATTTCTTGATTGGACTAAAGACGTTCAGGATAGAGACAGATCACAAACCACTCCTGGCTCTGCTGAAGCAAAAGCACCTAGATGAATTGACACCAAGGATTCAACGCTTCAGAATGAGGATCATGCTTTTCTCCTATGAAATTGAGTATACAGCATGAAAGAACATTGTTACCGCTGACACTCTGTCTCGGGCTCCTGGGAGTGTTCCGGCTCAACAGGATCACCAGATGGAGGTCGAGACTAACATGTTCATCAGCTGTTTTGTTGAGAGTCTTTCTGTCACTGATCAGTTCAGGGAAAAAATTCGCCTCAGCCAGCTCAAAGATAAAGTCTGCAGTCAAGTCATAAATTTCTGCAATATATGGCCTGAGACAGCAAGACGAGATACACAGTTGAACAATACTGGTTTGTCCGTGCTGATTTGTCAATCCAGGAAGGACTATTGCTGTTTCAGAGTCGAATTGTTGTTCCAGCAGATCCACAGGAAGACATTCTGCAGCGCCTTCATGAGGGTCATCAGAGAATTGTAAAATGCAAAGCTCTTGCAAGAAATAGTGTCTGGTGGCCTGGCCTGTCAAAACAGCTAGAAGAGAAAAATCACTAACTGTAGCATCTGTGAAAAAGAACGCATTCATCATCCTGAACCACTCAAATCAACAAAAACACCTGATTATACTTGGCAACGGGTAGGGATGGACCTTTTTGAATTCAAGGATCATAAATATCTGCTCATAGTAGATTATTTCTCATGATGAATTGAAATTGCCTACTTGTCATCAACAACATCAACATCTGTAATTGCTCACTGCAAAGCCATTTTTACAAGACAAGGCATTCCTGAAATTGTTATTTCAGATAATGGACCACAGTTCTGTCCGAGAGATTTTAGCAAATTTGCAGGATTGTATGGTTTCACACATTTGACAAGTAGCCCTCTATACCCTCAAGGAAATGGAGAAGCAGAATGGGCCGTACAAACAGTGAAGAACCTACTAAAGAAGGCTGAAGACCCATACATAACTCTTCTAAATTACAGAGCTATACCCCTACAACATGGACAAAGTCCAGCTGAGCTTCTCATGGGGAGAAGAGTCAGAACCAAAGTTCCATCTGTGACTCCACACCATGTTCCTGTCAACTCAGATCTACAGAAGTTCCAGCAAGTGGATGCCCATCTCAAACAGCAGCAGAAGAAGCACTTTGATCGTCGTTACAAAGCAAAGTCACTGCCACAGCTGAAGAGGGGAGACAAGGTGTGGATCAAAACTCCTACGGATGAGGAAGCAGTCATAGTTGATTCGCCATCACCATCATCCTACACACTTCAAACACATGTGGGAAAGCAGAGAAGAAATCGCTGTCGTTTATGTCAACGAAGTAGCCAACCACTTTCAGCAACACGTGTTGTCCCGAAGCAAACACCAACACTTCCAGGACTTCAGCAGCAGCAAGAACCTGAACCAGAAATGCAGCAAGAACCTGAACCAGACGTGCAGTTCAGCATTATTCCTAATGATAAACTGATGACTGAAGCATCATCAGAAGAACAGTTCCAACCTGGCGTGCGAACTAAATCAGGAAGAACTGTGAAACCTAGAAAAATTCTGGATCTTTAAATTACAAGAAAATTTTTCATTGTTGTGTGCACATGGAACTAAAAGTGAAAATGAAAGTTGGAATGTTGGAGACAATAATTTTGAATAAGTAATAAAAAGAATTGTTGTAAGATTGTTATAATTTAATTTTGAGATTCTTCAAGATACTTAAAAAAGAGGATGTAGAATAATGACGAGCATTATTTACAAACCAAAAATAGGACACTACATTAAGTGCGGAATGCATGATCCGCTATTTTAAAGGCTTGTGGATAATAGTTGTCTTGGCAACGTAACAACTGAATACGAACGTTCAAAACCATCTCACTAGAGTGTCAGTCTTTATTTCGTGTGTGTGACTGTATCTGAGAATAATCGATACAAACACGGTCTGCGTGTCGGTTGGGACGCAAACGGACCCCAACCACGCAGACAAACCACAACCTGGTCCTTCACTGCTGCCCTTCTCTTATGCGGAGGCAGCCAAACGGGTGACTACACCATCAGTCACTTCAACACCCCAGTCTACTCCTTTGGCGTCAAGATCGTCAAAACAAAATCCGATAATCAAACGATCTCCTGAAAGGCGGACCTCTTCACCCACCCCACCCCTCTTCACCCCCCTTCCACCTCCTCACCCCACCCCCCTCATTCCCCCCACCCCATCATCATCATGATTAAAACTGAACTCTTAAGACATGTCCACTGCTCCAGATTTATCTGCTGCAAACCCCCCAGTTATAGGCGCCAGAATAATCAAGTTTGATTGTGGGCCCTCAACACTGAAGAAGAAGAACATAACGTCAAACCTGTGAAGAAGAAAATAACGTCAAACCTGTAACGAAAATACCATCAATAGAACAGACCGACGGAAAAGCTGCCTCTCGCGTCAAATCCAAAATTTCCCAAAGTGAAAAAAATAAATTCTGCTCTACCACCAGTTCTTCTTGTTCACGATACCGTATTAAATGACGTCTACGGTCACAGAGTTGGTCGTTCATATGATTTCACTGTTAAAACAAAGAAAGCTTCTTCTGTGGACAAAATTTCTCAGTCTCTCGAAGAATCACTCACGTCAATTTGATTGTTTTGTTACATTGTGGAATATATGATCTGAGGGCCAACGAACCCCAAGCAATTTGTAAGAAATTAGTGACAGCCGTTGAAGAAATTGTGACCACACATCTAAAATTCAAATAGTCATTAGCAAACAGCACCAGTGCGAGACAGGGTCCTTCGAATAAAAATAGACCTTTTAAACGCCCTGCTTCACTCCAAACTTCACGGTCACAACAACATCCCACTCTACTTTCAAAGACAATGTGCATCCCAATTGATTCGGCTCATTCATCCTTGCCAAAAACATCGGCAGACATATCAACAGAGCCCTCTGAGAGACACCAAAGCAACCTCGTCATCATCAAAGCAAGAGATCTCACAACAACCCATTCACCATCTATGACAAGGGTTACAACACATTCTACTTTTCAAGACCCCCCTCCCCCCCCCCCCCACCCTTTTGTTGAGTCCCAGTGTCCATGGTGGAATGGTGACATCTCCCATCATAATTTTTTCCATCCATTGAGAGATTTCTGCGACTGGTGAAATTGTATTCATGTTGTCTATGAACCAGCGTCAGCCTGACCGAAGTTGCGACTTTCATAAATTGATTTCTACTGTCGCTTATACATTGTTTTTACTTTTGCCAAAGCTATCATCATCCTTGATTTTATTTTAATTTCATTTTTTGTTACTTCCTTTATATAGTTGTTTCCTACTGGTTTGTGGTTAGTTACGCAAGTCAAAAATCGTTCTAAAACAGGTTTTTCTGTTCTTCAGTGGAACAGTCGTTCGATCAATATTAATCATCTTCATCTCCCAAAGTCCAACCCCTCGTCCACGTCGTGGGAGACGGAAACAGGTCAAGCTGGCTAACGGGGCTCTGGTGAAGCTGTGACTGGCCTAGCAAGCCGACAGTGGATTCTTCAACCGCTAAGAAAACTAAAAGGAGATACAAACGGACGGATACCAACGGAAAAAGACCTCGCAATGGAAACGGACATCGAGATAGGAATAGCGACTACACTGGAACATGGAACATCTGCGGCCTAACAGACAAGGAACCAGAAATTGTGGAATTCATGACCAAAAGAAAGATCTCCATCCTGGGCATTTCAGACACTAGGAAGAAAGGAGAAGGAACGAAAGAAATCCATTCAAACTTTGTTCTCATCTGGAGTGGTGTCAGGAAAGACCAGAGAGCAACGCATGGTGTGGGATTCATCCTACACCCAGACATAGCAAAGAATCTCATGAGTACAGAATACATATCAGAAAGATTGATTAAAATCGGTGTAAGAAAGTCCAACAAAATCGTCTACTATATCCAAGCATATGCACCGTGTAACGATTCGTACTCAGAAGAGGAGAAAGACTCATTCTATCAAGAGCTCTCCGACCTCATCAACAGCACCCCTGACAAAGAGGACCTGTATGTCATGGGGGATTTCAACGGCAGAGTTGGTGAGAGAAGAAACCCGTGGACAAAACATCTTGGACCCCACAGTGACCACAGAACACCTTGCAATTACAACGGGAACCACGTGCTGGAACTATGTGCAGAGCATGATCTGATCATCACCAACACCTTTTTCCAACATCGAGCCTCCCAAATTTACACCTGGTACAAATGGAACGACCTCAGCATCTCGTCTCAAATCGACTTCATACTTGCAAGATCTAGAACACGTTACGCCATCAAAGACTCAAAAGCCATCCCCAATGCCAACCTTGACACTGACCACAGGCCTGTCATTCTGGCCTCCAGTACTCAGAAGGAAAAAATAACAACTGCTAGGAAGAACCAGCCTGAAAAGATCAACCTCCTCAAACTGGAAGAGAAAGAAGTGCAAGAACAGATTGAAAGTGCTATCAAGGTGAAACTTGACCCCATTGATACAACCCCCCTCATCATGGAACAAGCCTGGGACACCTTCAAGCCAGCTCTCTTGAACACCTTAAGGGAAGTTTGCGGGACAAAGAAATGTAGAGGTAAAAACAGGAAAGCTACAGCCTGGTGGAACCAAGAGGTGAAGGAAGCCATCAAGAAAAAGAAGCAGCTATATAAAGCTTGGGTCAAGACCAAGATAGAAGAGGACTACGTCAAGTACAGAATCGCAAGAAGACATAGTAAACGTGTTGTGAAAGCCTCCAAAGAAAAATCTTGGGCGACCTATGGAGAGAAGTTAAGTGAAATTTGCAAGAACTCCCCAAGAGAATTTTTCAAAAGTGTGAAGACGATGAGAGTAAGAGATGAGCCATTCAACCCAACAACAGTAGTGAATGATGCAAATGGAGAGGCACTACACAAAGAAGAGGAAATTCTGAAAAGATGGGAAGACTATTTTAAAGACCTTTTAAACCCATCTGGAGTCCAGGCTTCCAGCTCCCAGTTCTCACCACGCTATAAAGACCAGTTAGAGCCCCAAATCCTTGAAGCAGAAACACGAAAAGCAATTAAGACCAGCCCAAAGGGCAAAGCAGCAGGCAATGATGGCATAACAACTGAAGCCATCCTTGCATGCGGAGAAACGGGAGTTAAGTGGCTCACCATCATCTTCCAGAAAGCATGGGAAGAGAGGAAAGTACCAATGGACTGGCAAAATGCAATAGTGGTGCCAATTTGGAAGAAGAAGGGCAGCAAGAAAGACTGCAGCACATACAGAGGCATTTCACTTCTCAGCCATGTAGGGAAAATGTATGCAAAGATTCTGGAACAGCGCACAAGAGCCAAAGCAGAACACCTACTGAGCAATGCCCAGTTTGGCTTTCGGAAAGGAAGAGGGTGCACAGATGCCATTTTCGCACTCCGACAGCTGTGTGAAAGAGCCATCGAATACAACCAAGACCTGCATACAGTATTCGTTGATCAAGAAAAAGCTTTTGACCGAGTCAACAGAGACAAGCTCTGGAAGATCCTGGAGCAGTACGACGTGAAGGGGCAGTTGCTTGATAACATCAGAGCAATCTATGCCAACAGTAGGAGCGCAGTCCGAACAGCCAGTGGAACATCGGACTGGTTCCCGGTTACATCAGGGGTCAGGCAAGGCTGCGTACTCTCTCCCCTTCTCTTCGTGATCTACATGGACCAGATTACAAAGGAAGCCAATCCAGATCTGGAGGCCCTGAACGAACTATTATTTGCTGACGACCAGTCCTTGATGAATCAGAACAAAGCAGCTCTTCAAGAACACACAGACCAACTCAACACAAGCTGCGAGAAGTATGATATGAAGATCAGTATCAACAAAACAGAAGTTATGTCTGTCAGCAGAAATCCAGGAAAGCTGGACATCAACATCAACGGCACCCAGCTGAAACAGACCAAAGAATTTAAATACCTTGGCAGCCTCTTCATTGAAGATGGAAAATTGGACAGAGAGATAGAAACAAGATGCCAGAAAGCGAACGCAGTCAGTTACCAACTCGCCCCCCTTCTGAAATATCCCAGCATCCCAGTGAGCACCAAGGCAAAACTCATCAACGCCATCTTCGTTCCAACACTCACATACCAGTGTCAGACATGGGCCCTAACAAAAGCCTTAGAGAGAAAATTGGTCACATGTGAAATGCGCTGCCTGAGAAAAGCTGTCAACAAGACCAGACGCGACAAGATCAAGAATGAGGTGATCAGAAACATGGTCGGACTAACACCAATTCTCCACCATGTCGAACAACAAAGGATCAGGTGGTTTGGTCACCTCACCAGAATGCCGCCCGACCAACCGGCCCTACGGGCATACACCACCAGATACACTGGCTGGAAAGCCAGAGGTAGACCACGGAGACGATGGAGCGACTCCGTGGCTGACACCCTGCGAGCCCATGACCTGTCACTCTATCAAGCCTCCCGCCTTGCTGCAGACAGACGTCTGTGTCTCCCCGCGACGCCGAAGGGCACCAGCGGCAGATGAAAGAAAGAAAGAAAGAAAGATCTCCAGCACTACTTATCCGAAAATAAGCATCATATTGTTGCCTTACAGTCCATGAATATTACGAAATGTAACTTGCCAAAGTTAGAGGACTATTACTGTCCTCCTGTGACACACATCTGTGATAATAGCTCAAAAACATACGCAGCAATATATATCCGTAAAGATGTGGATTATAAAATCATTCAGCCTGCTGTGCCAAAGGCCATGGATGGTGTTTATTGTGTGGCTGTGAAAGTGAAAATTAACTCTGTGTCAACTTTAAATATCATGTCTGATATTATCCACGTGGCCCTGATGGAAAAAACAGTGACTGGTACGAACTTTAGAACAAGCTGAGAAATGGTTGATCGCTGGAAATTTTAATGCCCATTCTCCATTCTGGCCAATATATGTCTAACAATCGTTTTGTTGAAAATATCGTTGACTCTGGCTTGGTATTAGCAAATGACGGTCGAATAACTAGAATTCCAGATAATCCTAAACATAAAGCTTCTGCCATTGATTTGACCTCGTCATTCATTGCATATACGATATTACATCTGACTCCCTTGGAAGTGATCACCTGCCAATTGTCACAGTTATTAATGAACCATTTGATAAAGCACCAGCACAAGATGACTGCATTCCTAGATATATGTACATGTACAACCGTGCAAACTGGGTAAAATACCGCAAGATCTTAATGGGAAAAGATTGCACGTTTAACGAGAGCGACAGTGTTAATTATATGTATTCACACTTCACAAACGCATTACATGAGGCAGCAAACAATTCAATTCCAAAATGGAAAAATGTAAACAAAGGTAATTTTGTTGGAAATAGCTGGTGGAATCAATTATGTGAAGAAGCAAAGAGTGAAAAAAGAAAACGTATAAAACCTTCTTAAAAACTAAATCTCCAGACCATTACGATATGAAAGTGGCAAAGATTCATTCGAACAAGGTTATGGCCCGAGCTAAAAAGAGTTATTGGTCAGATTTCTGCTCTCAACAAATTTCCGGTCCTAAAGATCTTCCTAAAATTTGGAATAAGGTCAAAGAAATGAAAAATGGTTTTCATTTACCACAGTTTCCTATTAAGATTAAAGACAAAGAATTTCCTTTGTCATTTGAAAAGGCTGAAGAATTTTTAAAGTTTTTTTTTCAAGAGCAAGTAAGTCCAGTAGCTTGTCTCCACCAATACAGCAGAAAAGACGGATAATTGAAGAATCAGAAGAATACTCAGATCCTCCCCCTGGTAGTCACATGTACATAAATTAAAAAAAAATACGTTACAAGAACTTAAAGATGCCCTTCTCTCTTTGAACAACAAAAAATCAGCTGTAGGACTGGATGGCATTTCGTATACCCTTTTAAATCGTTTACCAGAGAAATGGATTAAATACTTACACCATATCATATTAAAATGCTGGGAAAGTGGTCGCATATCTGACATTTGGAAGCTAATAAACCTCGCTCTGATCCAGGTAGTTACAGGCCTATCTCGCTTACATCCCATGTTTCGAAACTAATGGAAAAAATTACTTTGAATCGACTGACTATTTTTTGTGAGACATATGATATAATACCTGTTAACCAATCTGGATTTCGAAAAGGTAGATCGACGACAGACCATTTAGTTAAATTAACAACTCAAATAAAAACTCAGTTTGCTAGAAGAAAAATGTCTTGGCTACCTTTTTTGATCTTAAAAAGCGTATGATCAAGTCTGGCACGCAAGATTTTTGTTGAAATTAAAACAGATTAGTCTCAAAAGTAACCTTTATTATTCTATCAAAGCATTTATAAATGACCGAAGTATAGTCGCTAAAATAGGTAATACATACTCTGAAAAACGACCTGTAAACATGGGAATTCCACAGGCAGGGTTCCACATCTCAATTATTTAATATTTTGATTAATGACCTGCCAAAACAAGTCTCAAACAATGTAAACTTAGGTCAGTAAGCTGATGATATAGCGATCTGGATGAATGTTTCGTTGAAAAGGAAGACTTCCTAAAGAGAAATAAACTGCATTAAAAAGATCTATCAACGTGAAATTGATCACATTGCCAACTACTTGAAAGTTAACGGTCTGGAAATACCCAATGAAAAGAGGCATATGATGCTTTTTAATAATGGTCTCAGTCCTATAGAGTTACTGCTGTTCAAAGTTGATAAGGAGGAACTGAAATATACTACTCAGGTGAAATTTCTGGGAGTTCACTTGACTTTCAGTTTACAATTGAAAGTACATATTGATGCCTTGTTATACAAAGCTATGAAAAGCTTTAATTTAATACAAAAAATAATAAGTAAACAGTCATGGGGGCAGGACACTAAAACGTTGTTACATCTTGTAACAGTTTTAGTCAGATCAAAGTTGGCTTATGGCCAAGAGGTCTATTTTTCAGCTCCAAAATTTTATTTGAAAAAAACTTCAAAGCGTAGATAGTAAAGCTGTGAAATGTGCTCTTGGGGGTACCGGAGAATAAAAAACACAAGAAGTATATAAAACAGCCAGCATCCTTCCTTTGGAAGATTGGAGGAAGTTATCAGCAGCTAAATATATAGTTAGAGCAAATGCAGTAGCTAATCATGCTGATACAGAACTTAAAATTCGGTCTGACATTCATTTCCCCAAGAGAGCAAGAACAATAAAGGCACAAGAAAGAATATCCACTTACACAAATGAACTCTTCGAAATTTCCAGCGTAGTACCTAAAAAAGTTTCACATAAACTGATATGTTGTCCTCTACACCCCCCACCCCCTGGGAATTGTCCACTGCTACTTTTGATATCAACTACTTTGAAACTGACTTGAGGAAAGATTTTAATCCACACTTGTTGGCAATTGACGTTCTGTCACATCTGCATGAAAAATATTCACATCACTTGAAAATATTTACTGTTATAGATGAAGGTGCAGCAGGCGCTGGTTTTATAATTCCAAACTTACGAGTAAAAGTAGAAAAGGCTTACTCTTTAGGACATGGACATTCAATTAGTTGCCATCCTAATGGCACTGAAATATATAGTAGATCTACCAATAGCTTTATTTAGTATCTTATTACGTGTAGATTCGAAATCTGCATTACAATCCCAGACAAGCTGCAAATGTAAAGTCAACAGTACGTTAATATTTGAGATAAACTTTTTAATTCATTGTTTAATAACAAATAACACTCACGTTATTTTTGTTGGATTCCATCACACTGTGGTATCATATATAAAGATCGAGTCGACAGAATCGCTAAAAGTGCAGCAAAGAATAGGGCTGGCAGTACAAATTTGATTTACAACTCTCTGAACATGAAATGAATGTTTTATTAGAAAACAAAGTAAAAGCGCAATGTCACTTTCGCCCCTTCATCGTAAATTACCAGGGTTTTACAAGACTAGAAATAACTTTAGCTTACAGATTATATCTGAATCACTTCGGACTAAGTTCAGTAAAACCATCAAATGTATCTGTAGTGAGTATACAGCAGTTAATCACCTTTGTGTTGTCAGCGAATGCGACCTTATTTCCCTGCATCATTTGCAAATTTAAAACAGAAACACATTGATTTCATTTTGAATTTACACTTTGCTAGGCATTTACTGCACGTCCCATGGGTCGTTTTCTTTGATTAAGACCGGTTGTTTTATACCTGTAACTCCCACCTACCTCTGTTTGTTGGCTTGTTAGTTTTTTCATTACTCCTTGACTGTTACAACGCTTTTATTCGGTAAGATTATCCTCTTCTGCTCCTCTACCCCACCAGATAATCACAAATGGCTTGGCATAACCCAGCACAGGACACGCTCGTTGCGCGCACTCACCACACACACACACACACACACACACACACACACACACACACACACACACACACACACACACACACACCACGCACGCACGCACGCACACGCGCGCTTGCTTACATAAATATACAATACAAACAATACAATACAATACAATACTTTATTTTGTATAGCGCAAAATCTTGATAAAATCAAATCTAAGCGCTAAAACAGACACACACGCACGCACGCACACACACACACACACACACACACACACACACACACACACACACACACAACACACACACACGCACACGCACACGGCTAAAATGGGGAGAAAGAATAAAAGCAATGGAAAATTGTAGAGAGCATATTATATACAATTATATATTACAATGTGATTCCCCTCCGAGTGGAGACAGACTGCAGAGGGGATTGAGTGAGGTCAGGCTTTTATGCAGCGGAGAAAAGGTGAGTTTTGAGAGCGGACTTGAAGGAGACAAAAGTAGGTTGCTGACGGACAGAGAGAGGAAGTTTGTTCCAGGAAAGTGGACCAGAAACAGAGAAGGCTCGTGGACCATAGGTATTGAGCTTAGTGCGTGGAAAGCGAAAAGTCAGAGGATCGGAGGGTACGTGAGGGAACATAGATCTCAAGTAAGCTTGACAGGTAATCGGGGGCCGCGTTATTGAGGCTTTTGTAACACATGGTGTCTAGTTTGTACTGTATGCGCTTTGATACAGGGAGCCAGTGAAGTTGTGCCAGGAGAGGAGATATGTGGTCAGCTTTTTTCTTTTTGAGTACAAGGCGTGCAGCATTGTTTTGAATGCGCTGCAGGATGTGAATGGTGGAGGCAGGAAGACCAGACAGGAGTGAATTGCAATAGTCACACATCCAGCCCTGAGCAATCTGTTGAATCTTGATCGTTCTCATGTTCTGACTGCTTTTCTCTTGTCCGTTAAATTGTTTGATGTTAATTGATATGATGAACTGTCTTTATGATTTCGTAGATTCTTCCACCCCATAGTCACCTCTTTATCTTATCTTGTCTATTTACTCATTTATTTATTATTTACTTTTTTCGTCTAAAAGGACATATGTGAATAGACGTTAAAAGAAATAACGAACGAACACACACACACACACACACACACACACACACACACACACACACACACACACACACACACACACACACACACACACACACACACACACACACACACACACACACACACACACACACACACACACACACTTTCTCTCTGTCTGTGTCTCTGTCTGTTGGTCTGTCTGTCTGTCTGTCTGCCTGTCTCTCTCTCTCTCTCTCTCTCTTTTACCACACACACACACACACACACTCACACACACGGTCAATATGAAACAAAAGACTTGCTACGAAATGAATTAAAACACATTACTGCTCAAGTCTGGGTAAGAGGGAGATGGGCCCCAATAAATCTTGCAGTTTTTTTTTTCTCTTTTTGATTTTTTTTGACTGATGCGTAGTCAAACCTGCATCCTCCCAATCATTACTCCGCTACATTAACGACGTTGACACGTTGACTGTAGCCTACTGTATACTGGGTCCCATTAACCGTAAAGGTGACGGTATATGTAGCTTACCTGTGTACTGGGTCCCATTGACCGTGAAGGTGACGGTATATGTAGCCAAACTATACACTGGGTCCCATTAACCGTAAAGGTGACGGTATATGTAGCCTACCTGTGTGTACTGGGTCCCATTGACCGTAAATGTGACGGTATATGTAGCCTACCTGTGTACTGGGTCCCATTGACCGTAAATGTGACGGTATATGTAGCCTACCTGTATACTGTGTCCCACTGACCGTGAAGGTGACGGTATATTTAGCCTACCTGTATACCGGGTCCTATTGATCGTGAAGGTGACGGTATATGTAGCCTACCTGTATACTGTGTCCCATTGATCGTGAAGGTGACGGTATATGTAGCCTACCTGTACACTGGGTCCTATTGACCGTAAAGGTGACGGTATATGTAGCCTACCTGTGTACTGGGTCCCATTGACCGTAAAGATGACGGTATATGTAGCCTACCTGTATACTGAGTCCCATTGACCGTGAAGGTGACGGTATCATATGTGTCCTCAACAGCTCGGAACTTGAAAAAGTAGCCACAGTTCTGGCAGGTACCAGCGTATACCCCGTTCCTTAGTTTGCCTGTCGCTGGGGTATGACTGTAAAACATACATACATGTATACATACATACATACATACATACATAATACATGCATGCATGCATACATACATAATACATACATACATGCATACATACATACATGCATGCATGCATACATACATACATAATACATACATACATACATGCATGCATGTATGCATACGTACATACATAATACATACATACATACATCATACATACATACATGCATGCATACACATATATACATACATACATACATACATGCATGCATACATACACACATACATGCATACGTACGTACGTACGTACATACATACATACATACGTATACACATACATACATACATGCATGCATAATACACATATACATACACACATGCATACATACACACACATATATACATACATACATACATGCATGCATACATACACACATACATACATAAACACATACATGCATACGTACGTACGTACGTACATATATACATACATACATACGTACACCACACACATACATACATACATACATACATACATACATGCATGCATAATACACATATACATACATACATGCATACATACAAATGTACATATATGCATACATACATACATACATACACATACACACATACATACATATATATTTACAAGCATACATACATAAACACATACATACATACATGTATATGTGCATACATACATGAATGCATACATACATACATACATGCATACATACATACATACATACAGACAGACATACATACAGACGTACATACAGACATATATACATAGATACATACAGACATGCATACATGCATACATGGGTACATATATACATACATACTTACATGTATACATACATACATGCGTGCATACATACATGCATACATGCATACATACATACATACATGCATGGATACATACATACATACATACATACACTGTACATACATACATACATACATACGTGCATGCATACATAATAAATACATACATACATACAAACATACATACGTACATACAAACATACATACGTACATACATACATACGTACATACATACATACATACATACATACATACATACATACATACATACATACATACATACATACGTGTATAGAAGATAGAAGACCAGGCTAAACAGCTAGAAAGATGGGTGGAACACTACTCCAAGCTTTATGCTCAAGACCTCCCTGAACATCCAGGTATGGAAGTGGTCTTGCCCTCTTTCGGCGTGTATGCAGAATTGGATGAGGACCCTACCGAAGAAGAGCTTTTCTGAAGTAATAAGTGCACTGACAAATGGGAAGGCGCCGGGCGAAGATGGTATTGCTGCTGAAATTTTTAAGGAAAATAAGGATGTTCTTCTCCCGCAGTTGTATATGCATTGCTGCTGCAATGCTGGCGACAACGTGAAATACCACACAAAATGCGGGACGCCAAAATCGTTATCCTGTACAAAAATAAGGGTGACGGGGGCGACTGTAATAATTACAGGGGGATATCTCTTCTTTCTGTGGCGGGTAAGATCTTCGCTAGGGTCCTTCAAACGCCTGCAAAGGTTGGCTGATCGCATCCTGCCAGAGACACAGTCTGGTTTTAGGGCTGGTCGATCAACGACTGATATGATCTTTACACTGCGCCAGCTGCAGGAAAAATGCAGGGAACAAAGAAAACCACTGTTCATCGCCTTTGTTGGTCTGACGAAGGCATTTGACACTGAGCCGGAAATCGCTCTATAAGGTACTGGAAAAAATCAGTTGTCCACCTGTTCTTTTGCAGTTAGTCATTTCTTTTCAAGAGGACATGTGAATGCATGTATTCAATTCGATGGAAATACATCAGAGCCGTTCAAGGTGAGGAGTGGTGTTAAACAGGGTTGTGTCCTGGCACCCACTCTCTTTGCCATTTAGTTTTGCTGCTCTCCTGCACCATGATTTTGATGGGAGCGAGGATGGAATTTACCTCAAAGCCAGGTTCGACGGATCTCTTTTCAATCTGAAAAGACTGAAGTTGAAACGACTGACGACTGAAGTGTTGATCAGAGAGTTGCTTTTCGCTGTGATGCTGTGATAGTGGCTCACAGCGAAATCGAGCTTCAAAGACTAGCCGATCGTCTAGTGGAAGCATGCGATCTCTTCGGGTTAGCAATCAGCGTCAAGAAAACTGAGGTAATTAGACAAGGGACAAACTCACCACCAGAGATAAAACTCGGTGGTGAATCTATGAAAACAGTAGATAAGTTTGTTTACTTGGGATCCACCATAACATCGACCCTATCTTTGGATGAGGAATTGACAAGCAGAATAGGAAAGGCTACAGCCGCATTCAAGAAACGTATGAAAAGAGCATGGGAAAATGATAAGCTTAGGATAAAAACCAAGACTCTAATTTACCAAACATGTGTCCTCTCAACACTACTTTATGGGAGTGAGACGTGGACCTTGTATGCTGGTCAGGAGAGGAGGTTAAATAGTTTTCATATGAGGTGTTTACGAAAAATTAAAAAAATCAAATTGCAAGATAGACTCCCGGATACAGAAGTGCTCAAAAGAGCTGGCATTCAGTCACTATATCCCATCCTGCGGTCTCGGCGTCTCAGCTGGCTTGGTCACGGTGCGCGCATGGATAACTCCAGAATCTCCAAGCAGATTCTATATGGGGAACTGTCTGAGGGCACGCGTAACGTTGGACAACCAAGCTTCGCTTCAAGGGCCAGTGTAAAACGTCCATGATGGAATTTTCTAGCAATGTTGCGAAATGGGATACGGCTGCCCAGGATCGAGTGGTGTGGAGAGCTGCTGTTTTCGCGGGAGCAAAGAGCTATGAAGAGGATAGAGTTGAACGCGCTATAGAGGCTAAACAAATACGCAAATGCCCGACGGTGGATGACTCCACAGTATACTGCTACTGTAGTCCTTGTCAGAAACCGTGCTGATCGCGCATTGGTTGTTTTAGCCATGAGCGTCGCTGTGTTTTAAGATAACTAATTTTCCGCTGCCGACCGTCGCCATCGACGAAAAAGGCCACAGACATGCATGCATGTATCGCAGAAACCCCTCAAGTAGAAACAGGCACTTACGTGTACTTCAGTGTACACCAGCATCGGGCAGCACAGCCGTTCTCACACTTATGTACACTGTACACAAGACAGTTAATCAATAGAGCCAACTGTAATCACAGCTCTGCTGGGACGTTTTTCAAAGATCGCCACAATGGAAGAGAGCGGTCCATTGTTTCAGTGGATAGGGTCTGGCCGGTGTTTGTCCACGTCAACCCCTCCTACATGCATTCACTGGTAGGGGAACTTTCTCGAAAGGTCGTCATAAGATAGGCGGGGTCAGAGCCCCAGCGTGATCTGATCCACGCTCTACATGTATATATGAAAAGGGAACACAGACACACGGGAATAGAGACCTACAGAGAAGACAGACACAGAGAGACAGAACGGCTGTGCTGCCCGATGCTGGTGTACACTGAAGTACACGTAAGGGCCTGTTTCTACTTGAGGGGTTTCTGCGATACATGCATGCATACATACATACATACATACATACATACATACATACATACATACATACATACATACATACATACATACATACATACATACATACATACAGAAAATGTTCGATAGGCAGACTGGTAAGGATGGTGGAGATGGTTTAAGGAGATATGCTCATTCAGTTGTTTTATAATAGCACCACTTTTTCAAGGAGCTTAGAGAGAAATGAGAGATTTGATACAGGTCTATAATTTTTAAGTTTGTCAAGATCGAAATTATTTTTCTTGAAGAGTAGCTGGACATGAGCAGTTCTGAAAGCAGAAGGGAAGATTCCTGAGACCAAAGAAGATTAACAAATTTTTCAATGAAGGTGATTGATGGAAGAAGTTGCTGGTAAATTTGCGAAAAGAAAGAGGCCCTAATGGGGTTGAGTTCACAAGTTTGAAACACATTTCTTTGAGGATTTGTTAAGATCTCGGTCTCAGAAACTGGGTGGAAAGAGAGGAGATGAGTGCCTGTAAATGGAGGATCTGGGAGTGTTGGGTGAAAGGGAGATGAGTCAAGTCTGGTACATAAACTGGAAATCTTGATGGAGAAAAATGTGGAAACAGCAGAAGGGAGATTATCTGGACTGATATCTGTTGGCAGTGGAGTAGATTTCTCAGTGCCAAATAAATTAGACATAGCGGAGAACAGAATTTTTGTGTTTTTTAGCTTCAATAATTTGTGAGGAAAAGTAATTCGCTTCAGAGAGCAGCTCGGTTACCTTGTTGCGCATGGACTGATAGATCTGACGGTGTACTTCTAGTTTAGAAGACCGCCACTGGCGCTCGGCCCTCCGACATTCTCGCTTTGTTTCGTATAGTTGAGGTGTGTACCAAGGCGCACATGGACGGTCGGGCAAAACACGGGTGGAGGGAGGGGTATGTTTGTCAAGCAAATGGCGGAGAATCGATGTATATAAAATAGCAAGATCAGTGAAGTCACTGACTTGTGACAGTAAATCGGTCGCTTCAGAAGTGAAGGCGTTAATATCGATAGACTCAAGGTGCAGCGAGTGACTAGACGATTATTTCTGAGAGTTTTTATTAGATTTAGAGAGGCAAAGACAGAAAAATAGCTGGGGTCAAAATATTGGAAAATAGATATTGAAAATAAACAATCTATCATGAACTATTTGAGTGTCTTGGCTTGACGGAATGTATGTATACATGTACATATGCATTAATATATATAGATGGTCGAGTCAATGGAAAAATACGATCGTGAGAGGTAGGGCTCATATAAATGGATTGTGCCTAGTGGAACGAATCCAGTCTGACCTTGGAAAAGGGAAGAATAAAAGGCGAGGGAGGAAAAGTTGGAGTACCTAGTGACAAAAAACTTTAGTCGGACGCGGCTGGCTGGACCTGTCTTATAAAGACACAATTGAAACAGATACAAAGTAGAGAAATATAAGTGAAGCTGCAAAGCCAATATTTCATTAGAAAGGGGGTAGCAGTCAAAGGATAAAATTGTCAACATTAGTAGGATTTGTTCTTTTTCGTCTTTTTTATACGCTTGACAAAGGCCAGTTGGCCGGCAATTTACTTCTGTCTTAATTTCTTATATCAAATACGCGTTGTACTCCTATTTTTGTGTTTTTCTGGTTGGTAGGAATTACTGCCTAAAAACCATTTTTAACCATGTCATTGCTAATCTAAATACAGAAAAAAATACACCGATGAATCCACTATATGACTTAATACATAAGAAATATTGAGAGAGATGGAAGGATAGATATCGATAAACAACAACAACAACAACAACAACAACAACAACAACAACTGATAAATGTGACGTTTGTGTGCGTGTTTGTTTGTGTGTTTGTGTGTTTGCTTGATTGTTTGTTTTGTTTGTTTGTGTTTTCCGTGTTTGTGTGTTTGTGTGTTTGCGTGTGTGTGTGTGTGTGTTTCTGTGTTTGCTTATGTGTGTGTGTGTGTGTGTGTGTGTGGTGTATGTTTGTGTGTTTGTTTGTTTGTGTGTGTGTGTGTGTGTGTGTGTGTGTGTGTGTGTGTGTGTGTATGTGTTTCCGTGCGGGCGTGCGTGTGGGATTAACTGTGCATGTTTACGTAGGTGTGTGTTTATATATATGTGTGTGTGTGTGTGTGTGTGCATGTGTAAGTGTCTTGCATGCGTGTATATGTGCATAAGTGTGTGAATGAGTTTATGTGTATGTGTAAGAGGGAGAGACACAAAATAACACTGTATATGCACGAAGCTAGCAAATAGCTTATCGTTTGTAGTTAAAACATCTAGCTTTCTCAAAAAGTTGGATTAAACCATATATTATAAGAAATTAGTAGAAAGATAACATCTAAATATCGTAAAATAATGAACATGAAAATGCATGATTGTATACGGAGCGAATGAGAGAAAGAGAGAGAGGGTGGTAGAGAGACAGACAGACAGACAGAGAGATAAAGAGAGAGGGGGAGAGAGAGAAAAAGACATAGAGATAAAGAGAGAGACAGAAAGAGATAAAGAGAGAGAGAGAGAGAGAGACAGACAGACAGACAGATAGAGACAGAGAAAAATAAAAGAGAGAGAGAGAGGCACACAGACAGAGAGAGAGACAGAGAGAGAGACAGAGATAGAGACTGAGACAGAGAGAGAGACAGACAGACAGAGAGAGAAAGAGAGAGAGAGGAGAGAGAGAGAGACAGAGAGAGAGAGAGGAGGAGAGAGAGAGAGAGAGAGAGAGAGAGAGAGAGACAGAGAGTATGTGTGTGTGTGTGTGTTTGCGTGTGGTGCATGTGATAGACGTGGCAATAAGCAAACAATACCTTTCCTGTCACAGCTACTATGAATCGATAACATGAAAATAAATCAGCAAATTACGGATAAATGCCATCAGAGCAGGTCACTACAAAGAGGAGGATTTGAAGGGGAAAAGGGTGAGGAGTAAGACGAATACAAACGACGGAGATGAGGCAATCCCATACCTGACAGTACAGACAGGGCAGTTGAGAGAGCGAACTATGAAAGACATGGCTGCAGATCTTCTCCCCTTTTCTGTTGTAGGTCAGTTGTGATCATTCAGCGTGTATGCAAGTCAACCTTCCATTAGATAAAAATATGTATCTGATTATTTTGCTATTATATTATTAAAGAATGCAGACGTGAGGAAAACCACAAATGCACGTAGGCAAACATACGCGCTCACACAGAGACACATCCACATCCACAAAGAATGTATACATGGATATTGATATATATGTATAGAGCTAGATAGATAGATAGATAGATAGATAGATAAATAGATAAATAGATAGATAGACAGACAGACAGACAGACAGACAGACAGATAGATAGAGATAGATAGATAGATAGATAGATAGATAGATATAAATATACATGCGCGCGTGTGTGGATGTGGGTGTGTAAACAAGAAAAAACAACAATTGAGAACAAGAAATTCATGTACTCTAACGAATAAGCAAACAAAACGTCAAGTATTTTAATAAACAACAACGCAGCAGCAACAATAACTGCAACGACAACAACAACATTCATATACACAACAATCTACACAAAACATAACACAAAAAACAAAACAACGTAAAAGTTAGTAATAATGAAATGAAAACAAAAACAAAAACAAAAAAAGCAACAACATGAACTCCAAACACACAGCTAACGAAACAATTAAGCAGCCTATCACTCAACCAGCCAGCTAACCAACCAACCAACCAATGACTTAAATATACACACATACATACATACATAGAATCAACACTAGTAGGCTGAGCGCTTAGTGTGAGGGGGGAAGAAAAGCACAGTCGGTGTTGCTATATATCAATAACGCAAACAAGTGCATTTAAACGAATCAAAAGCAACATACTAAAACTACCAGTCCATGAAATTGCTGAGATCGGTATGTGTACTTACCCGTTTGTGAATCCAGACCACCGACTGTGTGTATTTGTGTGTGCGTGTGTGTGACCCTTTTCACTTGTGAGGCTGACTGTCGTAACTTGGCCTCTTTTTATCAGTTCTCTGTGCCGATATGTTAATGATGACAATAACAGTAACAGTCAATGATGCAGATCAACTTTGTGCAGTCTGGATCTCCGAGTCTGCTAGCAAGAGAGGGAGCGATGAGGCGCGCGCACGCGTGTGCGAAAGAGAGAGAGAGAGAGAGAGAGAGAGAGAGAGAGAGAGAGAGAGAGAGAGAGAAAAGGGGAAGAAAGAGAAGAGAGAGAGAGAGAGAGAGAGTGTGTGTGTGAGAGAGAGAGAGAGAGAGAAAGAGAGAGAGAGAGATTGTTTGTGTGTATGAATGTGTGTGTGTGTGTGTAGAGAGGAGAGAGAGAGAGAGACAGAGAGAGAGAGAGAGAAAGAAAGAGAGAGAGAGAGAGAGAGAGAGCACGTACTTCTAATTGCAAGTCTCCTTGCAACTCAAAAAATTAAAACGGTACATCCACCGGTATAAAAGAAAATAAAAGCCAACCCCAACCCCCCAAAAACAAAAAACAAAAAACAAAAAAAACCCAAACAAACAAGCAAGCAAACAAACAAACAAAAACAAACAACATCAGTATTGCAATATCAGTAAGACTTGTGTACGAATGGAAGAAGAAAAATGGAACATAAAAGATATCCTATAACGTCCCTTTTCCTACAAAAATTTAAAACAGTTTCTAAAAAAGTATTTCTGATTGCAAATGTCAGTAGGAGTTAAAACAAAACAAACAAAGCAAACAACCAACAACCAACCAACCAACCAACCAACCAACCAACCAACCAACCAACCAACCAATCAATCACAACCAACCAACCAACCAACCAACCAACCAACCAACCAACCAACCAACCCAACCAACCAACCAACCAACCAACCAACCAACCAATTAACAAACAAACGAACAAACTAAAAGAAATGTTCTAGGACTGCATAATTCTGTTTAAAAAAGCAAACAAACAAACAAACAAACAAAAGAAAACAGAAGAAATAAATAAATACTGTAAACAGACATGAATATAAGGCAACAGTCTGATTTGAATAAGAACACAATCAGCTATCGAAACCTCGATTTCCATCCGGATGAAGTGAACAACGGTTAGAAATAGGATAACACTGCTAGTGTCCGGACCCATCTTTCGTTTTATCAACTCACTTGTGTTGTACTAAGAGCAGTGATGGAGATTAGCACGAAATGTACCACTTAGTTATGAAATGGAAATTCTCCGTACAATCAGAGCACGAAACGTGCTATGAACAACGGGGATACACTCAGTGGGGTGGGGTGCAACTGGGTGTGAAGAATAGAACAGAAAACAAAACGTCCCTGAAAGTTAACAAGGAACACCACGAGGGTGCAGATGGGACCTGCATCACTAAAGCCTCGCCACTCACTGGATACTCAACTCCCGAGCTCCCGACGTCAATTCCTCAAGCACAGGGATCCAGCCATCAGTCATCCTGCTCACAAACCGAATGGCAAGGTGGGGAGATGACAAACCCCGGGACATAGCAACACAACGCACTCCAACCATGTCCAGCCCAGCCTCTGGACCAAGAGAGAATGGAAAACCCGTCTCTCACCCCACTCCGGTTCCCATCTCTCCCTCAGGCAGCTCGAGAAGATAGCTTATAAAATAAGAGCAGAAAGATATGCTTCAACCTGAGACTATTTGTTTGTTTGTCTGTCTGTTTGTTTGTTTCTTTGTTTCTTTGTCTGTCTGTTTGTTGTGTTGTGTTGTTGCTGTTATTGCGTTCACCCTCAACACCCTCAATGAAAAATCCGTCAAGCTGTATGGCCCCAATTTTCCTAAAGAGCTCACAACACGCTCAGTTCTCTGAAAGAGCCAATCGAGGTAAAAAAAATCCCACAACAATTTGTGTTAACGAATGGGGGTTATGGGGGCTTAAACCTGACACCTTGTCAGTAGTCCATCGCACTAACCACGTCACCACCTTGACTGATTAAATGAAGTTTGTTGCCAACAGACTGTATTTACTTTGATAATGGCGGTTTTTTTTTTTATTGAGAAGACTTCAGATCTTGCTTCAAGGATCAAACCAAGGCGTGCACTGTCATCCTTCACCAAAGCAATCACCATCAACGACAAAACCTCCATGACACAATGTTCACGCAAACTGAAGGGGTGAGGGTGGGAGGGTTGAAGAAAGGCAGGGAATAAGGCGTGTGACCTGTGACCCGAGCCGTCATCATCCATTTGTCACACACACACACACACACACACACACACACACACACACACACACACACACACACACACACACACACACACAACACACACACACACTCTCTCTCTCTCTCTCAAACACACGCATGCACGCACACACATACACCACACACACAGACACACACAGACACACACAGACACACACACACACACACACACACACACACACACACACACACACACACAATATATATATATATATATATAATATATATATATATAATATATACATATTGTCACATGTGAAGATGTAGGTGACTGGCAGTGTCTTGCAGTATATGCAGGTTCGTGCACATCTAGCAGTTGATCATTCTTGTCAGAGACAAAATACGCCAGTCCAGGTTAAACGAAAAATGATCCTTTATTTGAAGAACGTAGAAAACACAACATCCATGCACCACTCCTAGTTTGCAGAATTCTTCCTTCTTCAGCCCTCAAACCTACATACAGCAACTCCACGAATCTACAGCAACTTCTCTATCTCTGCCAGCAGACTTACATTAACTCTTATGATCACTCTCTCTCAACCCACAGTCACGCTATATTTGTAACTTCAAGGAAAGTTCCACAATATTCTCGGCTTTTCCCTAGATTTTTAGCCAATCATAGCCACATTCTCGAACATTCTCTTTCTAGAATATTCTGTAGTTCTTGTCAATCATTGTACAAATTAAATTTGTTTACGATTTCCAGGACATTTTAGAAAGATCTAAGGTATTCTACGTTTTTCTTGACATTTCTAGATTGTTCCAAAGGATTCTACATATTTCCATACAACGAAATAGAATTTAAACATATATTTTCAGCGTTAGCATAAACCAAAACAAATATTCTCGATTCATTGTTAAGTGAATCACAAACTAATCTTCAAGAGCAAACAGCAGAGAGTAGCCAAGGAACACCACAACAAATTAACAAACAAACGAACAAACAAACAAAAACTGTTCTAGGACTGCAAACAAAAACTGTTCTAGGACTGCATAATTCTGTTTAAAAAAACAACAAAAAAACAAGCAAATTTTGACGGACACATTTTGGCGTCACACTTCTCTTATCGGCATTTGCCCTTTCACACTGTGTTTCTCTTTTTTCAAGTGTAACATAACCCCCCCCCCCCCCCCTTAAAGAAATTTCACTAAATTTCTCAAAATACTTTACATTTGAAAAAAGGAAACAATCTAATTCAGGAAAACCAACATACTATTAGTTTCTGTCCAAATACATATACCAGTCCATCTGTATTATTTTCTGCTGAGAAAGTCTGCAGCAAAGTTCTGAGGGTACATTGCCCATCGCATGACTTTGTTATTGACAAATTTGGCAGAGTCCAAAAACGACAAAAGCTTATGGTCAGTGCGCAAGACAAAGCGAACCCCCCTTGGAGGAACAGTTCAAACTTACGCACAGCCCACACGATGGCAAGGCACTCTTTCTCCATGGTGGCGTACTTCCACTCTGCTCTGGACAACTTCTTACTGGCATTACGGAAGGGGAATCTGCCCTTTTTCCTCCTATTTAGTAAGGTGTGCCGCCAGCATCTTGATAGCACTGGCTGAACCCCGCTTGGCCTCTGACCCCATTTCTCACGTTACCTAGCCCCTGCAGGCCTTCCGCTTTCCTCCATTGTTCTCACTAGAATTGAGCTTGGTGCTAGAATTTTTCCCACCACTTTAACTGCTCTTGTTTTCAATTGTGCTACTTCTGTCTGATGACCGTAAAGCATAGCTTGTAGGAAAAAGTGTATAGCTCAGTTCTGTGGTCATCATTTGAAAGGGACAGAATTTGTACCGTGTGATTTGTTTATATTTCTCTGTTAAGTGTTTTCTTTGATTTTGTTATCATGGAGACGATGCTCACTCATTCTTACAACGAGCATATCGACCGTTTGAATTGTTTGAGTCGACTGTGTGGTGAAAGAGTGAAAAGACAAGTGAAAGATAAACAATGTAAGGTGAAACTGTGTGCCAGTTACGCCAAAGACGTCAGCCAGGACTTGGAAAGCAAGCATCCAAAAGGTATGTGCAGTAAGTGCTATCATACACTGACTCACTGCAAAAAATATTCCGAAGCTAGGAAAAAATGCAATTTAAAAAAAAAATAGAGCTGAAAAGATCAGAAATCTGTCGCAGATCTGGGCTGAGTTCGACAGCACACTGTCAGTAGATCAATGTACATCGTGTGCACTCTTTGACAGCAATCACAAAGGGGGGAGACCCAAAAAAAAACCAAAAATGTGTACACCAAAACGTACACTGCCTGAAAAATCTGCGGAAAAAGGCGAAACTTCGGAGAATGCATCTCTAGATCTAGAAGACCTTGCTTCTTCTACCCCTGTCAAAAAATCAAAGACAGAGATCCAAACGTTTCCCATCATCCCTACGCCCCCCAAATGTATAGAAAAAATGTTGCGCAATGTTCCTCTGACACACTTGTTCTACACACATTTATTGAAACTTCAGTTATGTACATGGTGGATAAAAAGCGAGTGCTACTGAGAAAAAAGTGTTTGTTGTGTGGAATATGTGAAAACTCAGTGCTGTTCTGTGCCCTGTACACCTACATTACAGCACCGTCTCTTGCTATTTACAGGTAAACGTCCCTGCGATATTTCTTTCAGCATGGCATCATGCATTCATGTATCTTTCATCATATGTATAGATTAATGGCAAGAAAAATAAACAGCTTACTACACCACCAGTTGAAAATGCATGTATTTTGCATCTTGACAGAACTTTCAATGTGTTGCACGCGTGGCTGTGCCGTAAAAGTACTACCAGTGTTTGGTAGCAATGGAAACCTCAGCTTCTTGACATTAACGCCAGTGGTTTCAAAAGATTGCAGAGAAGTATTTCATTCTTATAACAGAATTTATTTAAAAATAAATTTACTCTGCGTATTCCACAAGCCTCCGCTCACCCACGGTTAGTAAAAAAGAAAGGGTAGAGAATGATCGCTGCCGCAGAGCGAGCTGGAGGAGCACATCTAACTTTTGCACTGGTAGCTTTTCCAGCCGTGAGCTGTAGTGTCAGTGGGCAGGGGGGGGGGGGTGTTTATCTTTTCACTGCTGCCTTGCCCCTTGCTGCCTAGTGCCTGACCTCTGGGTCACGTTTACTGGCAGGGAGCAAGCGCGGCATACGAAACTGGAAACAGCTTCCCTTCATGTTCTTGCATGAGCACTGCACCAATACCATCGTCAGAAGCGTCAGCACTAAGCACAAAAGTCTTTGAGGGGTCAGGTAACTGTAGCACTGGCTGTCCTGACAGGAACTCCTTGACGGTGCTGAAGGACTGTTCTTGTGCTGCTCTCCACTCCAGCTGGTTGGGTTGTCCCTTGTGAAGAAGGTCTGACAGCGGTGCTATCACAGTTGCAAAGTGGGGCATGTACTCACTGTAGAACCCCCACCAAACCAAGAAAGGATCTCAGCTGCTTCTTGGTTTGGGGACGAGGTACTTCCACAATCTTCTTGACGTTGTCCTCAAGGACCCCTTTCACTCCTTCCTGGAGGCGATGTCCAATGAAGTCAACATCGTCTGCACCAATAATACACTTGCTGGATCTAGCAGTCAAGTTGGCAGCTGTCAATCGCTTGAAAAGCTCTTGGAGGATTTCTAAATGTTCAGTCCACGTTTAAAAATGGACCAAAATGTCGTCCCAGTAGAATATCACACCTTTGACGTCACCCAGTAGTTTCCTCATGCCTCGTTTCAGGGTTGCCCTGAGTTTTTCATGCCAAACGGCATACGGAGGAACTCATAAGTCCCATCTGGAGTAACAAAAGCAGTCTTGGGAACATCTTCTTCTGATATGGGGATTTGCCAGTACCCTTTGCTGAGGTCAATCTTGGAGAAAAACCTATCTCCACTCAGTCTCTGGAACAGGTCAGCAGCAGTTGGCATTGGTTCAGGATAAAGCTCTGTAAGTTTATTCAGCTGCCTAAAGTCAATGCGTACTCTGTTGGTACCATCTTTCTTTTTGACAATGACGACTGGAGATGCATAAGGTAACCCTCTGGACTCACATATCACTCCCAGTTTCAGCATTTCTTTAATGTCTGCCTTCAGTGACTCTCTGTTGGCATATGACATGGGATAAGGCTTTGACCTGATGGGTGTGGATGATGTCAGCTTCACTTCAAGCTGGATCAGGTCAGTCTCTCCAGGAAATTCAGTGAATATGTTTGAGTGTTCTTTCAATATCTCATGTACTTCAGCCTGCTGCTGGTTGTTGAGCCGGGGTCCAAGAGCCACATCGTCTAGTTTCTTGGGGATTGAAGTCACTTAACTCCAACAGTTCTTCATCATTCACTGTTTCTTCGTCAGTAGAGTCACTAACAACGCTGCAAGTGACAGCTGGCGCCCACCCTGGGATTTGAGCAATTTGTGCATTCGCTGCATGCTTCTCTGTTTCCCGTTCAATGTATTTGTTCAGGAGGTTGGCAGGGAAGATCTTTTCTTTTCCTTTGACTTTCACAACATAGTCGTTTAGCCCCTTGACAGCTTTCACTGAACATAACTCTTGAGAATTATCTTCCATGTTGTATAGAACTTCTCAAATCTAACACAGTTTGCGCTACCCATTCAGCTAGCATAGAAGCAGATACAAAGTACAAAAACAGTAAGCTCAGAACACTCCTCAAAATGGATATGGTCCTTTCCACTGCATCAACTTATTGTGGTCGGTTGGAAGGAGAATAAGGACTCCAGGCTCAAACTTCTTTCTGACCCTGGGTTTTTAGTCATAGTAGTGCTTGCTTTTGCCCTGAGACTTTTCCAATTCACTCCTGGCCAATTGCAGGGTATCTTCGAGTCGTTCACGTAACTCAAACACGTACTGGTAGCTGTTCCTGACTTTTTGAGATTCCACTTCCTTCGTCCACAGCTCTTTTGAGATGTGCATTGGGCCTTGCACGGTCTGGCCATACAGTAGTTCAAAGGAGGAAAACCCAGTGGATTTCTGTGGGACCTCCCGGTATACAAACAACAGGGCATTGATGTAGCGATGCCACTGTCAGGGTTGGTCAACACACAGTTTCTTCAACATGGACTTCAGTGTTCCAATGTATTTCTCTACAAGGCCATTGCACATGGGATGGTAGGGTGTGGTGGTCACCTGGCGAACGCTGAGGAGACGAATAACTTCTTTCATGCAGTCATACACAAACTGCGTCCCCAGGTCACTCAGAATTATATCAGGGACTCCCAGTCTGCTGAATATGTCCATTAGTGCTTCAGCCACAGTCTCAGTATCAACGCGTGTCAGCGGAACAACCTCGGGATATCTGGTTGCATAGTCCACCAAGATAAGAATATAGCGATGTCCTGCTTCACTTGCGGGCTTGATTTCTCTGGTGAGGTCCATGGCTACCCTTTCAAAAGGTCTGTTGACTAAGGGCATTTTCTGCATGGGTACTTTTGGGACTCTTCCCTTGGAAGCTGTCTTCTGGCAGACATCACAGGTCCTACAAAAGCAAGCCACGTCACCTTGTATGACTGGCCAGTAAAAAGATGCCATGACCTTGTCAGCTGTTTTCTTGACCCCCATATGACCCCTGAGGATACAGTCATGGGCTAGCTCCATCACAGTTTTCCGTAGGCAGGCTGGTACGAGGACTTGTCGTATGGTCTGGTCTCCATTGACTGATGATCTCCTATACAGTCTGTACATGATCCCATTCTTCTTCTCAAAAGAGACCTCAGTGTTGCCCCTGGTTATGGTGTCCGTTTTACTTCTATACTTTTGAAGAGAGGGGTCTGCTTCTTGCAGCTGGGCCAGTTTTTCTCTATTTATCTCAGTGGGATGGTCACCTTTCCCTTTTCTGCCCTGGCTTGTGCACGTGTTACTGTTGCATTTTGTGCTGCCATGCAAGGTCTGGATCTTCCGCTGCTCAGACTCCTTCAATGTTCCCTACGATGATGTCATGAGGTGGGTCAGGCAAACACAAGGCATTTGCCTTGCCAATGAAATATGGTGTGGAGATTTCAATTTCAGTAGTTGGAACTGATTCAGCATGTCTGTGCACGCACTGCAGGTATCCTTTCTTGCCAGAATTGTAAACTTCTTCTGGTACAAGTTTTCTCTTGATGATAATGCCACTGCATCCAGCGTCTCTAAGCACTTCCACTTCCATGTCTTCATAGCGCCCTTTCACTACTACTGGCATGGTACTGAGGTCACTATTGGTACGGTTTATGAATGCACACCGAACCACCTCTTCATGCTCTTCAGATTTTCTGTGCACTTGATCTGATGTAACCCTGGGTATTCTCTGGAAGGGTTCTCTGTCCAGGCTTCTTTCTCTGATGGCAACAGTGGCAGAAGTCATGCTTTTCCTGTTTTCAGCTCGACCTAGGCTTTTCTGTTCTTCACGGCCTGAGTGTTGAAGACCACTTCTGTTTGTCCTCACCCGTGCCCTGCATTCAATGGCTTTGTGTCCCACGCGTTCACAGTTGAAGCATTTCAAGTTCTGATTCGATGATCTTGGGTCTTGGGCTGTCTTTAGTCTGTCCATAGATGCTGTGGCTGGCTTCGTCTTGACGTCAAATTTCCGATTTTGAAGACTCCAGGAGCCTCTGTGCTGCTTCAGTCAGTGATTCTTGGCTCTGGTTTTTCTCCTGTAGAAGGTAGGCTGCCAGGTCCTTGGGACATGATTTCAGGAACTGCTCTTTCAGGACCAAATAGGACATTCCATTATAATCCTTTTCTTTTCCGGCTAACTCCAGCCATCTTTCAAGATAACTCTGGATATGGGTTAGAAACTGAGCTGGGCTTTTATTCTTTTCTGGCTGACTGTAACGGAAAGACTCTGGAAACCTTGTTCGGAAAAATCGTAGCTGCGTAGAAGCGCCGATTTGAGCTTTTCATAGTCGTTGGCGTCATTCTTGGTTAATCTGGAGTATACTTCAAGGGCATGACCGGTCAGTAGAGCACTCAGATCAATTGCCCACTGCTGTCTAGACCACTTCATAGCTTCAGCGTGGCGTTCAAAACGTTCAAGGTAACTGTTTAGGTTGTCTTTCCCTCCACAAACACAGGAAGTCGTGGTCTCTTGGCACTGTAGACTTCTGTATGGGAAATTTGTTCACCATTTTGAAACTTCATTTCTGCCATTCTCAGTTCGAATTCTCTCTGTTTTTCTTTCTCTTTGCTTTTCAAATGAAGTCTTCTTAATTCTCCTTAAGCAGCTCGGTCTTCTCATTCTAATTCTTGTCTTCTTCTTTCCTCTAATTCTTGCTGTTTCCTTTTCTCTTCTATTTCTATTTCTTGCTGTCTTCTTTTCTCCTGTTGCTGTCTCTTCTATTTCTTGCTGTCTTCTTTTCTCTTCTATTTCTTGCTGTCTTCTTTTCTCTTCTATTTCTATTTCTTGCTGTCTTCTTTTCTCCTGTTGCTGTCTCTTCTATTTCTTGCTGTCTTCTTTTCTTTTCTATTTCTATTTCTTGCTGTATTTTTCTCCTCTTGCTGTCTTCTTTTCTCTTCTATTTCTATTTCTTGCTGTCTTCTTTTCTCTTCTATTTCTATTTCTTGCTGTCTTCTTTTCTCTTCTATTTCTATTTCTTGCTGTCTTCTTTTCTCTTCTATTTCTATTTCTTGCTGTCTTCTTTTCTCTTCTATTTCTATTTCTTGCTGTCTTCTTTTCTCTTCTATTTCTATTTCTTGCTGTCTTCTTTTCTCCTGTTGCTGTCTCTTCTATTTCTTGCTGTCTTCTTTTCTCTTTTATTTCTATTTCTTGCTGTCTTCTTTTCTCCTGTTGCTGTCTCTTCTATTTCTTGCTGTCTTCTTTTCTCTTTTATTTTTTATTTCTTGCTGTCTTCTTTTCTCCTGTTGCTGTCTCTTCTATTTCTAGCTGTCTTCTTTTCTCCTGTTGCTGTCTCTTCTATTTCTTGCTGTCTTCTTTTCTCCTTTCTGTCTCTTCTATTTCTTGCTGTCTTCTTTTCCTCTGTTCTTTTTCTATCTCTTGCTGTCTTCTTTTCTCTTCTGTTTCTATTTCTTGCTGTCTTCTTTTCTCCTGTTGCTGTCTCTTCTATTTCTTGCTGTCTTCTTTTCTCTTTTATTTCTATCTTCTTGCTGTCTTCTTTTCTCTGTTCTATCTTCTATTTCTTGCTGTCTTCTTTTCTCCTGTTGCTGTCTCTTCTATTTCTTGCTGTCTTCTTTTCTCTTCTATTTCTATTTCTTGCTGTCTTCTTTTCTCTTCTATTTCTATTTCTTGCTGTCTTCTTTTCTCTTCTATTTCTATTTCTTGCTGTCTTCTTTTCTCCTTTGCTGTCTCTTCTATTTCTTGCTGTCTTCTTTTCTCTTCTATTTCTATTTCTTGCTGTCTTTCTTTCTTCTTGTTTTGCTGTCTTCTTTTCTCTTCTATTTCTATTTCTTGCTGTCTTCTTTTCTCCTGTTGCTGTCTCTTCTATTTCTTGCTGTCTTCTTTTCTTTTCTATTTCTATTTCTTGCTGTATTTTTCTCTTCTATTTTCTATTTCTTTGCTGTATTTTTCTCTTCTATTTCTATTTCTTGCTGTCTTCTTTTTCTCCTGTTGCTGTCTCTTCTATTTCTTGCTGTCTTCTTTTCTCTTCTATTTCTATTTCTTGCTGTATTTTTCTCCTCTTGCTGTCTTCTTTTCTCTTCTATTTCTATTTCTTGCTGTCTTCTTTTCTCCTCTTGCTGTAATACGAAACTTTGGGGGCTTCACCCTGTAGACCCAGTTCTCTGCCTATTTCGATGTATTCCATGGTGGCACAGCTCAGATTAACAAACACGATCAGTCTTTGGAACGGTAAACTCAAAAATCACCTCACATTACCACTAGATCTACTATCCGAAGTGGCTGTCTCAGTGGCCTCTTCTTTCAATCAGTTTTCTTCCCTGGACTGAATCAACACATTGATTACACTCCGCTGTGTAAATTCACTTTCTAAAGTTCCGCTGATCTGTGCCTGGTCAAAATTAATGACTTCACCATCGAAGTCAACACAATGTAGATCTAAAATGCGCGATCAAATTCGTTCAGACACTTGCCGTAGTTATCTCTGGATAGATCAACAATGCATAGATCTCCCCCCTCCCCCGATTGCCACATGTGAAGATGTAAGTGAACAGCAGAGACTGAGAGAATAGCCTAATCGACACTCACTTTGACGTCACACTTCTCTTAGGCCTATCGGCATTCGCACTTTCACATTGAGTTTCTCTTTTTTTCAAATGTAACACATACATATACACACATAACGCACACACATAACGCACACACACACACACACACACATACACACACACACACACACACACACACACACACACACACACACACACACACACACACACACACACAGAGGAGCTGCTGAGCTGGGGTATGGCATCACATAAAGGATTTTTAACGTGCACACTTGATATTCTACATTTGTAAATACACCAAGGTTGTTGCTGTTGTTGTGTTGTTTTCGTTGTTATTGTTTTAATATAGTGACATAGCAGATTTAAACTTATGCACGCGGCACATGTGGAAGAAAGGAAAGATGTGCTTGTGTCGTGGTGGTGGTGGTGGTGGTGGTGTGTGTGTGTGCACGCGCGCGCATGCGTTTGAATGAGTGAGTGTATGTGTGTGTGTGTATGCGTGCGTGTGAGTGAGTGAGTGTGTGTGAGTGTGTGTGTGCTTGTGTGTGTGTGTGTGTGTGTGTGTGCTTGTGTGTGTGTGTGTGGTGTGTGTGTGTGTGTGTGTGTGTGTGTGTGTGTGTGTGTGTGTGTGTGTGTGTGGTTGGTTGGTTGTGTTAGTGTATGTGTGCACGTATATGTATAATTATGTATTCATTTGTGTGTGTGTGTGTGTGTGTGTGTGTGTTTGTGTGTGTGTGTGTGTGTGTGTGTGTGTGTGTGTGTGTGCGTATGTGTGTGTGTTTATGTGTGTGTGTGATGGAGGGGTGGGTGTTGGGGGTAGTCTTAGCACTTCAGTCTGGAATTATTGTTAGAAGCTTAGTTAACGACGACGTCTTTTTTTTTTTCACATGATGACATGCCCTTGGTTGTTAATGCTATAGCTTCTAAGGTTGATTTATCTTTTATCAGGCAACTCGGTACACTTTCAGATAGGAACCATTCCCTCGTCGTCATCAAATATGTAATTATCTGCTAACAACCTGCTCATTCAAAGTAAGGTTACATGCTTCTTTTTAAATTTTCCTTACAGTTTTTCGTAGGTCTCGAAACTTAGTAAGAAATCTACACAACATAGTGGTTTATATTGATTGATTAATTAGATATTTAATTATTCAATAAACTTATTTGTTCTCTTCGACTTTACTTTGTTTATTTCTTTGTACGTAACTCAGATAATGTGCTCGCAAGGAACTCGTGTACACACTCAATGTCAGTTTCTCAAGATAACGAATCCACGCTTGGAATAAATTCCATATGCACTGAGGCTGCAGGCGTCATGTGATGGAGGAGATTCCAAACTGATCATAGTGTAAACTATAAACTGTAAGACTATATATATACAAACCCTACACCCATTCTGCCAAAATAAAACGAAACGAAACCAAGCCAAACGAAACCAAGCCAAACGAAACGAAACGAAACGAAACGAAACCAAATCAAATCAAACCAAACCAAACCAAACCAAACCAAACCAACCCAACCCAAATCAAACCAAACCAAACCCAAACCAAATCAAACCAAATAAACCAAACTAAAACAAAACAAAACAAAACGAAACAAAACAAAACAAAACCAACCAACAAAACAAAACAAAACACAACAAAACAAAGCAAAGCAAACCAAAACAAACAAAAAACAAAGCAAAACAAATCAATACACAAGAAAGCAAATCAAACACAAGGAAACAAACAAATCAAAATAAAACGAGACACAACACAACACAGCACAACACAACACAACATAACATAGCATAGAACAGCACAGTAGAGCACAGCACAGCACAGCACAGCACAGCACAGCACAGCACAGCACAGCACAGCACAGCACAGCACAGCACAAACACAACACAACACAACACAACACAACACAACACAACACAACACAACACAACAACACAACAACACAACACAACACAACACAACACAAGCCCTATGGTTCGCCTGAAGAACGATCTGACGACCCCTATGTTTCTCAACGTACAGATGCACTAACAAAAGGACAAACGGAACCACCCAGAAAATGGCGTGTAAAAACGTGAATGTGTTTGATATCAGTACACAAAAACGGATCAGGCCAAGGTAACACTGTTGACTGAGCGCCAAACAGAGGTGCTCCCATATCACGACTGATAATACACTGATGACAGCCATGGAGTGATAACAATGATTATTGAGATGTGCGTGCTATGGGCTCATTGGGAAGACTGGAACTACACAATCGAGTCTCATCCAACTGACAGATGCGTTATTGTCCCACCTACACAGCAGGTGTCTGTATCTCACGGGCCTAGTTGACACCAGGATATATTATGATAGTAAGCATAGTGTACAACCTTGTCCCTAAGTCTCAATCCTAGATGAAACTCCATAGCATCATGCCTATCAGTTTCATTGTCATCGTCATCATTGCATTATGAAAATTAGAAAAAAGAAGTACAGATTGAGGGCAATCCGTGCCGTAATCGGTGGTATCCCATTGTCGATCATGCGCTCGGCAGGAGTTGGGTTCGCCGACCTGTCATGCGTCCATTGAAAGGACATGATAAAGAACAGGCAAAGGGTCTAACAGGCTGAGTATGCCCTAGATCATCATCTTGTGTGTGTGTGTGTGGTGTGTGTGTGTGTGTGTGTGTGTGTGTGTGTGTTGTGTGTGTGTGGTTTGTGTGGTGTGTGTGTGTGCATGCATTATTTGTTCTATTCCTGTAAAGTGCACCGAGCATGCTTTTGACATGGCCTGTTTGCACTATATGTGTGAAATGATTATTATTGTTATCACTAAAATAACAATATGTCGGATCAGTCGCAGTCCTAATGAAAAACAACCTTCCATCCTATTTACTCACCCTCGGCAGGGTGTGACAACTGGAGTGACCAGCAAAATCAGATTGCCAACACGATGGACAACCACCAGAATGTGAAATGTTCTTACTCTGTCTGCATGTAGATAAACATGCCTTTATTAAATTGCTAGTCATAAGGCAGAAGGATACAGATAATGTTGACAAGACTCACGATAAATGAAAATCTAGGGTTTCACATTTACATGAATACTTAGCATGATAATACACAAGAAAGCAAATCAAACACAAGGAAACAAACAAATCAAAATAAAACGAGACACAACACAACACAGCACAACACAACACAACATAACATAGCACAGAACAGCACAGTAGAGCACAGCACAATAGATCAATGGACAAATTAGGCATTAGGTATACATATCTGTTAGTTTTTTGTACGGAAACCAGTCATTTTTAAATTTATTGTGTTATATTTGTTAATGATATGCGTTTTCCTGTATCAAGTATTGTTTTTATGTACCTTTTGAAATATTTTATCTGTGGTGTACATGTACTTTCTGTATATTTACATTTGCAAATGTAGAATTTTACTTAAAACATAATACAAGTCTGAAAGGCTGTCCGATCTAAAATTGGTATTACATCCTAACAATACAATCTTTTCTGTAATGCCAAAGAAATTGTATGTATTTTTCTCCTCTCTCATAGTTGTGTGTAGGGTAGTTGCAGTGTATAAAGGTAGGCTTGGGCGCTCCTTTTTTGAGGAGTGTTCTGAGCTTGCTGTTTTTGTACTTTGTGTCTGCTTCTATGCTAGCTGAATGGGTAGCGTAAGCTGTGTTAGATTTGAGAAGTTCTATACAACATGGGAGATAATTCTCAAGAGTTGTGTCCTTTGATTATATTTTCTGTAATAGTTATGAATGTAACATTGGAACAGACATTATTTAAAACACTCTAAAGCTGTTGTCAAAATTCGTGGGCTGGGCATCTCCAAAAGATACATTGCAAACCATTCCTATTATTTCTACTAAATGAACATGCATCATTATTTCTCATACCTGTCTTTATCAAAAAAAAAAAAAGAAAATAAATAAATAAATGTTGCTAACATATAACGCGTTTAACATGATTTAGAACCACTTGATTTTTATTTTCTCTACATTTTGAAATTTCATCATCAAGTCGCCACATGGCGTTGGCGACCATGGCCCTCCTTGTTGCCGCAAATTTGCTAAACATTATCCATGATGTATTTATTCCACTTGATGTCATTGCTACGATTATCCGTTTTCAATGCACGTGGGTCTGTAAGTGGACCATATGCACATTATTGGAAATTTAGTGGATTTTATTCCATGTGAAAATGTTACCTATATCTAACAAGTGAATACTGTTCACTGCCAACCTACATAGCCCTAGTTTTCCCAACGTTAAATACAAGGCCAGACTTTTGTTTTCCCCAAATCATCATTATTGTTCCTTTTGTTCCTGGAATTGTTTTTTTTTTTTACTTGCCATTTAATGAATTCGGTATCATCAGCACAGTGCAACATTTTTTAATTCAGTCTGTTTTATTATTCCTTTATTGTGATTGTTTCTCTTCATCGTTAGGCTCATACTTTCTACGCATAATATAAAGAGATATGGCGATACTGGATCTCACTGTCTATAACCATAGGGAACTTTTCAGACACCTATCCTTCAAGAAAAACTGTTGATCTGGTAATCTTGTAAAATCCATAATCCATCAACAAATCTGTGGACCGAATTCAAAAGCACGAAGTACCCTAAACATAAATCCTCAAATACTCTTTTTTAATCTAGACATGAAAGAAGTTCAGTAATCTTTTTGTTCTTTAGATATCGACTAAACGTCTTAAGTCAGCAACAGACATGTCTGAAATGGAACCAGTTTGGTCTTAATTTATCGAGGAATTTAAGATTGATTTTAGTGTTTGCAATGCAAGCTGAGCCAATTTGGTGCAGAACATTCCAAGATGTGATATTTGTCCATTGTTATTGGGTTATTTTGTTTTATCTCATTTCGAAAACCCAAACCCCCAGGACATTTCTTATGCAGCGCATGTGGAGGAGCACATGCCTTTAGTGCTGGTTGTGTATTCCATATGCACTTCTCTCCCAGGAGATAAAGGGTCAGAATGACTACTCACCTGTCGGATAGGCCAGAGAATCCATCATCAGAATTACTGTGGACTCTCCATGTATGAAGTTGGATGTAAGAAAGCTTTACTATTCTTATGCCACTACCTTCCGAAACAAAGTGTTCTTGTTCTTTTTCTCTCTCAGTCTCCCTTCGTCTCTTTCTGTCTCTCTAACACACACACACACACACACACACACACAGACACACACACACACAGACACAACACACACACACAGACACACACACAGACACACAGCACAGACACACGACAGACACACAGACAGACACACAGACAGACACACAGACACACACACACACACACACACACACACACACACACACACACACACACACACACACACACACACACATTCATCACTGATATCTTTCAAATATTATTGTGTTCGCGTTATGGTGGAAAACACAGAAAACGGTCATTCTACGTCCTTCACATGTATGTTGACCACGATGTGAACTCGTGGTGATGCTGTTGACCTGTTCTTGTTATCTGTCTCCTGATGGCCAGCTGAACTCTCTCCCTGCCCTGTTGTGTGTGTGTGATTAAAAGTGTTGCCTTGGAACCTTGCTCTGGTTGGCGTAAATGCAAATGTCTAATCGTCCAGACATATGGTACGAGGTCAGTGTGGTTCAAGAAATATGCCGGGTGCATATACCCGGGCTGGCTGGCTGCGGAGATAGAGCCGTGTACTCATGATCTCATATGTAGAGTTCAGTCCTAGCCAGCAACAGTCAGTTTGCTTCTTCGCTGTCAATTGAAAGTTGTCTTCGTCCTCTGCGCACGCACATAATGCACTTATTTCCTTACACACACACACACACACCCTCTCTCTCTCTCTCTCTCTCTCTCTCTCTCTCTCTCTCTATCAGATCTCTCTCTCTCTCTCTCTCTCCCTCCCACTCCATCTATCTTTCTTTCGCTCTCCCTCTGTCTGTCTCTGTCTCTCACACACACACACACACAAACACATGTATATATACACACCCATGTATATATACACACCCACGCATACATACATGCGTACATGCATACATACACACCCACCCATCCACCCACCCACCACCACAAATTCAGATAACTCGCTGCTTTGGCTCAAACGAATGTTTCCACATTGTGCAGTTCCGCCCTGTAGCAGTCTGATCGCCACAAGCCTTGATGTCATACGACCTAACCCCTAAACCCACGTACATGATTTCTCCGTCGCCACACATCCAGGCACTGCAAACATCTATCATCCCCCCTCTCCCACCTTGTCCTCTCATTTCCTCCACCCGGTATCTTCAACCTTCCCCTCTGTTTCTCTACTTCTATCTTCCCTCCTTCACTTCCCTTCCCAGAGTCATTCAGTTGTGTTAATTTATATTCAGGTTATCTTAATCAGACAAACCTCCATCTACATCTAATGCTCAAATCACTCTGGTGGTGTCATATCAGCCTTCCATATTCATATTCATTTCTTTTTTCACAGTGGATTTACGATGTGAAACACGGTCCACTCTCCCATTTGAGAGTGCTTTGCCGTAGTGCAGCGCCACCCGGTTTTTTCGGACCAAGACTTCAGAAAGGCAAGAAGGCCAGTTAGTCTTCAAGGGAAAGAACTTGAAAACTCAATCTTTCTCTCCAATGCTTTATATGAGGGCACCCGTTCGAATGTCCTGCTCTTCTGAAGCATACGCAGGCCAGAAGTCAAACAGGAGAAAAGTCGAGGCCTCAACGAGAAACGAAACCCAGAACCTCGAGTTTAGTTATTGGCAAGCGAACGTCTGAACCATTCTGCCACTCATCTCCTCTCGTTCCTTTCCAGCGCAGGTTTTGTGGAGGCTCAAGGAATCTCCTGTACGACCACTGCCAGCTTTGGATAGAGTACTTATGGAATAGACCGAGTGTGAACAGTCCTTCTTGAACAAACTCAAGACACCAAATTCCAAACGTCAAACTGTGCGTGCAGCCTCTTAGGTCACCACGTTCTGAATGGTCACCTCAGTCTGTTTATGGTCGGGGAAAGTGAAGGGGCGAGGAACAGGAGTGCAACCTGCCCACAAAGAATAACCCGAGAGCAGTGATGTCTCTATCACCTCTCACCCCGACGACCGAAGCGTTTCTGGCACCTTTGATATTAGAACACCCACCTTGGACACTAGGAGTTTCGGTTGCCATTTCTAGACTGAAACCTCTCTATAGACCACATCGTATTATATCTCTCACTCTCGTTCCAAGACCTCTGGCCAACGTTCATTCTCTTTCCAGGCCCTATCTTCATGAAACAAACTTCCTCTGTTACTCCGTAGTTCTGATTCTCTGCCATTGTTCAAATCTTCTCTGAAAACTATTTTTCATATCTTGACAAACAGTCCCTGTCCTGTTGCCCCCCCCCCCTCTCTGTCTATCTCTCTCTCTATCTCTCTCATCTACCTACCTACCTACCTACCTACCCACCCTACCTACCACTATCTATCATCTATCTATCTCTTTCTCTGTGTTAGCTAATTGGACAATAGACTGGAGTAGCTAATGGACAGTACAACATAGTAGCTAATGGATAGTACAACAGAGTAGCTAATGGACAACAGACTAGAATAGCTGAGACAATAGACTGGAATAGTTAGACAGTAGAGGTAACAGACTGGAGTAGCTACCTAGAAATAGACTGGAGCAGTTAAATGGACAATAGACTGAAGTATTTACTTAAAAGGAGACGTCACCATAATAATGTTTATAGGCAGATGAGGCCATGTAGTGTATTGTATCGATTGGGGGTGATTGTGATGTAATTGTATGAAGCGTTGGTGTCTCAGACACACTCACACACACACACACACACACACACACACACACACACACACACACACACACACACACACACACACACACACACACACACACACACCACACCTGCGAGCTAGGATACACTCAAGACTGTTGGACTAATTACCTCTGACCCAACTTTTCTCTGTCACACACAAGTATTCTCTCTTTTTCTCTTTGTGTATTTTGTGACTAAGACTTTTTAAAGGCAGAAGGTTAATTGGGTTTCAAGGGGAGGGACCGATAAATGAACCTCTCTGCAATAGCCTGTTTTTGCCCCCTCCACCCGCCCCCCACATTTATTTTGATTAATGTGAATGACGGCTAATGTACAGACTAATGTTACCTTACAATGAATGTACTATGAATATTCAGTGTATTATACAAATACAATATTATTACCTATACAATAATGCTGTGTACACAGTGGTGGTGATCTGAATAATAGAAATGATGACCGTATTGTACAAACACAATGATGTTCTTACAAAACAAAATCTCCATCACACAGTAATTTTTGCCCAACGATGTTATTATACACTTGTGTGTATTGAAAACGAATTACAATATTCTTTCTCTTCTCCCTTACAGCTTTCATTATTATTTCTTTTTTACTACGCAGTGATGATGCACGAGTGGGCATATTATGTTTGAATTGATGTATATCTGCCTTGCTTTCAAATAATACCCGTATATCCTGATCTGTTTGACTGTGGCGTATTTGTCATTGGCTTTCCATATGTGTTTAGACTGGTTACTGAGTATTCATAATATAGCATTGTATTTTGGTTCATGCAAAACGATTTTGAGCAAAAGAAAAAAAAAAGAGTGGTGGGTGGGGTTGCTACTGGTTATGGCCAGGGCGGTGACACACATCGGATGAAAATTGATAAACCGTTGAAAATTCCTACTGGCCCAAACTGTGTACCCATGTACACAAAAGACGCAAGACGTCAATCTCATCTCCCTTTTCTTATCAACGTTATTTGTAGACCAGTTTAATATGATAATCACATAAGAAAAGAAAAAAAAGGAGAGAGAGAGAGACAGACAGAGACAGACAGAGAGAGAGACAGAGAGAGAGAGAGAGAGGACAGGGAGACAGAGTGAGAGAGAGAGAGAGACAGGGAGACAGAGAGAGAGAGAGAGAGAGACAGAGACAGGGAGAGAGAGAGAGAGAGAGAGAGAGAGACAGGGAGACAGAGAGAGAGAGAGAGAGAGAGACAGAGAGACAGAGAGAGGGAGAGGGTGTCCCAGTGTGATGAATCCGTGTTGAATAAACTCCAAACACCAAGGGACAAAAGGGTAGAAAGATACACACACACGCACGCGCACACACACACACACCACACACGCACTGGCGTGCACGCGCACACACACACACACACACACACACACACACACACACACACAACACACACACACACACACACAAGCAGCGCCTACACAAACCAACCAGACTCGGCTTTATCGTTATGAACTGAAAGAAATAAATTATCTTTGATCAGTGAAGTACCACAAGGGAACAATCAAATATGTTAAATCAATTTCAAAAATCCAAATTGACAAAGATACTTGGAATTTGTTGTCCATGATATCATGCTTAAATCAAATAAACAACAATTCAATCTTTGTGAAATAACACTTCTTGCCAACGAGAATATGATCTCGCAAGATAACAATTGTCAGAAAAGAAACAAAGAAAAAAAAAGTTGTTAAAATCGAAATGTTTCCATTCTTCAGTCATAGACTGACTCAGCAGACGAATCATAATAGACACAAAATGCATGCACTGGGCAAAACGCAAACAGTACAGTGGATTTTTGTTTTCCGTCGGACAATTACTTGCACACAAAAATGTGTCAATGTATATAAAGTTACATAATATACAAGGTTCGAACGATTCGTCAAGTCCAAAGCGTCACGCACCACGCACGCACGCACGCACGCACGCACGCACACACACACACACACGCGCGCGCGCACACACACGCGCGCGCGCCCGCGCGCACACACACGCACACTCATGTAGGAACAGTACAATTATGTAATATGCAAGGTTTGAAAAATTCGTGAATTCCAAAGCGTCACACGCAAGCACACACACACACACACACGCACACACACACACACACAGACGCACACACACACACGCAAGTACACACACACACACACACACACACACACACACACGCACACACGCACACATACACACACACACACATATATATATATACACACACGCACACAAAAGCCTGTTTCCCTTCAGCCTGATGTCTGTGTCTTGAAATCTTTTGAAAGACAAAGCGTTTGAAGAACAGACACCTAGAGGGAAAAACACAGCAAAACACAGTAGTTTCGAAAGTATGACACAGAAATTTAAAGTACTGTGTCTCCAGCTTTTCTAAAAAAAATGCAAGACAAAATCAGAGATATGAGAAAACATTCTTCTATTGCCAGATAATAATAGATATAGACACTTGTGTACTGTTTTATATCAAGCCCAGAGAGAGACCGAGAGAGAGAGACAGAGACAAACAGAGACAGACACAGACAGACACAGACAGATACAGAGAGAGAGAGGGAGACAGAGAGAGAGAGGGAGACAGAGAGAGAGAGGGCGAGAGAGAGAGAGAGAGAGAGGAAGAGAGAGAGAGAGAGAGAGAGACAGACAGACAGACAGACAGACACAGAGAGAGAGAGAGAGGGTACCAGCACAGTGGTGGAGAGATTCACACAGACCAAACGAGACTGCGAGAGAATGAGACAGATATATAGAGGGATACATACTTCCTGCGGTTGTTGCGAAGTATTCTCTCTTTGTTTTAAGGAAAATGCTTTAAAAAAAAAATTAAAAAAAGTCAAATGATAAATCAATAAATTAAAAACTCGGTCAAAGCAAAACATGTCCCTGCTGTCGGTGGTCGGATTTCAACCAGTGTTGAAGATTTGACGCCGGGAGAAAAAAAATCCAACCATCCGTGGCAGTTCGTCAGATAACTTTCTTTTGAAGTTTCCAAAAAACGCTGGAAAAGCGGAGTTCCCTTGGATTGACCGTCTTGTTCCAATGTTTTCTAAAACTTAGGGTTATAATTCTTGTCTTAGCCACTTTTATTAATTTGATCCCGTTTTAATCGATCCCGTTGTGTATCCCTGTTAAGCCTACCAATAGCAGCTTACTTATGTCACTGAAGACTTCAGTATTATTAGACAAGCATATCTAGCCTAAAAGAACAATCCTCAGACAAAACAACAACGAAAAATAACGAAGCAGACAAATTATAATCCCTTGTCTACCGAAGTTTTCAAAATCATCACAATAAAAATGCAAAATCACTTCCAAAAAGTATTCCAAAGAACCGAAGACTGACTGGTCCCTTGAAATTACAAAACAACATGATCAATAATCTCAATGTCTGCAAACTGTCGTATATGCATATGCAAGTCTCCAAAGTGATCAACGCACAAATAAATACCTCACCATTACGACTGAATGAATGCGACGGACTGCAAAATTGCAATTATATTACAATGTGAATTTTACAATCGCTTTGAATAAAAATTCAACTATTACAGGTCTGTTTTCAAGGTTCAAGAGCATATTTGTGTATATATATATATTTATACCATCAAGGTGTAAGGTACAATTACATCTAAAATATTTTCAAAGGCAATAATACATATTCACGTTGTTTGTTTAAGTCCAAGTGCAGTTTAATACATTATGACAAGACTCCCACAATATTATTTTGCAATGTTCAGTGTTCCAAGACAGAAGTCTTGGTGAAAAAGTGGGAGAGCAGCTCGAGTTTCACATGGCAAATCCACTGTGACAACGAAAACGAATTATGTATGTGAATATGAATGTATGAAGCCGGCAGTATGCCCTATCGTTTGTGGTAAAATTGTCTAAGCCCCCAACACAGAAAAAGATCAGCTGAAAGGAGTCATAAGCCATCCTGGCTACATCGTGTGTGTGCTAACTTGGCACATCATCGTGACAGACAGATCTGTGAAAAGCAGCTTTTATAATGATACATTTTTTTTTTCAAAATGTTAAGATCCCATAATACATCGTGAAATAATTCAAAAACCGACATTGCATTACGTCATTGTTTGTTAAGTTTATATAATCCAACTCAAAACCATATTTTTCTGTACATTTCCAGCTAGTATGTCATCTTGACCAGGAGATTATGAAAAACATATCTATACATAATCATTTATGTCACTTACAAATGTTCAGGGACAACATAACAGAGTGAAAGGTTTCCAAAGTCGACAATTGTATTTTTAAAGTCACCTTCACCTTGCTGAAAAGATAAAAAGACAACAACGTATGTATTACTTCAATGTATGTCTTTAAAACTAGCATGTCAAACTGACAGACACGTTTTCAGTGTCACAGATACATATTAACACCGTACAAGTTCGAGGGTAGAATAACAGAATGTGTTTGTCTTCCAAGACCAACATCACATACCATCGTTGTGGTGAAAAAGTTTCCCCAATCCCCCATTGCAAGTTCACTTTATTGAAAAGTGTAATGAGCCATCGTGGCTGTCTTATCCATTTTTTTTAATTGTGTGTGCAGTTTCAAACGGGCATCTTTTATTAACTAAATCATTGTCAAGGACATCATTTTACCAATGTATAACTATCTACGTCGTTTGTAATATTGTTAGATCCATGTAACTAATTGTGAAAAGGATTTTGAAACCGAGAGTAAATCGCGTTTTTGTATGAAAAAAAAAGAAAACAAAACAAAACAAACAAACAAAAACAAACAAAACAAAACAAAAACAAAAAAACAAAAAACAAAAAAACGAAAAGAAAGCCACAAAACAGCGAGGAATATTACGGAAAGGATTTACATCATTGTAGGATTGTCCGACTATTCCATCTTCACAGAAAGAGATTTCAAAGACAAGCATTCATGTTATGTTTACCAACGACTAAGAAAAGCGAAACAGACGGTGAAAAGATTCCAAAGCGGACACTGAATAAAGTTCCACAGACTGGCACATCTCATTGACTGCAACTTCTTAAAATGTTAAATATCTTGCAAGAATTCTAACGTCAACGTTGTTTATCATCATTGTTAGCAAAATAGAATCCAACAACATAGAAAAATCACATTGTTGAAGGGGTGTACTAGCCATCCTGCCTGTCACATTTCAAACTGGCGCCTCATATTGATTGACAAGAAGATTGATAAAAATACAATGTTACAGATACATAACTACATCGTTTACTAAACCAAGTAACATACAATGAAAAGAGTTCTGAAGCCGAGAGTATATCGTGTTGTTATCAAATTGGTCAACGCCCCCTACAGGGGATGGTAAAAGAATGATGGACAGATTTGCATGCCATCATGGCTGTATTATTTTAATGTGTATGGGTGTAAAACTGGCACTTTACATTGAAAGATCTTAAAGGTATCATACAGATACATATTCATTAAGTCAGTACAACACAATGTGTAAGGATTCCAAGACAAACACTGTATATTATTGTATCATTTTCCAAATCCCCCAACACAAAGTTACATTATTGAAAGGATCAACAATTAACCCTGGCTGGCTGTACAGATTTTTACCTTGTGCCATATATTGACTGTCACGTTGTTCAGGGCATCATTTTACATATATATTATCCTCTGAGGACCTTCTGCTGTCCGGCTCTGCCCAGTTTCTTACTACTTTATACGTTTACAAAGTGTGAGGGCAGTTTAGCAGAGTTGAAATGGGTTCTGAAGCCTACGGTGTATGACGTCATCATTTGTAATATTTTTCAAAGCTCTCATCACAGGACAAAACAATGCTGAGGGATTGACAAACTGTCGTGTCTACATTGTCTGAGTAACTGTTTGCATGGGTTTCACACTGGCATATCATCCAGACCGAAAGATATGCAAACTGTTTATATTGGTATAAAATTACCCTCCTTGGTTAAGTTCAAAGACACGATTACAGACTTTGAAAGGAATCTAGAATCAACATTACACAACATCATTGTATCTGAATTTTAAGTCTCCACAGACAGCGAAATTACGCTACTGAAAGGATTCACAAGCCACCGTGGCTGTATCATTTCAATGCTCGTATGAATTTCGATCGGGCACACGATACTGGCTAAAAAAATAAAAGATATATTATTGTTTACCTTGTTTTGATCAAAGTCCAAGATCAACACAATGAATGTGAAAGGACTCCGAAGCCAACTTAACAGCATTGTTTGCAGAAGGTGTTAAAATCTATCCATCCCCATCTCATACGATATATGTAGGTTTTAAACTGGCACATCAACTTGACTTTAAAAAAATATCGTTATGTGAATATTTATCCCGTTTACAAATGTTCAGGACTAATAACGGAATGAGGAAAAGGGTCTGAAGCCGGTTTTATATACATTTATATCTTTCTATCGCGTCGTTGTTTGCTAACTGTTTAAAATGTCCCATGAATGACAAATCACAGTACTGAAAGAACTGAAAAACCATCATTGTGGTACCATTTGTCTTTATAGGTTTCGAACAACCAAAAGATTGTCACAAGAATCATATTACACATATATGTGTACGTCATTTATGTACAGGTTTCAAACTCCAATATTATTTTGAAAACAGATTTCTAAGGCATCATAAAAATAGCAAGTCACCTGATCTGTAAAAGACCGTGAGCAATGTAACTGAGTTGAAAGGATTCCGAAGCCCACATTATACAACATTTTCGTTTGCAGAATATCGGATTAAACCTCCATCCTTCAACCCGTAAACATCGTACGGGTTTCAAACTGGTGAATCACCTTGACTGAAATTATTCTGAAAGACTTCCTATTGATACATAAATACTAACACGGGCAACAACAGTTCAAAGGCAGTATAACAACTTATTAAAAAAAAATGAAAGCCGACGTTACACTACAACATCGTTGTTTACAAAATTTTCAAAAACATCATCATAGAAAATGACAGTACTGAAAAGATTCACAACCCACCATGGCTGTCTTGTCTGTCCTGTTTATACATGTTGCGAATGGACACGTCCTCTAGGTTCTATGGTCCATCCATTCAAGGCACACACACTAAAGGGAGGAGGGGATCGGGGTAGGGGGGGGGGGGCGGTTACCGTAAAGTCCACGTCATAGTAATGAGGTGAAAAAGTTTGAGAGAGAAGATAAAAGTTCTGAAAATGAGACATTCTAAAACAACAGCCCAAACGGTCAAACTGTCACAGGAACCATGGAGACGTGTCGCAGGAGTCGTGGTGTGTTCAGGACAAACATCTCACCCCGTCTTCCCTCACACTCGTCTCAGTCGCCTGTAGGACGGCAGGACGTTCCGGCAGTACGGACATGTGCTTGATTGCTGACCACACGCAATAGATACATAAACATCTCCCTCCAAGGTTCAGTTCAGTTCATATTGCTTATAGCCCTGCCGACCACTAGAGCCATAACAGGGCAAACACCACGTCAAAAAGAAAAGAACAACCCGTTAAAATAAAAAACAGTTAAAAACCATGCTCACCGTCAACCTTGCAAATCTAAAATGCCATTAATAAAGAAAAACACGTAAAATCACATCAAGTGAAATCTATTGATCTGTTGTAAAAACTGGAAAATTGCATCAGGAGGGACAGAAGAGCTTCTTTAAGGAATCCGCCGTGTAGTGCTTTTGTCTCACATCGTACAAGTCCCAGTAATCGAAGAGGAGGTGTCGAAGCTCAACGGCTCATCACACGGTATACACCATGGTGCTGCTTCATTTTTCAAAAGGTACTAGCGAGTGTAAGCTGTGTGACCCGTGCGCAACCTACATAACACTGTCTCTTTCTTACGGTTTCCTGCAGCAAATGGGGGAATTTCATTCAGGTTAGGGCGGATTTGGAAAAGTTTGTCATCTGACTGTTCATTCCAATCCTCCTGTCAGATTTCTTACGTAACCTTGTACTTTCGATTTGACATCTGTGTAAGGGATCAAGAACTTAGACATCTTTGTCATTGTAGCCTTCTTGGCCAGGTAATCAGCCTTTTTATTGCCTCCAATACCAACATGGCCAGGAATCCGGACAAAAACAATCTTGTAACCTTCACTTGCAAGAGTAGAATACAGTTCAAAGAACTTCACAAGTTCAGGGTGACTAATGTTTCAGCAAGCAATTGCCTGCAAAGCAGAAAGGGAGTCAGAAAAAACGAGAAACTCCTTGTGTTTGGATTGGGACACCATTTTTAGTGCCAAAACCAGAGCAGTCACTTCAGCAATGTAAACAGAACTTTCAGATGGAATATGTTTTGAAAATGCTCGAATGGGAATCTCGGAGCAGACGGCAGCGGCAGCAACACCTTCATTACACTTGGACCCATCATGAAGATTCTGTGGGATGACGGAGATTTTTCACACAATTCCGCATAAAACGATTTGTACGCCAGTGCTCTGGTATTGTATTTACGGAAGGAAGCAAGATCAAAACAAACCTTCGGTGTTTTCAAGGTCCATGGTGGACTGTCTGGAAATTTCGAGAAGTCATTAACAACTGCTAAATTTATATCTGCCTTTTCCACATGGGGATGGATACGCAGCCCCAAAGGAGGAGTCACTTTCGGATGTTTTTCAAAGTCGCTTTGAAATATGGGGTTGAAGACACAGTCGTAAGCTGGGTTTTCCGGTTCAGAGAACAGTTTCAAACAGAAATTTAAACTTAGTTTCAGTCTCGGTTGCTCAGTGAGGGCTCCCTTGCCTCTGCATACAAACTATACACAGGAGTTGTTTTGAATGCACCAAGACATAAGCGCAGCCCTTGATGGTGAATGGAATCCAGTGCCTTTAGGTACGACGCTCTCGCAGACCCATATACTACGCAGCCATAATCCAGTTTAGAGCGAATTAAAGCTCTGTACAGGTGCCCTTAGGTACGACGCTCTCGCAGGCCCATAAACTACGCAGCCATAATCCAGTTTAGAGCGAATTAAAGCTCTGTACAGTTGTAGTAGCGTTTTCTTGTCGGCACCCCAGTCTGTATGAGCTACAACTCGAAGAATATTCAGAGCTTTCTGGCACGATGTTTTCAGATGTTGGACATGACTGAGAAAGTTCAACTTTTCATAAAAAATCAAGCCCAGAAATTTAGCTTCTTTTACAGCTGGAATGATGCACTTTCCCGACGAATTTCTGGAGCAGCAAAGAATTTTCGCAGGTTATGAAAGTGAATACACTGTTTTAGTTGCGGAAAAAGTAACGCCGTTTGTCTCTGTCCACTGCTGAATCTTATCTACACACAGCTGCAGCCGTCGATGAACGCCCGCATAGAAGCTTCCACTTGCGTAAACTGCAAAATCGTCCACAAAATTTTTAATAGGGAACAGTCCGAGCCCTGCTGTACTGATTTGACTATGTTGCTGATCTTGATACTGAACAGCGCAGAAAATAGCCACTACATGCTGTTTCTTCAGAAATGCATTACGGATGGTCGTTTTAAGACGAATTAAATGATCTCCGTGGAATGGTGTTTGCGAAAACCGCATTGTTCTTCATTGTTCTCCAGTTTCTACATCAGTCTCTTATGACCATTCTCTCCATCACTTTGCAAAGACAACTGGTTCGGGCTATTGGCCGGTAATTGGATGGATTGGATACATTATTTCCAGTTTTAGATATAGGGACGATGGGGCTTTCTGCCATGAGGGAGGAAAGAATCCTTTCGTCCATATGTAATTGTACACTTTCAACAGATTTCCAAACCCTTTTCCGGGAGATGCTTCACCAGTTTATAATGAACTTCATCCAAGCCAGGAGAAGAGTCAGAGCAAGTCACAAGAGCGTCTTTTAATTCTCCTAATGTCAGTGGAAGATTGTACTCTTCGTATTATCAGAGACGAAGTTACAAGCTCTCTTTTCTTTCACGGATTTGTGTTTCCGAAAGACCACCGATTTGTTGGCTGAGGAAGAGTTCTTTTCGATGGTCGACGCCAACATATTAGAGACGGCTTTTTTTTTGTCAGTAATCAAACAATCTGACACTTTCAGATAGTGAACAGAGGGACAGGTGTTTTTCCCTTTAATTTGTTTGATAGTTTTCCAGACATTCTTTTTAGGGGTTCGGGATGTCAGTTTCGAGCAAAAGTTTCTCCAGGACTGTTGTTTGTTTCTTTTAAAGATGTATCTTGACTTTGCTCAGAGTGTTTGATGAGCCCAAACATCGTCTGCCGATGGACTTTGAAACACACGACGTTGAGCTTTCTTGCGTTCTTGTTTTATCTGTTTACATTCTGAAGTAAACCATGGTGTTTTAGGCATATGCGCTTTCTTTGACGATGTGGGAATTGTTTGTTTGGGACAACTCAGGATGATCTGCGTTAGAGTGTCTCTGGATTATCACTCTGCAGGACCATTTCTTCCTTCAAATCGCTCCGGACAGCCCTCTCGAACAAATCCCAGTCAGCCCTGTGAAGAACCAAGCGCTCCGGTAGAGACTCATGTCCAACGCTTGGATTTGTTAAGACAACTGGAAGATGGTCACTTCCATGCAGATCATCCAGAACTTTCCACTTATAGTCCAAAACCAGTGAAGCATCACACACTGATAGATCCAAACAGGAAAGTGTACCATTTGCAGGATGAATATATGTCGGAGATCCATCGTTTAGACAGCCTAAGTTTAAATCGGAGAAGACGTCTTCCAGCAAGAGACCTTGCACTGAAGTATCTTCACTACCCCAAAGCGGGGAATGGCCATTCCAATCGCCCAACAACAAAAAAGGTTTTGGAAGTTCCTCAATCAAATCAACCAGTTCTTCTTTTGTAACAGCAACTGATACACAGAGCAAATGGTTATTTGTTTTGTTTAGAGATACTCTTGCCGCCACTGCTTGCAAACCGGTGTTCTGATTAATAGAACTAAACAAAACGGACCTGTGTGGCAGCAAACATACTCAACCTGTTACTCCTCCATCTTTAGGTTGTGCTGGTTTGGAAACAATGTTGAAATTCATTAGGGAAAAATTTCTTTCGCGTATCAACGTGTCTTGTAAAGCCACGACAGCAGGCTGCAGGTCACGGCAAAGTAGCTGGAGCTCCTCTAGATTGGAGTGGACACCTCGTATGTTCCAATGGACTATACGCTGCATTATTAGCGGAACTACACAAGGCAATTCAGTCCATATCTGTTTCGTCATCCTCAGCTTGTAATGGAGCGTACATATTTTCTAGGTTTTTCCCCGCTTTTTTCAGGCGGTCAGACCTGACAGCTGACCCGCCTGCAGGAAGCGTGGGCTTAGGCCCTTTAAGTGCTGGAGGAGAGTTCTTCATTTCCACCAACATTACTTTTTCTCTCCTCCCAGACGGCCAGGGCGGGAGGGCTGGTTTACCAGGGAGACTGGGTTTCCCTGGGTTGCCAACATTGGCTTCTTTTGGCTGTTGGACAGCCTGGGAAGCAGCGGGTTTAACACCCCCGCTGAGGGCCTTTGTGTCTTGCACTGTTTCGAAATTTGACTTGTTCCAGGTTAGATCCGTTTGACAGGCTATGGATACTTGACCGTCTTGACTACTGACGCATAACTTTTGGTCGACGAGCTGCTGCTCTCCACCAATCTTTTGGCTTCGTGGAAAGTTTTTGTTTCCGTTTTCAGTCGTAGTGCTTGTTCCTTTTGCCATACGGGGCAACCTTTGGAGGAGGATGGATGGTTACCTCCACAATTTATACAATTTAGTGGACCTTCACATCTCCCCTCATGTGCCTTTTTGGCGCACATGGCACACTTTTCGGTTTCCGTACACCTTGTCCTTGATGTGGCCAAACTTTTGACAACGGAAGCAGCGCATTGGTGATGGCACATACAAAGACATTTTCACTTTCAAGTATCCAATTTTCAGGTCTTGGGGTATACCAGGAGAGCAAAAAGGAACAGCGTGTTTGTCGGGATTTTTTCAGACCCTTTTCGGAAGATGGCTTGGCGTACCTCTACAACGCCCTGGCTTTTCAGTTTCGTCCTGATCTCTTCCTCTGACACTCCTCTCAGCTCATGGCACCTTATGACTCCTTTGCTGCTGTTCAGTCCTTTGCGTGGTGTAACTTTTTTGTGCGGTCAACAAGTACCGATGCTCTAAGCAGGTGATCTGACAGCTTGTAGTCCTTGCACTCCACAAGGTAATCTCCGTTTTGCAGCGTTTTGATTGTTTGGGGTTTTTTCTATCAGGGCTTTAAATCCCTTCTGTATGGCAAAGGGACTGAAATTCCAGATTGGTTTTTCTTCATCAATGCCGGTCACCACCAACCATGTTGCCCAAAAACCTGTTTCCTGTCTTGTTTCTTCCTCGGAATCCGAGTCATATTCGTTGTCTCTTTTTCTTTTTTGTTTGTTGTGTTTAGACATGAGCGTAGTAGGCTCAGCGATGGCAGAAATGTCTCGGTCACCCCGGGAGAGCTGCCGTGCTGTGGAAGGGACAATGGATGGCCAATCTCTTGGCGTCCGTCCGCTTGGAACCGTCCCGCATGAAACCAGACAGTGTACTTTAACGACTGACTACCGTACAGCCACTCATCCCCTCTCCAAGTACCTCAAGCTTACAGCAACCACTCATGAACATGACGATGGGGATGAAGAAAATGGAGATTAGGGTGGGACCACGCTTCGTCTCATCCCTCCCCCTTGACCTGTCCGACATGGGTAACCCTACCAGGGGCATCATCTTATTATGCTGTTTTAGAGTCCAGTCCACGTCAACTGCCTTGGTTATCGGGACTGTCATTGAAAAAACACAAAGCTTTCTAGCAAGTAGCCCCCGTCGGTATAGCTCAAGGGATCACTGGAACCTCAAGCCCCCCGACCACGGCAAGATTGCGGTCCCGTCCGAGTGGTCCCTCCAAGGTGTACTTAAACATCCTATAAGAAAGTATCTTCACCACCACTCTGAAAAAAATTCAAGAATAACCTCCTCCTCCCTCCCCTTCACCATACACCCGCACACGCACTTAAACATTTTCATGGGCAAATATTTTTTTTACTAATTATATGATACAAATCCACAGTTCAAACTTACAACCAGAAACATGCAAAACAGCAAACTTAAAAAAAAAAAGTTTCATGAAAATAATTGAAAACTGCATTTGGAAAAAATCGTCTGGTGAGACGATATGGTCTTGTTGAAATTTAACTTGGATAAAGCATAGCTTCGACAAACGTATTAAGAAATATCTCTATTCAACAAAACCTGACTGATCTGGATAAAACTCGCCTTTGACAGACTTGCAATCTTCTAGTCGCTGTGGTGCAGTAATAAGTGAAACAGATAATGAATGGATAGCTGTGGGTTCGAATCTCATCAGTCCTGTGAAAATGACTATGAAACTTGTCGGCCCTAACCGACTCCCCCAGAGTTAAGCATGCTGTGGGCTCATTGGGAAGATTTGGAGTTTCATCTGCTTCAAGGATGCGTTATTGAAGGTGCTGCTCAGATTCTCTGATCAATACTGCAGCTGTCTGTATCTGTCACCACTCGTTGACGCCAGAATATATCATGAAATTAAGGATGCAGTACAATTTTGACACGCAATTTCCATTTTGTTTGTCTGCTTTCTTTAATGTTTAATTCTTTTGCAATAACTTACAATTGTTTAGTTATGAATGAAACTTCAAAGCATGAATATCATCCCATTATCATTATCATAGCGTTGTATAACCCTGTCCCTGAAATGTGGTTTGTAAATCGGAGAAGAAATTGGGACGGAAAAGAAAAGTGTCCTTGTGCTTCAACAACTTTGATCTCCTCCTTCGTTCGTTCACGTTCTACTTGGTCAAGCCACATCTGGCAATGATTGTGACCGTTTTCTTCCAGTTTCTGTTGGTTGTCATGGAGTTTGGTGGTCAGAGGAACTGTGGGCGCCCATGTTTCCTGTCGTTCCATCTAACAGAAGTGACATTGCAGCAAAAAGTGCTCAACTGTTTGGTCCTCCTGACCACAAAGAGGCTGGTTCGTGAAAATGCACCTTTGAACTATCTACTTTGTTAAACAGGCAATTGAAATATTTATTCTCTAACAAATTGATTACATGGCCAAACCACAGACTGTCCTTTGCTACTGGTAACCATGTAACCCATTTCTACCTGCCACATGTGGGAAGTGAACCCAACAAAACAATCTGATCTGGAGAGAGATGGGCTGCCCCTGATTCGATTTGCCCAAGACACGTCATCTAAAAAACAAGAATACAGAGACCATCGAAGTCTGGTTTACCAAGGACCGCACAATCAGTCGACTCCCTTCAGTGCAGACGCTACTGTGTGGTGTGTGTGGGGGGGGGGGGGGGGGGGTTGGAAGGGGGGCAAGGGGAAACCACAAGAGTATCCGCAGAAGGAACATCATCAGATCTACCATTTCGCCGCTGGGACGTAAGAACACTCAGACACGTTGGAAAACTGAAAGAATCAACCCATGAGATACTCCACTCCCAGTACATCCTCGGCTTCTGCGAAGTTTGATGGAAGAACAGAGAAACACAGACAAAAGGAGGACATGTCTGTACTGTAGTGCAGAAGAGGACAAAATTAAACATGTACATAGGTTTTTTTTTTAGTCAACAGGAACATCAGGAACGTCAGGAACGCTGTTACTGGGGGAGGGGGGGTGCTCTCCTGCTTCCACCAGGATCATGACCATCGGCCTGCCAGCGAAGCCATTCAACACAGCATCAGTATATATAAGATTCAAGTATTCTACATCCAGCTTTAAACGGCCATCAACAAACTCGACAAGAAAGACACCCTCATCATTCAGGGTGACTGGAGCACCTAACACAGAGTTTTCCTGCCCTACTGAAAAGTCTGATTATATGTGATGAGCAGTAAATCAAAATGAGTTGGGAGAATGGGATTATACAAGAGCGATAACAATAAGAATAAAACAATAACAGCAGCAGTAACATCAACAAAAGCATCAACAACAATAACAACAGCAATAATAATAATAATAATAATAATAATAATAATAATAATAATAATAATAATAATAATAATAACAACAACAACAACACAAACAATAACAATAATCATAATAACGATAATTTTACTATCATTATTATTACTATGAAACTGTTGTTTTCATTATTATTATTACCTTTAATATTTTCATTCTTATTCTCATTAATAATGACAGTAAGAATGATGATGACGACAATGATAATAATAATAATAATAATAATAATAATAATAATAATAATGACAATAATAATAATAATGATAATCTAACAATGTTGATGATGATGATGATGATGATGATATGATGATGATGATGATGATGATTATCATTGTTGTTGTTGATGATGATGTTGTTGTTCAAGTTATTATTATTGTTATTATCGCTCTTGTATAGTCCCATTCTCCCAATTTATTTTAATTTACTGTGCATACACACTAAGCGCTTTGGACTCACAATAAGCATCAAGAAGACTGAAGTTATGTTTCAAAAGGATCAATAGCAAACATGCCTAAAATAAAGATCGGCGGCAAGGTCCTTAGCAATGTTGACTCGTTCACCTATCTTGGTAGCAGTCTCTCCTCTTCCAACAGTCTTAATAAGGAGGTATCCAATTGCATCGGTAAGGCAAGTGCTTCCTATGGCAGACTCCACAATTGAGTATGGAATGAAAGGGGCTCGAAACTGGAGACGAAGTGCGCAGTATACAGAGCAGTAGTCCTGACTGCATTGCTGTATGGATGCGAGTCCTGGACTCTCTACCGTAGGCATGTCAAGCTACTAGATTAGTTTCACCAGCGCTGCCTCCGACGTATCTTAAACATCAAATGGTACAACAGAGTGTCAAACGTGAATGTACTTTTGCAAGCCCAGATGTACTTTTGCTTCCACCAGGATCATGACCATCGGCCTGCCAGCGAAGCCATTCAACACAGCATCAGTATATATAAGATTCAAGTATTCTACATCCAGCTTTAAACGGCCATCAACAAACTCGACAAGAAAGACACCCTCATCATTCAGGGTGACTGGAGCACAAACAGTGAAAACAACAGTTTCATAGTAACACAGTCTCAGCTAAGATGGTCTGGACACCTTGTGCGCATGCAGGATAACAGGCCTCCAAAGCAGCTCTTCTAATGACAAAGGGCCATCGACCGAGAGGACGGCCAAAGCTTCTCTACAAAGACATCCTGAAAAAAATCCCTCAGAAATGTGACATTGTTGAAAAATAATAGGAAATCATGGCCACAAACAGGTCTGAATGGAGGCAAGGTATTCGCAGGGAAACAAAGGTAGCCAAGTGGAAAAGCGTGCTGCAAAAAAGGCCAGAACCAACTCTGCAGATCGTTCTATTGAGTGTCCAGTATGTGGCCGCCTGTATGCATCAGACTTTGACCTGAGATCCCACATGAAGTGCTAAGTTGGACTTTACGACCACGATAGTCGACCATATGCTATTATTATTGTTATTATTATTATTATTGTTATCATCATATACTTGATGATGATGATATTAAAGTTATTGTTATTATTAGCATTATTATTTTATCATTATTATTATTATTATATTATTATTATTATTGTCAAGCGTGCACTTACCCTCAGCCAGGTCCTCAAGCAGTCAGCATGGAAATGATGAGGCGAGGAACACGGCAGTACCGCCACCTGCACCCCACTGGTGTAACGCTCCAAACAGATGGGGCACTCCTCCTTCGTTGTGTTCGACGTCTCTTCCACCTCCTCTGACAGGTTCTCCCCCTCAGCTGTCTGAGGGAAGGTGTAGACATGGACGGATGTGTACCTCTCGGTCTGAACTCGGGGAGCCGGACTCTCATTTTCCTCGAACTCTGGGGAGTCCAGCGATTCGAGCCATCGCACGAGGTCGGCCGTGTCCATGGACTGAATGTATTCCTGGAGCGCTGAGTAGTCAAAGGATTGCAGATCTTCCGCCACGTCATTAGCTGACACGGTCACAGGCTGTGTTTGGACTGGGCAGAACAAATAGGAATAATAAAAGGAGGAGAACGTGAAGGAGACGAATTAGCAACAGCAGTAACAGTAATAATACTTGTAGCACTAGTGGTAGAGGCAACTGAAATAGAATAGTAAAAGCAACAATTGTATAGTAGTAGTAGCATATAAACTAGTAATCGTAGGAATAGTAGCAGTGGGACTAGTAGTAGCAGTAAAAGAAATACTAACAGTAATCTTAATCGTAGAGTAGTGGCTGTGGTTGTTGCTGGTGGTGGTAGTGGTGATGGTAGTAATAATAATAGTAGAAGTAGTAGTAGTAGTAGCACAGCAGTAGCAGTAATACTAATAGTGGTGTTAACCGTAATACCTATACGAGTAGTAGTAATAGCAGAACCATCACCAGAAGCAAAAGTAAGTTGTAGTGTAACAATAGAAGTATTAGCAATACATAGCATGACAGAGTAGTGGCTGTAGTGGTAGTGGCAGCAACAGTTGTAAGATTACTAATAGTCGTTTTAATCGCAGGCACTCCAGGAAGACCAATAGAGGCAATGGACAACGTGAAAAACTGCCAAAAGTGCACTCCAAAGAAGTCTAAGCTGGAATGACATGATTTTTGATCCCTCTCAGCATCAGTTTCATCCTCAGATCTGTATAAGACCTCCTGCTCTAGACTGCAAATAAATTAAAATGGGGGAAATCAGATGACTGTGTGCTCGCTCTTCAAGGACAAACAAACAGTGGTAGGTATCCTGAGCTCAAGCAAGGTAGCGCTGACCGAAAAGCTTCACATGCTTGCACAATCGTGTGCTTCAAGAGGTCGCACAAGCGATATGTACAGCCGGGGAAAAAACGCAAGCCAACCAGGAACTCAGACAAGGTTCTACACAGCAGGAGGCAGCAAACTGTGGCCAGTAAATGCCGTGACATCCTGAATATAGAAGCAGATGAAGCGGACGATAGGGAATGCACAGCAGATCTTTCAGAACGAAAATGAAAACACTCACACAGACACAGACACACACAGAACACACACACACACACACACACACACACACACACACACACACCCCACACACACACACACACACACACACACACACACACACACACCATCATAATATCATCATCATCAGCAGCAGCAGCAGCAGCAGCAACAGCAGCAAGGGTGGAATGAGGCCGGATAGAGTTTTCCATTGCCATTCATTAAAACAAAAGATTAAGTAATTCTGATCGAACTCACTGTGCTGTGTGAAAGTAGAATGGAGAAAGACCATAGCTGAAAAGCATGGCAGAGTCTAGCCAGCAACTTGAAGAACTGCGGCTTTCAAACCAAAGTCCTCGCATTAGAGGTGAGGGAATTGGTGGTGGGTGGGTGGTAGGCACATATGCGTATGACCTCACGAAACAGCTTTGGTTGTGGGAAGGAGAGGATCAGAGGTCTACTAAGGACAATGGCAAATGTAGGTGAAAAAATTCAACTGGGTCTGGTTTAGGGGGAACATAAGTGAACTTTGTAAGGCCTAAAATTCCCCTGTATGCTGCAAGTGCACGATAATGAAGTGATTATGACATCTGTCTCAATGCTGAGTTGACTTCGAGACGCCAGAAATGCGAGTTCAAACCCTGGCGAAAAACAAGGGAAGTGGGGCAACAACAGAGACATCCTATTACCTTGAGGCGCGCGTGCAAGCCAAGGACAAAATGTGGAAGCAGAAGGGCATTCAGGGCCGAAACATTCGAGGGGAGTTTATCCTCTGAGGACCTCCTGCTGTCCAGCTCTCCCCAGTGTTACTGGCCACTACAAGCGAAAGTAGCGGAAGCAGAGAAATGCTAGTAGCAGCTGTGATAATAGAAGTTAATAGTAGTAATAGCAATGGTAGCAGTTTTGGCGATTAGTAGTGCCAGTAGTAGCAGTAGCAACAGAGTACTACTAGTGAGACGAATAACTAGTGGAAATAGTTCATAGTAGAAACAGTTGTAACTACAATAGCAATAAAAGTCAGTGGTATTAATGCGAATAGAAACGAAATAATGATAATGATGATGATGACGACGACAACAAGAATAATAATAATAATGATGATAATAATAATAATAATAATAATAATAATGATAATAATAATAATGATGATAATTATAATATTTCGCAGGGCGCCAAAGCGCACCCACGTACCAGATATACGCGTCCAATCAACGGAGACTACTTGTATATAGAACATACACAAAAGACGTACACAAACTGACGGAAAGAAGTAGTTGCAGAATTCACTGTCAGTAAAAGAGATGAGTTTTTAAACTGGACTTCAAAGCAGGAAGGGTATGTGTTAAGCGAAGGGAGAGTGGAAGTCTCTTTTAGGCAAACGTTTTAAAATTGCAAATTAACGGTGACCGACAGTTGTTTTAAATCTTAGAACCTGAAGGGCACGAGTATTTGAAGCTGAGCGCAAGGTGCAAGTTGTCGTATGAATTAATGTTGTTACAAAGGTGCAAGTTGGCGTATGAATTGATGTTGTTACAAAGGTGCAAGTTGGCGTATGAATTGATGTTGTTACAAAGGTAGGATGGAATTGATTGGTAAATGGATTTGTAATACAAAGTATGCGGTTTATGTTCAGTTCTATTTGAAAAAGGCATCCAGTGCAGACAGCAAAGGAGAGCACTGGTATGATCGAACTTTTTCTTTCTGAGGACAAGACGAGCAAATTTATTTTGTATGTGTTGCAGACAGAGGAGAGAACAAGCCGGTAGACCAGGAAGGGAGCGTCACAGTAATCAAGTGGAGACAAGAGAACTGTCACAAGCCAGACAGTAGTGGTCTGAAGCAGCACATCGTAGTAGTCTCAGTTTGGTTCAAACGGGATTCACCGCACTCCCACATTCCATATGCGCTCCATCCACATCTGTCAGCAGTTATCAGGCAGATTCCTTGAGAGGCACAAAACCCTACACGCTGGCTAGTAGTAGTGGTAGTAGTTGTGGTGGTAGTAGTAGTAGTAGTAGTAGTAGTAGTAGCAGCAGCAGCAGTAGCAATAGTAGTAGTAGTAGAAGTGGCAGTGGTGATGGTGATGGTGGTAGTAGTAGTAGTATAGTGGCAGTGCCAGTGGTAGTAGCAGTAGTAGGCGGTGGTGGTGGTAACAGTAGCAGTAGTAGTAGTAGTTGCTGCTGTTGTTACAATTGAAGGTCTGGAAATGTAGAAAGGAACGGCACCTTAACATGCTGTAACCTCTGGAACAACTGAAGCATTAAAATGTGCAGGGGAAAGGGATTGAGTTCGAAACACAGTATCTTGAAACAAAAGCAGCAGCAGCAGCAGTAGTAGTAGCAGTGGCAGTAGTTGTAGTAGCAGTGGTAATAGTGGTAGTAGTAGTGGTAGTAGTAGTAATAATAGTAGATGAAGAAAGAAGTAGTAGTAGTAACATCATAATCAGCAGCAGCAGCAGCACCGGCAGCAGCAGCAACAGTAGTAGGGTGGTTGTGGTGGTGGTAGTAGTAGTAATCGTAGTACTACTACTAGCAGCAGTAGTAGTAGTAGTAATAGCAGTGGCAGCGGCAGCAGTAGCAGTAGTAGCTGTTGTTGCCACAACAGAAGTAGGAATGTCAACAGATACGACTCAGAAAAAAACAACAGACGCTGTGTGTATGGGTAGATAGATAAAATGTAGTATAGGCTGATCATTTCATATAACTCTGAGTTAATAGGCCAGATACAAGATACAAGAATTTTATTTAGCCCAAAGCATCACAATGGGAAATTGTTTTGGCATTCGCATTGAAATACATATAGGCACAAGAACTCATAAACAAATGTACACACATACTCTTACTCTCTCTCACTCTCTCTTTCACCCCTCTCTCACCCTCTTCCTCCCCTCATCTCTCTCCCCTGTGAGCCATGAGTGATAGTGACCTTTTTGCGGGGCCAGCATTACGAGGGTGGAGCCCATCTACTCTCCCCCGTTGCTTTACCTTTCCCAACAGTAAAGAATGTCAGGTATCCATCAAGAGCCGGACGTGCATCACAATACCTCGTTTCTAACCCGTACAAACGTGTGCTGGCAAAGAGGAAGGGAGCACCTTACCTCTGCTACAACAAGGCCACTGTTATTGAGCGGCAATAGCATGATACTATTTTATTCCACCTCTTCCCGTATAGGCTTATAAATAATTGTTTATAAATCATCATCATCATCAAGTAGTAGTCGTAGTCGTTATGATAATGATACTACTACTACTACTACTATTACTACTGCTACTACTAATGATGAGAATGTTGATGATGTTAAGGATAATGATAAAAACAATATAATAGTAATAATAATAATAATAATATTATAATAATGATATGTACAGCACTTCACTTCACAAGAACATTAATTATAACAAAACACTGCTACCTATCTATCTACCTATCTGTCTGTTTATCTATATATCCATCCATCTATCTGTCTTTCTATCAATATATCAATCAATATATCAATCAATCAGTCTCTCTCTGTCTATGTATATCATTTTATCAAGGTTGTCATAGCCGAGGGGTGGCAATGGGGACAAGCTCCCATTGTCTATAAAATGCCCCTCACGGCGCGCGTCTCCAACAGCCTCTGACAACTAAGTCCAGCTCCTAGCCTGCTCGTGTGGCTTAGTTATAAGCCCGCGGAACTGCTACTACTGATAGGAGAAGGGTGAAGGCGGGTTACTGGCGCCTGAAAACCAGTGCTTTGGGTAGATGGGGCTCATCAGTCTGGGAAGACAGTTCATCTAAGAGAAGGAAAACTGATTTCAAACCTCCACTGCCTTGCGGCCATACCCACTCATAGGAAAGGCTTCGGGAGTCAACCCTGAGGAAAAATCCGGAGCCGGAGTCCCCAAGGCAGTCCGAGGCTGTATACAGCAACGTACTGGCAACTCCTGCGACGGCACTGGAACCATGTGTATCGGCGCTTGCCTTTCCAATGGACCATTCCAGCGACGTGGAGAGGGGGGGGGGGGGGTCTGCTGCATGGGTAACAGCTTGCCCTCCATACTTACTTACCCAGGCCTTGCGCTCTGGAGAGGTCACTCCAGCTTCGCTTTGCAGCGTCGACAAAACACGGGAAGTAGCAGTCTACCGGTTATAAGTCTGCATACTCAATTAATAATAATAATAATAATAATAATAAAGTTTATTTGTATAGCGCATATTCCATATAAAAACATGCTCACCAGCGGTTTACATTTCGCAAGAAAGGCAAAAGGTGATAAAAAATGTTCACAATTACATACACAATAAGATAACAACAAACATTAAAGCTATACAAGTAAGAAGACACATAAGAAACCACAGAATATTAAAATTTAAACACTGACTTATGTAATGAAGAAAGATTAACAGATTTTTCATATGAATAAAGAGGCATACTGTGTTTATATATTGCTGCGTGTGTGTGCTTGCGTACGTGTGTGTGTGTGTGTGTACGTGTGTGTGTGCGTGCGTGTGCGTGCGTGTGCGTTGCTGTGGGCGTGTGTGTTTGTAAGATGTGTGTGTGTGTGTGTGTGTGTGTGTGTGTGTGTGTGTGTGTGTGTGGTGAGAGAGAGAGAGAGAGAGAGAGAGAGAGAGAGTGTGCGTGTGCTATGTTTGCATGCGTGTGTGTGTGTTTATGCATGCAATAGTTGTACATAAAATTATAATCAATATTTTGACTGAAGATAAAAACAGAAAAATTCTAATCCATATACAGGAAAAACATAACTTCAGTATTACAGCATTAACACCTTGACAATCAAAATTACCTCACAAATTATAAACTATTCGCATATCATACATCACAATTTACATACAAAGATTTAAAAAAGTTTCTTATACAGTCTCTTTCCCACTCAATGTCTCCCCTATCCCCTCCTCAGCTGTACACATACAGTGATACACACACATGCTCACTCAAGCACACACACACACACACACACACACACACACACACACACACACACACACACACACACACACACACACACACGGCCGCGCGCGTACGCACGCACATACCTTGCTCTATAGGCCCTCATACAAAATACTGTTATACAGGCAGGAAATATTAATCTGATGACAGACTTGCAAACTAAGGCTCTTCAGGTTAGATGAGTTTGAAAGAGGTGGGTTTTCAGGTGCCGTTTGAAGGTTGAGAAACAGTTTTTCTGAGAGACAGTGGTAGAGAGTTCCATACATTTGGGCCAAAGACAGAGAAAGATTTTTTACCAAAGGTGTCTAGAGAGAAGCGAGGAACAGTCAACAGTGAGGTGTCAGAAGAGCGGAGCGTTAGAGAAGGTTTGTAACCCTGCAGGAGGTTGGCAAGATAGGATGGCATGTTCTCGTGATAGATACACTGAAAGCAGAGACAGGCAACTTTATATTGAATCCTAGCTTTACCGGGAGCCAATGAAGTGTTCTAAGCAGAGATTTTGCACTCTCACGCCTGGGCTTGCGGAGAACAAGGCGAGCCGCGTGGTTCTGTATACGCTGAAGTTTAAATAGTTGATTGTCATGGAGACCTGCGAATAGAGAGTTACAATAGTCCAGTCTAGATAGTATGAAAGAGACAGCAAGCTTGTTGGTAGCATCAGTGGAAAGGAAGGAGCGAATCTTATCTATTCTGCGTAGCTGATAGTACAGAGTACGGCACAACTGTTTGACATGGGCTTCCATAGACAGTGTTTCATCCAGGTAGAAGCCAAGGTTTCTAACAGTTTGTGAGAAAGATACATCACAACCAGAGACAGACATGGGGCATGAGTAACCTGATTGACCTTTGACTTAGTACCAGTAACAATAAGCTCAGTTTTATCATCATTCATCTTCAGCTTGTTTTCACTCATCCACTTGGAGACATCCTCTATACAATCTCTCAGACTGTACGCAAGAGCGTCAAAATCTGATGGGGCAGAGGAGCTATGCAGCTGTGAGTCATCCGCAAAGAAGTGGTATGAGTGACCTGATCGATGAATGATAGCGCTGAGAGGTTGTGTATACATAGGCGTAGAGTCAGACGCCAGGGGCTGCTTCCGACGGTGGGAGAGGTCATCGCATCTCACTGGGCGGCTGCCACCCGCCTTGAGCTGGGCAGCCCCCAGCCAGTAAGGTGCTGCCCCGCCACGGTCCGTTTGCCTCACTGGGTGCGTGGGGTTTGGGGTGAAAACCGACAAGCGGATCGACAACTGTGCACCAGGCAACAGAGAAATGAAAACTCCCGCCCTGAAATTGGGCACGTGGAACGTGAGGACAATGACACCAGGTTTTTCTGACGACCTGCAGGAGGTGAATGATGCTCGCGGGACGGCCGTCATCGACAGAGAACTGAGCGGACTGCAGATGGGCATCGTCGCCCTTCGAGAAACCGGGCTCCCAGAAGCGGGGTCTGTGGGGGAGAGAGACTTCACCCTGTTCTGGCAGGGCAGGCCATCGGACGGGGTCGGAGAGCACGGCGTGGGATTCGCAGTTGGAAACAGATTGTTGGGGTCCATGGCCCCACCGGCGGAGGGAGCGGGGCGGGTCCTGTCTCTCCGACTCCAGGCGTCCTCAGGACCAGTCAGTCTAGTCGGTGCGTACGCACCAACTTTGGCGTCCACAGCGGAAGTAAGGGACAGGTTTTGTGACGACCTCGGTGCTGCTGTGGGGAGAATTCCTGACAGGGGGCTGCTGTTCATCGCCGGCGATTTCGACGCCAGAGTGGGTGTCGATCACAGCTCCTGGCCCACCTGCTTGGTCAGTTCGGCGCTGGGAGGGTGAGCGAGGGTGGCCGGCGCCTGCTGGAGCTCTGTTGTCGTCATGGGTTGTGCGTCAGTGGCGCCTTCTCCGGCACGAGGCCTCGGCGTCGGGTCTCCTGGAGACACCCGCGGTCCTGGCGCTGGCGCTGGCTCGGCCTAGTCCTCGCCGGGCGTGTCGGCCTTACCAGCGTCGGGATCACTCGCGGCTGCCGGAGCGCCGATTGTGACGCTGACCGCTCTTTGGTGTGCGGCGGTGTGGGGCTCCGCGCGTGCGGGAAGGGAGGGCCAGCGGGACACGCTATCAGGGAAAGGTGGGGGAGTTTGCGCGTGTGTTGGAGGATTCTCTCCCTGGCCCACCCACTGCGGATGCCCAGGGCCGATGGGAACACTTCAGGGATGCTGTCTGCAGTGCCGCCATGTCTGCCTTTGGCAAAGGGGCCAGCAGGTCGGCTGGTTGGTTCGAGGCCCGCTCGGAGGGAGTGACACCGGTCGTCGGAGCCGGGAGAGACGCCTTGACAGCGTGCAAAACCGGTCCCGGTGGGCGGGGCCTCCGGGTTCTCCGTGCTGCTCGCAGCAACGTACAGCAGTGTGCCGGACAGTGCACCAACGACTGTTGGCTTCGGCTCTGCTCCCGGATTCGGACTACGGCTGGCACGGGCAGCATCGGGACGATGTGTGGCGGCATCGGGCGGGCATTGGGCCCAGCGCAAAAGAAGACTGCCCCTTTGAAATCGGCTGCAGGGGAGGTGGTTCTGCTATTTCTCTTTTGATTCTATTCCTTGTCATCATCATGATTAGTCTTAACAAGATTTTTGTTACATGACTCATCAAACTGATTATGCGATGGAGTTCGCATTCTATAGCCCCTGTCTTCTTTGGAAGTGAAATGAAAATTGATTTTGACATTTCTTTGGGGATTTTTCCAGTGTCGTAAATTTCATTTAGGAGGACTTATTTTTTCTATGCCAAATTCCTCCAGGGTTTCAATCATCTCTGTAGTAATGTTGTCTGGTCCTGGGGCTTTTCCTGGTTTCATCTTTTTCAGTGCTGCTTTAACTTCATCTTTCATTATGGGTGGTCCTTCAAAGTTCTTTTTTATAATGTGTTCTTCATTTCTGTCATCCTCAAAAAGGTCTTTAATGTACTCTCCCCATCTGTCTAATATTTTGTCTTTTTCCATGATAAGTGTGCCATCTTTCGATTTCAAGCAACCAGTTGACAGTTTCTTCAATTCGTCTGTACATACCCTGAGGATCCATTTTGTGTCGGTTTTCCATTTCTTTGCATTTTGATTTCAGCCAGGCTTCCTTAGCTTCATTGCACCTATTCCTGATCTCCTTGTTTATATTCCTGTATATCTCCTCGCTTCTCTTTGCCTTCCTCCTTTCCTCCATCAAGCCTAAAATTTCATTAGTCATCCAGCTTTTTTGCTTTTCTATCTGCCTTAGGGATTTCTTCACAAGCTTCATTTATCGAATTTCTCAACTTTGTCCATTGTTCCTCACTGTCACCAACGTCTTCCAGAGCACTGAATTTGTTTTGAACATGTACATTAAATTTTTGACGTATCACTTCATCTGTCTTTAATTAAGAGTCCAAGATTTAGTTTGGTCTGTTTCCTTTTCCTTAATTTCAGTCTAAATATTCCCACTACAGGATTGTGGTCACTGTTGCAGTCTGCGCCTGGTAGTGTTTTTGCTGACATTAAAGAATTTCTAAATCTTTTGTTGATCAGGATGTAGTCAATCTGATTTTTGGTATTATCTCCTGGACTCATCCAAATCCATTTTCTTCTATTCATCATCATCATCAGGTGCCCTGCCGCATGGCGTTGGCGACCATGGACCTCCAACCATCTCTATCTCTCGTTGTCCCCAGCATCTCCCCCATCCTCTTCATCCCCAGCCACTCTGCAAGTCCGTCCAGCATTCTCTCCCTGGATCTACCTGGTGCTCTCTTTCCCTCCAGCTTTCCCGTTGTGACCAGGTGCTCCAAATCCCCCGTTCTCATAAAATGGCCTATAAATGTTGCCTGTCTTTTCCTAATCTTCATTATGAGTGATCTACTTGTGTCTGCCTCCATCAAGACTGTCTCGTTTGTTTTCTTTGTTGTCCATGGAACTCTCAACATTCTTCTTAGAAACAACATCTCGGCTGCCTCAATCTTGCTCTGGCTTTGCTTGCTGACTGTCCACGCCTCGCATCCGTACAACAGTATTGGTTATATTAACATTCAAGGACTCTTTCTGATGTTAATTGATAGGCATTTGTTGGTAAGAATGCTTGTCATCGTCTTGAATGCTGTTTTGGCTTGGCCGTCTGATGAAATGACCGTTCCCAGGTATTTGAACTTATTAACCTGTGTCAAGGTTGTGCCATTTCTTCTATTAGGCTGCTCAAACCAGGTGTTTCCTACTATGAACTCGTTCATCTGTGCCCATTCTACAAGTTTTTCTCCCCTTTCATTTTGCGTACCAAGGCCATGAGGTCTTCATGTCTTACCCGATCGAAATGTATATGTATGTATGTATAAGACACGTGAACAGATGTCGAAAACTTATGCATGTGTGTGTGTATATATATATATATATTATATATATATATAAAATTATATATATATATAAATTATATATATATAAATTATATATATGTATATATATTATGCATATCTATCTAGCTATCTAGCTATCTAGCAAGCTATCTATATATGTACATATATATGTGTATATATATGCATATATGTGGATATCTGTGTCTCTTATCTGTATCTCATATCTATGTACATATACCTCTCTCTAATCCGCCATCTCTCTGCGTCTATCTATCTATCTATCTATCTATCTGTCTATCTATCTGTCTGCCTACCTGTCTATACACACACACAAACAAACAAACACACACACACACACACACACACACACACACACAGATGCGCGCGCGTTTCCAAACACATTAAGAAACAAACGCACATGCATTAACGTGTTGTCATTAAAGTGAAGTAACCAGTGGCCCTGAAACAGAGTGTTGTTGCTTTGACAGTCTAGCAACCTATGAGCTTAGCATGTAAGGCCAAAATGACGAGGTCAATGTGGGTATACTTACATCGCACAGCAGACAGAGACGACACGGAAATGCTGATCACTCCATTAGAGTCTTGCCTTATGGACCTGATGCCAGAGGCCGGCAGCCGTACTGTCGCCCCTCCTGCCTCATCTTCCGCGTCACTGGCCACAGGGGTTTGGTATAGGGCAGACTGAACTTGGGCTGGTGATGTACGCGACAAGTGGGATGAAGAATGAGCACCTTCTGGCCGAGTGTTATGGGGAGTTGGAAACAGCACCACATCCTGAGCGTCCATAGCCTCTGGCGGTTCGGCCTGGTCAGGTTGAGGTCTGTTGGCTGCTCGGGGCTGTTGAGGACGTTGGGTTTCAGGAAGCTGCGCCGATACAGCAGGCAAGGCGTTTGCAGATTGCTCAAACGCACGGTGGTGGTGACGACATTGGGGTGTATGGCTGTGAACCACGGGAACCCAATACGGCTGTGGCTGTGGGACACTGGTCATGATCATTTGTGGCGCAATGTTTACGGGCGTTTGGTGCAGGACTTGGACTGTTTGGTCATCTCCAACGACAGGCGGTTTGACAGTAACGACCGTCTGCCCCTGGTACATAGTGTTCTGTACGGCGTTCTGGTATTGCAGATCGTCCTGAGATAGAGGTGTGTGTAATAAACTGTACACCAATGGCTGGTTGATACCTGGCAGATACATGTAACGATTTTGGAAGAAAGCAGTCGGGAACGGCTGTGTCTGTGCTTGTGGCAACACGGACAGTCCTGAACTACGAGACGTCTCCTTCTGCTGTCTCACTAGTTCACTCAAGAACGGCTCACAACCTAAAGCTTGTTGGGCTGGTAGCTGCCTATATGCAGATGTACCAGAACGCCACGACACCTGCGGGCGTGGCTGGTAAAGGCAATACTCCTCTTGGGCTCCTGTTGGCTGAGAAGATGGTGGTGGTGGACCTCGCCGATAGAAAGGCTGTTCTGAGTCCTGAGGTTCAAGATTGTAAGAGGTTCCTGGGTGGTACGACCACAGGTCTGCTTGCTGAGCCTGACGCTGGTAGGGTTCTGGTTGTGCTTGTTGATCTGCTTGCTCAGGCAGTGGTTGGTCAGGTCCTGGTTGTCTGTATTGTCCTGTCTGGTCAAACTGCGCGGTTTGGCGAGTTCGTGATTGGAAATGATGCTGAGAAGGGTAAGGTACTGGCTGAGCCCGCCGTCCTGACTGGAGACGTCCTCGATGTCCTTGCTGTCCTGGTTGGTACCGATTTTGCTGGTGATATTGTCCTAGAAAGCCAGGTTCATCTTCTGTGTGACGCTGCTGGCCTGCTTGATACGGTTGTTCCCGTGATCCACTTTGTCCTCGTTGGCAAGTTCTTGGCTGATGATGATGTCCTCGATGGACATGCTTATGCTGATACCCTGCTGGGTGAAGCTCCGCGGGGGAACGTTCATGTCCTGCTTGGTCCGATCTTGGCGGGCTATTAGGAGTCAGCCGACGAGACCGTAAGAGCTGGTACAGATCTTCTTCTCGTCTGTCTTCCATTAGTGGTGGACATTGAAGTGTTCGCTGCATGTTCTTGTATTGAGCAGCTGTTTTCCCTCCGGTTTTGTGTGACTCAGAGGCATGGACCTTCAGGTGCTGCCAGATTCTGCAAGTTACTGCTAGGTCTGCGGGTCGTCCAATTTGTTACGAGGAGACCTGCCGTATCAAACACAAAACAATGACAAAAACATCTATCAATCCATCCTTTACACAATCACGCGAGTGCAGACCAGAATCAGACTGATGAAAAAACCCCAACAAACTAGACAAGACATGTCAGCGCAAAACTGGAAAGGATAGGACTAGATTAAACAAGCCTAAACTGTATTAGAACACCGTGAAACGAAATACAAATAAAAGAGTGATCGATGTGAATAGTGGTTCCACTGGAGCACATTTGTCCGGTAGGTGAAGTCATGATAAACAGCTGACACCAGACCGTAATGAAGCTGCTACCAGCAGACCAAAAGATAAACTTCCAACATGGAATGTTAGAGCAGTGCTCCAGGAGGTAAAACATAAATATCAATATTTTAGGACTACGAGAGGGTAACATGGGAGGGAGCAGGCAAGATAGTATCGGGCAAGCATAAAACTATATATTCTGAAAGAGACACACATGAAAGGAGGTAGGCATCACAATGGACAATGACAAATCAAAGTCCATCGAAGAATACTGTGCCATATCAGACCGTGTTTTACTAATGAGTTTGGAAGGCAAACCATTTGATACCAACATCGCCGAAGTATATGCACCAACATCCGTACGCACTGAGACAGAAGTTGACAACTATTATGTAAAATTAAAGACAGCCAAGGCTCAATGTAATTCATAAGATGTTACAATCATATTGGGAGAGAATCTTGCTGAGCAAATACCAAGTAAATGAATTCATAACACAAAACACTCGGTTTGAGCAACCTAACAGAAGAAAATGGGCATGGATGAATCCACGAAACTGCTTTAGAAATCAAAGATTACATCCTGTTAGCATAACAAGAAACACTCGAGGGTGCGGATTGGACCCAGTGTACCAGTAGTAGTAGTAGTAGTAGTAGTAGTAGTAGTAGTAGTAGTAGTAGTAGTAGTAGTAGTAGTAGTAGTAGTAGTAGTAGTAGTAGTTGAGGGCTGGCTCGAAGCCTAGGCCTTCCGGCCTTTTAACACCATATTTTTTTTTGTGTTTATGCTTTCTTCTTTGGGGTATAAAAATCATGCCTTAATATTCATACTTGAGCAAATCTGCTTCAGTCTATTTTCTTAAATAAAATTTTGAATTCTGCGTCATCGTCCAGGAAATTTTTGAATTTGTTAATGCTGTTAGTAAATTTAATTTCAAAAGGAATTGTATTCCACAATTTAACAACTCTGTTAGAAAAACAAAACACTCTTGTGTTAGTATTTCTGTGTTTAACAAATATTTTACCTTCAGCATTCCTTGTTATACTAGCTTGTGGAAAGGAAAAAGAATGTTTCAACTGATAGCTTATCCATCTCATTCACTACTTTGTATACCTGTATTAAATCCCCCCTAACCCTCCTACCTTTCAGTGAACGAAGTTTTAAAAACTGAAGTCTTTCTTCATAACTCATATTTTTACACTCTAAGTAACCTAGTTGCCCTTCTTTGTACATTTTCAATCATTTTTGACTGTCTTATCATATAGGGATTCCAAACAACACTTGCGTATTCTAAATGTGGTCTAACAAAAGCCTTATACAACATTAAAAATGTATGTTTATTCATGTACGAAAATGTTCTTTTGATAATTTCTATCATTTGGTTAGCCCTATTTGCTACTCTTTTAATGTGCGGGCCAAAGGATAATTCACTATCAAATGTAACTCCCAAGTCTTTTTCCGTTTCACACACACTAATTTTCTGTACATCATTTCCATTTTTCATGAAATACTCTCGTCTAATATTCTTCTTACCAACATGCATTACATGACATTTTGAAACATTAAAATATAAATTCCAAGTATCTGACCAGTTTTGTAGTATTAGCAAGTCCTGTTGAATTAAATTAACATTGGCAACTTTGTCATATAGTTTTGTATCGTCAGCAAAAATTTTGCACGTACAGTGCAGTGAATCAGGTAAGTCATTTATAAATACTGTAAACAGGACTGGACCCAGTACACTACCCTGAGGGATCCCGCTTTTTACTTTTGTTTCTTCTGATTCAGCATTTCCTACCTTTACCCTCTGCTTTCGATCATACAAAAAATTTTTGATCCATTTGAGTGTATTTCCTGTAATACCATAAGATGCTAATTTTATGAGCAGTCTTTCGTGAGGTACAGAATCAAAAGCTTTTCTAAATACAGATACACGATATCAAAGGGGTCCCCATTGTCCATCATGTTGGTGAAATCCTCCATAACTTCTAAAATTGGGTTACACATGATCTTTTCCTCTAAATCCATGTTAACATTTTGCATAAAAGTTATTACTTTCGAAGTGAGAAATGATACAATCTCTTACTAGTGATTCTAGTACTTTACAAACAATACAAGTTAAACTTACAGGTCTATATTCCCAGCGTCACTCCTATTTCCTTTCCCCTATCCCCTGGCTCACTCATGAGATTGCCTGTGCAAAACGTGCCCGCCGCAGAGCACAGCGCCGCTGGCGCAAATCCAAACTCACTGTACATAGGCAACTTTTCCAAGCCTCTAAAACAAAAGTATCCACCATCATTGCATCTGCAAAAACAAGCTATTTCCAAACCAAAATCCTGAATGCCTCTTCTTCAAAAGAACTCTTTACAACCATGAATCATCTCCTTGGCACACGAAAAGATTTACCTCTCCTAACAAAACACACAAATGAAGAACTCCCATCTGTATTCTCCAAGTATTTCACCACCAAAATACAAACTCTTCGTGAGAGGCTTGACAGGACACCCTGTCAACCATGCCCACCTGACCCTTCCTTCTCTGGCACACCTCTTACTACTTTTACCCCAGTCTCACAAGAAGAAATTCTCAACACAATCAGATCCATGTCGTTCAAAACCTGCGAACTGGATCCTCTTCCAGGTTCTCTCTACTCCGACTGTCTCCCTACTCTCCTCCCATTCATCACTGACACCATCAACACTTCTCTTCAAACTGGAACTGTCCCAGATTCTTTCAAGTCTGCTATTGCTCACCCTCTCCTCAAGAAATACAATTTAGATCCAAATGAACTGAAAAATTACCGGCCTATCTCTAATCTCTCTTTCTTGTCAAAACTCCTTGAAAAAGTTGTCCTCAAGCAGCTGAACTCTCACCTGTCTGCCAACAATCTCCTCAATCCTTTCCAGTCAGCCTACCGCCAGAGCCAAAGCCTCAATAACGCAGCTCCCGATTACCTGTCAAGCCTACTTGAGATCTATGTTTCCTCACGTACCCTCCGCTCTGCCTCCGATCCTCTGACTTTTCGCTTTCCACGCACCAAGCTCAATACCTATGGTCCACGAGCTTTCTCTGTTTCTGGTCCACTCTCCTGGAACAAACTTCCTCTCTCAGTCTGTCAGCAACCTACTTTTGTCTCCTTCAAGTCCGCTCTCAAAACTCATCTTTTCTCCTCTGCATAAAATCCTGACCTCACTCAACCCCCTCTGCAGCCTGTCTCCACTCGGAGGGGAATCACATTATAATATATAATTGAATATAATATGCTCTCTATAATTTTCCATTGCTTTTATTCTTTCTCCCCATTTATAGCCATGTGGCGCGGCGCGCGTGTGTGTGTGTGTGTGTGTGTGTGTGTGTGTGCGGGGTGTGGTGTGTGTGTGTGTGTGTGTGTGTGTGTGGTGTCGCGTGCGTGTGTGTGCGCGTGCGTGTGCGTGTGTGTGTGTGGCGTGCTGCGTGTCTGTTTCAGCGCTTAGATTTGATTTTAATAAGATTTTGCGCTATATATATATTGTAATTATTATTAATTATAATTATTATTATTATTATAAACAAAGCTTTAACATCGGCTGTTTTCCAATCCTTTGGTAACTCACCTGATTCTAAGGACTTATCAAATAATATACAAAGTGGCTTTGCAAGTTCTTTACTTACTTCCTTTAGTATCCTAGGGGATATCAAATCTGGTCCTTTAGCTTTATTCGGGTTTAGTTCCTGTAACTTTTTTTCTACCGCAGTTGGAGTAACTCTGATATCACATAATGATATATACCATTTGACTTGAATTTTCTATTAAATCTGGTAATGTACTGATATCTTCTGTTGTAAAAACGCTAGCAAACAATTTATTTAGAACCTCAGCCTTGTCTTTATCTGTAACAACGTTTTCCATCATTGCTACTCTCCGGACAATCACCTCCCAAGCTCCCGATGCCACTCGATAGTCATTTCATCAAGCAAAGGGTGCTGTCCATGCGTTTTATGACCCATTCGGACCTAGTCATCAGTTGCCTTGTTTGCAAACCATATGGCAAGATGGGGAGGTGACAAACCCCGGGACATAGCCACACAACGCGCGCGAACCAGGTCTAGCTCAGCCGCCAGACCAAGAGAAAATGGAAGAGCACACTCTTGCCTCACTCAGGACCTTCATCTCTCTCTCGGGCAGCCCGCCCTGCCACCGCTGGCATACCCGCCAGCTCTGTTCCCCTTACTATAGAGATTTAGACATTCTTTACTGACGGTAAAACCATTGCCAGACGCAGTTTGCAACAATGACCTTTCATCCTGTAATGTGAAAATTTACGCTGAAACTAAAAAGAAAACAAACCAAAAGTAACATCAAAATTAAAGCTTTGACTCTTACAGAGAGACTTATCAACTTGTGCAAAACTTAACGCATCTGTTCAAAACGAATTCAATGTTCTTGAGAATGCTGCGGACAGTGAGAAAATGGACAAGTATGAAAACAATAAATGAAGCAAAAAAGAATTGGACGACAAAAAAACAACAAAAAAACAAAAAAAGAAAAGAATTTGGCTTGATAGGGTAAGGAACCCATTCATAGCTGGAAACACTTGAGGCAAGTCTATAAACTTTTTCCTTCTCGAATCTATGCGTTCTGATTGGAAACCGGGAGTTCTTAACGT
>JAPXFY010000024.1:42949923-42989923 GCA_030674185.1 Monoplex corrugatus
GTAACACCCCAAACAGAGCGCGATGGCCTTAACTGGGTCATGGTGGCGTAAACTGGAGAGTACAAGAGCTCTACGGTGTCCGAGGCCAACTGCTGGACAAACCCTGGGCCCTCTACACACACTGGTGCTGTCTGAACTCCAAGAGGGATTCACAGACTGGTTTGACATTACATCTGGAATGAGACAAGGGAGTTTCTTGTCCCTTATTTTTTTATTGTTTAAAAAGAGGCCGGCACAAAAGAAGCAAACCCAGACCCAGAAGCAGTGAATAAATTACTGTTTGCTGACGATCAGTACCTTGCCAATGAGAAGGAAGAACAACTCCAAGAGAACACCAACAGCTTTAACAATGCATGTGAACAGTATGGCATGAGAATCAGTACTGGCAAAACTAAGGGGATGAAAGTTTGTAGAAGACCAGGCAAACTCAACATAAACATAGAAAGGGCAAAACTGAAACAAGTGATTGAGTTCAAATACATCGGAAGCATCGTCACTGAAGATGGAAGGCTGAACAGAGAAATTGAGACCAGCGTGCAAAAAGCTAATAATATCAGCTCGCCTCACTCCTACGAAGAGCTGTCAATAAGACCAGACAAGACCTGATCAGGAATACAACAATCAGAGAAACGGTGGGGACAACATCAATCCTCCATCACAAAGAGCAGCAGAGGGTAAAATGGTTTGAGCGTTTCCCCCGAATGCCGAACTCCCACCCGGCCCATCATGTATACAACATACAAATGACTGGATACCGAAAGACCAAGATCTGGATCAGTGGTGTTAAAGAAACTCCCAAGGCATCACACCAAGACAGGCTTTCCAGCTGAAAGAACACAGAAGGTTCTTTCTTCCTGCGATGCCCCTGATGAAACAAGCCGACAGATAAAAGAAAAAAGAAAGAAAAAAAGAAAAAAAAAGAAAGACATGATACATATATACATACATACATACATACACACATACATACATACATACATACATACATACATACATAATGTGTGTGTATGTTGTGTGTGTGTGTGTGTGTGTGTGTGTGTGTGTGTGTGTGTGTGTGTGTGTGTATGTGAATGAGAGAAAGACATACACAGAGACAGAGAGAGAGAGAAAGAGAGAGAGAGGGAGAGAGAAAGGGACAGAGAGAGAGAGAGAGAGAGAGAGAGAGAGAGGAGAGAGAGAGAGAGAGAGAGAGAGAGAGAGACGTAAGCCCTCAAACAGTCTACATTGGTTAATGTCAAAAACAGGACCTCGTCATTCTGGCCAGGTTAACTTTGTAGCGAGACGCACGCCGGGAATTCCAAATGTAATGGAGTTTTGTAGACCCATTGAGTGTGTGTGTGTGTGTGTGTGTGTGTGTGTGTGTGTGTGTGTGTGTGTGTGTGTGTGTGTGTGTGTGTGTGTGTGTGTGTGTGTGTGTGTGTGTGTGTGTGTGTTGTGTGTGTGTGTGTGTGTGTTATACTTCAGAAATTTCTTTTTCTTCTTCATCCTCTCCTTCTTGTTGTTGTTGTGTTGTTGTTTTCCTCCTCATCCTCTTCATCTTCTTTTTCTTTGTTTTGTTTTTGCGCTTGTTCTGTTCTTTTCTCCTTTTTTCTTCTTCTTCTTGTTCTTGTTCTCGTTCTTGATCTTGTTGTTGCTGTTATTGTTGTTGTTGTTCTTCTTCTTCTTCTCTTCTCCTTCTTCTTCTCGTTTTTTATGTTGGTAATGTAGGTCATCATCATCATCATCAGGTGCCTTGCCGCATGGCGTTGGCGATCATGGACTTCCATCTGTCTCTATCTCTTGTTGCCCCAAGCATCTCCTCCATCCTCCTCGTCTTCAGCCACTCCGCAAGTCCGTCTAGCATTTTCTCCCTGGGTCTACCTGGTGCTCTCTTTTCCTCCAGCTTTCCCGTTGTGACCAGATGCTCCAAATCCCCCTTCCTCATAAAATGACCTATAAATGTTGCTGTATTTTCCTAATCTTCCTTATGAATGATCTACTTGTGTCTGCCTCCATCAAGACTGTCTCGTTTGTTTTCTTTGCTGTCCACGGAACTCTCAACATTCTTCTTAGAAACCACATCTTGGCTGCCTCATTCTTGTTCTGGCTTTGCTTGTTGACTGTTCACGCCTCACATCCGTACAACAGTATTGGTTCTATATAACATTCAAGAACTCTCTTCCTGATGTTGGTAAAAATGCTTGTCATCTTCTTGAATGCTGTTTTGGCTTGGCCGATTCTGCTATTTTCGATGTGCATGATGAAATCATGTCTGATGAAATGACCGTTCCCAGGTATTTAAACTTATTAACCTGTGTCAAGGTTGTGCCATTTGCTGTTATTTTGCATGAGGGGATTCCATGTTTTTTACTGATCACCATGACTTCAGTCTTCCTGCTGTTTAGTTCCAACCCCTTACCTTTGCTTTCTATTTCTAGTATATTCACAAGGTTTTGTAGGTTCCCTTCACCTTCTGCAACCAGCACGGTGTCATCTGCGCATCGAATGCCGTTTACCATTTTCCCTCCAACCTCCTATCCAGGTCCTCCTCTAGGTCTGTCACGATGTTTTCGCTGCAAAGTGAAAACAGATCTGGCGAGAAAACAACCTTGTCTGACTCCTCCCCTGATATTTTGGAAAGAGCTTATATTGCTCTCCATTCTCACTGCAGCTGTCTGCTCCCAGTACATATTTCCGATTATTCGCAGATCTCTTCCATCAACATTGAGTCCCTTCAGTTGGTCGATCAACTCCTCATGTCCCACCCGACCGAAAGCCCCGGTACAGTCAACAAATCACAAACACAAATCCTTACTCATTTCAATCGACCTCTCTATTCGTTCGTTCGTTCTTTGATTTAACGTCTGTTCACTATGAGTGATATTAGACGGGGGAAAAATGGATGATGGGAGATGGGCGAGTTGGATTGGGGGCAGAGGGGAGTATAGCGTAGTATAAATATAAAATGGAACAAATTCTTAACACTAACAGTTAACATTAACAATGCTAAGGGAAAATTTAACGCTAAAGTACAAACTTCATAAACTTAAAGCAATACATTAACAGGACTGTGAACCAATGATTCCGAAATTTTAACTGACAATGATTGATCTGAAGTTACTTCTTTAAAATGAGTTTCAGAATAGTTATCTTGTGTAAACATTTTTGGTAAAAAGGAACGTAGCTTTTTGCAGTAAAATAAACAGTGAAACAGTGTGAACTGTTCTCCGCAAATACACTTGATATTTTTACAATATTTTGTTTTCAACGCGTTTAGCTGAATACGAAAATGAACAGCAACAATTGATCTCGAATGATATATGGAAGAATACTGCAATTTTTTACATACATTTTATCATTTGTTGTGTCACAAACTTTTCATTGAATTGCTCATGAAAACGAATCCATGAGGCTGATTCTAGCAAGCCGTAAGCTTCTTTTACGGAAGTTTTAATACGTAATTCTATAGTATTATCAGTGTTGTGTGCACCTTGCTTAGCTGCTCTGTCTACTACTTCGTTGCCGTGAAGACCAACGTGAGAAGGCACCCAGCATAAACTGATATATGTACCTTTTGTCCTTAAACGATGTATAAATGATTTGCCTCAGTAATTAAGTCAGGTCTTGTGTCTGTATCAAAAGACTGTAAGGCATATAATACAGATTTTGAATCAACAAAGAGAACTACTTTGACAAATACAGGTTTAAGGTCTACTAAATAATGCAACGCTTGTATAATAGCGACTAATTCCGCTGTAAATATAAATATATTTGGCCCAATGAAAAATGACTTTTGTATTCTAAATTTTGGAACATAAAACGCTGCTCCAGCAGATTTATTTTCTAATACTGACCCATCGGTAAAAATATGGAGGTGGGTACGGTAATTTTCATCGACGTGTTCTCTCGCTGTGCATATCGAAATGTTAATATTTTCATATTTATTAGCATCTGTATAATCAATATCAAAAGTGGCTTTAAGCATTTCCCATGTAGGGATAGGCGTTGTGGATGGTGTCTCAGCTATTTCATCCAAATTTATGTTAGACTGTTTGACTAAGTCAGAGACATAAGTTGCAACAGTCATTTGTGATGAAATGTTGCTTGCTCGTTTTGGAAAGTCAACATCAGACCTTAGTTTATATTCCTTGCTCACAAAATTGTCCGTTTGTGAAGTAGTTCTGACTGCAAACTTTGCTGTCGCTAGCTCACGATAGTTGTTTAGAGACAGATTTCCAGCAACTTTGTACGTTTCCAGATTTGAAGCATGGACTGGTACACCTAGTGCAATTTTAAGACTTTTGCAGTCTAAGCTTTGAATCTTCTTCAGTAAATATTTTGGTGCACTGAAGAACACCTCTTGTGCATAGGATAATTTAGATCTTACAAGTACTGTTGATAGATGAAGTAGTATGTTTGTATCCATTCCCCAGGGTAATCTGCTTATTATCTTTAGAAAATTTAAGGCTTTTCTTGCTTTTGTTAAAACATAATCAAAATGGACATTCCAGTTTAATTTCGATGTTATAAAAACTCCCAGAAATTTTACAACCTGTTTTTAATGTATCACTTCACCATGCAGTCTGAAAGTAGGCAAGTTATTTAAAGTACCACCAGGATTAAATAGCATCATGTTAGTTTTTTCAGTTGATAACGATAGACCATTTTCTAACATGTAGTTTCCAAGACTATCAAGATCAGATTGATACACCTTCCTGATGTAATTCTGTGCTCTCTGGGGAGTTGTCTTTTTTAAAGTAATATTCATCCATATGCATATATCATCAGCGTACTGTACCAAAACAACACGATTTGAGAGTACATTAGGAAGATCATGTATAAGGATATTAAATAATATAGGTGCTATCACTGAACCTTGAGGAATTCCCATATCAAGACATCGTGAAGTAGAATAACTTGTTCCCACTCTTGCCTGAATTGTTCTATTGGCTAAATAGGACTTGATATAATTACAGTGGAAACCTGATATAACAGGGATGATGGGACCAAATCAAAATCCCTGTTATATCAGATCCCTGTTATATCAGATATCAAGGGAAATAAGGACTGATCAACTAACTCTTGACTTTTGTAAATCATGGAAAGATAAACAGTAGATCTAGGCCTAGATCTGGTCTGGTGTAAGTGTGCAGTAAGCTTACAAACTGAATGATGGCGCAGTCAGTCACTGACTCAGTGGCCTCAGGCCTACACGCTTGCGCGCGCATCACGCTCGCATTGCGAAGCGTTCTTTCAGTGTACAGTACACAGTATACCAAGGCTAGCCTAGATCTAGATCTAGGCCTACTGCGTGGCGTGCTGAGTCTAGGCCTAGGCCTTTCTGCTGCAGAGCCCGTCTCGGCATCCCTGCTATAACCGATCGAGCCCTCTTGTCTCCCTGTTATTGCCGATAAGTTTTAATAGAGACAAAGAGGAAGAAAAAATGGGGATTGAAAAAAGCCCTGTTATATCCGGATTCCTGTTATAACCGGTCCTGTTATAAATGGTTTCCACTGTATATATATTGCCAGACAGACCAATAGATTTCAGCTTGTACAATAATCGTGTATGCCAAACTTGATCATAAGCTTTTTTCACATCAAAAAAGGTTGCTAAAAGACTTTTTCTACGGGCAAATTGTTGTTTTATCTGAGTTGTAAGTTTAACCAGGTGCTCAACTGTGGATCTCCCTTTTCTGAAACCTGCCTGGTTTACCGGAATAACGTTATTTTTATCACAGTAATGTATAAGTCTGTTCAAGACCAATCTTTCCATTAGTTTGCTCGTATGGGACGTCAACGCAATAGGTCTGTAACTGTTTTTATTGTTTTTAGGCTTTCCTGCTTTTAATATGGGTATAACAACAGACTTTTGCCATACCTGTGGTACAGTTTCACTCACCCAGCATTTCTGAAAAATTTTGTGTAAGAATATAATATAATTTTCTGGAATATGCTTAATCATTTCAGTTGAAACAGCATCGACACCTACCGAACTCCTTTTGTTGTGTAGAGACAAGATAGTGTTTTTTAACTCTTCTAGGGTGATCGGAGAATTAAACCAGCAATCATTCTGAGTTATTGGATCAGTAAAGATAGGGTTGTTAGCTGCCGTTTCTCTGTAGTGTTTGCAGTTAGGAGACAACCCATCTACTTTACTATTTTTAGCAAAGAGTTCTACAAAAGTTTCAGCTTTGTCCATGTCGGAAGGAAATTTGTGACATGTATCAATCATTATTGGAAATCTAGGTAAGTTGGCTCCGTTTTTCATTTGATTCATTTTTGTCCAGACTTTATGAAAATCCTTAAAATCTGAAATTTCTTTGGTGCAGTATAATGCCCAATAATCTTTCTTGCTTCAGCAATGATTTTATTACACTGGGTGTTAGCTTTTTTCATTTTCATGTGATCGTCTGGTTTTCTGCTTTTGATGTAGATTTTGAATTTATCTTTTTTATACTGAACTGCTTTCTCACATGCCTCTGTCCACCAAAATATTACCCAAACGATTATTAGACTTAGAAGTTTTGAGTTTCGGAATGGAGAGGTCTGCAGCAGCTAGAACTGACTCCTGGAACTTAGAAAACATAACGTCTACATTTTCACTTTCATAATGCTTATATTCATGTTTAGCAAAAGCAGTCTGAAACATGTTCCAATCAGCACGCATGTAATTATATTTTGGTATAATGTCAGGAGTGCTGTCTTTCATCCTGTTGTTGTCATTTGTTATTGTTATGATGATAGGTAAGTGATCACTTCCCAAAGTATCTCTGTGAGTGTCCCAGGTACAGCATGGTACTAATTCTGGTGATATTAGTGACAGATCGATGGCTGTTGCCCGGTGTTTGGAAACATCAGGAATTCTGGTGACACTCCCATCATTCAAAAGGTAAAGCGCACTGTCAACTATGTTTTCTACTAAACGATTGCTTGTAACAGTACAACAATCTTTTTCCCAAAACGGGGAGTGGGAATTAAAGTCTCCACCTATTAGCCATCTATCGTGCTGCAGATCCGGAATCGTACGCAGCCATTCTGTATTGTGGTCATTTGGACCTGTTGGCAGGTAGACTGACAAAACGTTCAGGATGAAAGAATTACTGAATTGTACTGTGGCGGCACAAGCGTGTAAGTCTTCAGTGGATGTTAAAACTGGGGAATTAAATATGTGATATTGCAACTCTTTAAGTATATATATCGCAGTAGCTACCTTCTTCCCGGGATTTCCTAAGTCATATATTGGAGGATAATAATAATTTTGGAGGTTGGGAAGTTTGGTTGGGATAACATTAAGGGACTGCAAAATTAAAACTTCAAACTGATTTGATGAGAGAAAATGTTCCAGGTATGCGGAATTGGTGGAAATAGATCTACAATTCCACTGCAAAAATTTGATTTGTGATTGTTGGCGCTGTTTCATTGTTGGCTAATCTCCTATGTTAAATTAAAGGTTATTTGTTTGATAATCACGAAGACTTTGGTTTTCTGCGTACGAAAAAAATGGCCAGAAAGAAAACATTAACTACTTAGATTACTAATAAAAGGTAGGGGGGAGAATGTAGTTAAAACTATGGGAAAAAGTCCTTCTAATAGAGAAAATAGGTAGATTATGAACAGAAACAAATAACAAATAAATAAAACAATGGTATACACGCCGTCAAATGTACGGAGATTATAGTCTGACCGAGTCTTGATTGTCTGACTAAGTAAATTCTAGCGTTTGTATACTTTCATCAAGGGAACTGTCAGAGATGATAAGGAAAAAGTCCTGTGACAAGAATCGTTGATAACTGTAGATATACTAAAACATATCATATTGTAGCCACCACGGTTCGTAGTTGTTAAAATGGTGGAACCTTCCTCGGGGGAATCTGGAAGAGTGTAGCCGTGAAGAACGTGATCGTGTTATTCTCCTAGGGGGTCTCCCAAAAGAGATCCCGAACGTGTCTTCCCAGGTTCCCCGCTAACACGCTGCTTCCTCTGGCAGTGGGGTGTATATTGTCGTGAAGAAACTGCTGGTTGGTGCGAAGGTTTTCGTGGGAGACAAAAGATACGTTTTTGATGTCAACAAGCTCAGCAGATAAGAAAGCGTTGTACAAATTCCGCTGAACCTCCATACGTGTATGTCGTACAGGGGCGACCTTGCTGATGACTATCTTTGTGTTTGGGTATTTTTGTGCTACATATTTGATGCAAGTAGTAAGATGTTGAGTTGTTGTCGCGATATCTTTAATTAATTCGTGAACACCACAATGGAAAACGATACAGTCCGCAGGAATGTCAAATTGAGATAGAGTCTTGTCTAAAGAGCCTTTTATGTCATTAATGTTATTCACAGCACACGAGTCTCCTTCGAAACCGTAAGATCGTCCCAGTCTTCTTGAGTTTACATCTCTCAACACCGAATCGTGGACAGTCAGAACATACGGAAGGTCGTGGTTCTTTTTACGTTGTTCTGATATCTGCGGAGGGTGTGACGTTGCATGTTTGCGCTGAGATGTGACGTCTTTAGCTTTTTTGATGTCATGATGATGTTGTTCTTTCCCGTCTTTGGTTTTCTTTTCGGGCTCTGTTTTCGCTTGCTTTGAGTTATTCCTGCTACATTGTTTCGTTTGCTTTGTGGCTGTTGATCGTCCTGCCTGCGTGTGTGTTTTTGTTTAAGAACGTCTGCGTACGTGGGATTTGTGTCATGGAGATCTGTCTGTGTCTGGCCGTTCCTGGTGATCTTGATGGTGGCGGTTGCTGTCGACCGGACCTCGATCTGCGCATGCACAGACCTTTCTAAGGAATTAACTTGCTGGCGCAGATCTAATATGATGTTTCTGAGGTCATCAATTGTACTCACGAGTTCCGCAGAGCTGAGTATAGGTGTGGTGTGAGTTGTCTCACTCTGCGTGCCCGTGGTAACCGCGGTCGACGCGCCATTTGTGGAGACAGTCTCTGTCTTTTTGGTCACTTCTCCCTCGTTGTTGGTCGTTGGCTTCTCCGTTGGTTTCTCCTGATCGCTGTTCCCGCTGACGTAACTTCTTGTTTCTGTTGAACAAGGCGGACTCTTCTCGTCCTGGTCATATTGGACTAATCCATATTATCTTTGACTGCTGAAATGTTACAAGTTAGGAGTCTCCGCCATCTTGAATGTGTGTCCGACCTCTCTATGACAGTCCCCAGGATGCATAGGGCACCAACAGTTCCCTTCCCTTCCCTTCCACAAATCCACACTGTTCCTCTGCCAATTCTCTCCCGATTCTATTCCTTGTCCTCATCATGACCATTCCCAACAGGACCTGTGGTACATGACTCATCAAACTGATTGCGCGATGGAGCCCGCACTCCACAGCCCCCGTCCTCCCTGGAAGTGCAATGAAAATTGATTTTGACATAGGCCTATCCAGCGTCGCAAACCTCATCTATGAGGACTGTCATTTTCTCCATGCCAAACTCCTCCAGGGCTTCAATCATCTCTGCAGCAATGTTGTCTGGCCCCGGGGCCTCCCTGGCTTCATCTCCCCCAGTGCCGCTCCAACCTCATCTTTCACCACGGGTGGTCCCTCAAAGTTCTTTTTTATAATGTGTTCTTCGTTTCCGTCATCCCCAAAAAGGTCTTCAGTGTACTCTCCCCATCTGTCTAATACTTTGTCTCTCCCCGTGATAAGCGTGCCATCTTTCGATTTTAAGCAACCAGTTGATGTGCATGTATTTTTTTGTGGATAATTTCTTCAATTCGTCTGTACATACCCTGAGGATTCGTTTTGTGTCGGTCTTCTATTTCTTTGCATTTTGTGTTCAGCCAAGCTTCCTTAGCTTCATTGCACCTATTCCTGATTTCTTTCTTTATCTTCCTGTATATCTCCTCGTTTCTCTTTGCCCTCCTCCTTTCCTTCATCAAGCCCAAAATTTCATTAGTCATCCAGCTCTTTTTTGCTTTTCTATCTGCCTTAGGGATTTCTTCACAAGCTTCATTTATCGAATTTCTCAACTTTGTCCATTGTTCCTCACTGTCACCAACGTCTTCCAGAGCACTGAATTTGTTTTGAACATGTACATTAAATTTTTGACGTATCACTTCATCTGTCTTTAAGAGTCCAAGGTTTAGTTTGATGTTGCTTTTGGTCTGTTTCCTTTTCCTTAATTTCAGTCTAAACCTTCCCACTACAGGATTGTGGTCACTGTTGCAGTCTGCGCCTGATAGTGTTTTTGCTGACAGTAAAGAATTTCTAAATCTTTTGTTGATCAGGATGTAGTCAATCTGATTTTTGGTATTATCTCCTGGACTCATCCAAGTCCATTTTCTTCTATTAGGCTGCTCAAACCAGGTGTTTCCTACTATGAACTCATTCATCTGTGCCCATTCTACAAGTTTCCATCCCCTTTCATTTTGTGTACCAAGGCCATGAGGTCCAACTATATTCTCCACCCTATCCTGTCCCACTTTAGCATTAAAATCTTTCATTATGACTGTAACTTCTTGTGGTTTACATTGGACCTTGGCCATCTCTAATACTTCGTAGAAGTTGTCGATGTCTTCCTGAGTACTTGCGTATGTTGGTGCATACACCTGGATGATGTTGATATCAAATGGTTTGCCTCCCAATTTGACCAGCAAAACTCTGTCGGACACTGCCCAGCATCCCTTAACTGCTTTTGATTTGTCTTTGTCCATTATGATGCCTACTCCTCTTTCATGTGAATTACCACCAGAGTATATCACTGTGTATTCTCCTGATGTTATCATGCCTTCCATCTCACTTCCCTAGTCCTGAAATACTAATGTTAAGCCTTTCCATTCCATTTTGATGTTGTCTAATTTTCCCTTCTGCAACAGTGTTCTGATGTTCCATGTTGCTATTTTGGTGTTTCTAGGTTTGAGTTTGGGTTTGGTCTTGATCGCAGTAGCTGGCTGACGGTCTGGTGTCATCTGCGCCGCATGACAGTGCCTACCAGACGAAGGTGCTCCACAGGAGCACCTATTCACGTCGTTATCTTCATTTTCCATCTTTTTTTCTGTCCATAATTGTCCTGGGGAAACTACAATGGTGATTTCCCCTTGCCTTCCATCGTTTTTTTTTTTTAGGGTTAACTCCCTTAGCCTTATTCTCTCCCGAGATGTCCACAAGGCAGTGGAGCTACTTACCCATAGCTTGGAGATCTGGTTCGTGGGCACCAGGGCATATCCACACGCCGGTGGGCCTGCATGCCGCACGTCTGGGGGCCAGACCTCCTCCGAGTCCCACGAAATTTAGCCTGAGTCCGTGAGGTGCTCAGTTACCGCCTTTCGCCACGAGGAGGCACAACGTAGGGCTTGCTGATGGAGAGGCTATGTACTGACAGGAAGAGACTTACGCATTCTGCTCTTCTTTTCGCATAGCTGCAAGCAGCAGCGCTAGCCAGCGGTGCAGGCTGTGAAAGTGAGAGGTGACAAGCACGCAGTCACTAGCAGACACACTAGACGCATCACATCCGCCTTTGACAAATGTAGGTAGATGAATAAATGTAAAGGACCCTGGCTCATTTAGTAAGCTATAAAATGTCCAACTCGCGTTGTGGGCTCTACATGCCTGGTAACGTGTTGGGAACATAATTATGAAACAGTCAACAACACTACCAGATAGTCAGGTGCGTATCTATATCTCACCTGTCGGCATCAATGGGTTCGGTGTTGGCCGCTACAGTCTTTGACATCGCCACTCTCCTCTAAACGGCTCTGTTTTGACTTGTGTGGACAACGTCTTGACTATTAAGGCCACTGATGTTGGTTATGTTCTCGACGTATGAGATTGGAGGTTTGTCTTTCTTCCTTTTTTGCCTCTGTCTTTTCTTGAAAGATGGTTGCCATGATGTATGTGTTCTTGCTACGTGACACATGGCCATTATATTTTAGTCTTCGCTTGTTGATGTCTGCTAGTAATTTTCTGGTGGTTTTAAGTTCTTTCAGGACACTTTCATTTGTTCTTTCATCTCTTCATTTTCTCTGATAAAACCACATCTCTGCTGCCTCAATTCGTTTGCAATCAGCTTTTCTGAGAGTCCAGGCTTCACAGCCATATATCATGATTGGCCAGATCAAACATTTTAAAAGTATAATTTTCAGGCCATTTGGTATGTCTCTCTATCTTTCCTGTCATTCTGTGCAGTTTTTGGCAAAAATACATCAGGTAGGTTGCCGTTGCTTTCCTGAAGCACAGTGTACATACTGTGCAGGTGTCCTGGCCATTGTTTTGTTGGAAATCCTCTGCCCATGACCGTGAAGTAGAAGCCGATTGTTGGGCCATACTTTGCCTTCCCCTCCTGATTCATCCATCCCCTGCTTCCAGGACTTCAGTGGTTGGAGTTATGGCGCCCCTGCTCGCCTGACAGTATTCATTGTAGGGTTGTGAGACCACTGTATAGAAGTATAGGTACCACCCTATATTCCAGCATTCCCTAGAATACTGTCACCGTTTGGTCCGCAACTGCTTATTGGTTATTTGCAGCTGACCCCCATATCTGAGGGTCATTCCTCTATCCGCCACCCGGGGGCACGTTGGGTCGGAAAAAGTCGCCCCATGATTTGTCTAATTTTATCCATCTGTCTATCTATCTATCTATCTATCTATCTATCTATCTATCTATCTATCTTTCTTTCTTTCTATCTATCTATCTATCTATCTATCTATCTATCTATCTATTTATCTATCTATCTATCTATCTATCTATCTGTCTGTCTATCTATCTATGTTTGTGAGTGTGAGTGCTTGCGTGTTGCTTGTGTGTACGTGAGTGTTTGTGTGTGTGTGTGTGTGTGTGTGTGTGTGTGTGTGTGTGCGTGCGTGCGTGTGTGTGCGCGCGAGTATGCGTTTGTCTAATGTGTGTGTGTACGTGTGTGTGTGTGTGTGAGAGAGAGAAAGAGTGTGTGTTGTGTGTGTGTGTGTGTGTGGTGTATGTGCGTGTCTGATGTGTGTGTGTGTGGTGTGTGCGTGCGTATGTCTGTGTGTGTATGCGTATGTGTGTGTGTGTGTGTGTGTGTGTGTGTGTGTGCTTGAGTGCATGTGTATTCTAGTATGCGTGCGTACCTGTGCATTCGTGTGAGTGCGACTGTTGTGTGTGTGTGTGTGTGTGTGTGTGTGGTGTGTGTGTGTTTGTGATAGAGAGAGAGAGAAAGAGAGAGAGAAAGAGAGAGTGAGTGGGAATGAGTGAGACAAAGTATGTGTGTATAAGTGTACAAATAAGAGAGAGAACGAAAGAAAGAACAGAGAAAGTAGAAAGATAAGAGAAGGAGACAGAGACAGAGACAGAGATGCAGACAGACTGAAATACAGACAGACAGACGGACAGAGACAGGGAGACAGAGAGACAGAAAGAGAACTCTGAACTCGGTATTTTAATGAATATAGGCAATTAACCCCTTTCAAAGAAGGAGAAACAGTACACACGTGTTTGTTATAAACACAAAGATAGACAACAAAATCCAATATTGATATCCATAAATAGCTACATGAATATTTTCATATAACTGTTATATGTCAACTCTTGTAGATACAGACATGTAATGCTTCACGTTACCATAATTGCAGTATCATCTTCTCGCATCTTGAAGGCAGAAATTTAGCTATGTTAATTATAGTTTCTGTGGAGTCGTTGGTCAGCGTATCAATGAGCATTTCTCCTAAATCATCATCTTCAGAGGTAACAGGAATATAGAGTTGTCTGATCTGATCGTACCAGGGGCACTTGAACAGAAAATGTATTTTGTTTTCTTGTGTATTTGGACAGACTGGACAGAAAGTGTTTTCAATCTTTGGTGAATAGTGATATCTATGAACGTTAGATTGGGACATGTCCATCCTAAGTTGTGCCATCGCATTTCTGTAAGCTTCCACATACAACACCTGTACATACTTTTCTATTACTAATAAGAATTTAAATTTACCATGCAAACAAAATCGTGCACTAAAATCCAAGTGGTTACGCCAATCATGCCCGAAATCGCTGCGCAGTTTTTCTTTCAGCTGTTCGGTGAATTCTTTTTCATAGCTACACCAAAGAGCCAAACTTCGTCAAAACCATTATCACATAAAACAGTTTTAATTTTTGACACCCAAGTTACATAATGTTTTTATGCATGATCAGTAACATTTTATATTCAATATCTACTCTCAGGTAAGTTTAGTAAGCTAAACTGGTAACTAACACATCATGTGACACCGCAGTTATCCACAGCGGATATCATTCTAACTCTATACATACCATATCATTTGCCGTATTATTTCTTACGTGCAAAAATCTCTTACACGGATACAGATGAATGAGAGAGAGAATGCGAATGCGAATGTTTCATTTTTTTCTTTTTTATGAAAGATCTATAAACTATGTGAAGAGGTGTGCGTGTACATATACAATTAAAGACATTAAAAGTCATATCACAGAAATATATACAACTAATCAAATAAGAAACCGCAAAACAGAGCTCCATGATATGGGAAAAGTATAAAAGACAGATGCCGTAACTATAAAATATTCAAACAAAAAAGACACATTCCAAAACAAAACAGACAAACAAACAAACAAACAAACAAACAGAAACAATACAAAAATCCCCACTGTTGTTATCACACATTTCATTGTTTCTTGACGACATAAATAATTCAAACATGAATGTGTTTGGGGTTCAAAAGTACATAAGAGCAACATTCTTTTCTGTGTCGTTCCAAGAATTGATAAGGAAAGAACAACGTGATTTTCAATTATATTAAATTCTTTACATAATTTTTATATCAATATGGGGTCTCCACACCTGTGAAAATGTACAGCAGGATCACATGTCCCAAATCGGAATCTAGTCAATGTAATTTCAAGTGTCTATCTGTGTTTACGTGGCGAGAGAGAGAGAGAGAGAGAGAGAGAGAGAGAGAGAGAGAGAGAGAGAGAGAGAGAGAGAGAGAGAGACAGAGAGACAGAGAGAGACAGAGAGACAGAGAGACAGAGAGACAGAGAGAGAAGCAGATAAGAGATTCCTTAGAAATATATATATATGAAACAGAAATGATAAGAACATCAATATTTCACACAACTTTATATTAATTGTCTCTGGAGAATGGCAATCAACCACGCGACCAACTAACCAACCAACCAACCAATCAATCAACCAACCAACCAATCAACCAACCAACTAATAAAAAGTAAAACGAACACGAACTTCAAATTGTTGTTACATTGTTTGCATAACGGTGCGTAGTTAAAATATTTAAGGTTGTATATCAAAATATACGCCATAAATGCAATATCATATTCGCACAAGTTTGGCCGTGAATAAAGTAAGTTTTATTGCAAAAAAGAAGAGAACACATCCACATTCATAAGAGTAAAAAGTCATACCAAAAGATTACTGTAAATATTTGTATTGCATTGCCTTTTGTTTTGACATACCTGGTTACATATCTTGCATCAAAAGAATGTCATTGTTGCAATAACGCAAACATTGTCCACACATTCAACACAATGTAAACTAAGATCATCGATGATCCCAAACATATTATAACCAGAAGACACGATGAGAAATTTGTTGATGTACTCTTTGGGCTTTTAGAATACAGGGATGCATTCTACCGCTCTAATACTTTTACTTTATTTTGTACCCAAGAAGAAAGGAGAGAGCGTATCCACCAGATGTAACAGGGTGAATGGTTCCATTATATATAACGGATGGAGGGTTTGTCATAATTCTCAATGAGGGGTTTGGACCCGTAATTGATATCAGAAGGAATTTGTTAGTCTTACAAATACAACATTAGTCTTGCAGATTTTGGGGGATGTTCATACAGAATCAATGCTGAATATGGAAAAAAATCTTACAGAGAACAAGGAGAGACACGAGCAGAAATGCACTAAAGACACTAACAACCTCTCAAAAGCAGTCGACACATAGCACAATAAATCAGTACATTTTCTTTAATTAAACATATTCAACATAAAGCATAATTATTCATCATTATATTCATTTGCTTAAGTCCTGTCAGCCCACAAGTCAACGTGGTGCAGTGGTTTGCGCAACGGAATACTTGACTGGAAGGTTGTTGGTTTCAACCCCTATCGGTCCTTTCAAAAATCACTGTGGGAGTTTTCGGCTTCAACCAGCTCTACTCAGAGTTGAGTGTGCTATAGCTCACTGGGAAGACTGAGATCACATAGTTGAGTCTCATCCACTTCACGTATGCATCATTGAGGATGTCGCTCAAACCGTCTGACCAACAGCACAAGTGTCTATATTATTTCTCAAGTCTGGTTGACGCCAGGATATGTTATAACAGTACGTGTAGAGTACAGCCTTGTCACGTGGTTTCAATCCTAGATGAAACTCCATAGCATCATGATCAACATTAAGGTGGCGTGTAAAACGAAGCAAAAAAATCCTATCAGCCCTAAAACCATCATCCTAATTTGTCATAGTCATATCAGCCCTAAAACCATCATCCTAATTTGTCATAGTCATATCAGCCCTAAAAACATCATCCTAATCTCTCTAAGTGCTATCCACCCTAAAACATCATCCTAATTTGTCTCAGTCCTATTAGCCGTAAATCCCTACACAGGAATTAAACGAACATGTACCTTCACCACATCGCTCAGAATTGCCTAGCATCTCAGGAGTGGCAGCCTGTCTTCAGTGGAGCTCTCCTACTAGGGTCTCCTCCCTTACTTTTATAGAGGATGAAAAGGAGCATGTCTGGGTTCTGGCTCAACTTGGCCAAACCATTTGTACAGGTCTCAATTTGAAAAGAGATTTATGTTCTATTTATCACACTACAAGAGGCTGATTGCCAAGCAAAGTGACAATGGCACCAAGCCCCTGAATTTCGACTTGTTGGCTAAGTTCCAACATTGTCAGATACTGACCTGGAAGGTAAAGTTTAGAGGTGAATGTAACGCAGGCAAAAACCTGTCCAGTGGGACAATGGATCTTTTCCTGTCACTCAGTCAGTCTCGAAGTACCTCAAAGGATCATATGTACATATGGGTCTACTGTACAAATAGCTGTACTGTTAAATCTTGGTAAATCCTAAGCCCTTAGCAAATCAGCCACTTGCTCAGTGAAGTCTGTAGGCTCAGCAAGCTGTGTGATCCTCAGTAGACTGGAGATAGCAGAGACATGGAGAGATCAAACAGCGACATCGCCATTGCGTGACAAGTTAGTTCGGTCGTTCGCTGTCACGTAGGTCTGGAATCATACAGCATATAAAATCGTCTGTACAGCCACGTGCATTTAAAATAAACTGTTTGATACAAAATTACATGTTTGTATTAGTTGCCAAAGGCGATATACATTGACTTTGTGTGTTTCAAACTGACGGATAAATTCAATCTTCATTTCAAAGGGTAACAGAAAAGCACTATATATTCTTTTTCAACCAGCCCTTGAACTGCTCAGGACTAAAATTTGTAATCTAAACGACAAAATATTAGTCTATACCCCTAGCAAATATGTCATTATATACAAACAATACTGACAAAAATATAATACAAATATTAACACATAAAAAGCAAAACATTGATAACATACGATATAAACATTAAAGCAGTACACATATGAAAACATGAAAGAACGAGGAAAGGAGTGTAAGGAACAAAAACATACATCATACGCAGAATGAACATGGAAATATAAGTTTTGCTTGTTGTCTCTTTATTCACCAGGATAAACTGTCTGTAAAGTTGAAGAAATGAGGATGTCACATAGATATATTGAACAAAATCGTTTTGCGCTCATTTCATTCCCACATCAATCATTTGCTAATATTTTTCTCTTTCTTTACCAATGATAAACACATGCGAGAAGTGTACATATTGCCTAACACAAGAGTGCATGTGCACAGGCTGATATTTGTATACTTATGTGAACACATGTATGTATGATTATGTATGTATGTATGTATGTATGTATGTATGTATGTATGTATATGTATGTATGTATGTATGTATGTATTCATGCATGTATGTATATATATATATGTATGTACGTATGTATGTACGTATGTATATACGTGTGTATGAATGCATGCATGCATGTATTATGTATGTATGTATGTATGTATGTATGTATGTATGTATGTATGTATGTATTTACCTATGTTTGTATATTTGTATATTTATTTACTCACGCATTTATTGATCTGTTGATTTTTATTCATTTATGTATCTATTGATAGATTGATTGATTAATTGATTGATTTGCTTATTCATTTATTTACTTATCTGTCTTTTTATTTAAGTATGTTTTACCTCTTTTAACATCGTCATTATCATCGTTATAATCAGCAGCAGCTACAGCAGCAGCATGATGATGATCATCATCACCATAATCATCATCATCATAATCATCATCATCTTCAAAATATAACCTTGTATGTATTGATTGCATTCTATTCATTTTTCTGTCATTTTATTTATTTATCTGTTTTTGTTATGATAGAGTTACATATGAAATTCAGGTTGCTTTCCCCGCAGACCAAAACCTTTTTTTCCCCTTTTTTTTCTATTTCTGTTTATCTATGAAACTTTATTTTGCTACAAAATTTTACCAGAGACAACTCCTGCATTGTCGTGGGTCCTTTAACGGACGCTGAGTGCGTGCTGCACACAGGACCTCGGTATATCGACTCATCCAAAAGACTGGCACATAGATCACCACTTAAAATCTAATGGAGAGGGGCTGGAGAAAAGATCCCGTCCAGTCCCTGTTTCAAAAGCGGGTTTTTTCTCGTGCTAGGCAGTGGCTTTTTAAATTAACCTGTAGGCCATACACTGCATCAGAAGAAGCTTACTCTATCCTCAAGGAGCAGCACACGGGGTCCCTGCAGGGTGATTCTGGAGAAGGAGGGACAGAACGTCAAGACGAAGAACACCACAGAAACCGTCACCACCCATTCCGAGATCATCGACGCCAGGTACCAGGGACGTAATACACCCTGAAAAAAACTCATTGTATTCGTGATTTTTCATTCATTTCTTATTGGTCAACCTGGATATACCCTGAGTGACATTCGGGTTGCTCTACGGAGAGAGATAGATAGAGAGAGAGAGAGAGGGAGAGAGAGAGAAAGAGAGAGAGAGAGAGAGAGTGAAGAGAGAGAGAGGGAGAGACAGAGAGAGACAGACAGACAGGGACTGAGAGGGAGAGACAGAGACACAGAGACAAAGAGAGAAAGAAAGAGAGAGAGGGGGAGAGGGAGAGACAGACAGACAGACAGAAACAGAGACGGAGACAGAGACAGAGACAGAGACGAGACAGAGACAGAGACAGAGATACACAGAGAGACAGAGAGTCGCTGCAAAACAGCGCAATCCAATTTTTCTGAATGTCTGGACACTCGATAATGTTGACAACAATGCCATTAAGCCACAAAATCTGTTATGTCATTCGTGCTACTCGTTGCCATGCTGCCATGAGATCGAGGTCAAGATCTGATTTGGCGCTAACGCAAATGTCCACACACTCATCTACACCAGACGATAATGGTGCCTGCCCACTGAACCTCTTTAAGATTGAGCATCGATAAATCGTCCGCCTCAACAGGATCAAGTGTGTAGCGACAGAAGGCATGTCCGAATACAGCTACTCTGACCACCAAGTTCCATGGCAGCTTGCAGGAACAGGGGGAAAAAAAAAAGAAAAAACAGCCAAATTCATCGCCAGATGTGGTCTGACCATGTACATGGCTAACGTAGAAAAAGAATGTCACTGTGTACTGTCAGATGGTGAAAAGTTTGGAATCTTGCACTGTTATGGAAGTCTTCAGCATGTTGAAAATTCTGAAATCCTTTGTGGATAGATACTGGACAGATCAGTCTATGATATTACTTAAGCTGAAATTTGCTCTCGATGTTAAACGTAACACCTTTTGGAAATTGACTGTTCTATTACTGGAAGATAAATGCTACACAGATAAAGTAAGTATCTTGATTGAAAACATAATAAAAGAATACGCATTCTTCCATATGTAAAATACGAGGGTACTTTCCAGTAGAATGAGACAAAGTCTGTATAGCTTGAAAAGGCATTTACAGAAAATGGAAAATTGCTTCACAGAAAATGTCAATCTATGATGTAATTCTGTGCCAAATTTCGTTATTCATCTTTGATCCATCTTACGGTTCTGACAGTGTATGTCAAGGCCCTGTCAGACACTGATGTGAAAAATGGCAAAGAAAATGGCGTTTTCAACAGCGGATTATCGCAGTTACATCAAGGTACGTGTCGCCCTCGGAAAGAATGCATCCGAAATACCTGCGGACATGAGAGCTTTGGGACAACCTTCTGCTCCTTCGAAAGCAACTATGTTCAGATGGGTAAAACACTTTGTAAGTGGCCAGGCCAGCACTGAAGACAACAGGGGGAAAATGCGAAAAAGCAAAAAGTGCGATGAAACGTATAAATTTGTTGTCTCGTTCTACTGGAAAGTACCCTCGTAACATATCCAGCTGATACCAAAAGCAGAAATCCAGCTGTCAGTTCTAGTCGATACTTTTTTTTTTCTTAGATGTTTTGATTATGAAGATTACATCTAGAACAACTGAATATGCATCAGTGAAGAAAAGGAAAGAAGACCAAAGAGAAAGAATGTAGGATAAAGGCATCCTGACGCTAGAGGGAAAAAATCATATAACTGACGAAGTTGCAGCTCTAGAACAGAAAAAAATTAGAATCCAATCCATCAGAAAAAAGAGAATGGAAGGTGTTTTTGTGAGCTCGAGAGTAAGATGGATTGCACACGATGAAAAAATCACAAAATATGTCTGCAATTTACAGAAAGAAAAGACATTTTACAAATAAGAACACATCTAAACAAGGAAAGAGTGACGGAACAACTATAACAGGTTAAAATGATATTCTAGATGAAGTTATATTCCTTTAGGAATCATGTACAACCATTTTTACATGTAGAATCCATGTCACTTCCTTCTCCCAGTTACCACATCACAAACACTGAACAATAATTTCATGTCAGTCACTTTCTCCTGTTCAACAAAGCATCAGGGAAGTCATGCTGATTTTCTCCTCAGTTGTGTTCATTTGTTCTTTGTGGGCCAAATCTTACGCCTGTCTTGTTTTGTGAAATAAATACGTGTTTTCATTCTATTCTCTTGTGTTCCTGATTTCTTTTTGGTTTCTCTCTCTCTCTCTCTCTCTCTCTCTCTCTCTCTCTCTCTCTCTCTCTCTCTCTCTCTCTCTCTCTCTCTCTCTTCCTTTCCTCAAACCTCTTACATAACTGTTTCTTCACATTCAAATCATAAAAAAAACCACACACTAACTTCCTTAGTTCCTTCTCCTCGGGAGTTTTTCACCTCGAAGACGGCGAAGCTGACTATAACTGATGCAAAGGTCAAGGTCATCATCAAGAAGCAATACAAACAGTAAAACAGAAGTGTAACAAAAGTGTAACAGTAAAACCGATGTGTAACAGTAAAATAGAAGTGTAATATGACGTCATGTTCGTTGTTGTTACGATCAGGACAACCTCATTAAGGTTCCTATCTTTGCTTTTATTTTTCGCTTGGGTTTTAGGCACATGACTGCATCAATGCCAGCATATTAAAGAACAGTTTTCCTTCTTCTTAATTCATTTTTTCTCGTATCTGTCTGTTTGTACTTTCATGTGTGTCATGGGAATCTTCATGACTGTCGGTCAGCAACAGGCTGGAATGATAAAGAGAAGAAATGCCGGGTGGTGTCTTAAATCCACTTATCTTTTTTGCCGTCAGCTTGTTAGTCTAGCAGGTGGGCTTGCGTTCTGGTCATATCACCACAGCACTTAATTCTCTGCTGATGACCATGATGGTGGACCGGTGTTACTGTCATCATTTCTCTGATCTTGGTGTTTCTGATCATGTTACGTCTGGCGTTGCTGACAGCTCTTCTCAAGCAATACATTTCACAGGTAATCACTTTATGTTCCATGGACTTTGTCACAGTCCAGGTGTGCCGGGCAGTGAAATGTGAGGGTAGGGGTTACAATGGTACTGATGAGCTTAGCGTTTGTTTCAACAGCAATGTCTGGAGGTTTCACAAGTGGGGCGGATTGAAAACTGATATTGTTTACTTTCTGGATTCTGGTTTCGACTGTTTCTTTAGAATACAGAATTTGAGGTAAATGAATTGATATATAAACAAATAAATACACAGATAAGCGTACAAATTAATACATGTACATAAATAAATGAAAAGACACAAGACAATACAACACAACAAAGTACATGCATATGTGCAAGACATACATACATACGCATGCACGTAAGTAATAAGTACGCAAGCAACAAACAAGCATGTCAATAAGTAAGAAAGTGAGGACATAAATCCGGAGGAAGACTAATGGACACACGTCCCTAATACCAGATTTGTTTCCAGTAAATCTTTAAAACTCTGACACTACACATATCTGGTAAACGTAGCTGAACTAACTTTAAAGTCAATATGAAGTTTTGATAAGCAAAGGATACAGACAACGAGGCAAAGTGATAGGAAGATACTGTCCAGAAGCTGTACGATAGCGACCCACCCCCTGGGCTGTTGTCGGAAGGAGATGGAGGTTTGGATCCAAGTGTAGGTCAGTCCCATGAGAAACGCAAATACTGTCCCAACGTAATGAGGAACCCCCACGTCAACAACCTGAAAAACCATACATAAAAATCACACATAGTCATTTAGTTAGTTAGTCAATTAGTTACCTACTAGTCAGCTACTTTGCTTATTCATCCACGTTATTTATTTATTTATTTATTTGCTTCTTTGGGTGTTGTTTTATTATTTCGGTTTTTCTCAGATGCGTGTATTCAAGTTGTTTTGTCCACACAGTGCAGACGGTATGTTGTTCAAAAGCTTGCATACTCCATCCTCGTTGGACAAGCGTGCTCACGGTTGTCATGTTTGCATAAGCCACCACGGACATGAATTACAGGATCTCTGAAAGGTATGCTGGATACATACATGTATACATGCTTAGAAACACAAAGGGTTTAGGCACTAAAGAGGTCTTTTACCCACCAGGTGGGAATGGACCCCAGACCTTTCAACTGGAAGAGTAATCTTATCCACTTGTCTATGGCTCCCAATGTCTGTTTACTCATTTATGGACTTGGCCTACTCCCTTAATGACTGGTTTACTGGTCCCGTTAGCTGAGTTGGTTTGTGCGCCATGCTAATAACGCCATGGCACAGTGAACAGCAGGCCAGCGTTTGTGTGTGTAAGTGTCCCTGTATGTTTGACATTGATACTGATTAGCAACACTTTCATTCCAGCTCTCAGTGTCTTTTCTGATATGTCCCTGTATGTTTAAAATTAATACTAATTAGCAATACTTTCATTCCAGCTCTTTGATTCTTTTCTTATATGTCCCTGTATTTTTACAGTAATACTAATTAGCAATACTTTCATTCCAGCTCTTAGTGTCTTACCCTACTGAAATAGACCATGGCAACACAAGTATAAATTTTTCCTATCTCAGTGAGGTCTTGGCTTCGCGGCTGCACGCATGACTTTATGCTCTTTATCTGTTTCCTCCTTGCTTTACACGACAGATCCAGCCAGGGGTATTCTCCAGGTACTCCAGTACTTCAGCCCCGTGGCTGTCAGTATGGGACATTTTTTCTTCCTTTTCTGAGGTCAGACTGGACTCGTTGTACTAAGCATAATTCATTTACATTGGCTACATCTCACAATAACACGTTTTTCCATTCACTCGATCATATGCTTATATTTCTTTTTGTTTTCGTATGTATGTGGGCATATGTTTTTGTATAGATACATATACTCATATACGCATATGCATAATCTATCTGTCTGTCTATCTATCTATCTGTCTGTCTGTCTGTCTGTCTGTCTGTCTGTCCGTCCGTCTGTCCATCCATCCATCCATCCATCCATCCATCCATCCATCCATCCACCTATTCATCCACCTATCCATCCACTTATCCATATATCCATCCACCTATCCATCCACCTATCCATCTATCTATCTATTTATTATCTATATATCTATTCATCCATCTATCTATCTGTGTATGTCTATCTATATGTACATATATATACATAGGTATATAACTTAATGATTTCATGTCAGCCATTTTGTCCTACTCAACGAACAACAGGGGTGTTTTTCTCCTATGTTTTGTATTTACTGTTTGGTATTTCGCCTTTGTTGTCTTACGTCTACGCTTGACAAAGGCCAGTTGGCCGAAACTTTACGCCTGTCTTGTCTCGTTGTATTGAAGTCACGTTCTGATTCTATTTTCATGTGTTTTTTTATGTTTGTTTGTTTGTTTGTTTGTTTATTGTTTTTGTTTTGTTTTGCTTTGTTTTTGTTGTTGTTGTTGTTTGTTTGTTTAAGATCTCATATCTATGTCACAAGGGTGGTTTATTAGTGACTGACAGAAAGAGAATGAAAGACAGAAGACTAGAGAGGTATGATGTAAACTGTGTGTGTGTAGGTGCATGTTCTATGTTTTTTTCCCAAATCACACACAACCATCCATTCAGTCACCTCATCCACCTCTGCAAACAAGACAGCAGACTGACGATCGTGGACTTAAAATGTATAGCAATCCAATTACATTTCACAATGTTCAACATTAGCAGAACAGTAAGCTGAGATTTCAATATTTTATCAACAATCAGGAACCCTCAGTTCATCTTTATCCAGCCGGATCAACAAACACATAAGAAAGTAAAAAGATAAATGTTCAACGTCATCTGTAAAATGGAAGGCAGGTAATCGTTTACTCAGTTTGGTTATTTTTCCTTCCCAAACAGTCCCTTCACAAGGAATCTTTCACTGCACAAACACTTCCTGGACAGTTCTCACAATTCAAGTTTCACGGCATTAATGTCATTCTGCATTCAGTTCATCACTGTATATAAATATACTTTTTCCTGCTGCACAGACGATTTCAGTTTATCTTCATTTCTCACAGACTCAAGAGTTGAAATATCAGGTAACTCCGAGTCCTCAACAATAACTATCTGTTAGCGCAAATTCCAGGGAGCAGGAAAAATCACAGAGGCGTCATTAACCGGAAACGCCCAGGTACGCAGCAGAATCCTAACAGCTTTGGACCAGGGGCTGGATCAGGCATCCACCCCTCAAACCGACCAATCAGACCAGACAGCTCCCCACGTCAGAAGCTACTAACTAGACTTTTAAGTACTGGACGATGTGGCAAATAGAACACAGGGTTTGAACATACGACCTCATCCTCAGGAACTTCTTCAATGATACCATCCTTTAACATATCAGAGATGACTTTATGATATCTGGACTCTAAATCTGGATTTTTGCTGAGACGATGAGTTGCAAAGTTCAAACGAGACCTGGCTGGCTTTTCATTGTTCAGAAGTGAAGATTTCATATCTTCACTCTTCCACGGAAGGGACACAACATACCTTCCTTCTGATGACTGGATAGACTTGTTAAAATCATCCAACACTGGATCAATTGGAATGGGCTGTTTTCCCTGTATCCCTATTGTTTCCAAGTCCCACATGCTTTTTAAAGAAGATTAAGATATTTGTGAACAAAACAGTTGATGAGATGTTTACACTTACAGGGCTGGAAAGAGACTCATCTACTGGTATTGGACCAGACAATATCCAACCAAACACTGAACATTGAGCAACCAAACCCTCTGACAAAAACATCATCTCACTGGTCATCATCTTCCAGTAGGCATCAAGCCCAATCAAAATGTCTACTTTATTCTATGTCCTTTCCCAAAGGAGACAACATGCTCTGAGGCACTAATGGACGATACAGAGGGACACAGATAGTGGGGATCTCTGTGGCTTTCAGAGTGACAGCATTCCCAACAAGCGCTTGCAAATGCATATTATATACATTTCTAAGTTCAACACTGCTTGTTTCATTACTGCCAAAGGCTGCATATGCAAGATCATGAGACCCAACCCATTCAGGCCCAATCTTATCAACAAGTTGACTGGAAACATATGATTTATCAGATCCAGTGTCAAGCAAAACAATGGCTTCAGCTACACCTGCCTGGCCATGTACAGAAAGTTTGGCAGTTTGTAGCAAAACATGATTACATTTTTCGGAAACAGTATTGACACTAGACACAATCACCTTACCAAGAGAGGCATCTGAATTTGGCTTTGATGTGCATGCAGTATTGGGTTTTGCATTGCTTGTTGTGGTATTATTGGAGGAACAAACTTGTTTTGGCACACACAACAAAGCATGATGTTTTCCCCTGCATTTTGTGCATCTAGCCCGACACCTACTGAATGGATGCCCTTTTGTTGTTGTTAAACAACGAAAACATGCCCCCACACCCTTTAAAATGTCTTTTCTATTTTCAATTGGAGCCTTGGTAAGACTGAAACACTGTTCAAACTTGTGTCCTGGACTGTGACAAAGAATACATGAAGGTCTAGCAGGTCTGGTCTCCGCCACAGAATGTAACGCCGAACAGGTAGCCACAGGTTGCGCTGCACCAACGATGACAGGCTTTTCGGAGGTTCCAGGACGGGTCTCGAAGGTCTGGGATCGTTCTCTGCGTTCTATTTCGTGCTGAAGAAATTTCAGTAGGAACTGCAGGTCACCTTCTCTTTGATCGCCCTCTCTGGCCCACTCCAACCGCAGCTCTATTGGAAGTCGTGACAGGATGAGAGGTGTCAGAATGACACCATATTGCTGGCCAGAAATACCCAGCGTCTCCAGACACCGCACATGGGTTAGAAGACAGTCCAACATCTTCCACAGCACCAGCACATTGGGCTGACATGGGACCTCGATGGTCAACAATTCTTGAAGATGTGAAAAAATTATCCTCTCTTTCCGTCCAAACCTTTGTTTTAAAATCTCACAGGCCGCTTTGTAGTTCCCACCAGAAAGAGAAAGTCCTTGTATGGCAGCTTTGGCTTCACCTTTTAAAAGGGACCGAAGATATGAAAAATTTGAAACATCAGGTAACTCCGAGTCCTCAGCAACAACTTGAAATTGTTCCCAAAATTCTACCCATGATGTGACATCACCTGAAAGAACAACTTAGGCAACTTTGCCTCCAAATGACTAGAAGAAGCAGCCACACTGGGGTCTGATTTTTCTATTAATTTCTTTAATTTCAGATGAAGATAGTTCTGCAGAACTCGCTTCTTGACGATTAGACGGGGAATTTTGGCATTTTCTCTGAATTCTGCAGCTTTCACTATGTCATTTTCAATTTCTGAGATGTCCAGCTCGAATTCAACATTAGCTTGTGCTTCGTCTAAGTTGTTCAACCGTCTGTCATATTCTTCGACTGCATCCGTTAATTCTATGAGATTACTAGAACTGGAACAAAGTTTATCTAAGTTATTGCTACAACGAGTTACCCAGCTTCTTGCCGCTGCACTCAGTTTCATAACAGTTTTCAACTTGTCAGACATATTTACGCTCGTTTCAAATCACAAATCCAAATCTATTGACTAATTGAGCGGAAGAAATCGTTAGAGAATAGTTCACGTAATGACGTATCCAGTCACAAAACCGAAAATGAGCAACGTCACTTAAAAAAACCATTAAACAGTTTCCTCCACAAAGTTACACAAATACCAGCTGCACACACAGCAGAGGCATTGTTCCCGGGTTCCGGCACCAAAATATTATGTTCAAAAACACACAGAACATAACAGAAGTCACAATATTTAGACTTCGAACAAATTAAAACAAATTAAAACGACCACCATGGAAAACTGTTTACCGTTGCTAAACTTTAATTATCTTCAGATCGGAGAGCTCAAAATAAACAGATGCGCATGCGCACACATGTATTCATACGCATGCACGAGCACACATCACCGGACTGTACTACTGCCACACGCGATCCACAACAATCTTCTTGAAGATAAAGGTGTGACCCCAACATCCACTCGGTGCGTTGGTACGGTGGTATGCTGCAGACATAATTCACACAGTCCGTTTATCTGTAGAAATACGTGAACGATTTTTTTTTCTGCTGTTCTTTTTTTCTTCCTTTTTCTGTTTTTCCCCTTTCTTCTGATTTTTTCTTTCAAGAAAAAGAGAAGATCATTTTATATCGATCAGTAAGAGCTGCGTGTGAATGTCTGTGTGTGTGTGTGTGTGTGTGTGTGTGTGTGTGTGTGTGTGTGTGTGGTGTGTGTGTGTGTGTGTGTGTGTGTGTTTGTGTGTGTATTTGCGGTGTGTGTGTGTGTGTGTGTGTGTGTGTGTGTGTGTGGTGTGTGTGTGTGTGTGTGTGTGTGTGTGTGTGTGTGTGTGTGTGACAAAAAGGTGTGAACAAGACTTTCTCGCTTCTTGACGATTAGATTTCATTTAGTCCTCTTCTGCCACTGGACGAAGCAGCAGGCAAGTTTCAGTCTTTTTCTCATAATTGTGTATTTGGTGTTTGTTTGTGATCTAAAATTTGCGCCTGTCTTCTCTTGTTGTATTAAATACGCGTACTGATTCTCTTTTCGTGTTTTTCTGGTTCGAATAGATCTTTGCCAAATTTTTAGTGTAATTTTTAGAAATTCAAACTCCAAGGTCAAAGTCAAATAATTTCGAAAAAAGACAAAACATGCCTAAACTGGAGACTTTTTCAGTAAAGTATGTGAACCGCACGTTCTAAGGAACTCTTGACACTATTCAAAATATTTTTTCACTGCTGCAACAGTCTACTATTGTCCTCGATGCACGTCGAATTTTATTTCAATGAAGCTTTTTCAAGGCCACAATGACCTTGAGAAGTACAAAATATGGAGTGAATCCAGTATAAAGGAAGTAACTGCCTAATTTTCACTTAGATCGATTAATGCATATGCTGTTAGTTCCCTTGGATTGCTTAGCGTTGAAGAGAATTCTTGTTCGCTGGCATTAAGTGTGTGGAAGTTGATGAGAACGCACGCACCTATGTTCGCGTGATTTTTCAGTCTCCCTCCCTGCCTCCCCGCCTCCTCCCCCCCCCCCCCAAAAAAAAGTAGGAAAAGTATTGACCATCATTTTCTCCCTCTATTTTGTCTCCCTCCCCCTTTTTTTCTTTTCTTTTTTTCATTTTTCTTTTCTGACCTTGATAGGATTGCTCAGGACGCATTATCTCTCTCTACGAATGCTTAATGCGCTGTTTAGAGCTGGCTGTCTCCTACAGAACGATCTGTCAGTGTCCAGTGCATCGGTGAGGGGCCGTTGGTGCCGGAATTAACCAGAAAGGTGCCTTCAGCTTCCGTGGGTTTGGAGGTGTTTGGACGAAAAGAGCAACGTGGAGAAAGGAACACAGGAGCGATGCAGATGAGGGGAAAAGACAACATAGCAGCAGCAACAACAACATCAAGTACTACAACAACACCAGCAACTACAAAACACGCCATTAAAGTGCTTGCCATACAAATCAGCTGTTTTACAACATGAAACTCCAGGGCCATGCAGACAGTACTGATAACCTTTCAGCACATTGGAGAGAAGAGAAAAGAAAATGTGATAAAGGAAAGACGGGGAGAGATTGAACGGGGAATGTGGGAAGATGTGGAGTGATAGGGTTGGAGGCAAGAATGGTGTGAACACAGACAGAAAGATAAGGGACAGAAAAAAAAGAAAGAGAGAGCGAGATGGGGAGAGAGAGAGAGAGAGAGAGAGAGAGAGAGAGAGAGAGAGACAGAGAGATAGAGAGACAGAGAGATAGAGAGACAGAGAGACAGACAGACTCACAGACAGACTCACAAACTCACAGACAGACAAGTAGGCAGGCAGACAGACAGACAGACAGGCAGAGACAGAGAGAAAGAGAGAGAGAGAGAGAGAGAGAGAGAGAGAGGAGAGAGAGAGAGAGGGGAGAGAAAGTCACAGCCAGAAAGACAATATAGATATAAATGTGGAATACTGTTGATAGAAGAAGAGATAATGGGAAGTTGTGTTCCCTCTCTCTGTCCGTCTCTGTCTGAATGTCTGTCGGTCTGTCTGTCTGTCTATCTATCTGTCTGTCTGTCTGTCTGTCTATCCCTCGTTATATTTTATTCGCCACAGTTGAGTTTTCCAGCCTGACTGTCAACCAATCCACCGACAACCAAATACCTAACCAACGAACACACAACAACAACAAACAAACAAACAAACAAACAAACAAACAAACAAACAAACAAACAAACCAACAACAAAATACGAACCAGTCAACTGGCCATCCAAGAAAACGAACCAACCACATAACCAGCCAGACAGCCAACCAGTCAAGGAACCGACAACCAACCGATCGACCAGCCAAACACCCATCCATCCAACCAACAACAAAATATCAGAGTTTTCCATTCTGACACACCCAGACTTCCATCAAAAACACAACAACTATAACTTTAGTACGTGAAACAGACAGACAGACAGACAGACATACAGAGACATTGGGAGGGAGAGGGAGGGAAGGACGGAGGGAGAAGGAGAGAGAGAAAGAGAGAGACACACAGAGAGAGCAGAGACAGAGAGAGACAGCGAGAGACAGAGAGAGACACAGACAGAGAGACATACAGGAAAGGGAGAGAGAGAGAGAGAGAGAGAGAGAGAGAGAGAGAGAGAGAGAGAGAGAGAGAGAGAGAGAGAGAGAGAGAGAGAGAGAGAGAATTTGTTTGGAGACTGGAGTTTGTTCAGGAAAGTTCCATACGCGGTCCAACCAAATCTGGCACACTCCTGGAGCCTGCGCGAAACCCTATGTACTTACAAGTTCTTTAAATGGAGAAGTGGTCTCTTTCTCTAAATCAGTTTCTTTTTTGATCATCGCACTCAGGGAGATTTCGTTTGTACTCCTTTTTTTTTCTTCTTTTTCTCATTGTCTACGTCTCCTTAATGGCCGCAGAAGCTAGTACAATACGATGATGATGATGACGATGAGGATGATAATCTTGATGCTGTGGAGTTCCATCTAGGTTTGAGCCTGTATGACAGGGCTGTACTCTAAAACTTACTATCATAATATATTCTGGTGTCAACCAGGCCCAAGAGATACAGACACTGCAATGTTGCTCAGACAATCTGAGCTCTCAATGACACATCCATGAAGTGAATGAGACTTAATGCGGTGGTCTAACTCTAGTACAAAATAAATGGTACAAGACACTCAATCTTGAAGATCGTGAGATAGAAAAATCCACAAAGATTTAAAGAACTACTGAAGAAAACGTAAATCACGTCAACGAGCATTTCAGTTTCAGTTTCAGTTTCTCATGATGACGTCTCCACGCTCGGAATAAATTCCATGTGCACTAACACCACAGCATTAGTCAAGTTATTCACAAATGGAAACATAGAGGATTGATGAAGCCAAAGTGCAACGAAGAGTTGAGTGTTTTTTGGATTGAGGGTTTGTTCAGGAAGGATTCATCACACTCGGAGAATTCCTTATGCGCGCTACCCAATCTACCAGCAATTATCTGGCAGAAAGGGGCACACTAACCTGACGTCACAAGAATGATTCGAGGGTTAAGATGGACAGAGAACAGACCGTTTTCTTTTCCCGGCTGGGATTGAACTCGAGATATTATTTCTATCAAAGGCTCTGTAACAAGAGCCAGCCCGCTAAAAATTACGACATAATGAATAACCATGAACAACTGTTTTGATCATGTACATACACACACATTATATGTGTAAATGTATGTATGTATGTATGTATGTATGTATGTATGTATGTATGTATGTATGTATGTATGCATATATGTATGTATGTATATATGTATGTATGTATGTATTGTATATATATATATGTATGTGTGTGTGGGGGAGGGAGGGAGGGAGTGAGGGAGTGAGGGAAGGAGATAGAGAGAGAGAGAAAGACAGACAGACAGAGACAGAGAAACATAGAGAGACATAGAGAGACAGAGACAGACAAACAGAGACAGAAAAACAGAAAGATAGACAGATGTTTTTTCATTCGTGGGCTGTAACTCACACACACAGACACTGCAATATATGAGGTGGCGTTTTTTCAGTCAAGCCATGATCCCATCACTATCAACATCACTAACAATATCACAAAAAATGAATAATAATTCACCTTAAATTATCATTGTTATCATAATCATTATTTTATAGCGCTATTCTCCAAACTCGGTTGGACTCGATGCCTATACACATAGTCTGAACATTTAGTGGAGAACGGAAAACCCAAGCTGTTAGGCGAGGTGGCCACAATCCACTATATTGTGCACAGTCTACATCTTCAGTTGGATAATATGCTGGTTGTTTTCATGTTCCTATAAGCCAGTGGACACTGACAAAATTGAGGCCTACAGGATCTTTAACGTACATATTTGATATTCTGCATGAGGATGAATAACGATTCAGCATCATCGCTTGCCATGCCGCATGACTTTAGCAATCATGGCACTCCACACGAATCCCTGTCGCTTCAAGTACATCTCCAAAGATCAGCAAGATCCTATCGATGCTACCTAGATTTACCTCTACCTAGCGTACCTCGGGAAAACCTTGCCTACCTAGTGTGTAAGAAAGGAGTCTCAACCATATTCTACCTGAAAGTTGGCCACCATACAGAGTCCAAGGGCGGACAACCAGCCCACGACGAGAGAGGCGATACAGAGTCGTCTGTCCTTGGCCGTGCCCCTGTGTTGTCGACCCCGGTGGATCTTGAGCTGTTCGCTCTGCTCCATGTAGCGAACAAACACGTTGGCCCCCACTAAAAAATTAAATAAAAGATAAATGAGATCTTCAGTCTACTATAGCATAATTGAAAGAGTCAGCCTGTCAATTGGCCAAAACCATTCTTTGCTAAAATAAACTGCAAAGCCCAGTAAACATTACATGCATAAAACAATCAACCAATCAACCAACCAACCAACCTACCAACCAAACATCTCGGCATCACTCTACCTGGACAGAGCAGCTCAACTTTTACATTGTAATTCACACACACACGTACGCGCACGCGCGCACATACACGCACACACATACGTACACACACGCACGCACGCACGCACACATATACACACACACTCGCGCGCGCGCGCGCACGCGCGCACACACACACACACACACATAATGCATATCTGGCCCATCCCCAGGGCACAGGAAGCCATGGCAGGAAAGTGTTTATCCGGTAGTATCATTGCTAAGGGACATTTTCTGCTTTTTGTATTTTGTTTCTATGTACGAGCGTAGCCCTACGATTTCCACGAAAAAGGAGGACCACTTCAATACAACAACCTTTTCAATTCCACAGATATCCATATCCTTCACGTCTAATTTACCGAGTTCCCGTTTTGTGTGTGTGTGTGTGTGTGTGTGTGCGTGTGTGCGGGCGTGCATGCGTGCGTGCGTGCGTGCGTGCGTGTGTGTGTGTGTGTGTGTGTGTGTGTGTGTGTGTGTGTGCATATGTGCTCTAAGTGCCTCTTTCATTATTAGTCGTCTTTCAACGTTCTTTCTTAGAATGCGTTTCTCTTTTCTGTCGTCGTCAAAAAGACCTTCAATGCACTCTCCCCATCTAATATTTTGTCTTTTTTCCATAATAATCGTACCATCTTTTGATTTTAAGCAATTAACTGATGTGCATGTCCTTTTTGTGCAAGCAATTCCTTCAACGTTTCTGTACACAAAAGTATATGTTCTGTCGGTCTTCTGATTTCTTTGTATGTTGTTTCTAGCCAAGCTTCCTTTGCTTCATTGCATTTATTCCTGTTTTCAAGTTTTTTTGTTTTGTTTTGTTTTGTTTTTGTTTTGTTTATTCTTCCTCTTTTTCCTTTTACCTTTCTTCCGGCATCAATCAAGCCTAAAATTTCTTTTGTTATCCAGTTCTTCTTTCGTTTTCTTTCAAAGTTTTTCAATTTTGTCCATTGTTGCTCACTTATCCCAACTTCCTCAAGAGGACTGACTTTGTTTCGAACACTGACGCTAAATTTTGCACGAGTTGATTTATCTGCCTTTTGGAGTCCAGGATTTAGTTTGATGATATTTCTGGTTTGTTGGTTTGTTTTATTCTCCATAGTTTCAGCCCAAATTTTCTCATTACTAGAGTCAGTAATAGTACTCTACTCTGCTCTGCTAGACTAGATCTAGACTAGACTAGACTAGAGTAAACTAGACCGTACCTACCATACCATACCATACCATCTATATACATATATAGGTCTGAATCAAAGATCGGGCAGGGATTTGTTATAGACGCAATGGGACCTAATGCTACTATTCTTGAGTGATGGAATGTTCTGAAGGCTGACGTCTCTTACACATTGCACGGAGATATCTGTATGACCCTCCACAGTTGAGGTAAACAGCATTTGCCGCGCCATCTTGCAGAACACCTGTTCCTGAATGTGACAGACCGGAGCCACTGATCGCTGAAGAGTTTATTCAAGAGCGATTACTCTCTCTCGAAAACTTCCATATGCACTCCAACAAAATCTCCAAGAAGACATATGACACACTTCTCATCATCAGCATCATCAGGTGCCTTGCCGCATGGCGTTGGCGATTATGGACTTCCATCTGTCTCTATCACTTGTTGCCTCAAGCATCTCTTCCACCCTCCATGTCCCCAGCCACTCTGCAAGTCCGTCTAGTATCTTCTCCCTGGGTCTACCCGGTGCTCTCTTTCCCTCCAGCTTCCCCGTTGTGACCAGGTGCTCCAATTCCTATTTTCTCATAAATGGCCTATAAATGTTGCCTGTCTTTTCCTAATCTTCCTTATGAATGATCTACTTGTGTCTGCCTCCATCAAGACTGTCTCGTTTGTTTTCTTTGCTGTCCATGGAACTCTCAATATTCTTCTTAGAAACCACATCTCGGCTGCCTCAATCTTGTTCTGGTTTTGCTTGTTGACTGTCCACGCCTCGCAACCGTACAACAGTATTGGTTCTATATAACATTGAAGAACTCTCTTCCTGATGTTAATTGATAGGCATTTGTTGGTAAGAATGCTTGTCATCTTTTTGAATGCTGTTTTGGCTTGGCCGATTCTGCTGGCTATTTCTGATGAGCATCTGCCGTCTGATGAAATGATTGTTCCCTGTGTCAAGGTTGTGCTGTTTGCTGGTTTTTTTTACATGAGGGGATTTCATGTTGTTTACTGATCACCATGACTTCAGTCTTCCTGCTGTTTACTTCCAACCCCTTACCTTTGCTTTGTATTTCTAGTATATTCACAAGGTTTTGTAGGTCCCTTTCACTTTCTGCAATTAGCACGGTGTCATCTGCGTATCGAATGTTGTTTATCATTTTTCCTCCAACCAGGGTCTTCCTCTAGGTTTCTGATGATGTTTTCGCTGTAAAGTGAAAACAGATCTGGTGACAAAACACAACCCTGTTTGACTCCTCTTTTGATATACCAAAGGAAATAAGAGGGAAGCAGGGAGAATTTTAAATATCGACAAAGTAACATAACTCTTGAGAGTCACGGAGTTATCTCCCATATAGAATTTCTCAAACCCAACACAGTTTGCGCTACCCATTCAGCTAGCATAGACGCAGCCACAAAGCATAAAGTGGTAAGCTCAGAACATGTTTTGATGTTTTGGAAACAGCTTATATCGTTTTTTATTCTCTTTGCAGCTGTTTGTTCCCAAAACATATTTCTGATTATTCGTAGATCTTTTCCATCAATATTGAGTCTCTCCAGTTGGTTGGTCAATTCTTCATGTCTTACCCGATCGAAAACCTTGGTGTTCATCTTGATTGACCTCTCTATGATAGTTCTTAGGATGTATATGGCATTAATAGTTCCTTTCCCTTCCACAAATCCACATTGTTCATCTGCTATTTCTCCTTTGATTCTATTCCTTGTCCTCATCATGATTATTCTTTATTGGATCTTGGTTACATGACTCATCAAACTGATTATGTGATGGAGTTCGCATTCTATAGCCCCTGTCTTCTTTGGAAGTGAAATGAAAATTGATTTTGACATATCTTTGGGGATTTTTCCAGTGTCGTAAATTTCATTTAGGAGGACTGTTATTTTTTCTATACCAAATTCCTCCAGGGCTTCAATCATCTTTGTAGTAATGTTGTCTGGTCCTGGGACTTTTCTTGATTTCATCTTTTTCAATGCTGCTCTAACTTCATCTTTCATTATTGATGGTCCTTCAAAGTTCTTTCTTACAATGTGTTCTTCATTTCTGTCATCTTCAAAAAGGTCTTTAATGTACTCTCCCCATCTGTCTGATATTTTGTCTTTTTCCACGAGAAGCGTACCATCTTTCGAATTAAGCAACCAGTTGATGTGCAAGTATTTTTCCTGTGGACAATTTCTTCAGTTCGACTGTACATACCCTGAGGATCCGTTTTGTGTCGATCTTCTATCTCTTTTCATTTTGTTTTCAGCCAAGCTTCCTTAACTTCATTGCACCTATTCCTGATTTCTTTGTTTATCTTTTTGTATATCTCCTCGTTTCTCTTTACCTCCCTCCGTTCCTCCATCAAGCCTAAAATTTCTTTAATCATCCAGTTCCTTTTTGCTTTTCTATCTACTTCAGGGATTTCTTCACAAGCATCATTTACCGAATTTCTCAACTTTGTCCATTGTTCTTCACTGCCACCAACATCTTCAAGAGCACTGAATTTGTTTTGAACATGTACATTAAAAGTTTTACGTATCACTTCATCTTGTCCATGATTAACGTTGCTTTTGGTCTGTTTCCTTTTCCTTAATTTCAGCCTAAATCTTCCCACTACAGGATTGTGGTCACTGTTGCAGTCTGCACCTGGTAGTGTTTTTGCTGACAGTAAAGAATTTCTAAATCTTTATTAATCAGGATGAAGTCAATCTGATTTTTGGTATTACCTCCTGGACTCATCCAAGTCCATTTTTTTCTATTAGGTTGCTCAAATCAGGTGTTTCATTCATCTGTGCCCATTCTACAAGTTTCCATCCCCTTTCATTTTGTGTACCAAGGCCATGAGGTCCAACTATATCCTCCACCCTATCCTTTCCCACTTTAGCATTAAAATCTCCCATTATTGCTGTAACTTCTTGTGATTTACATTGGGCCTTGGCCATCTCTAATACTTCGTAGAATTTGTCGATGTCTTCCTGAGTACTTGTGGATGTTGGTGCATACACCTAAATGATGTTGATATCAAATGGTCTGCCTCCCAGTTTTGACCAGCAAGACTCTGTCGCACACAGCCCAGTATCCCTTAACTGCTTTTGATTTGTCCCTGTCCATAACGATGCCTGCTCCTCTTTCATGTGAGTTTCCACCAGAGTATATCATTGTATACTCTCCTGATCTCCTGATGTTATTATGCCTGCCCCCTTCCATCTCACTTCCCCTAGTCCTAAAATACTAATGTTAAGCCTTTCCATCTCAATTTGACATTGTCTAATTTGCCTTTTTGGAACAAAGTTCTGATGTTCCATGTTGCTATTTTAGTATTTTTGAGTTTGAGTTTGGTCGCAGTAGCTTGCTGACGGTCTGGTGTTACCTGCGCCGCATGACGGTTCCTACCAGACGAAGATGCTCCATCGGAGCACCTATTTACGTCGTTATCTTCATTTTTATTTTGTCTGTCCATAATTTTCTAGGGAGAATATGATGGTGGTTTCCCGTTGCTTTCCATCGTTTTTTTCTTCTTTTTTTTTCGGTCTCTCCGCTAGCCTTTGTCGTTCCCACGACAACCTACAAGGCTGTAGGGTGAATTTTTCTTTCAGGGTTACTTCCCTTAGCCTTATTCTCTCTCGAGATGTCCACAAGACAGTGGAGCTATTTACCCATAGCTGAGAGTCTGGTTCGTGGGAACCAGGGCATATCCACACGCCAGTGGGCCTGCGTGCCGCACGTCTGGGGGCCAGACCTCCTCCGAGTCCCTCGAGATTTAGCCTGAGTCCGTGAGGTGCTCAATTACCGCATGTCGCCACGAGGAGGTATAACGTAGGGCTTGCAAGCCCCACACTTCTCAAGCTATTATTATCTATATGAGATCTCCGTTTTATCAACCATTGTTGAGATAAACATGATTCCCTCAGCCATCCTGCTGAACACCTGTCCCTCAATGCAGAGAAAAAAAAGGAATGTGTGGCCTAATGATTAACTCTTTGACTCCCGCACCCTATCCATGAACTGCAAAAGCTTAATCCTTTGTCTCCTTCAACCTATCCACCAGCTTCCTGCGTGTGTGGTCTAATGACTGCAGGAAGCTGGTGGATAGGGTGAGAGCGTCAAAGGATTAAGTTTTTGTTTTGCTAGCATGGTTGACAATGAAGGATGCAAGAGTCAAAGAGTTATTTTCCAAGGACGCAAGAAATCGGAATCCGAATCAAGGATAGGATAGGGGATTTTTTTTTATCCCCCTCCCCCCTTTTCCTCTTACGCTAGATTTTAAGAAGTGGTCTGGTGCTGTCCATGGAAAGTTGTGCTATTCGGTGTTATTTTGCATGAGGGGATTTAATGTTTTTTTTTACTGATTACCATGACTTCAGTCTTCTCGCTATTTAACTCCAACCCTTTATTTTTGCTTTCTATTTCTTTTATATTCACAAGGTTTTGTAGGTCCCTTTCATTTTCTGCAATTAGCACGATGTCATCTGCGTAACCAAGGTTGTTATCATTTTTCTTCCAACCTTTAATCCAGGACATTCTTCCACGATGGTTTCGCTCTAAAGTGAAAACAAATGTGGTGACAGAACACAGCCTTGCTTGACTCCTTTTCTTGATATTTTGGAAAGAGCTTATATCGTTTTCTATTCTCATTGCTGCTGTTTGTTCCCATTACATATTTCTGATTATACGTAGATCTTTTCCATCAACATTGAGTCTTTCTAGTTGGTTGATCAATTCTTCATTTCTTACCCGATTGAGAGCCTAAGTATTATCAACAAAGTATAAATACAAATCCTTATTCAAGTCGACTGACCTCTCTATGATATCAAAAACAAGTGTGACTGCCCGCATTCAAGCAAACAGGAACCAGAAAAAAACACGAAAGAAGGATAAGAACGCGTATTTAATACAACAAGACAAGACAAGACAGGCGCAAATTTTCAGCCTACTGGCCTTTGTCAAGCGTAAGATTACAAACAAACAAACAAACGCCAGATACAAAAATTATGAGAAAAAAACTGAAACTTAGTCAGTTTATTCCTTTTCTCACATTGGACCCTGCAGCAGGGAAGTTTCAATTTTTTTTCTCAATTTGCGCCTGTATTATCTTGTATTAAATACACGTTCTTACTCTTCTTTCGTGTTTCTTCTGGTTCCTCTTTATGATAGTTCTTAGGATGTATATGGCATAAATAGTTCTTTTTCCTTCCACAAATCCACACTGTTCTACTGCTATTTCTCTTTTGATTCTGTTCCTTGTCTTCATCATGATTATTCTGAATAGGATTTTTGTTACATGACTCATCAAAAAAAAACAAAAATAACAAGGTTGTACGATGGAGTTCGCATTCTATAGCCCCTGTTTTCTTTGGAAGTGCAATGAAAATTGATTTTGACATATCTTTGGGATTTTTCCAGTGTTATAAGTTGGACTGTTATTTTGTCAATACCGAATTCCTCCAGGGCTTCAATCATCTCTGTAGTAATTTTGTCTGGTCCTGGGGCTTTTCCTGGTTTTCACTTTTTTAATGCTGCTCTAACTTCATCTTTCAGTATGGGTGGTCCTTCAACGTTCTTTCCTATAACGTGTTCTTCGTTTCTGTCATCGTCAGAAAAGTCTTTAATGTACTCTCCCCATCTATCTAATATTTTATCTTTTTCCATGATAAGCGTACCATCTTTCGATAAAAGCAACCAGTTGATGTGCATGTCTTTTTCCTGTGGGCAATTTCTTCAAGTCTCCTGTACATACACTGAGGATCTGTTTTGTGTCGTCTCCTATTTCTTTGCACTTTGTTTTCAGCCAAGCTTCCTTAGTCTCATTGCACCTATTCCTGATTTCTTTACTTACATTTCTGTATCTTTCCTCTTTTCCTTTGCCTTCCTCCGTTCTTCCATCAAGCTTACAATTTCTTTTGTTATCCAGTTCTTTTTTCTTTTCTTTTTCTTTTCTATCTACTACCAGGTCAGATCAATCAATGTTTTGGATTTAATATCTCGAGTTCAGTCCCA
>JAPXFY010000024.1:42994923-43004923 GCA_030674185.1 Monoplex corrugatus
TGGCGAAGATTTTGACCCGCAGACCTGCTTTCTTCAGGGTGCTGGCAAGGCCGGCGTATTTTTCGGTCTTGTAGATATGTGCTTCTTCCATTCTGCTTTCGTATGGCACAGTGAGTTCTATCAGAATCACTTGTTTCGAGGAGTCAGAGTGGAGAGCGATGTCTGGTCTCATGCCTGTCTTGCTGATGACATCTGGGTAATTTCTCCACTCTGGGAGGTCTGCTGTACACTCCCAGTCGACTGCTCCATCCAGAAGACCCTTTGGCAATGTGCTGGTTGTCATAGCACTTTCGGGCCAGACCTGTTTCCCTCCTGCTTTGTAGAACGTTGTCATAGCAATTGGTGCGTTTGGGGTCATGGTTTTTTCGCTAACCACATCTGTGATCACTTTCAGAACTTGGTTGTGCCTCCATGTATACCTTCCTTGGGCTAGCGCTACTTTGCAAGAGCTTAAGACATGTTCCACTGTTTGTTTCTTCTGACAGAGCGGACATGCTGGGTCGTCTGCTTTCCCCCATTTCACTAAGTTTGCATTCGAGGGGAGCAGGTCATATACAGATCTGAGGAGGAAGCTTATCCTTAGAGGAGCCATGTGCCACATATCGTTCCAGCTGAGACTTCTTTGGAGTGCACTGTCCCATGTTGTCCATTGCCCCTGTTGGCCTTGCTGGACTGCCTTCTGCACTCTTTTGACATCTTCTTCTTCCTTCAACTCCTGTATGATCATGTCTCTTTTTTCCTTCCCTTTGGCTTTGGACCACTACTGCATTTTTGTTGCTCCCAGTCCCTGTCTGTTGGTTTGCGTGTGTCCAATTATTTCTTTGATGCTGAGGTTTCTCTTGGCATTGTTTACAGCCTCTTGGACTTTCCACTTTCTGCCAGTTCTCAGCTTTGGATGAACTGATCTCACGATATTGTCTTCCGATTCCTCCAGCATGCTCAACAGTCTTGCTTTTCCAACTTTGTATTCCTCCACTATGGATTTCAGAGGTAGCTTCAGCATTGCTTGACGACAGTAGAATGCAACATCAGTGAGACCAGGTGGGACACCGAGCCATTTTCTTGTGTATTTGTTGATTTTGGCTTCCATTGCTTCGACTGTGCTGGTGCAAATGTCATAGATTAGCAGTGGCCACAGCAGCTTTGGTATCAGCATGAACTGTAGACACCAGACTTTGTATTTGCCTGGCAGTCCGCAGTTATCTATTTTCTTCAGGCCTTCTTCTGCTGTTTGCTTGGTTTCACATCCCCTTTGTGTGTCTTTCAGGGAGTCATCATACCATCTTCCGAGACTTTTTACTGGCTCTTCTGTGACAGTGGGGATGGCTTGGTTGGCTACCATGAATTTGACTGAATCTGCCACTTTTCCTTTTCGCAGTGAGAGACTTCGGGATTTCTTAGGTTTGAACCTCATTCTTGAAGAGGCCACCAGCTCATCCAGCTGCTTTAAGATTTGGTGTGTCTCTTCCTCATCCGTGGACAAGACTGTTGTGTCATCCATGAAAGCTTTCAGAGGAGGCATCTGGTATCCATATCCCAGATTCACTGGACCTGAACTCTTCATTGCAGCTTTCAAGATGACTTCCATTGCCAACACGAACAGTATGGGAGAGATTGCACAGCCCATTGCAATGCCCACCTCTAGGTCTATCCAGTCCGTGGTGTATTCTTTGGTAGAGAACCGCATTGAGAACCCTTGGAAATACTTCCTCAGCATTGTTCGGATGTTTTCTGGGATGTGATGCATTTCAAGAGCCAGCTGGATCATATCGTGTGGAACTGATCCATATGCATTCGCCAGATCAAGCCAAACTACGTCAATGTCTCTCTTCTCTGTTCTTGCTTTTTGGATGGCATCCCAAATCAACGTGGCATGTTCCAAGCATCCAGGCATTCCTGGTATGCCTCCCTTTTGGACTGACATATCCAGATACTTGTTTTCAGTCAGGTATTTTGTCAATCTTGCTGCCATAACAGAGAAGAAGATTTTCCCCTCGACGTTCAGAAGTGATATTGGCCTGAACTGATTGATGCTGCTGGAGTTCTGCTCCTTCGGAATGTACACTCCTTCAGCTCTCATCCATTGGTCGCTGATCTTCTGGTTCCTCCATGCTGATCGAATCATCTTGTGGAGCCACTCGAGCACTTTTGGGCATTTCTTGTAGAGCAGGTATGGTATTCCGTTTGGTCCAGGTGCTGACTTGGCTCTGGCTTTCTTTACTACGTTCTTCACTTCATCCAGTGTTGGTGGTTTGTTATTGAATTTTCCTTCTGGCGCTGCAGGCCAAACCAGATTCTGGATTTCAAGTGGTGCCTCGCGCTGAGAATCGGAATATGTTTCCCTGAGATGCTGCTCTAGGGTTTCCTTGCCCACTGTGAGAGTCCCTGTTACAAGTGTGTCACTGAGCGTGTTGCTAAAATGTCCTGACCAACATTGCAGGTGTTTTTCTTTCTGGGTCTGATAACAACTGGATATCATTATTATAACAGTAAGCGTACGATACAGCTCTGATCCAGCCATGGGCTCGTTGGGAAGACTGCAACCACATTGTCAAGCTTCGTCCATAGAAATTATTATACACACACACACGCGCGCGCGCGCGCGCGCGCACATATAAATGTGTGTGTGTGTGCGCGCGCGCGCGTGCGCGTGTGTGTGTGTATGTGTGAGGAAACAAAACCCTACAGAAAAGGAGAACAAGCACTAGGCTTCACCAAATCTACTTCATGTAACAGTTACAGGTTTCACTGGCTTCTACACCCATAAAATCGTGAAGTATGAAAACAACACTGACAGGGTCTCAGATGACTCACAACTAAGGAAGGCAGCCATTATCGTACCATTTTATCGACCACTCTCTGTTAAAAAACAGACTAGGAACATCGTCGTCCTGTCCTACATACACAAATAATCTAATATAATGCAGCAACACAAATAATCTAATGTAATGCAGCAACACAAATAATCTAATATAATGCAGCAGAGGTTTGAAAAGGCCCCCCCCCCCCCCCCCAAAAAAAAAAAAAAAAAAAAAAAAAAGCAGAGAGAAAGAGAGAGAGAGAGAGAGACAGAGACAGAGACAGAGAGACAGAGAGAGTGAAAGAGAAAGAGAGTGAGAGAGAGAATGAGAGTGAGACAGAGAGAGAATGAGAGAGAGGAGAGAGAGAGAGAGGGAGAGAGAGAGAATGAGAGAGTGAGGGAGATAGAGACACAGAGAGTGAGTGAGTGAGAGAGAGAGACAGAGAGAGAGAGAGTGAGAGCGACAGAGAAAGACAGAGACAGAGAAAGAGTACAGACGAACAAGCTAACAGGGAGATAGTTGGTCACGTCAGCAGCGAGTAAATCCAGGGCAGAGTATGGGTTGAGATGGGAGCGGAATGTTTATGTTCTTGCACGATTTAAATAGGCCAACGTGGCCCTCATAAAATCTCACGTGCAACGGTTTTAAACTGAATGTGGCTGAAAATTCAATAATAAAACAGTTACCGATAAGTCCTTGCGAAGACTTGACACGTTTCCCCGAGACAAAGCCACATAGAAAAAAGACACACAGACACACAGATAGACAAACAGAGACATAACAGGCAGAGAGAGAAAGTAAGAGAAAGAGAGAAAGAGAGCGAGAGAAGGAGAGAGAGAGAGAGAGAGAGAGAGAGAGAGACAGACAGACAGACAGAGAGAGAGAGGGGGGTGGAAATGATGGAAAGAGTGCGACTGAGACAGACAGACTGGCAGATACATACACACACACACACACACACACACACACACACACACCCACACACACACACACACACACACACACACACACACACACACACACACACACACACACACACACAACACACACACACACACACAATGATCAACAGGAAAACACAATCAAACATATGCAATCACACACTCACACACATACGCACGCATAAACACACACGCAAAGATATAATAGATCTACAGGTTACACACGTACACACACCAACATAAAATGGTTGTCAGTTTAACAAAAAAGCACACACACACACACACACACACATACACACACACACACACACACAATGATCAACAGGAAACACAATCAGACAAACATATGCAATCACACACTCACACACATACGCACGCATAAACACACACGCAAAGATATAATAGATCTACAGGTTACACATGAACACATACCAACATAAACCATTTATTGTCAGTTTAACAAAAAAGCACACACACACACACACACACACACACACACGAGCGCGCGCGCGCGTGTGCGAGCGCACAGACTAGACATACACGTGCGCCCGCAGACGCACATACATCACATACTTCGCAAACATACACAAACATCTACAAGGAACACAGAGAGAGAGAGAGAGAGAGAGAGAGGAGAGAGAGAGAGAGAGAGAGAGAGAGAGAGAGAGAGAGAGAGAGATAGTATTACTATAATTACCTGATGAAGGGAAAAACTCGCTCCACATGACCCTGACTCACAGACACACCGTATCTGAAATAACGTTTTGATCATCATCATCATCATCGTCGTCATCATTATCATCATCAACATCATCATCATCATCATCGATGTCATCGTCATCATCATCAGCAGCAGCAGCATCGTCGTCGTCGTTGTTGTTATCACCATCGTCATCCTCACCATCGTCATCATTCATTCTGTAGGATCTTGATAACTTTCATTGTGAGCTTGTGTTTATGTTATATGGCACAAAAATACATTCATGATCACTTTCACTGTGAGGGGCGTGTGTGTGTGTGTGTGTGTGTGTGTGTGGTGTGTGTGTGTGTGTGTGTGTGTGTGTGTGTGTGTGTGTATGTGTGTGTGTGTGTATGTGTATGTGTATGTGTGTGTGTGTGTGTGTGTGTGTGTGTGTGTGTGTGGTGTGTGTTGTGTGTGTGCGTGTGTAAAGGTCATTGGTTTAACTCCTATTCATTTAAGTGATTTTAGACAAATAGTAATAATAATAATAATAATGATAATAATAATAATAACAATAATAGTAGTAGTAGTAATACTATTACTAATTATGATGATGATAACGGTACTACTACTACTAATGATAATAATAATATAACAATAATATAATAATAATAATAATAATAACAATAATAATAATAATAATAATGGTAATGATAATAACAACAACAATAACAATATAATAATAATAATAATAATAGTGATAAATTAATTAAATACTTAAAAAGGAAAAGAAAAAAGCGATGTAGGAAAGGGGATGTATATGCAGGATGGCCACCTGACTGTTAGAGTCATGTTGGGACAAATACCATGTGAAAAACAAGCAAGAAAGAAGGAAAAGGCGAATGGAAGAAGGGAACAAAAAGATAACAAATGAAGCCGCGTACTGTAACAACTACTTAAACAATGAACTAGATAACTGTAACTATGAACAGAGAATGTAACATATAGATATTGACCCAAAAGATAACAAATAAAGCAGTGTACCATACCTATTTAAACAATAAACAGTAAATGTAAACTACGAACAGAGAGTGTAACGAATTACAAATATTTAGCTATTGGACTTTTTGATAGGCTAATAAAAGAAATTTCGTATGTTAAAAATGTTGATCTAAATCTGTTGGAAATCGTGTTCTTAGAAAGTAACAAAATGTGTCGTTTTATTCTTAAACAAGAAAGTAAATGACAAGGTGTTATTTTCTGTCCACCAAGAAAGACAATAGTTCTGGTGTACTTTGTTTTGAAAACATCGACTTTCAACCTGTGCATAATGGACTGTAGAGATCTAATAACATTAAACTGCTTACTTATTGTGCTGATAATAAAATGCATGCTATCAGTATAGTACTTTTTCTGATTATCTTCAAATAGCGTCCAAACGTAGGCGCCCACTAAGTTATAAGATTCATGCAAGGAGAGAAAAAGTTGTATGTTGCTTGAATATGGTGAGCCCTTAGCTCCTTGTTTGGCTGCCCTGTCAACCATATCATTATGATGAAACGAACAATGAGATGGTATGTAACAGAAAGTAGTATCACTTCCTCGTTAAGGATAAGATGTGAATTAAATGGCCAATTTCTATGATCATTTCAGATCTTGGATAATTTTGTTAACTCAAGAGTTTGAAGCACTGATTTAGAATCAACGCAGAGAAGTACTCGTAATATAACTTACTAGGATAACTTACTAAGTAATTCAAAGCCATTAGTACTGCGAAGAGTTCAGCTATGAAGACTGATTTGTTCCTACATGGAAAGATTTCTCTATTCTAAGAGCCGGTATTAAAAACACAGAACCTACTTTTTTCTGTCAATGACCTATCTGTGTAAATCTTTAAGTGCTTAGGATAAAAGTGTTCAATATGACATTAAACTCGACTCGCTAATAAGTTTACGTTATCTTCTTTCTTTAAATCGGTGTGATGTATGTCAAAGTTTGCTCTTAGGAGTTCCCAACTGGGTATTGGTGAAAACGGTCTTATAGATATAGGATCAGCTTCTAGATCAATTCCAGAGCTAGTCATGACATCGTGTGTATACGTTGCAAGTGTGACCTGTGAAGATACTGTTAGCTCGTTTCGGAAAATATACTGTTAGCTCGTTTCGGAAAATGAATGTCTGATCGTAATCTTACATCAGGTCTCAAAACATTGTATTGTCAACAGTTGTATGTCGTAACAGAAATCTGGTAGAAGCGAATTTCATCAAGCGGCGACATATTAATTTCGCCGTATGTACGAAGGGTTTCTAGAAGCATGCATTGGAAGACCAAGCACAAGTTTTAAACTTTTGCTTTCTGTACTTTGTAGTTTTTGCAATACATGCCTCGGTGCATTAAAGAATATTTCTTGGGCACATGTTAGTTTAGATCTAATGAGTGATTCACATAGGTGTGTGAGCGTTGATAGATCTTGTCCCCACCGTTACTTGCAAACTATTTTCAAAACATTGAGGCTCTTTTGGGCTTTTGTTAGCAGTCAATATGCTGAGTCATGATAACTTTGCTGTAAAGAAAACACCTAAGAATTTAATAGTTTGGCTACAATGAAGAATAGTATCTCCTAGTTAAAAAGTGGGCATTTTGTCTGGGTTATACCCACTGTTAAATAAAACTGTCTTTGTTTTCTCCGTAGACAGATGTAACCCATTTTCTGCCATATATTGTGCTATTTTATCAAGTGCTAACTGATCAAGTTTGCGTGTGTAGTTGATACAGCGCTAAGGAGTTTTTTCTTCATATTTACTGACATCCAAATCCATAGATCATCAACGTACTGAACCAATGTGATAAGTGTAGATAATTTTTACTTGGTAAGTCATTCATTAATATCATAAAGAGTAGGAGTGTTATAACAGATCCCTGTGGGATACCGATTTGAAGGGTTCGTTTTATGAAATACACGTTTCCAAGTCTTGTTTGAAAAACTCGGTGTTCCAATAAACACTTCACGTAGTTATAAACACGACCTGATAGCCCAATGCATTTTACTCTAAATAATAATCAGGAGTGCCACGCTCGGTCGTATGCTTTGGTTATATAAAAAAAATGTGGCCAATACACATTTACGTCTTGCAAATTGTTGCTTTATGTCAGTGGTTAGTTTACTTAAGAGTTCCATTGCTGACCTGCTTTTTCGAAATAGTGCAACAGTCTGTTTAAAATAATTTTCTCCATCAGTTTACAGACGTGGGGTGTTAGTGCAACTGGCCCATAGTTTTTCAGATCAGTGTTACATTTACCTGGTTTCAGTACAGGAAATACTATTGTCCATTTCCAATAGTCCGGCATTTTGCCACTATTCCAACATTTTTGAAAGATAGTATATAGAAAGATACTATTGTCCGTTTCCAGTGGTCCAGCATTTTGCCACTATACCTATACACCAAAAACAGTTTCCTTAAAAAAAAAAAAAACCGTATTAGAAAAAATCTTTAACCCTTTGACTCCCACACCCTGTTCACCGGCACCCTGCAGGAAGCTGATGGATAGGGTGTGTGGGAGTCAAAGGGTTAATAAATGCAGTTGGTGGATGGGGTGCGGGAGTCAAAGGGTTAATAAATGCAGTTGGTGAATGGGGTGCGGGAGTCAAAGGGTTAATAAATGCAGTTCGTGGATGGGGTTCAGGAGTCAAAGGGTTAATAAAACCGTGAACTCTTGATCATTCATATCTGAAGTTCAGTGGCAACCCACCATTTTGAATGTTTCAGTCATCCTGGTGACGTCCGTGTTTGACAGATTTCGTTCACCCACCACCACACTCCATCTTACCCCTCCCTCTCCACTTCAAGACCTTGCCATTGGATACGGTTTGTGCACGGGATCAAGGAGTCAGACACATAATTACTGGAAAGTCTGGTTGGAGCGCATTCGAATTTGTCTGAATGCGATGAATCTGCCTTTAACAAACAACAAACTCCGAAATCATAACATACTGAGAAAAAGATTCCCGCCCTTCTTCTGCATCACATCACTTTCGTTCGAATTTTTCATATCGTGGGCTATAAGACACATGACGTTTCGTTTTTTTACAAAGACTATATTCATTATCATAATTATCATTCTTATCATTGTTGGTCATCATCATCATCATCATCATCAGCAGCAGCAGCAGCAGCAGCAGCAGCATCACCATTATCATCATCACCACCACCACCACCACCACCACCATCACCATCATCATCATCACAATAACATCATTTAAGTCGTCATCGCCAACTACCAACCCACAGCAGACCGTTACATCGAACCAGCCAACCAACTAAACACCTCACCAACTAACTAGCCAACCGCCCCAACGACCAACCAAACAAATAACCAACCAACAAAGCAACCATCCTATCAACCGACCAATTAACTCGCCACACACATGATCATACATCCAGGCAGCCAGCCTGCCAACCGACCAACCGACCAACCAACCAACCGACCAACCAACAAAACAGCCAACCAATCAATCAACAGATCAATCACCAAACCAACAAACCAACCAACCAACCAACCAATCACCAAACCAACCAACTAAACACCAAACTTCCAACCATCCCACTAACCAATTACACACATGACTCTTGATCCATCCAACCAACCAACCGACGAACGAACGAACGAACGAATGAACGATCGATCGAAGGAAGGACAGAGAGAAGGAAGGAAGAAAAGAAGGAAGGAAGGAAGGAAGGAAGGAAGGAAGGAAGGAAGGAAAGAAGGAAGGAAGGAACGAACCAACCAACCAACCAACCAACCAACCAACCAACCAACCAACCAACCAATTAACCAACAAATCGATCACCAAACCAACCAGCCAACCAACCAACCAATTAACCAACCAACCAACCAACCAATTAACCAACCAACCAACCAACCAACCAACCAACCAACCAACCAACCAACAAATCGATCACCAAACCAATCATGGCTCTGCATTACCTTGGTGTATATACATGTATGTATGTGTTGCAATAGGCACGATCCCTTTACATCAGCCATACCTCTTGATTAAATATTTTCCCATTCAGTCGAACATATGCCTATATTTTCTCTTACGCATTATTTAATACTGGTATCCTTTACATTCCAAACACTACTCTTCGCTAGTGCGTCATAGTTCTCATTTCCGCTCTGACATCATATTCACTCAAAAACATATTATGATGTCATCTTAGTCAGTTCATTCAGTTTCTCACACTGGACCCAGCAGCAGGGAAGTTTCAGTCTCTTTCTCCTGATTTTTGTATCTGGTGTTTGTTTGTTTGTAATCTTACGCTTGACAAAGGCCAGTTGGCCGAAAATTTGCGCCTGTCTTGTCTGGTTGTATTTATTCTTCTTTCATGTTTTTCTGGTTCCTTTCAACCAACTAAAAACCAAATTTCCAACCAACGAACGAACCAGTCACACACATGACTATGCTTCCAGCCAGCCAGCCAATTAACCAACCAAACAACCGACAAACCGACCAACCGACCAACCAACCAACCAACCAACAAATCAATCACCAAACCAGCCAACTAAAAATCAAA
>JAPXFY010000024.1:43007423-43014923 GCA_030674185.1 Monoplex corrugatus
CATAATCCTGAGGTCACAGTCGAATGAGGTGATGGAGATCTATGCTTGTCTCTGTCTGTCTCAATCTCTGTCGCTGATTTCTCTTCTCTAACTTCGAAGAAAGACGGGCACCCAGAGACAGATGCCAATGCCAATGCTAATGCCAGTGACAATGCCAATGTCAATGCCAATGCCAGTGACAATGCCAATGTCAATGACAGTGACAATGTAAGTGACAGTGACAATGCCAGTGACAATGCCAATGCCAGTGACAATGCCAATGCCAGTGACAATACCAATGTCAGTGACAATGCCAATGCCAGTGATAATGCCAATGCCAGTGACAGTGCCAGTACCAATGCCAATTCCAATGCCATGCCAATGACAGTGACAATATCAGTGCCAATGCCAGTGACCATGCCAATGCCAGTGACAATGCCCATGTCAGTGACAGTGCCGATGCCAGTGACAATGACAATGCCCATGTTAGTTGCAATGCCAATGTCAATGCCAGTGACACTGCCAATGCCAGTGACAATGCCATGCCAATGCCAGTGATAATGCCAATGCCAGTGCCAGTGCCAATGCCAATGACAATGCCAATACCAATGCCAGTGACAATGCCAATGCAAATTCCAATGCCAATGCCAATGCCAGTGACAATGACAATGCAAATTCCAATGCCAATGCCAATGCCAGTGACAAGGCCAATGTCAATGCCAATGCGAGTGACAATGCCAATGCCAATGCAAGTGACAATGCCATGCCAATGCCAGTGACAATGCTAATGCCAATGCCAGTGACAATGCTAATGCCAATGCCAGTGACAATGCTAATGCCAATGCCAGTGACAATGCTAATGCCAATGCCAGTGACAATGCTATCCAATGCCAGTGACAATGCAATGCCAATGCAGTGACAATGCAATGCAGCCAGTGACAATCCAACATGACAACGCCAATGTCAATGCCCATGCGAGTGACAATGCATGCCAATGCCAGTGACAATGCAATCCAGCCATGACAGTGCCAATGCCAATGCAATGCCAAAGCCAGTGCCAATTCCAGTGCCAGTGGCAATGCCAATGACAATGCCAGTGACAATGCCAATGCCAATACCAGTGACAATGCCAATGCCAATGCTAGTGACAATGCCAATGCCAATGCTAGTGACAATGCCAATGCCAGAGACAATGCCAATGCCAAAGCCAATGCCAATACCAATGTCAATGCCAATGCCAATGCCAATGACAATGCCAATGCCAGTGACAATGCCAATGCCAATGCCAGTTACAATGCCAATGCCAGTGACAATGCCAATGCCAGTGATAATGACAATGCCAATGCCAGTGACAAAGACAATGCCAATGCCAGTGACAGTGCCAATGCCGATGCCAGTGCCAATGCCAGTGACAATGACAATCCGATGCCAGTGCCAATGCCAGTGAAAATGACAATGCCAATGTCAGTGCCAATGCCAGTGCCAATGTTAATGACAATGACAATGACAATGCCGGTGACAATGCCAGTGACAGTGCCAATGCAAATGCAAATGCTCATGCCAATGCCAATGTCAATGCCAGTGAAAGTGACAATGACCGTTGCAGAAATCATTAAAAAGCCATTTTCAAACTGGCCGCTGTTAGTTTACGTAATGCCTAGAAATAAAAGTTAGTGAAAAAAGAAATACAGCAATAACTCGTTAATAATTATAAGAGAGCGAGAGAGAGAGAGAGAGAGAGAGAGAGAGAGAGAGAGAGAGAGAGAGAAACAGACAGACAGACAGACAGACATGCAGAAAGACAGCCAGACAGACAGAGAAAATCGTCCAGAAGATATGGACGTAAAACAACACCTAATTCACAACGAAATAAAGAAAGGAGGGGCTGGCTATTCCCATCTCGATGTAATCAGGAAGCCATTTCAGTCACAATTCTCTCTTTGTTGACGGCGGCAGAATTTACGGGGGTGGAGAAACAAAGTGAGATCCTGGGCTTGAGGAGGATTCTGTAATAGTCAAGCCATACTAGCATTTCATGCTTTTAGGATAAAGGGAAAATATGGCAGGAAACTAAAGTCAAATAGGAATTCACAACGGTCAAACCATACATAAAGTTTCAGTTTCGGTATTTCATGCCTAAGGTTAAAAATGTCAAATAAGAATATTTTCCAGCCTTCTGATTTTTCTCGGATAGTGTATATGCCCGTTATTTTGTCTATACTGTGCAGGCGATATGTTGTCACATAGTCTGTATACTCAGTCTTCCCTTGACGTGCTTATTAGGTATTGTCATGTTTCCATAAGCCAAAAGATACTTCTGACACCTCACTGTTGACTGTTCCTCGCTTCTCTCTAGACACCTTTGGTAAAAAATCTTTCTCTGTCTTTGGTCCAAATGTATGGAACTCTCTACCACTGTCTCTCAGAAAAACTAAGTGTTTCTCAACCTTCAAACGGCACCTGAAAACCCACCTCTTTCAAACTCATCTAACCTGAAGAGCCTTAGTTTGCAAGTTTGTCATCAGAATAATCTCTCCTGCCTGTATAACAGTATTTTGTATAAGGGCCTATAGAGCAAGGTGTGTGTGTGCGTGCATGTGTGTATGTTTTGTTGTGTGTGTGTGTGTGTGTGTGTGTGGGGTTGTGTGTGTGTGTGTGTTTGTGTGTGTGCTTGAGTGAGCATGTGTGTGTATCACTGTATGTGTACAGCTGAGGAAGGGATAGGGGAGAAATTGAGTGGGAAAGAGACTGAAATACTTTAAGAAACTTTTTCAAATCTTTGTTTGTATGTAAATTGTGATGTATGATATGCGAATAGTTCATAATTTGTGAGGAATTTTGATTGTCAAGGTATTAATGCTGTAATACTGAAGTTGTAATGTTTTTCCTGTATATGGATTAGAATTTTTCTGTTTTTATCTTCATTCAAAATATTGATTATAATTTTATGTACAATTATTGCATGCATAAACACACACACACGCATGCAAACATAGCACACGCACACACACACAACACACACACCCCACTCTCTCTCTCTCTTTTCTCACACACACACACACACACACACACACACATTCTTACAAACACACGCGCACAGCAACGCACACGCACGCACACACACATGTACACACACACGTACGCAAGCACACACACGCAGCAATATATAAACACAGTATGCCTCTTTATTCATATGAAAAATCTGTTAATCTTTCTTCATTACATAAGTCAGTGTTTAAATTTTAATATTCTGTGGTTTCTTATGTGTCTTCTTACTTGTATAGCTTTAATGTTTGTTGTTATCTTATTGTGTATGTAATTGTGAACATTTTTTTATCACCTTTTGCCTTTCTTGCGAAATGTAAAGCGCTGGTGAGCATGTTTTTATATGGAATATGCGCTATACAAATAAACATTATTATTATTATTATTATTATAACTAAGCTTACAGGATCTTTACCGCTCATGTTTCATGTTCCGCATGTGTATACACATGAAATGGGTTTAGGTACAAACGCGTCTGCACACATGTTGCCTTGGCAGATCAGAAAAAATCTCCACCTTTTACCAACCAGATAGGAGAAACCCAAACGTCCTCTCCATCCCTCTCCGCAGTTCCCCTCCCGTTCCCTTTCCCCACCAGCGATAGGAATCAGGATGTCAGGGTGACCTTTTTAGACGAAACCATCTTCTGTTATTATAATTGACTGTGTCTTTAAGGTAGCCCACGGGTGGTCAGTTATCATCATCTTCATTATGAGATAGGCAGTTGTGAATCCTGCTGGAAGTGATTACCGTTATCACTTTTAACACATATGCACACCCACATGCTCACGAACACACGCACAGATAACTATGTATAGGGAAGAGACAGACAGACAGAAACAGATAAAACGAGAGACAGACAGATACACTCACAACCAGATATACAAAATGGAGGACTGATAGAGAGATAGAGGGACAGAGACAGAGAGATAGAGGTAGAGACAGACAAACGGACAGAGAAAAACTCACAGAGAGAGAGAGAGAGAGACAGACAGACAGACAGACAGACAGAAATAAAGAAAAAGACAGAGACAAGAAAGAGATAGAGACGGAGAAAGAGACAGAGAAAGAGACAAATATGAGACAGAGAGAAAGAGAGAGAGAGAGAGAAAGAGAGAGAGAGTGAGTGAGAGAGAGAGAGGGGGGGGGGGTCAGAAATCTATTTCAACCAAAGACAGAAACACAGAGACAGAAAAGAAAGTGCCAGACAGACAGACAAAGAAAGACAGGGGAAAAAATGAATGAATGAAAAGTAACATAGAAAAAAGGTTCAGAAAAGGCTTCATCTGTTATCAAACAATAACACTATCTTTTTTACATAAATTTACTACTTCTATCGCAAATACTTTTAATTCTGCTTATGATAATGGTAATAATACTATATCGTATCTATTACTGTGGCGAAGTGATTAGCACAACCGACTGTTGACTGGAAAGTTAGAGGTTCGAACGCCTGTCAGTTCATATCATGTGGTGAGTTTTGGCCTTCGTCAGTTCCTAACCAGAGTTAAGCGTGCTAGAGCTAATTGCAACGGACGCGTCACTGAGAGTGTTGCTTAAAGCGCCTGATCAGTCCCGCAGGTGTTTGTATCTCTCGGGCCTGTTGATGATGTAGGATAAAGGATAGTCTCAAATCGAAAATGGAACTCCCTCGTATCGTACCACCAGTCCAAACACTGTGAACAATTGTCTCGCATTCTGTGATCTTCTTCACCCTGTTGTCGTGGTGGCTTTATTTTTGGTAGGTTTGGAAGTTTGTCGGCGAACCAAAATGAGCATCACAGACGCGGTGCAAAAATAGGAAATAGAAAAAATGATAAAAATTCATTGCTAATGTAGCAATCAGAAATCCATTGCTAATATAACAGTCTCAGTTGCGAGGCACCTTTTCATACTTCTGGTGTTCATGTGATACGAGCATGCCGAGTAAAAAAAACCAAAAAACAAAAAACAAAACAAAACAGAAGGCTGTTTCCACCATCATGATTGCCATGATTTAATCAGGTTTACCCAGACGAACAAAAAAAGGTGTCTTTCTTTCCCAGATGGCGGCATGGATGTGAAAAAAAGGCAAGGGAAAAGAGAATGAGAGAGAGAGAGAGGAGAGAGAGAGAGAGAGGGACAGAGACAGACAGACAGACAGAGAGACAGACACACTGACACACAGACATACAGACACACAGACAGACACACAGACAGACAGCGATAGGTGTGCACAAATAGTAGCTTACATACATGCACTTCCATTTGCACGTTAGAACACACACACAGACACACAGACACACACACAGACACACACACACTATGAGTGTGAAATTGTGTGCGTACGTGCTTGTGTGCGTGCGTGTGTGTGTGTGTGTGTGTGTGTGTGAGTGTGTGTGTGTGTGTGTGTGTGTGTGTCTGTGTGTGTGTGTGTGTGTGTGTGTCTGTCTGTCTGTCTGTCTGTGTGTGTATGCACGCACGGGCACCCGCACAGTGGCAGTTCCCACCTTCCCATGGTAAGGCGGATTATTTACGTCCTGTTGTTTCAATCAACTCTTTGTTTGTAAAGTTTTGGGGATGGGTCTTATTTCACCGGTTCTCTGCATTCATCCATTCATCTATCAGGCCATCCTTCCGCCAGTCTGTGTGTAAGTAGGCATGCACGTGCGTGTGCTTATGTGTGTGTGTATGTGTGTATGTGTTGTATGTATGTATGTATGTATGTATGTATGTATGTGTGTATGTATAATGTATGTGTGATGTATGTATGTAAGCATATGTGTGTGTATGTGTGTGTGTGTGTTTGACAGAGAGAAAGATAGAGAGAGAGACAGACAGACAGACAGATACAGACAGACAGATGGACGGACAGACAGGCAGACGGACAGAGAGAGAGAGGGATGGAGGGAGGGAGAGACAGACAGACAGACAGACAGAGAGTGAGTGAGTGAGTCCGCCTAGCAGGCAGGGTTTCACTTGCTCCCATGTTTTTCGTCTGTTTTGTGAGACTGAGAGAGTCTATTGTGCCTGAAACTGTTTCTGGTGGCTTGTGATGGATCGGGCGTTGTTTCTGTGGCTCTACGGAGCTCCTCCACCTCTCAGACTGTTGATTGTGGCATGGCTTCTGCTGGTAGACTTTCCATTTTTTTCGAATGCAAGTCGCCATTACTACCAGCGCGTCAGCATCCGCATTCCGTGGGGCACGTGGGGCACGCTGCACTGTCCCTGGCTCCTGCCGCGCTGTGTGAAAATTTCACCTTTGACCCCCGCTTGTCAAGAAGGCGGACCCCTCTTCGTTGTGTTTACACTCGCGATCAGTTGATCGCTGCCAAGACCACAGGCGCTCGCCTCGATCCCAATTTGATTACTCGTCTGAAAACTCTATCACTGGGCGTTAATCTACCTCGCAAGCGCTCCCGGCGTGGGGGCAGAAGAAAATGTCGCAAGATCGGGGTTGTCTGCGGCACTCCACTCGTCAGAGATCTCCTGGCCTGTCCATCTGCTGGTACTGGTCTGGTGCCACCCTCCATCCTGTCTGACGTCACTCTACCTTCATCGTCCCAAGGCTGTAACCTCTCCAATCTGATCACTGTCCCGATTCAAGATTTAGACACTCTCCCAAATCAGCTGTGTCTGTGTTTGTTCAATGCGCACTCTGTGGGACCGTCAAAGAGACGTTCCGAGATCTGCGACTTCGTCCGTGATCACGATATTGACGTCATGCTGTTGACTGAGACCTGGCTTCGTCAGTCCGGTGACGAAGCGAAGTGCCGCGACCTGACACCCCCAGGCTACAAGCTGCTGTCTTTCCCACGACCCCCAAACGCCAAGGTCAAGTGTGGGGGTGGCACCGCCATCCTCCTCAAAGTTTCTCTCACTGAAAACTGTACAACAACAACGAATTTTCCTTTCTCTCATGACACTTTTGAACTGGTTCAATTTATTTTGATGATCCAACAGCAACGTGTGGCATTCTTTCTGCTCTACAGAGTTCCTCCCAACAAGAAAAACAAACTTTCAACATCTCAATTCTTTGATGAATTACCTGATTTTCTTGATTTTTGTGTTGATTGTCAAGGCAGTATTGTTCTAGCTGGTGATTTTAATATCCATGTAAATGATACTTCTGATTTTAATGCCAGAAAATTTCTTGATCAGCTTGACATATACGGTCTTAAACAGACTGTTAGTGGACCCACGCAGAGCTGTGGAAATACTCTCGACCTTGTCATATGTAGAGATGACGATAACCTTGTTTTGTCAACTCGTGTCCATCATGATCTTTCTTCTGACCATTTTTCAATTTTGTCTTATCTAGCAGCTGAAAAGCCTAAACGTAAAGCAAAGCTTGTGTCCACTCGCTCTATTAGTAAAATTGACCAAGACAAGTTCGCTGATGATCTTTCTCAGTCTGTGACCACCGTTGTGTCAGTGTCCGATTTGAACAGTTCCCTTGCCGCTGTTTTTGACAAGCATGCGCCTGTACGTCAACGA
>JAPXFY010000024.1:43019923-43032423 GCA_030674185.1 Monoplex corrugatus
AAGAGGAGGAGTAGGTTTTGTCTTAGCAGTTGTATAGTACATATTGAGTACGCTTCAGGTCGTGTTCATCAGTGTTTAGCATCTTCCTGACTCAGACTGACGTAAAAATGGGGAGACGGTATATTCTGTTTCTAGTAGTAGTCTACTCCAGCTGACGCTGTTACTATGCTACTACTGCTAGTACTGCTACTATAACCGTTACTGCTACTGCTACTACTGACAGCTGTCACTGGCAAATGTTATCAGAGGGTAGGAATTGGAGGACAAGGGAATGAATGGGGAACGGTTGCTCTAGAGTGGGAATAAAATATACGATAAAAGTGCAGGTAGACTGTATACACACACGCATATCTATGTATCTATGTATCTATGTCATATCTATATTCATGTATTTATCTCTCTCTCTCTCTCCTCTCTCTCTCTCTATATATATATATATATATATATATATCCATCTATACATATACATATATAGCATTGAGACGGAAGGAAATTTGATCTGCCGGTACAGAACTAGCGTCAGAAGGGGTGTTGTAGTGGAGGTTAACGTCCTTTTAAAATGGCACAAGATAAGGGCCTCAGTAGCTCAGTTGGTTGAGCTTTGTATCCACATATTAATGGTTGCGGGTTCGAATCCCGGGGTGCGCTACATTAAAAACTGGCCTTCTCACTGTCCCATCTAACATCATTGTTGTGTGCTGGTGGTCCCCCTTCCCCCACTCCCCTGGGATGGTTATCCCTGTCGACCATATCACCTGAGGTGGGTGCTGACGTAAAATTGAACCTAGTCAACCAATCAATATGTAATTTGGTTTGAAAAAATCTGTTTTTACTTCCCCTCAGGTTGACGGTAAGGAAGTTATGAGATGACAGTAACTTTCCTACTGCCAGCCTCAGGGAAGTGTAGATATGGTCTGCGACATGAAAAACTGGTACCAGAATCTATCAAAGACACTGCAAGATGATGTCAACAAAGCGGTTATGTGCGGGTGTGGGTGTCGTCGTGAAAGAAGGAATGGGCGAGTGTGGAACCAGCTGGTGAACCATCGGCTGGCAAGATCTTAAAATGGGGAGAAGGAAGACAGACCTATGAAATACTGGGTTGACACCACAAGAATGATGGAAACTTTACGATGTTGCGGGCTGGGATTAAACTCGAGATATCGTGCATTTAGTCTATCGCTCTATCAGAAAAAAAAAAAGAAAAAAAACACACAAAAAACAACCAAACAAACAAAAACAAAAGAGGAAGGATAATTATTCTCTTACTAGTAGGCTATTCCAATGTCTACTGTTGTTGATACTCCTCCTCCTACTACTACTACTAATACTACTGATATTACCAGCACTGCTTCGGCTGTAGCAGTAATTGCAGCTTCGCCTACTGCTGTTTCGTTGTTATTGCTGCTTCTGCTACTTTAACTGAAAATTGGCTTAACACCGGATTCCACCTTTAAGGCGCGTGGAATCCTTTGGTTTGGTACAAAGCACTAAATAGTCAATAACAGCACAGACAAAATCAAACAGTAGGCACTGACAGTCTTACAAAATGCCCATACACAATTTAGCATTCTCCATATTCGACCCTCCTTCTTCCTCCTCCCCCATTCTCTCTCTCTCTCTCTCTCTCTCTCTCTCTCACACACACACACACACTACTCTCTCTCTCTCCCTCTGTTTCTCATAACTCCTCTCTCTCTCTCGCTGATTTAGCTAATTGCTCACGCAGATGCTGAAGAGGGACAGGTGGCCATTTTACTAGGATGGTGTGTTCAAACCAGGGAGGGAATCTAGTCACTCTTCCTTTTGGCAACCACACTCGATTGTGCCGTTCCTCGGTTGGCCGGAAGCAGCTGTTCACCAGCATGTTGTCCCTTTTCGGTTTCTTATCAAGATGTGATTACTATTGATTTTATTGCTACTGCTACTATTCTTACTACTACTACTTCTTCTGCTACTGCTACTACTACTACTGCTGCTACTATTACTATTACCACCACCACCACTACTACTTTCACAACCACCACCACCACCATCACCATCAATACTTATATTACTACCACAACCGCCACCACTGCCACTTCTACTAGTGCTGCTGCTGCTCCTTCTACTACTATTAAATACCACTACTACTACCTATAATTCCATTACACTGAGCAATCTATTTCGCCTTCACCTCCACTCTCTCTGTAGTCATGTTGTTTGGGATATTGACCAAGACGAGGAATAGATTATGTCAAACCATTTTGTTTGCCATTCGAGCTCGTATTTAAAAATCGGCTCACCATTCGCCCGTCAGCCTTCCTAAGACAGTCGGGGAAAAGGACAATTCTATTATTATTACTGCTGCAACTGTGCTTGCAGTTGCTGCTATAGCCTGGAACTGCTGCTGCTGCTGCTGATGTTTCTATTGCATCTACTACCACTAGATTTGTAGTGGGCATTTTTTGTTGTGTTTTGTTTTGGACAAAATGAATTTGCCATGTGAAGTTTGGGCTGTTGTCCCCGGAGAGAGCACGTCGCCACAGGGCAGGACCATCTTCTTTCTATTAATTCCTTTTCTCTATGTATGTATTTCGTTTACCTATGGTTGTCTTTTCTTTTCTTCTTTTGACAAAGTTTTGTCTGGAACAAATCTTTTCTTACTGTTGGATATTTGATGTGAGTTCAGTGGGTGCTTGCACACAGGGCTTCGGTTTGTCTCATCCAAATGACCAGCAACAACATTACCACTTCAAACGTTTGTGAATGGTGAAAAACTTCCTATTCTATCTGTGATTCAAACCCGGATTTCTGGCGTCCTAGGTAGGTGTTTTAACCATTAGACCACACACTTTATTACTACTACTACTACTACAACTACTACTACTGCTGCTGCTGCTATTACTACTACTACTACTACTGCTGCTGCTGCTGCTGCTATTGTTACTACTACTGCTGCTACTACTGCTACTACTACTACTGCTGCTGCTGCTGCTGCTACTACTACTACTACTACTATTACTACTGCTGCTGCTACTATATTACTATTACTGCTACTACTACTACTGCTGTTGCTACTACTACTACTGCTGCTGTCGTTGTTGCTACTACTACTACTGCTGTTGCTGTTGCTGCTCCTACTATTACTACTACTACTGTTGCTGTTACTACTACTACTACTACTGCTGCTGCTACATTTGCTGTTGCTACTACTACTACTACTACTACTGCTGCTGCTGTTGCTACTACTACTACTATTACTGCTGCTGCTGCTGTTGCTACTACTACTACACTACTACTACTACTGCTGCTGCTGTTGCTGTTGCTACTACTACTACTATTACTGCTGCTGCTACTACTCCTACTGCTGCTGCTGCTACTACTACTACTACTATTACTGCTGTTGCTGTTGCTATTACTACTACTACTATTACTGCTGCCACTGCTTTAATTGCATTGTGCTGCTGCTGCTACTACTCCTACTCCTACTAGTATTACTACTACTAGTTACTAACTACTACTACTGCTGCTACTACCACTACTACTACTACCTCCACCACTATTATTCCTCCTTCTCCTCCTCCTACCACTACTACTGCTACTTCTACTGCTGCTGCTACTACTACTACTACTACTACTGCTGCTGCTACTACTACTGCTTCTACTACTATTACTGCTGCTGCTGCTGCTGCTGCTGCTACTACTGCTACGACTGCTACGGCTGCTGTTGCTACTACTACTAGTACTACTGCTACAGCCGCTGCTGCTACTACTACTAGTACTAGTACTGCTACTACTACAATTACTAATACTACTTTGGCATTCCCAGTAGAATTTGCAGACGTGATAGCAACAATAGCTGCTTAGCAGAAATAATGGTAGCAATAGCAGCATTGTGATCATCAGTATCAACATCACTATTCATTATCAACATCATCGCTTTCTTTATCTTAGGCCGTGTCTGTGATACACTTCAAATACGAAAAAAAGTTCTTCAACAGCTTAGAAATCCCTATGCTAAAAATAAACTCACTCACTCACTCACTCACTCACTCACTCACTCACCCACAGAAAGAGAGAGAGAGAAAGACAGAGAGAGAAAGAGAGAGAGAGAGAGAGAGAGAGAGAGAGAGAGAGAGAGAGAGAGAGAGAGAGAGAGAGAGAGAGAGAGAGCGACGCCTACTAGTAGGCAATCAACAGAACAGTCAAAAACTCACCTCTTAATTATTTAGAGTAACTCACTGTAGGCAAACATCCAGCAACGTGAGTCTTAGGAAACCCGCTTCCAGCTGAGCTGACTGATAAATATAAAAATACCAGTTTCAGTGTATGCACATATTACTGTTAGCCTGGCCCGTTTCCAACTACCACAAAGAACTATTAACAATGTAATATACTGTGCAAAAATCGTATACTGTGTCAATAGACAGCAACAGTCCACCACCGGTCCAGTATGATATAAGCACAGAGCAGTATGCACTACAGACTGATGTACAAAGAAATGCACTATGCTGTAAAACTGTTAAGTAAATAAACGTTTTCTTCTCCGTCAGTTAGCACGTGCGCGAGACAGACAGACGGGAAAGACCTCTGGCCACACAGACACAGATGCGATCTTCTCCTCCACATAGGAGTAAAAACAACTTCGCTTCTTCCATCCCACCCCCTCCATTTACCTTACCCTCACTTCGCCACACGAGGCTGCTGTCATATTTAGCTCTATGTACGGCAGCACTTTCGTTTTCTGATATCCCCTGACAGCCATCCTTGTTAAATCAACGCCAGCACAGGTTCTGCTCTTGCGTCAAGGTGTATTTGTCTGGAAACACTAGTACACCGGGATCGTACTGACAGACAAGGACAGAACTTCTGGACGAACGGATAAGAAAGGAACAAGCAAACAGTGTATGTTAACAGAAACGTTGATGTTCAAAACCTGTCATGTTAGCAATCATGACGGCCAGACTTTTGCTTTTTGCTATCGTAAAATAATCTATCCCCCAGACCTTGCCAGCGCAAAGGGCGTATGGACAGGCCTGTGGCTTATGCCATTATCATTTTGGATTTTTTCCATCACATGGCATCTGTGGCGTCGATGCCTCTGGAATTTAGTCCGAGCGTGGAGACATTATCTTGAGACACTGAGTCTGATAGTCAAAACCAGAAATCTTTCAAGACATGTTTTGCTGACAAACCTCATTGGGTGGAAGGTTAGGAAATCCTTTGATAAAACTGGATTGGAATTTTGTTCATGAGAGATGCATCTCGCACTCGGTTGCTTCCACGTGGGCTCTATCCAGCAATGTAGCTTCCTCGGACATATCTGCTCCATCTAAAATTTGTAAGCAGTAGTCAGGCAGACGCATTTTCTTTGAGCCTGGGAGAAACTACGGACTGCCAAAGAAATGAGAAGGGAGTGTTTATGTGTGTGTGAGTGGGAAGTGGAGGTGAGGGTCAGTGAAATTCTAACCTGACGTCAACACAATGATTAAAACAAAGAATCCATTTCTGTGTTGATGCTTAAGAATGCCAGATATGATCTTGAGCTCACAGCTCTATGAACTGATAATGATGACGATGGGCCCTCCCGTATATACAGGTGTTCATCGCCAGGGGGTCCATGTGGGATGAAAGGCCAATCTCAGAGGCACATTTTCTTCCAGAGAGACTGCTTTAAAAATAATCCGGCTTGCGGCCTTAGGTTCTTCTTCCACTGCTCCCTCTTCTCTTCAATAGCAGTTGTTCTACGCTCTTCAAGTGTAATCACCTTGCCTTGCGTGCACTGCTGTCGTCAACTTACTCTGTTTGCTGGCACTGTCTTCCCACTTGTGGTGTTGATGCCACAGCTCATCAGGCTGGTCTTAAGGGTGTCCTTGTATCGCTTGAGCGGTTTTCCTTGGTCAAAGTGTCCTTGCTACAATTCTCTGTACAGAAGCTTCTTTGGGATGCCGTTGTCTTCAAGTCAGCCAACCCTTCGTGATCATTTCTGGTGGAATACAAATCCACAAACTTTGGATTTTGAAAAAAAAATATGTCACTAACAGGAGTCGAACCTATACGGAAAAAGTGAAGACAGATAAGAAAGAGAAGGCTGGAGGCGCAACTTTGCTGCCTAATTCATTACCGGTGCAAAACGATGTATACAGTTACTGAAAATAAAGAAAGTAAAAAAAAGTTATGTCGGTAAGTGGCCCTGCAGAAAGGCTACTTAGTGCTTCACGCAACTCAAAGTAATTTTTACTCACTTCCTTTCGTTATATAATCTATGTAGTCCAATATAATTTGACCCGTTTTCACGAAATGAGTCCTAACTCGCAGGCAGCGAAAAGCGTAGAGGCCGGAAAAGGTGTGATGGGTCGATTTTGTCAATTTTTACTTTTCGTAAAAAATGGAATATTTAATCTTTAAATTACACGTACATGCACTCAGCACTTTATAATTCAATCGTAAAATGTATTTAAAATGCGTTTTAACCAGATAACGGCTTGCTTTTTGTGTCAGAAAAAGGGATACATAAGCTGAAATAACAAGACAATTACAGTAGATTTTCACACCAATTTTCATGTGCTGTTGTGGCATGATGTGTTTTACCATGGTACAAAATTCGGTAAGGTAAAACTTCACTGAAGTGGTGAAAATTTTAAAACTTGATTTTCTCAAAATGTTTGCTTGCTATGTTACACACTTCAAACACCCATAACTTCCTTATTTTTAGGAGTAGAATAATACATTTCATATGAAAAGAAAGTTAATAATCTGGACATTTTGAAAATCATAATATCCTAAAATCTGTTATTTTCACCTTAGGACTCCTTTATTAAAACGGGTCACATATCGTTATATATCTTCTTTGTTTGTAAATCCAGATATAACAGTAAATGATATTTTACAACGTTTGCGTACTATCTTTCTATTAATTTCTTATAATGCGCTGACTAGTCCTTAAAATGCGTTGATTAGACTCACTTTGAGTGAGGGCCTGACATTAAAAAGCATGCAAGTGTTTATCTATAACCTTCGTAAAATAAAGACTTCTCTTATCTGATCTCTTTGTTTACAATCTCACAAAAGAGGTACGGGGTAAAATATTCAGCAAACTGTTAAAATCTTCAAACAGAGATTTTCTTGGAAAATTACAGGGGGGAAGTGGGACACAAAAGAGCAATTAAAGAAGAAGACAAAAGAAACAGAGCAGACTGTAAAGGATCATATCACATATCATACCACACACCAAATTCGGGAGGTTGGTGTTTTGGACATTGGGGTAGCTTGAGAACAATGGAAACATTACACCAGCAACTCCAGAGAAAATCTCCCTAATGGAACTTGGATAGTTTCATTAAAACCATAACCAAAACATTGTTTGGTTTCAGTAAAGACATTCAGCTCTGCTGTCAACAGTGCATTTTCTTTTGACTTATGTCTGGTACAGAAAAACATCTACAATCATGTTGGTATGCCAATATAGATTTCCTGGGCAGAATAGAGATAATGTAAGAATGCACAAATAAACAATGAACGGGAACTAAGTATTTTGCAAAGTAAACCAGGCGTCTAAAAACTGCTGTATCATCATAGAGACCGCACTTATCACTCTGTTATTAAAGAAAAGAAAAAAGTAAGAAAAACGAAAGAAAAAGAAAAACAAACAGCAGGACAAATTTCTGGGGGCAGGGCGGGTGGATTTTGTTTTGTTTTTTGTTTTGTTATAAAAATGGACAGTGATGAGGATGGTGGAAAAACAAACAAAAGTTCTTCCTTCATGCCAGAGAGACAAAGAGATAAACTAGTAATAGTTTATGTGTGTACTGGAGAAGAACAATTGGAAATCATGGTCACAAATAGGTCTGAATAAGGGCAAGCTATTCGCAAGGGAACAGAAGCTTATGACAATGAAAGACGTTGGGAAAAGTACTTGCAGCAGATAGACAGGGTTGGCAAAAGTACTTGCAGCGACAAAGTATAGATTCATATGGAGAGCCAGTGTCAACGCCATGCAGCAGGGCACATGATGATGATGAGTTGTCATTGAATAAATATCGGAATTCGAATTGGACGATCCTGTGTTTGATCCACATAAGACACCTCCCATCGGTAGGTAAAATGTGGAGATTTTTCTGTCACACCAACATGAGTGCAGACCTGCCAGTACCTAAACCACCTTCGTGTGTATAGGCACGCAGAATATCAGTAAATAAGTCATATCGGTGGGCGGCTTATGAAAACAGGAAAAACAGTCAGCAACGGCACGTTTTAAAAGATGGCTTACTTAAATCCTAATAACTTCTACCATGGAAAATAAAGTGTTGTTATCATAATGAGCTTTCTCTTCGTCTGTCTGTCTGTCTGCCTGTTTCTGTCTCTCTGTCTCTCTGCCTCTCTGTCTCTTCTCTCTCTCTCTCTCTCTCTTCTCTCTCTCTCTCTCTCTCTCTCATTTCTCTCATTTGCAGCTAATGCGCTCTATCTTTTTATGATACGCGTATTTAAAAATTGTTGTGTTGTTTTCTCCAAAACAAGTAAAAATCACAAAATATGTAAGCTGTGAAACCCCCAACACTGTCTATGTGTTCCTTTCAAATGAACATTGGTGAAACTAGACATATCCTTGACACACGTTTCAAAGAACACGTGGCTAATGTCTGACATCAAAGAGATAAAACCTGTCTCCAACACTTGGCTGATATCCGACATCAAAGAAATAAAACTTACCTCCAACCATTTCAACCAGCCAGACTACTCGATCAATGACATACGTGACAGATCTGTGGCTCTTGTACAGTAACAACATCAATAAACAAGACAGACAGGGAATACAATCTCGAAGATATACTCTGACAAACCTCGTGGTCAATGACAAACCAAAACTATTTCCTCTACAGAATGCAGTACAGTGATTATTTCGTGTGCTCGTATTTGCACCTGTTTGTATTCCTTCACAAGGACATGATTCTTTCATGTGCATGTATTTTACCCGGGTGTGTATGGGTATCCGTGTGTATTCGTTCTAGTGTATAGGTATTAACTCCCTTGTCCTTGTGTGTGTAATTAATCTTTATGTCACTTAAATGTAGATGATTTTACGCATGCCATCTTCTTTTAAAGTGCTTGTATGTGTATGTGTCCATGTATGCTTTACATCGATGCCGATTAGCGATACTTTCATTCCAACTTTCAGTGTCTTAATCTTCTGAAGTAGATCGAATCATAATCATTTTCCCCACCTCAGTTAGGTCTTAGCACTGCAGGTGTACATCTAGTTTTATTCTTTTTATCTGTTGTAATTCTTGCTTTACAAGACAGGGCCAACCGCGTCTGACTATGGGCTTTTTCTCCCTATACCAAGATCAGACTGGATTCGTTGCCATACCTCTCAATCATACAGGGGGGTTGCAAAAGTAGGTATACAGTAATATCACATCATTATCATAATGCTTAATTCATTAAAAGTATTAGCACATTAAGTTAGTTGGCCTTATTTTCGATATTTTCAGTTAGGGATTAAGGCTGTGCTTGTTATTACATGTATATGCAATATTCATTTGTTTGTATAATAAATGCAATGAGTATTGTACGTGCTTTCTTTTTTCATAACTATACCTACTTTTGCGGGCCTTACTGCAACAGCAACACAAATGACAGAGGGGTTTAAGACTCCAGGAATTCGCCAGTTTCAACGACTTTAGGGTGATGAACACCTTCGGCTCATACACAAAGCGTCAAGAAGATGGACCTGGCACAGCCCAGGTGGTGATCATCACAATCAGATAGATTACATCATGGTCAAACGCAGATTTCAGTCTAGTGTCAACATCGCCAAGACCAGAAGTTTTCCAGGAGCTGACATTGGCAGTGATCACAAACTTGTGATGATATCATTTGCACTAGGTTTAAAAATCTGCAGGAAACGGGGCAACATCAGAATTAAATTCAATATGGACAAACTAAAGGACCCGAGCATTCAAGACTCCTTTCAAGCAAACATCGGAGGTAAATTCGCACCACTTCTAGTCTTGAATCATGAGGATACAGAAGTAGAATCATTAATCGACGCCTTCAACAATTCCATGACAGAAACAGCAGAAACACTCCTCGGCAAACCGCGAGTGAAAAATAAAGCCCTGGGTCACGGACAACATCCTAGATGCTATGTGACAAACGAAGAGAGCTTAAGAAGAAGAAACATGAAAAAGAGGGTGCGAGACAATTCAAAGAAGTAAACCTGCAAGTGAAGAGAGGTATGAAAGCAGCTATGGAGACATGGATTGACAATCAGTGCGAAGAAATTGGAAGCAATCTACAGAGGAACAACAGTAAGAAGGCCTATCAAACTGTCAAAGACCTGACCAGCACCAGACAAGGACCAACGACCACCACCCAGAACAAAGAAGGGAAATGCTTCACAGAAGAAAAAGATATATTAAACAGGTGGACCAACTATTGCTCCGAGCTGTACACTCACAGAAGTACAGGAGACCCTAGTGTGCTTAATGTCCCACCATCATCAAACGACGCAAAAGATAGCATTCTGCGTGAGGAAATAGTGGCAGCAGTGGCATCCTTAAAACCCGGAAAATCAGTCCTTGATCATCATCCTCCCCAAGAAAGGCAATCTACAATTATGTCAAAATTATCGCACCATCAGCCTCATAAGTCACCCCAGTAAAGTCTTGCTGCGAGTCATCTTAAATAGACTAAAACCACAGGCAGAGAAAATTATCGCCGAAGAGCAAGCCGGTTTCAGGCCAGGTCGCAGCACAACGGAACAAATCTTCAACGTCAGAATCCTTATGGAAAAGTACCTCCAACACCAACAGGAGCTCTACCATGTGTTTGTCGATTTTAAGGAGGTGTCACATGTAAAGATGTATGTAGGTAACTGGCAGTGTCTTGCAGTTTATGCAGGTTCGTGAAGATCTAGCAGTTGATCATTCTTCTCAGAGACAAAATACTCCAGTCCAGGTTAAACGAAAATAATCCTTTATTGAAGAACGTAGAAAATATAACAGGAACTGGGTAAAACTTCACACATCCGATGCACCCTCCTAGTTTGCAGAATTATTCTTCTTCAGCCCTCAAATCTACAAACACAGCAACTCCACGAATCTACAGCAACTTCTCTATCTCTGACAGCAGACTTACACTTGAACTCTTCCGATCGCTCTCTCTCAACCCACGGTCACGCTTTCTTCATAACATCATGGAAAGTTCCCGAATATTCTCGGCTTTCCCCTAGATTTTCAGCCAATCATAGCCACGTTCTCGAACCTTCCCTTTCTGGAATGTTCTGTAGTTCTAGCCAATCACTGTACAGATTAAATTTGTTTACAACTTCCGGAACCTTCTCGAAAGATCTAAGGTATTCTACGTTTTTCTCGTCATTTCTAGATCGTTCCGAAGCATTCTACATATTTCCATACAGCGAAATCAAACTTAAACATATATTTCCAGTGTTAGCATAAACCAAAACAAATATTATCGATTCATTATCGAGTGAAACACAAACCAATCTTCAAGAATGAGCAGGGAGAGTAGCTGAATGGACAGACACATTTTGACGTCACACTTCTCTTATCAGCATTCGCACTTTCACATTGAGTTTCTCTTTTTTTAAAATGTAACAGGAGGCATTCGACAGAGTCTGGCACGAAGCCATGTGGGCAACCATGAAGCTGTACAACATCAACGCCAACTTAATCAGAGTCATAGAGAACCTCTACAATAAAGCCAACAGCGCAGTCTTCTTCAACAACAATATTGGAGAATGGTTCTGGATGACAGTCGGAGTACGCCAAGGCTGTCTACTCTCCCCTACTCTCTTCAACATCTTCCTAGAAAGAATAATGACGGAGGCATTCGAGGAACATGAAGGAACAGTCAGCATTGGAGGTAGAAACATCATTAACCTATGTTTTGCAGATGACATTGACGGCCTTGCCGGAAAAGAACAAGAGTTAATCAACCTAGTGGACCGTCTTGGAAAGACCTCCTCTGATTATGGCATGGAAATCAGCGTCGAGAAAACGAAAATAATGACCAATTTCAACCACCACTTTACGGCTGATGTAATGGTCAATAACCAAAAACCCCAAAGAGTGCCCAGTTTCAAATACCTGGGATCAGTCGTGTCAGATGAGGGATCTAAGCCCGAAATACTCGCCAGAATAGCCCAGACCACAGCCGCAATGACCTAGCTCAGAACCATATGGAACAACAGTAACATCGCCACCAGCTCAAAGATCAGACGGATGCGTTCCCTGGTCATGTCAATATTCTCATACGCTTGCGAATCATGGACCTTAACAGCGGATACGGAAAGAAGAATTAGGGCGGTTGAAATGAGATGCTTTCGTAAACTTCTCGGCGTCACATACAGAGATCGCATCACGAATGACGAAGTCAAAAGAAGAATTGAAAATGAAATCGGGCCTTACACTGACCTCTGGACCTTAGTAAGACGACGTAAACTAATATGGTATGGACACATCACTCGATCATCCGCTTGCCAAGACATCTGCAAG
>JAPXFY010000024.1:43037423-43059923 GCA_030674185.1 Monoplex corrugatus
GATGAGAATGGGAATGATGGTGAGTTGTAATCTGCCTTTACTTTCATAATATAGCTTGGTGTCCACCAGGCCCTAGAAATAACACACCTGCAGTGTTGATCAGGAAATTTGAACAACACCCATACTATAGTGAATGGAATTCAGCTGTGTGGTTCCACCGTTCCCAATGAGCCCAAAGAATGCTCAACTCTGAGAAGTTGCTGGTCGGGACTGAAAAATTCCACAAGACCGATGGTACAATGAACAAGACCGGTGGTACAATGAATAAGACCGTTCATACAATGAACAAAACCGGTGATACAATGAATAAGACCTGTGGTACAATGAACAGTACTGGTGATACAATGAACAAGACAATTCATACAATGAACATGTCCGGTGATACAATGAACAAGTCTGGTGGTACAATGAACTAGACAATTCATACAATGAACAAGTCCGGTGATACAATGAACAAGTCTGGTGGTACAATGAACTAGACAATTCATACAATGAACAAGTCCGGTGATACAATGAACAAGTCTGGTGGTACAATGAACTAGACAATTCATACAATGAACAAGTCCGGTGATGCAATGAACAAGTCTGGTGGTACAATGAACTAGACAATTCATACAATGAACAAGACCATTCATACAATAAACAAGTCCGGTGGTACAATGAACAAGACCGGTCATGCAATGAACAAAACCCTTCAAACAATGAACAAATCTGGCGATACAATGAACAAGACGGGTGGTACAATAAACAAGACCATTCATACCGTGAACAAGACCATTTATACAATGAATAAGACCATTAATACAATTAACAAGACCGGTGGTACAATGAACAAGACCATTCATACAATGAACAAGACCGATCATACAGTGTATGTATATATGTATGTATGTATGTATGTATGTATATACATATATTTACATATACAGTGGAAACCTGATATAACAGGGATGATGGGACCAAATCAAAATCCCTGTTATATCAGATCCCTGTTATATCAGATATCAAGGGAAATAAGGACTGATCAACTAACTCTTGATAAACAGTAGATCTAGGCCTAGATCTGGTCTGGTGTAAGTGTGCAGTAAGCTTACAAACTGAATGATGGCGCATAGCGTAATATGAGAATGATTTGTGCAAAGAATTAAATGCAACAGAAATGCAACTTAGTTCAAATGGTAGCTAACATCACAACAAAGAACATATCCAAAAAGTAGAAAAAAGTATGCGGTCTTAAATAGAAAAAACAAACAAAGAATAACGGGATTTGAATCGTGTTACTCTTGTTTGCAAATTCCTGTCTACCATACGAAGAACTGTGTCACCACGCGCAGCGCTTGATCCTTATTTGGGAAGCTTGACGTCACGACCACGTGGAATTCGCAATGGCGGAAACTATTGCCAGCCCTTTTCCAAACGAGTTTGGTGAGTAAAATGGCAATCTACTATCAATCTACTATCAATTAAAAAACACAATATGAATTTAGACTTGCTTATAAATCTGATCCATAATTCTAGTTACTTGAAGTGGTCACTGAGAGCAGTAAATGTCGCCTGAATGTTCGTCAAGCACCAGATTGTATGGTTTCCTTAAATCGTCAAAAGAATCTCTCTCTCTCCTCTCGGTTGTGACGCGGTTTCGGTCGCAATGTGTGTGTGTGTGTGTGTGTGTGTGTGTGTGTGTGTGTGTGTGTGTGTGTGTGTGTGTGTGTGTGTGTGTGTTTTGTGTGTGTGTGTGTGTGTGTGTGTGTGCATGCCTGTGTGTGTATGTGTGTGTGTGTGTGCGTGCGTGCATGCCTCTGTGTGTGTGAAGTGTGTGTATTGTGTGTGTGTGTGTGTGTGTGTGTGTGTGTGTGTGTGTGTGTGTGTGTGTGTGTGTGTGTGTGTAGCTTGCGTGTGTCGGTGTGTCTGTGTGTAAGAGAGAGCGTGTATACAAGTGAGAATGTGCATGAGGTGGGTGTATGAGTGTGTATCTGAGTGATTGCAGGTACATGCACATTAATTGGTGAAATGTTGGCATGGGGTTATTTTAGATGTATATTTATTAGTGTTCTTTTTCAGACAAACTTGAGGAAACATGCCTTCTTTTTGGGGAACCATTACAAACCAGTGAGGAAACAGTAAAGCAGACGGAAAAGGGTGTGGCAGGACTTAAGAAAGCATGCCGCTTAAGATCGGACAATAAGCAATTTTATATTGGACAGATTGTTCACAAGTCTTGTCGCCAGCAGTACTGTAATGTTAACATAATCAAAAAGGATTTGAAAAGACAACTGGAAGAAAATGCTGCAGAACATCAATTTACACTCAGATCAAAGAAGAGTAGATTTGACATTTCTACAGACTGCTTGTTCTGTGGACTTGCCGCAGAAAGTAGCAAGAGGAAAGGAGATTTCGTGTACCAGATAAGAAGTTTCAACTTTCAGGAACAAATTGAACAGCACTGTTTGCAGCGTGGTCCAGACGATAAGTGGGTTGAATCAGTTTTGGGCAGAATCAAGGCTGTGAACGATCTTCCTGCTGCTGATGCATTGTATCATCAACAATGTAGTGTTAATTTCAGGACAACCAAAGGCATTCCCTGTGCATATCGTTCTGATGAAACAGCAAGCAGTGCGAAAGGCAGACCAGCTGATTCTATACGTGCAGAGGCATTCACAAGAGTTGTAGAATATCTAAAGGAATTTGATGATGAACAGATCACCTTGAAAGATCTCTGCATAAAAATGGACGACTACTTAGATTCTGGTACTTCTGCCTACACAGAAAAACACATGAGACAAAAGATAGAAAGCCACTTTGGAGATGAAATAATGATTACATGCATCAGAGGAAAACAAAACGTGGTCACGTTCCGATCAGTAGCTGAGAAAATTCTTAAGCAGTTTGGAAATTCAAAGAAGGAAACAGACAGCGAGAAAGAAAAACTTAGAATCATTCAAACAGCAGCAAGATTGATTTTGTCTGACATCAAGAGAATTGACACATCAAAACAGGAGTACCCATCAACAGCAGAAATTTCAGATGTCTAAAAAAATATGGAACAGTTGACACCATCAGTAGCTACATTTTTAGGGACATTGCTTGAAGGAAAAAAAGAACCAGAAATGAAAATTGCTTCACTTGGACAAGCTCTAATGCAAGCAGCACGTCCCAATGTGTTCATTCAGCCCCTTCAGCTGGCACTTGGAGTATCTCTTCATCGTCTGACTGGCTCCAGGCACATTGTCGATCAGCTCAACAGACTGGGGTTTTCCTTGTCTTACAACGAGGTCAAGCTGTACGAAATGTGTGCTGCAGTGGAGCAGGGTACAGAATTGGTTGGCATTAGCCCACAAACCAGTTTCATCCAGTTTGCTGCTGACAATGTTGACCACCAAATCAACACTCTGGATGGGACAGGAACCTTCCATGGCATGGGCATCATTGGTGCAGCAACCCCTGGCACCAAAGACAGTAGAATAATTCGAAGAGACACAAGTGTGACTCCAGAAAAAGTTTCAGCTCTTGGTAGAGTGCCCATTCGTTTTTACGATACGTCAACACTGAATATCTCAATTTCCTATGAAATTCTGAAAGAAATTTCAGTAGATGATGGAAGCAAAAAACTGGACCTCCTCTGGAAAGTTTCCTGGCCTCTGCGCTCTCCACGCCCAGGCTGGTCAGGAATGATGCAAGCTGTTTGCAATGAAGTCTATCCTGGGCAGAGCACCTTCACCTTTTCACCCTTGATAGACATGGATCCAACAAACATGAGTTGTATTTTCTCCACTCTCCATTTTGTTGCATCTTTGGCCAAGCAATACAACTGCACACCAGTCCTGACTTTTGACCAGCCACTTTGGTGGAAATCCATGATCATCGTTGACAGTGAGCCACCCAATAGTTCCTTGCGGTCTATTGTTCTTCGTCTGGGAGGGTTTCATTGCGAAATGAGTTTTCTTGGATGCATTGGCAAGCTGATGTCAGGATCTGGACTGGAACAAGTGTTGGAGGTTGCCTTTGCCAGACATTCTGTCACCCACATGTTGTCTGGGAAAGCTGTGTCCAGAGCTGTTCGGGGACATTTCCTTGTGGACTCTGTTCTCAATTCACTTCTTGTGTCCACTGCCTTCAGAATTCCCTTGAATAGACACAGCATTGCAGATACTGAACAAGGAGAGAATGACTCAAAAACTGGAGAACCTTCATCTTCCCAAGAAAACCTCTCAGCTGACGATCCCATGGATGAAAGCCAACATCAACAAGTTGATGAGGACGGTGTTTCTTCAGAACAAAGCGCTGACAGTTCAATGCAAAGAAAGCTCTCATCTGTCCTACAAGTGTTTGACAATGTCATCGATAAGCAAATGGCTGTAGATGAGTTAGATGAAGAGGCAAACAAGGATGTCGAAGCAGTGGAACAGCAGTTACTGAAGACCAGATCTCAGTTGGAAGGGCGTACATCCAAACTATGGCTGCAGTACATGATGATGGTGGACATACTGCGGCAGTTTTTGAAGGCAGAAAGAACAGGCAACTGGATGCTTCACCTCCAGGCCCTGCAAAGAATGCTTCCCTTTCTAGCCGCAGCAGGTCATTCCCATTACACCAAATCTGTTCACATCTATCTACAACACATGCAGAAACTAGAAGATCACCATCCTGACGTCTTTGATGCCTTCATGCAGGGTCATCATGTGCTTCGCAGAAGTGACCGATTCTGGGCTGGGTTGAGTGCAGATCTGGTCATTGAGCAAGTGCTCATGAGGAGCATAAAATCTGCAGGAGGTTTGACACGAGGAAGAGGAATGGCAGACTCTCAGCGCACCCAGTGGCTCCTGTCCATGCCAGCCTGTGCTGATATGCACAATGCCCTGCAAGAAGTGACTGGCCTGGAATACTGCACCAGCGAGCAACATGTGGAGGCTGGTGAAAACAGGATGGCAAGGGATCAACAGGATATGCAGGCTCTTTTGAACTTTCTGATTGACCGCAGCCCCTTTGAAGGCGACAATTCTCTAAGAAATATAAGCACTGGTGTTACAGCAGATACCAGTGTGAATGTTGACAAGACAGAAATGGTCGGCAAGACTATCCTTGCTTCAATGACAGGCGTGCATGTGAAGGACTTTAAGTTTTCCAAAAAGCAGCAGGCTGTGACCATGGATGTCAGAACATGTGCCAAAGTGGATGGGGAGAGCTTCCAAGCAGATGCTCAGTTACTGTTCCAGCGACTTGTAACAGCTGCCTCTGAACGTGGTGAACATTTCAACCTTCAATCAGCTTTTCAGTTTGAACTTGGCACACCTCCACCTTCCCTTTTTGAGCAGTCAGGACTCCTTCGAGAGTCAAACAAAGCTACCTTGGTAGATGCCATTGCAGTTTTGGTGAAAGGAGAAATCTCTGACGATGAAGAGGAAGATGGTGAAGAAGAATTTGTTCTTGATGGAGGTTCCCTTCTACATAAGATTCCTTGGAGAAAGAATGAATCCTTCTCTAACATAGCAAACACCTACACAACGTATGTGTGTCATCGCTATAAGAGAGCAACTGTAGTGTTTGATGGATACGAGTCAGGACCATCAACTAAAGATGCAGCCCATGTCAAAAGATCTGCAGGCGTCATAGGTCCAGCTGTGCACTTTGATGGTAGCATGAACTTAACAACTCGCAAAGAACTGTTCCTATCAAACCAGGCCAACAAACAACGGTTCATCAAATTCATTTCAGATGCACTCAGTTCTCTCGGCACTCGTGTTCTGCATGCAAAGGGTGACGCTGACACTCTCATTGTAAAGACTGCCCTTGACAGTGCAGCAGCCCACAAGACAACTGTTGTAGGGGAAGATACAGATCTCTTGGTGCTCCTCCTTCACCATGCAAAGCAGAACACAAAGAGCATTTTCTTTCAGTCAAACAAGGGCACTGGCATGAAAAGGAAAGTGTGGAATGTCCAGTGGCTGGCACGCGTCCTTGGTCCCGAAGTTTGCTATCTACTGCCTTTTGTCCATGCAGTGAACGGGTGTGACACAACGTCAGGGCTCTTCCGGATTGGAAAGGCTGTTCCACTGAAGAAACTGTCAAATCCGAACTTCAAGACTCAAGCACATGTCTTCTGCAAACCGGGACTTCATCAAAGCACTGTCATCACAGCTGGGGAGAAAACTCTGGTTTGCCTTTACAATGGGCGTATAGAGGACACCCTTGACACGCTCCGCTTCCAGCGCTTTCATGAGAAGGTGTCTTCATGCGCCACTACTGTGCAGGTCCAGAGCCTGCCTCCCACGAGTGCAGCGGCCAAGTACCACAGCTTGCGAGTCTACTTCCAAGTTCAGGTATTTAAGCAAATATGTTATAAAAGTATGTGCACATGCATGTCAATGTACACACACACACACACATGCACACACACAACACACACACGCAAACAGAGATATATCTGTGTGTGTGTATATGTGTGTGTCTGTGTGTGCATGTGTGTGTGTGTGCGTATGTGTGTGCGGATGTATGCGTACATTTTTAAATATTCATATACATAAGTGTGTGTATATGCTCACACGCATGTGTTTGTGTGTGTGTATGCATTTGTATGTGTGTGTATGTGTATTTGTGCGTGTGCATCTGATTTGTGTAAATTTTTTTGTTTGTGAAACTAAATAACATATGCTGTTCTCATGTTATACCTCAGAAGACAACTTTAACAGTTACCACTAACCATGTATACTAAAGACAATTAGCAAATCAAAACTGTTCACAGAGTTTCTCTTTCTTTAGGAATGGATCAACCCAGCAAGTGACTTGACTCCAGAAGAGTGGGGATGGTACCTGACTTCAGGCCGCCTGGAGCCCCGACAGACCGACCTCCCACCTGCCCCTGAGGACCTCCTCAAAGTGATCCGATGCAACTGCAAGAAGGATTGCAGTTCCAAGCGCTGCACGTGTCGAAAGCATGGACTTGACTGCTCTCTGGCGTGTGGACAATGCAGAGGCTTCAGCTGTTCAAACTCGCGAGCTCTGGATGACCTGGAGTATGTGGATATGTGAATATGTGGAATGTACAAAGTACCAGATATTACAGGTGAATGAACTGTGTTATTGTCGGTCTTTAATGCTGTGACTTCATTGTAAACTTCATTGGGGTGAGGTGTGTCAGTGGACATACTGAGGTGAGTTCTTTTTGTGTATAGTGCGAATGAGCATTTGCGTAAAGCAAGATGTAAAATGTGATCTTATCGGTATGCTTTTATAGTTTCTTATATTTTTAAAGTAATGTATGTGTTACAGAGGTACACAGTAATGAAATTCGCTTACTGCGTGTTCAGAGCTTTCCAAAGAGGTGCTACATGACTATATTCGGTTCACATGTAAAAAAGGCGAAATTTCGCCTATGTGATGACGTCATACATTGCATTTAAGTGCATTAGGGATGTTGTGATCATCCTACTTTTTGGATATGTCTTAGAGGGGTAGTAGTCCGACTTATTCCACACAAAATAATTTCTGTTGCAATTAGTTCTTTGCATGGCATTTTTTTCCCACCCACAGCCTACGCTAGCAGTCAGTCACTGACTCAGTGGCCTCAGGCCTACACGCTTGCGCGCGCATCACGCTCGCATTGCGAAGCGTTCTTTCAGTGTACAGTACACAGTATACCAAGGCTAGCCTAGATCTAGATCTAGGCCTACTGCGTGGCGTGCTGAGTCTAGGCCTAGGCCTTTCTGCTGCAGAGCCCGTCTCGGCATCCCTGCTATAACCGATCGAGCCCTCTTGTCTCCCTGTTATTGCCGATAAGTTTTAATAGAGACAAAGAGGAAGAAAAAATGGGGATTGAAAAAAGCCCTGTTATATCCGGATTCCTGTTATAACCGGTCCTGTTATAAATGGTTTCCACTGTAGCTAGATAGCTATATATATCTATATATATTATATCTATATATCTATATATATATATATACCTGTGTGTATGTGTGTGAGTGTGTGTACGTATACGCATATATACCGGTACATTCACATATGTATGTCACATTTGTAAATATGTTATTCACATTCTAATGTGTAACTTGTATAGATAAACAAATAATGTATAACTTGTATAGATAAACAAATAACTAAAACAATAATCTACAATTCTTATTTTCTAAATGTTAAAAGAGTGGTCCCAAACAAGACATAATGCGTTTTTTCCATGAACAATGTGATTTTGAAATCATTCTTTTGTCTGACATGCTAATCAGTCAGTTCCACAGTCTCCATAATTGTTCTATTGTGTTATGTCGAAGATGTCTTATCCATGATTTTTTGTGTGTGTGTGTAAAAAAAGTACTCTGTGTGAAAAAGGCTTCGAAGAAAGTTTGAAATGATAATGGCGGTAGTCTTCCTCTTTAATCATATTATGTCTCTTTCGTGCCGTACGTTAGAACAGATCTTTCTTTCATTCAGTCTCTCTTTATAGTAAAAGGGTAAACTGTTTCATGGTGACCAGAGTGAAGGTGTATGTCTGTGTATTGGCTGTTTGTTCATCTGTATGTCTGTTAACAAAATGTGTTCGTAAGATTGTTTTTATTTATCAAATTTGTATAATATATGTAGATCGTTGATGACTCACAAATGTATGAATTTCGAAGTCATGATGTCAACGCCAGGGTCAAGTGGACCAAAAATGTACCTACAGTCATCATTGTTTTAAAAACGTGTGTAAACGTGTGTTCACGTGACTATCAACACATTTGCTACTATCAGCACAGACGTGTGGACTAATAGCTTTCCCCAGCCAAGACGTACTATTCAAGAATACTAAGATGTCACTGTAGTACGTGTGCCTTCCAAACATCATGCATAGTCACACAAGTAAGGTGTTACGAGTATGTTTAGAATGCGTGTTTAGATATTTTCTCCTCGCAGTTATACCTCCCGCTTCCGCCGGATTTTTTGCAACTAAGCAACTAAGTTGCGCGCATGCGTGCGCGCGCGAGGGGAGAGAGAGAGACAGACAGACAGACCGACAGACAGACATACAGACAGACACACAGACACACAGACACACAGACAGAGACAGAGAGAGACAGAGAAACAGAGACAGAGAGACAAAGACAGAGAGACACAGACAGAGACAGAGAGACACAGAGAGACAGAGACAGAGTCAGAGACAGAGAGACTGAGAGACAGAGAGAGACGGAGAGAGACAGAGAATGAGAGAGAGAGAGACAGACAGACAGATACACACACAGACACACAGACACACAGACACACACACAGACACACAGACACACAAACAGAGAGACAGAGAAACAGGAGGAGAGAGAGCTTCACACGAGAGAATACGTTGCCTTTAAAGCCAAGCGTAAGACACGGAAAGAAAGGGAGCAGTTGTTAATCGGAGTAGTTGTGCTGACAGTAGCATATGTACTGGTAGTATGTTAACAAAAGTATGTGTAAAGCACTTTCTCAGAAACTGTTAAAAAGCATCTTCATTCTGTTTTCATTATTGTGACAGTCTGCCATTGTCTTCACTTAACCTTTCTTATCATCATCATCATCATCATCATCATCATCATCATCATCATCATCATCGTCGTCGTCGTCGTCATCATCATCGTCATCATCATCATCATCATCATCATCATCATCATGTGCCCTGCCGCATGACGTTGGCGATCATGACCCTCCATACGAATGTATCCCTTGTCGCTGCAAGTGCAATATCATTTCCCACCCTCTCTGTCCTCAACCACTCTTCAATTCCTTCTAATATTTCCTCCCTTGGTCTACCTGGTGTTCTTTTTCCATCCAGCTTTCCTGTTGTGGCTAGGTGCTCTAATTTCTCTTGCCTCATAAAATGTCCTACAAGAGTTGTTTGTCTTTTCCTAATCTTTTTCATTAATGTTCTTTTTGTGTCTAACTCCTTCAAGACTGTCTCGTTTGGTTTCTTTGCTGTCCATAAAATTCTTCTTAAAAACCACATTTCAGCTGCCTCAGTCTTGTTCTGATTTTGCGTGTTGACTATCCACGCTTCCCATCTGTACAACAGTATCAGTTCAATGTAACACTCAAGAAGTCTCATCCTGATGTTAATTAATAGAGAGGCGTTTGTTGGTAAGAACGGTTTTCATTTTCTTGAATGCTGTTTTAGCTTGGCCGATTCTACTGGCTATTTCTGATGTGCAGCTACCGTTTTGGTTGAGAGGTCCGTTCCCAGATATTAAAACTTATCAACTTGTCTCAATGTTATGCCATTTACTGTTATATTTCTTGGTTTTGTTGTTGTTGTTGTTTTGGTTGTTGTTGTTTTTTGTTTTGATTTTTGTTTTGTTTCGTTGCTTTTTTTTGTTTTTTTGTTTTTGTTTGTTTTTTTACTTATTATCATGATTTCAGTCTTCCTGCTGTTTAGCTCAAATCCTTTGTTTCTTGATTTTTTCTAGGTCGCTGCGACGGTGAAAAATGTAAAATTCTGATTTTTTGTAATGACATTTGAATTAAAAGTGAGACTTAGAATGGCTTGAAATACTGTATTTTTTTCCATTCCCCGCTTCTCTTTAGCAACAGTGGGTAAGGTTATGCACCGAAGAAGACAGAACCCAAACTACTTTGAAATCAATAAAACAAACAAGCAGTCAGAAAAGCCATAATCTCAAAACAGTAGACAGTGCAGCAGTTTTGGAAGCAAAAGATGTGTGTGTGTATGTGTGTGTGTGTGTGTGTTGTTGTGTTGTGTGCATGCGTGCGTGCGTATATGAGTGCGTGCGTGTGTGTGTGTGTGTGCGTGTGCGTGTGCGTGCGTGCGTGCGTGTGTGTGTGTGTGTGTGTGTGTGTGTGTGTGTGTGTGTGTGTGTGTGTGTGTGTGTGTGTGTGTGCACTTCACCGCTCAGAGAGATAAAAATTTAAAAAAGGCGACATACAGGCCCCTGGAAGCGACAAGGTTTACACGTTTGAAGATTGGAAAGCCAAAGCAGCCGACAACCATGAAACAAACTGATGGCGTCATCCTTGTGCTGCACAAAATAGTGTCCTCCTTGTAAAATACTGTCCCTGCAGCCTTATTTGCAATAAGAATCATGCCACTGTCGCCTTGGTAACTGACGTTGACAGTCACAGAAGCCAGTGTCCTTCAAAACATTTGATGTTGCAATATCATTTTCAATCGGTTTTATTCATTTGGTTTTTATTTATTTTGTTTTGTTCTATTTTATATTTTATGTATTTATAACACTATCATAAGCACAACAACAAAATTAAGTACACATATCAATGCATTCGCGCACATAATCTAAGGAGAAGCCCCTGGCGTTGACCACTCCGTCCAATACATCTCACTGGGGATTTAAAAAACATACCTAAATGCAAAGTTAAATACAGGGGGTTGCAAAAGTAGGTATACAGTTATGAAAAAAGAAAACACGTACAATACTCATTTCATTTATTATACAAACAAATGAATATTGCATATACATGTAATAACAAGCACAGCTTAATCCCTCAGATACTCAAACTGTTTGCCGTTGGTATTCACACACTCCTCTAATCGAGAGCTGAATTAAGCATTATAATAATGATGTGATACTTACTGTATACCTACTTTTGCACCCCCTGTATAACTGAGAACACTAAAACATAAAATAAAAACAAGCCTAAATTATCTAAAATTGCTTACGCGTATCTCATTTACCTAGAGCCAAAAATGCACTTAATACATGTACCCAACTATTAATCCTAAGAGAAGGTAAGACTTCACCGAACACGAACAGGTGAATGGACCAGCAAGGCAAAAATGATAGGAAGAAATGACAGAAAGCAAAGGAACAAGGCAGAAACAAAGAGAGTGACAGAACAGACGGAATTTCTAGCACAGAATTTCCAGAAGGTGGGGATACTATCTATACTTAAAGAGATCACGGCATCCCCACAGGGGGACTGTGAGATACTGCACAGGGAGATTACAGTAGTGCCCTCCCTCTACATTCACACAACAGAACTGCACTTTATCATTTTTCATGAAGTCGTTTAGTTCATACACACACACCACACACACACACACACACACACACACACACACACACACACACACACACACACACACACACACACACACACACACACACACACACACACACACACACACACACATACCCAGACCAGACCCAACTACGACGCAGGTCTTCTCAACGTACTAGGGCACCAACCACACCCAACTACGACGCAGGTCTTCTCAACGGCTAGGGCACCAACCACACCCAACTAGGACGATGGTCTTCTCAACGTGCTAGGGCACCAACCACACCCAACTATGACGATGGTCTTCTAAATGTACTAGGGCACAAACCAACCCAACTACGAAGATGGTATTCTCAACGCACTTGGGCACCAGGCACACCCAACGATGACGATCGATGGTCTTCTCAACGTACTAGGGCACCAACCACACCCAACTACGACGGTTTTCTCAAAGTGCTAGGGCACCAACCACACCCAACTACGACGCTGGTCTTCTCAACGTACTAGGGCACCAACCACACCCAACTATGACGCTGGTCTTCTCAACGTACTAGGGTACCAGACCCAACTACGACGCTGGTCTTCTCAACGTACTAGGGCACAAACCACACCCAACTACGACGATGGTCTTCTCAAAGTACTAGGGCACCAACCAGACCTAACTACGACGCTGGTCTTCTCAACGTACTAGGGCACCAACCACACCCAATTACGACGATGGTCTTCTCAACGTACTAGGGCACCAACCACACCCAAATACGACGATGGTCTTTTCAACGTACTAGGGCACCAACCACACCCAACTACGACGATGGTCTTCTCAACGTACTAGGGCACCAGCCACACCCAACTACGACGGTTTTCTCAAAGGGCTAGGGCACAACCACACCCAACTACGATACTGGTCTTCTAAACGTACTAGGGCACCAACCACACCCAACTATGACGATGGTCTTCTCAACGTACTAGGGTACCAGACCCAACTACGACGCTGGTCTTCTCAACGTACTAGGGCACCAACCACACCCAACTATGACGATGGTCTTCTCAACGTACTAGGGCACCAACCACACCCAACTATGACGATGGTCTTCTCAGCGTACTAGGGCACCAACCAAACCCAACTACGACGATGGTCTTCTCAACGTACTGGGGCACCAATCACACCCAATCATGACGATGGTCTACTCAACGTATTAAGGCGCCAACCACACCCAGCTACGACGATGGTCTTCTCAAAGTACTAGGGCACCAACCAGATCCAACTACGACGATGGTCTTCTCAACGTACTAGGGCACCAACCACACCCAACTATGACGATGGTCTTCTCAACGTACTAGGGCACCAGACCCAACTACGACGATGGTCTTCTCAACGTACTATGGCACCAACTACACCCAACTACGACGATGGTCTTCTCAACGTACTAGGGCACCATACCCAACTACGACGATGGTCTTCTCAACGTACTAGGGCACTAACCACACCCAACCATGACGATGGTCTTCTCAACGTACTAGGGCACAACCACACCCAACTACGACGATGGTCTTCTCAACGTACTAGGGAACCCACCACACCCAACCATGACAATGGTCTTCTCAACGTACTAGGGCACCAACCACACCCAGCCATGACGATGGTCTTCTCAAAGTACTAGGGCACCAACCACACCCAACTACGACGATTGTCTTCTCAATTACTGGAGCGCCAACCACACCCAACTATGACGATTGTCTTCTCAAAGTACTAAGGCACCAACCACACCCAACTACGACGATGGTCTTCTCAGCGTACTAGGGCACCAACCAAACCCAACTACGACGATGGTCTTCTCAACGTACTGGGGCACCAATCACACCCAATCATGACGATTGTCTACTCAACGTATTAAGGCGCCAACCACACCCAGCTACGACGATGGTCTTCTCAAAGTACTAGGGCACCAACCAATCCAACTACGACGCTGGTCTTCTCAACGTACTAGGGCACCAGACCCAACTACGACGCTGGTCTTCTCAACGTACTAGGGCACCAGACCCAACTACGACGCTGGTCTTCTCAACGTACTAGGGCACCAACCACACCCAACTACGACGATGGTCTTCTCAACGTACTAGGGCACCATACCCAACTACGACGATGGTCTTCTCAACGTACTAGGGCACTAACCACACCCAACCATGACGATGGTCTTCTCAACGTACTAGGGCACAACCACACCCAACTACGACGATGGTCTTCTCAACGTACTAGGGAACCCACCACACCCAACCATGACAATGGTCTTCTCAACGTACTAGGGCACCAACCACACCCAGCCATGACGATGGTCTTCTCAAAGTACTAGGGCACCAACCACACCCAACTACGACGATTGTCTTCTCAATTACTGGAGCGCCAACCACACCCAACTATGACGATTGTCTTCTCAAAGTACTAAGGCACCAACCACACCCAACTACGACGATGGCTTCTCAGTGTACTAGGCGTTGGTCCTCTCAACGCACTTGGGCACCAGGCACACCCAACTATGACGATGGTCTTCTCAACGTACTAGGGCACCAACCACACCCAACTACGACGATTGTCTTCTCAAAGTACTAGGGCGCCAACCATACCCAACTATGACGATGGTCTTCTCAACGTGCTAGGGCACCAACCACACCCAACTACGACGATGGTCTTCTCAGTGTACTAGGGCACCAACCAGACCTAACTACGACAATGGTCTTCTCAACGTACTAGTGCACCAGGTACACCCAACTATGATGGTCTTCTCAACGTGCTAAGGCACCAACCACACCCAACTGTGACGGTGATCTTCTTGTCAAACTGACTGACTCAACGAATTACTTGCTGTGCGTCCGTACACAAAGACCCAAAATTCAATTGTCGCTGGTACTGGAATGTCTTTCTCGATATATCCTACCTGTTTTCGTGAGAAATTCACAACAAACTCATCACACGTTTCTCAAGTAACCCACGAAACACAAATGAGCAAATTTGCGAGAACTTCTATGAGGGTAACACAGACACAGACACAGCACAGACACCAGATACACAGACACAGACACACACAGACACACAGACACACAGACACACAGACACATACACATAATATATACATATATGTATATACACATATTATACATACACATACACATACTGTACACATACACATACACATACACACACACATACATACACACACCACACATACACACACATACACATAAAACACACAACACACACACACACACACACACACACCACACACACACATGCACAAACACACATAAACGTAAGCACACAAACTGGCACAAGATTCTGCACGTGCATACATTCACACGTGGCTTATTGAAGTTTGATGTAGAATCGGCAAGTGGATTTTCCCATTGTTTGAGGAGGGGGGGGGGGGGAGGAACAAGGCGTGCCTAGTGAAAAAATGGGACAGTTGTAGTTCACCTGTTGTAGAATGAGTACAAAACGAATCAGATCGCATTGGGGATCAGGTCTGTCCATGACAACCTTATTTTGCTTATTTGATTCTATTTCATTTCAATTTATTTTGTTTTGTTTTGTTTGTTGATTTTATTTTCGCTTGTACTTATTCATCTGATTATGTATTTATTTGTATTTTCGCTCCAAGCAGTGTTTTCTCTTTCTCAGGTTTGTATGCTCTTACCAGCAAATGCTTATCATTTAAGATCAGGAAGGAAGTTCTTGAGTGTTATGTAGAACCAATAGTGTTGAACAGTTGTGAGGCGTGGACAGTCAACACATAGTCAGAACAAGATTGAGGCAACTGAAGGGTGGTTTCTACGAAGAATGTTGAGAGTTCCATGGACAGCAAAGAAAACAAATGAGACAGTATTGAATGAGACAGATACGAGAACATCATTACAAAATAAGATTAGGAAAAGACAAGCAACGTTTATGGACAGTTTTTGAGGCAAGAGAAATTAGAGCACCTGATCACAACAGGACAGTTAGAGGAAAGAGAGCATCAGGTAGACAGACCCAGGGAGAAAAAATTGGATGGACTTGCACAGTGGCTGAGGACAGAGAGGATGGGAGATGTACTTGCAGTGACAAAGGATAGATTGATATGGATGGCCATGATCACTAACGCCATGCGGCAAAGCACATGATGATGATGTGTGCATTGTTTTGCTTACACTATGTTGCCATTATGTTGCTGTACAGTTAGTATACCCTGTATCAGTGGGCATACATGCTGTGTTGTTGTTGTTGTTGCTGCTGCTGCTGCTGATGTTGTTGTTGTTGTTGCTGTTATTGTTGTTGTTATTGCTGCTGCTGTTGTTGTTCTGGTTTATATAAATGATATAGTTACGGTTATAGCCTCTGTGATTAAACTATTTGCAGATGACACTAGTATGTCTTTAGCTTTAAGAGACTATAACGTTCGGGCAACAATACTTAATTCTGACCTGGAAAAGATAAGCGGGTGGGCAAAACTCTGGAAAGTGAAATTTAACGAACAGAAGACTGAACTTCTTAACTTTGCCCGAGATCAAAATCCAATGCCAGTTCTAAGATTCGGCCGAGGTTTCCTACAGGATGTCTCACACCATAAACACCTAGGTATTACGATCCAAAATAACTGCAAATGGGATGAACATGTCAAAAATATTGTAAACAAAACCCATCTGCTTATCTGTTGCCTTAGATCACATAAGTATAAATTAAGCCTTAGAGACAATGTATAAATCTTTTATCCTGCCTATTTTTGATTATGCAGACGTGATATGGGACAGTTGTAGTAAAAAACTTTCTGATGAGCTGGAAGACCTTAATTTAGAAGCTATCAGGATAATCATAGGGACTGTTCGAGGAACAAGTCACGAAAAACTTTACCAGGAATCAGGACTCTGCCCTCTAAAAGAGAGAAGACGACGTCACAAGTTACAATTCTATCATAAGCGAGGTTTCCTACAGGATGTCTCACACCATAAACACCTAGGTATTACGATCCAAAATAACTGCAAATGGGATGAACATGTCAAAAATATTGTAAACAAAACCATCTGCTTATCTGTTGCCTTAGATCACATAAGTATAATTAAGCCTTAGAGACAATGTATAAATCTTTTATCCTGCCTATTTTTGATTATGCAGACGTGATATGGGACAGTTGTAGTAAAAAACTTTCTGATGAGCTGGAAGACCTTAATTTAGAAGCTATCAGGATAATCATAGGGACTGTTCGAGGAACAAGTCACGAAAAACTTTACCAGGAATCAGGACTCTGCCCTCTAAAAGAGAGAAGACGACGTCACAAGTTACAATTCTATCATAAGCTAGTCAACGGTAACGCTCCTCAGTACTTAGTAGATCTTGTTCCACCACTTATGTCCACTCAAAACCCCTATCATAGACGAAGACCCTTAGAAAGAATAACTCCTCGTTCTAAAACTGAGGTTCACGCAACCTCATTCTTCCCGTCTACAACTAGATTATGGAATGAACTTCCAGAACACATACAAGCTAGCCCCTCCATTGGCCAACTTAAACACTTTCTCTCACATGGAGACCCAATAGTTCCTGCATTCTTTTACTACGGCAAGAGGATGCAGCAAACTATTCATTGTAAATTAAGATTAGAAATGAGTGACCTTAACTCCGACTTGTTTAAAAGACATTTACTAGATAACCCAGCATGTATTTGTGGCCATCCTAATGAAACAGCGAATCACTTTCTGCTTTTTTGTCCGCGGTATGCAAACGTTCGCCTCCAGACGATTGACTCTCTTCCTCAGGAACAAAGAAGAACAAAAATACTTCTGAATGGAAGTGAACAAGTAAGCCTTCAAGAAAACGAAAATATATTTAAACTAGTTCATAATTTTATTGAAAATTCTAAGCGTTTCTAAATTGTCTACTTGGATGATCTGCGGTGGTGTGCCGGACCTCTAGTAAGCAACTCTTATCTATCTCCATTCCTCCAGCATGTTGGAACTAAGTCTTACTCTTTTCATCTATCATTTATGTTTGTAGTAACATGTGATATCAATTGTGGGTGTTTTTGCCTGCTTTGTTGGGTTTTCTGAGTTTTTCCCTTAGTTTACTTTGGTTCATTTTGTTGTTATTGTTTTCTTTCACCTAGTGTGCTAAGGATATAATCGTAGTGCTTTTAGCTTTTTTCATTTCTTTCTTGTTTCTTGTTGGTTTAAATTTCACAAGTTGCCCACATTTGAGCCAATAGTGTGTCAATTGTTTTTGGGGAGGGCTAACATAAGCCATTGCTTGATGCCCTGCCCATGCTTTGCTGTATTTATGACTCTTCTTTTCTTGAATAAAGTTTTGTTTAAACCAAATAGTGCATTTATAGTTTGTTAATTTCCAGTATCTAATTTCCAAAATTTGGACCCTCATGTTGAAACAACCATTATATGGCATGGCCACTTTAACGTTATGGCATACATTTGTCTCCTGGTTCCCAGTTACCAGTAAAACACACAACACACACATCTGCCATTTTCTCCTGTTGATTGCTGTGTCTGGGAAGTTGTCTACTGCTTTGTTTGTGTGTGCATATGTGTGCGTGTGTGAGCGTGTGTGAGCGCGCGCGCGCGCGTGTGTGTATGTGTGTGTGTTTATGTGTATTTATGCGTATGTGTGTGTACATGTGTGAGTGTGTGTGTTTATTTTTGTGTATGTGTATGTGTGCGTCCGTGTGTGAGTGTGTGTGTGTGTGTGTGTGTGTGTGTGTGTGTGTGTGTGTGTGTGTGTGTGTGTGTGTGTGTGTGTGTATATGTGTGCATGTGTGTGTGTGTGTGAATGTCTCTGTGTGTATGTGTGTGTTTTTATTTGTTTATATGTTCGTGTGTGTGTTTATTTGTGCATGTGTGTGTATGTGTGTGTGTGTGTATGTCTGTGTGTGTGTGTGTGTTTGTGTATGTAAGTGTGTGTGTGTGTGTGAGTGTGTGTGTAAGTGTGTGTGTGTGTTTATTTGTTTATATGTGCGTGTGTGTGTTTATATGTTTATGTGTGTGTATGTGTGTGTGTCTGCGTGTGTGTGTGTGTTTGTGCGTGTGTGTGTGTTTGTGTGTGTAAGTGTGTGTGTGTGTGTGTGCATGTTTGTGTGTGTGTGTGTGTGTGTGAGCTGTGTATGTGTGTGTGCGTGTGTGTGCGTTTGCGTGTGTGGGTGTGTGAATGTGTGCGTGTGTGCGTGTGTGTGTCTGTGTGTGTGTTTTGTGTCTGCGTGTGTGGGTGTGCGTGTGTGCGTGTGTGCGTATGTGCGTGTGTCCGTGTGTCCGTGTGTGCGTGTGTCTGTGTGTGTGCGTGCGTGTGTGTATCTGTTGTGTGTGTGTGTTGTCTGTTGTGTTGTGTCTGTATGTATGTGTGCGTGTGCGTGTAATAATAATAATTACAATATTTATATAGCGCAAAATCTTGATAAAATCAAATCTAAGCGCTGAAGCAGACACACACGCAAGTACGCACGCACGCACGCACGCACACACACGCACGCACACACACAGGCACACAGACACACACACACACACCCACACACACGCATGGCTATAAATGGGGAGAAAGAATAAAAGCAATAAAAGCAAGAATAAAAGCAATGGAAAATTATAGAGAGCATAGCATACAATTATATATTATAACCATGTGATTCCCTCCGAGCGGAGACAGGCTGCAGAGGAAGGGGGGGGGGGGGGGGTTGAGTGAGGTTAGGATTTTATGCGGAGGAGAAAAGGTGAGTTTTGAGAGCGGACTTGAAGGAGACAAAAGTAGGTTGCTGACGGACTGAGAGAGGAAGTTTGTTCCAGGAGAGTGGACCAGAAACAGAGAAGGCTCGTGGACCATAGGTATTGAGCTTAGTGCGTGGAAAGCGAAAAGTCAGAGGATCAGAGGCAGAGCGGAGGGTACGTGAGGGAACATAGATCTCAAGTAGGCTTGACAGGTAATCGGGGGCTGCGTTATTGAGGCTTTTGTAGCACATGGTGTCTAGTTTGTACTGTATGCGCTTTGATACAGGGAGCCAGTGAAGTTGTGCCAGGAGAGGAGATATGTGGTCAGCTTTTTTCTTTTTGAGTACAAGGCGTGCAGCATTGTTTTGAATGCGCTGTAGGATGTGAATGGTGGAGGCAGGAAGACCAGACAGGAGTGAATTGCAATAGTCAATGCGAGACATTATGAAGGAGAGAACGAGTTTTGCAGTTGTTTCGACAGAGAGATACTTCCTGATCAGCCTTATACGATGGAGATGATAGTAGCAGGATCTGGCAGTTTGAGAAACAAAGTTGTTCATGGAGAGGGTAGAGTCAATGCAGACACCAAGGTTTTTAGCTGAATCAGAAATTGGGACTGATGTGTTACATAATGGGAGAGAAAGAGGAGGCAGCTGAGAAAGTTTCTGACGGGTGTATGTGCTTGTGTGTTGTGCGTGTGCGTGTGTGTGTGTGTGTGTGCTTTTGCGTGTGCTTGTGCGTGTGCGAATGCGTGTGTGTGTGTGTGTCTGTCTGTGGTTGTGTCTGTATGTATGTGTGCGTGTGCGTGTGCGTGTGTGTGTATGTGTTTGTGTGTTGTGCGTGTGCGTGTGTGTGTGGGTGTGCGTGTGCGTGTGCTTGTGCGTGTGCGAATGCGTGTGTGTGTGTGCGTGTGTCTGTGTGTGTGCGTGTGTGTGTGTGTGTGTATCTGTCTGTGTGTGTCTGTCTGTCTGTGGTTGTGTCTGTGTAGTATGTGTGCGTGTGCGAGTGTGTGTGTATGTGCTTGTGTGTTGTGCGTGTGCGTGTGTGTGTGGGTGTGCGTGTGCGTGTGCTTGTGCGTGTGCGAATGCGTGTGTGTGTGTGTGTGTGAGTGCGTGTGTTGTGTGCGTGTGTGTGTGTATCTGTGTGTGTGTGTGTGTCTGTCTGTGGTTGTGTCTGTATGTATGTGTGCGTGTGCGTGTGTGTGTATGTGCTTGTGTGTGGTGTGCGTGTGCGTGTGTGTCGTGTGTGTGTGTGTGTGTGTGCGGGTATGCGTGTGTGCGTATGTGCGGCTGTGCGGCTGTGCATGTGTGCGTGTGTGTGTGTATCGGTGTGTGTGTGTGCGTGTGTGCGTGCATGTGTGTGAGTGTACGTGTGTGCGTGTTGTGCGTGTGTCCGTGCGCGCGTCTATGCGTCTGTGCGTCTGTGCGTGTCTGTGTGTTTGTGTGTGTGCTTGCGTGTGTACGTGCGTGCGTGTCTGTGTGCTTGTGTGCGTGTGTGCGTGTGTGCGTTGTCCGTGTGTGCATGTGTGTGTATGTGTCTGTGTATGTGTGTGTCTGTGTATATGTGCGTTTCTGCGTGTGTGGGTGTGTGGGTGTGTGCGTGTGTGCGTGCATGCGTTTGTGCGTGTGTGGTGTGCGCGTGTGTGCGTTGTCTGTGTGTGCGTGTGTGTGTATGTGTGTGTGTGTGTGTGTGGTGTGTGCGTCTCTGCGTGTGTGCGTATGTGCCTGTTTGCCTGTGTGCGTCTGTGCCACTGTGCGCGTGCATGTGCATGTGGGTGTGCGTGTGTGCGTGTGTGCATGTGTCCGTCAGTGTGTGTTTTTGTGTGTGCGTGCGTGTGGGTGTGTGTGTGTGTGCGTGTGGTACGTGTGTGCGTTTGTGTGTGTGCGTGTGTGCAGTGTGCGTGTGTGCGTGTGTCCGTGTGTGCATGTTTGTCGTGTGTCCGTGTGTGCATGTCTGCGTGTGCGTGTGTGCATCTGTGCGTCTGTGCGATGTCCGTGTGTGCGTGTGTGTGTATCTGTGTGTGTATCTGTGTGTGTATGTTGTGTGTGTGTTTGCGTCTCTGCGTGTGTGTGCGTGTGTGCGTATGCGTGTGGGTGGGCATGTGTGTGTGCATGTGTCCGATTGTGTGTGTTTGTGTGTGGGTGTGTGCGTGTGTGCGTTTGTGCGTGTGTGCTTGTGTGTATCTGTGCGTCTGTGCAAATCTGCGTCTATGCGTCTGTGCGTGTGCGTTCGTGTGTGCGTGTGTTGCGTATGTGCATATGTGCATGTGTGCGTGAGTGCGTTTGTGTGTGTGTGTGTGTGTGTGCGTGTGTGCATGTGTGCGTGTTGCGATTGTGTGTTGTGTGTGGTGTGTGCGTGTGTGCTGTTGGTGCGTGTGTGTGTGTGTGATCTGGGTGTGTGGTGTGTGTGGTGTGTCTGTGGTTGTGTGCGTGATGTGCGATGTGTGTGCGTGTGCGTGTGTTGTGGTTGTGTTGTGTGTGCTGTGCGTGTGTGTGTTTGTGTGCTGTGTTGTGTTGTGTGGTGTGGTGTGTGCGGTATGCGTCGTGTGCGTTGTGTGTGTGTGTGTGTGAGTTGGTGTGTGTGTGTGATCGGTGTGTGTGTGTGGTGTGTGGTGTGTGTGTGGTTAGTGGTGGTTGTGGTGTCGCGTGGGCGTTTGCGTCTGTGCTGTTCTGGTGCGTGTTGTGTGTTTGTGTGTGTGCTGCGTGGTGTGTGTGTGGTGTGTGTGTGTATGTGTGTGGTGTGTGCGTGTGTGCTTGTCGTGTGTGCGTGTGGTTGTGTCTGTGTTTGTGTGGTCTGTGGTTG
>JAPXFY010000024.1:43064923-43074923 GCA_030674185.1 Monoplex corrugatus
TGTATTTATAACACTATCATAAGCACAACAACAAAATTAAGTACACATATCAATGCATTCGCGCACATAATCTAAGGAGAAGCCCCTGGCGTTGACCACTCCGTCCAATACATCTCACTGGGGATTTAAAAAACATACCTAAATGCAAAGTTAAATACAGGGGGTTGCAAAAGTAGGTATACAGTTATGAAAAAAGAAAACACGTACAATACTCATTTCATTTATTATACAAACAAATGAATATTGCATATACATGTAATAACAAGCACAGCGTTAATCCCTCAGATACTCAAACTGTTTGCCGTTGGTATTCACACACTCCTCTAATCGAGAGCTGAATTAAGCATTATAATAATGATGTGATACTTACTGTATACCTACTTTTGCACCCCCTGTATAACTGAGAACACTAAAACATAAAATAAAAACAAGCCTAAATTATCTAAAATTGCTTACGCGTATCTCATTTACCTAGAGCCAAAAATGCACTTAATACATGTACCCAACTATTAATCCTAAGAGAAGGTAAGACTTCACCGAACACGAACAGGTGAATGGACCAGCAAGGCAAAAATGATAGGAAGAAATGACAGAAAGCAAAGGAACAAGGCAGAAACAAAGAGAGTGACAGAACAGACGGAATTTCTAGCACAGAATTTCCAGAAGGTGGGGATACTATCTATACTTAAAGAGATCACGGCATCCCCACAGGGGGACTGTGAGATACTGCACAGGGAGATTACAGTAGTGCCCTCCCTCTACATTCACACAACAGAACTGCACTTTATCATTTTTCATGAAGTCGTTTAGTTCATACACACACACACACACACCACACACACACACACACACACACACACACACACACACACACACACACACACACACACACACACACACACATACCCAGACCAGACCCAACTACGACGCAGGTCTTCTCAACGTACTAGGGCACCAACCACACCCAACTACGACGATGGTCTTCTCAACGGCTAGGGCACCAACCACACCCAACTACGACGATGGTCTTCTCAACGTGCTAGGGCACCAACCACACCCAACTATGACGATGGTCTTCTAAATGTACTAGGGCACAAACCAGACCCAACTACGAAGATGGTATTCTCAACGCACTTGGGCACCAGGCACACCCAACGATGACGATCGATAGTCTTCTCAACGTACTAGGGCACCAACCACACCCAACTACGACGGTTTTCTCAAAGTGCTAGGGCACCAACCACACCCAACTACGACGCTGGTCTTCTCAACGTACTAGGGCACCAACCACACCCAACTATGACGCTGGTCTTCTCAACGTACTAGGGTACCGGACCCAACTACGACGCTGGTCTTCTCAACGTACTAGGGCACAAACCACACCCAACTACGACGATGGTCTTCTCAAAGTACTAGGGCACCAACCAGACCTAACTACGACGCTGGTCTTCTCAACGTACTAGGGCACCAACCACACCCAATTACGACGATGGTCTTCTCAACGTACTAGGGCACCAACCACACCCAAATACGACGATGGTCTTTTCAACGTACTAGGGCACCAACCACACCCAACTACGACGATGGTCTTCTCAACGTACTAGGGCACCAACCACACCCAACTACGACGGTTTTCTCAAAGGGCTAGGGCACAACCACACCCAACTACGATACTGGTCTTCTAAACGTACTAGGGCACCAACCACACCCAACTATGACGATGGTCTTCTCAACGTACTAGGGTACCAGACCCAACTACGACGCTGGTCTTCTCAACGTACTAGGGCACCAACCACACCCAACTATGACGATGGTCTTCTCAACGTACTAGGGCACCAACCACACCCAACTATGACGATGGTCTTCTCAGCGTACTAGGGCACCAACCAAACCCAACTACGACGATGGTCTTCTCAACGTACTGGGGCACCAATCACACCCAATCATGACGATGGTCTACTCAAGGTATTAAGGCGCCAACCACACCCAGCTACGACGATGGTCTTCTCAAAGTACTAGGGCACCAACCAGATCCAACTACGACGATGGTCTTCTCAACGTACTAGGGCACCAACCACACCCAACTATGACGATGGTCTTCTCAACGTACTAGGGCACCAGACCCAACTACGACGCTGGTCTTCTCAACGTACTATGGCACCAACCACACCCAACTACGACGATGGTCTTCTCAACGTACTAGGGCACCATACCCAACTACGACGATGGTCTTCTCAACGTACTAGGGCACTAACCACACCCAACCATGACGATGGTCTTCTCAACGTACTAGGGCACAACCACACCCAACTACGACGATGGTCTTCTCAACGTACTAGGGAACCCACCACACCCAACCATGACAATGGTCTTCTCAACGTACTAGGGCACCAACCACACCCAGCCATGACGATGGTCTTCTCAAAGTACTAGGGCACCAACCACACCCAACTACGACGATTGTCTTCTCAATTACTGGAGCGCCAACCACACCCAACTATGACGATTGTCTTCTCAAAGTACTAAGGCACCAACCACACCCAACTACGACGATGGTCTTCTCAGCGTACTAGGGCACCAACCAAACCCAACTACGACGATGGTCTTCTCAACGTACTGGGGCACCAATCACACCCAATCATGACGATGGTCTACTCAACGTATTAAGGCGCCAACCACACCCAGCTACGACGATGGTCTTCTCAAAGTACTAGGGCACCAACCAGATCCAACTACGACGATGGTCTTCTCAACGTACTAGGGCACCAGACCCAACTACGACGCTGGTCTTCTCAACGTACTAGGGCACCAGACCCAACTACGACGCTGGTCTTCTCAACGTACTAGGGCACCAACCACACCCAACTACGACGATGGTCTTCTCAACGTACTAGGGCACCATACCCAACTACGACGATGGTCTTCTCAACGTACTAGGGCACTAACCACACCCAACCATGACGATGGTCTTCTCAACGTACTAGGGCACAACCACACCCAACTACGACGATGGTCTTCTCAACGTACTAGGGAACCCACCACACCCAACCATGACAATGGTCTTCTCAACGTACTAGGGCACCAACCACACCCAGCCATGACGATGGTCTTCTCAAAGTACTAGGGCACCAACCACACCCAACTACGACGATTGTCTTCTCAATTACTGGAGCGCCAACCACACCCAACTATGACGATTGTCTTCTCAAAGTACTAAGGCACCAACCACACCCAACTACGACGATGGTCTTCTCAGTGTACTAGGCGTTGGTCCTCTCAACGCACTTGGGCACCAGGCACACCCAACTATGACGATGGTCTTCTCAACGTACTAGGGCACCAACCACACCCAACTACGACGATGGTCTTCTCAAAGTACTAGGGCGCCAACCATACCCAACTATGACGATGGTCTTCTCAACGTGCTAGGGCACCAACCACACCCAACTACGACGATGGTCTTCTCAGTGTACTAGGGCACCAACCAGACCTAACTACGACAATGGTCTTCTCAACGTACTAGTGCACCAGGTACACCCAACTATGATGGTCTTCTCAACGTGCTAAGGCACCAACCACACCCAACTGTGACGGTGATCTTCTTGTCAAACTGACTGACTCAACGAATTACTTGCTGTGCGTCCGTACACAAAGACCCAAAATTCAATTGTCGCTGGTACTGGAATGTCTTTCTCGATATATCCTACCTGTTTTCGTGAGAAATTCACAACAAACTCATCACACGTTTCTCAAGTAACCCACGAAACACAAATGAGCAAATTTGCGAGAACTTCTATGAGGGTAACACAGACACAGACACAGACACAGACACACAGATACACAGACACAGACACACACAGACACACAGACACACAGACACACAGACACACAGACACACAGACACATACACATAATATATACATATATGTATATACACATATATATATACATACACATACACATACTGTACACATACACATACACATACACACACACATACATACACACACACACATACACACACATACACATAAACACACACACACACACACACACACACACACACACACACACACACACACACATGCACAAACACACATAAACGTAAGCACACAAACTGGCACAAGATTCTGCACGTGCATACATTCACACGTGGCTTATTGAAGTTTGATGTAGAATCGGCAAGTGGATTTTCCCATTGTTTGAGGAGGGGGGGGGGGGGAGGAACAAGGCGTGCCTAGTGAAAAAAATGGGACAGTTGTAGTTCACCTGTTGTAGAATGAGTACAAAACGAATCAGATCGCATTGGGGATCAGGTCTGTCCATGACAACCTTATTTTGCTTATTTGATTCTATTTCATTTCAATTTATTTTGTTTTGTTTTGTTTGTTGATTTTATTTTCGCTTGTACTTATTCATCTGATTATGTATTTATTTGTATTTTCGCTCCAAGCAGTGTTTTCTCTTTCTCAGGTTTGTATGCTCTTACCAGCAAATGCTTATCATTTAAGATCAGGAAGGAAGTTCTTGAGTGTTATGTAGAACCAATAGTGTTGAACAGTTGTGAGGCGTGGACAGTCAACACATAGTCAGAACAAGATTGAGGCAACTGAAGGGTGGTTTCTACGAAGAATGTTGAGAGTTCCATGGACAGCAAAGAAAACAAATGAGACAGTATTGAATGAGACAGATACGAGAACATCATTACAAAATAAGATTAGGAAAAGACAAGCAACGTTTATGGACAGTTTTTGAGGCAAGAGAAATTAGAGCACCTGATCACAACAGGACAGTTAGAGGAAAGAGAGCATCAGGTAGACAGACCCAGGGAGAAAAAATTGGATGGACTTGCACAGTGGCTGAGGACAGAGAGGATGGGAGATGTACTTGCAGTGACAAAGGATAGATTGATATGGATGGCCATGATCACTAACGCCATGCGGCAAAGCACATGATGATGATGTGTGCATTGTTTTGCTTACACTATGTTGCCATTATGTTGCTGTACAGTTAGTATACCCTGTATCAGTGGGCATACATGCTGTGTTGTTGTTGTTGTTGCTGCTGCTGCTGCTGATGTTGTTGTTGTTGTTGCTGTTATTGTTGTTGTTATTGCTGCTGCTGTTGTTGTTCTGGTTTATATAAATGATATAGTTACGGTTATAGCCTCTGTGATTAAACTATTTGCAGATGACACTAGTATGTCTTTAGCTTTAAGAGACTATAACGTTCGGGCAACAATACTTAATTCTGACCTGGAAAAGATAAGCGGGTGGGCAAAACTCTGGAAAGTGAAATTTAACGAACAGAAGACTGAACTTCTTAACTTTGCCCGAGATCAAAATCCAATGCCAGTTCTAAGATTCGGCCGAGGTTTCCTACAGGATGTCTCACACCATAAACACCTAGGTATTACGATCCAAAATAACTGCAAATGGGATGAACATGTCAAAAATATTGTAAACAAAACCCATCTGCTTATCTGTTGCCTTAGATCACATAAGTATAAATTAAGCCTTAGAGACAATGTATAAATCTTTTATCCTGCCTATTTTTGATTATGCAGACGTGATATGGGACAGTTGTAGTAAAAAACTTTCTGATGAGCTGGAAGACCTTAATTTAGAAGCTATCAGGATAATCATAGGGACTGTTCGAGGAACAAGTCACGAAAAACTTTACCAGGAATCAGGACTCTGCCCTCTAAAAGAGAGAAGACGACGTCACAAGTTACAATTCTATCATAAGCTAGTCAACGGTAACGCTCCTCAGTACTTAGTAGATCTTGTTCCACCACTTATGTCCACTCAAAACCCCTATCATAGACGAAGACCCTTAGAAAGAATAACTCCTCGTTCTAAAACTGAGGTTCACGCAACCTCATTCTTCCCGTCTACAACTAGATTATGGAATGAACTTCCAGAACACATACAAGCTAGCCCCTCCATTGGCCAACTTAAACACTTTCTCTCACATGGAGACCCAATAGTTCCTGCATTCTTTTACTACGGCAAGAGGATGCAGCAAACTATTCATTGTAAATTAAGATTAGAAATGAGTGACCTTAACTCCGACTTGTTTAAAAGACATTTACTAGATAACCCAGCATGTATTTGTGGCCATCCTAATGAAACAGCGAATCACTTTCTGCTTTTTTGTCCGCGGTATGCAAACGTTCGCCTCCAGTCGATTGACTCTCTTCCTCAGGAACAAAGAAGAACAAAAATACTTCTGAATGGAAGTGAACAAGTAAGCCTTCAAGAAAACGAAAATATATTTAAACTAGTTCATAATTTTATTGAAAATTCTAAGCGTTTCTAAATTGTCTACTTGGATGATCTGCGGTGGTGTGCCGGACCTCTAGTAAGCAACTCTTATCTATCTCCATTCCTCCAGCATGTTGGAACTAAGTCTTACTCTTTTCATCTATCATTTATGTTTGTAGTAACATGTGATATCAATTGTGGGTGTTTTTGCCTGCTTTGTTGGGTTTTCTGAGTTTTTCCCTTAGTTTACTTTGGTTCATTTTGTTGTTATTGTTTTCTTTCACCTAGTGTGCTAAGGATATAATCGTAGTGCTTTTAGCTTTTTTCTTCATTTCTTTCTTGTTTCTTGTTGGTTTAAATTTCACAAGTTGCCCACATTTGAGCCAATAGTGTGTCAATTGTTTTTGGGGAGGGCTAACATAAGCCATTGCTTGATGCCCTGCCCATGCTTTGCTGTATTTATGACTCTTCTTTTCTTGAATAAAGTTTTGTTTAAACCAAATAGTGCATTTATAGTTTGTTAATTTCCAGTATCTAATTTCCAAAATTTGGACCCTCATGTTGAAACAACCATTATATGGCATGGCCACTTTAACGTTATGGCATACATTTGTCTCCTGGTTCCCAGTTACCAGTAAAACACACAACACACACATCTGCCATTTTCTCCTGTTGATTGCTGTGTCTGGGAAGTTGTCTACTGCTTTGTTTGTGTGTGCATATGTGTGCGTGTGTGAGCGTGTGTGAGCGCGCGCGCGCGCGTGTGTGTATGTGTGTGTGTTTATGTGTATTTATGCGTATGTGTGTGTACATGTGTGAGTGTGTGTGTTTATTTTTGTGTATGTGTATGTGTGCGTCCGTGTGTGAGTGTGTGTGTGTGTGTGTGTGTGTGTGTGTGTGTGTGTGTATATGTGTGCATGTGTGTGTGTGTGTGAATGTCTCTGTGTGTATGTGTGTGTTTTTATTTGTTTATATGTTCGTGTGTGTGTTTATTTGTGCATGTGTGTGTATGTGTGTGTGTGTGTATGTCTGTGTGTGTGTGTGTGTTTGTGTATGTAAGTGTGTGTGTGTGTGTGAGTGTGTGTGTAAGTGTGTGTGTGTGTTTATTTGTTTATATGTGCGTGTGTGTGTTTATATGTTTATGTGTGTGTATGTGTGTGTGTCTGCGTGTGTGTGTGTGTTTGTGCGTGTGTGTGTGTTTGTGTGTGTAAGTGTGTGTGTGTGTGTGTGCATGTTTGTGTGTGTGTGTGTGTGTGTGTGTGTGAGCTGTGTATGTGCGTGTGCGTGTGTGTGCGTTTGCGTGTGTGAGTGTGTGAATGTGTGCGTGTGTGCGTGTGTGTGTCTGTGTGTGTGTTTTGTGTCTGCGTGTGTGGGTGTGCGTGTGTGCGTGTGTGCGTATGTGCGTGTGTCCGTGTGTCCGTGTGTCCGTGTGTGCGTGTGTCTGTGTGTGTGCGTGCGTGTGTGTATCTGTGTGTGTGTGTGTCTGTCTGTGGTTGTGTCTGTATGTATGTGTGCGTGTGCGTGTAATAATAATAATTACAATATTTATATAGCGCAAAATCTTGATAAAATCAAATCTAAGCGCTGAAGCAGACACACACGCAAGCACGCACGCACGCACGCACGCACACACACGCACGCACACACACAGACACACACACACACACACACACACACACACGCATGGCTATAAATGGGGAGAAAGAATAAAAGCAATAAAAGCAAGAATAAAAGCAATGGAAAATTATAGAGAGCATAGCATACAATTATATATTATAACCATGTGATTCCCTCCGAGCGGAGACAGGCTGCAGAGGAGGGGGGGGGGGGGGGTTGAGTGAGGTTAGGATTTTATGCGGAGGAGAAAAGGTGAGTTTTGAGAGCGGACTTGAAGGAGACAAAAGTAGGTTGCTGACGGACTGAGAGAGGAAGTTTGTTCCAGGAGAGTGGACCAGAAACAGAGAAGACTCGTGGACCATAGGTATTGAGCTTAGTGCGTGGAAAGCGAAAAGTCAGAGGATCAGAGGCAGAGCGGATGGTACGTGAGGGAACATAGATCTCAAGTAGGCTTGACAGGTAATCGGGGGCTGCGTTATTGAGGCTTTTGTAGCACATGGTGTCTAGTTTGTACTGTATGCGCTTTGATACAGGGAGCCAGTGAAGTTGTGCCAGGAGAGGAGATATGTGGTCAGCTTTTTTCTTTTTGAGTACAAGGCGTACAGCATTGTTTTGAATGCACTGTAGGATGTGAATGGTGGAGGCAGGAAGACCAGACAGGAGTGAATTGCAATAGTCAATGCGAGACATTATGAAGGAGAGAACGAGTTTTGCAGTTGTTTCGACAGAGAGATACTTCCTGATCAGCCTTATACGATGGAGATGATAGTAGCAGGATCTGGCAGTTTGAGAAACAAAGTTGTTCATGGAGAGGGTAGAGTCAATGCAGACACCAAAGTTTTTAGCTGAATCAGAAATTGGGACTGATGTGTTACATAATGGGAGAGAAAGAGGAGGCAGCTGAGAAAGTTTCTGACGGGTGTATGTGCTTGTGTGTTGTGCGTGTGCGTGTGTGTGTGTGTGTGTGCTTTTGCGTGTGCTTGTGCGTGTGCGAATGCGTGTGTGTGTGTGTGTCTGTCTGTGGTTGTGTCTGTATGTATGTGTGTTGTGCGTGTGCGTGTGTGTGTGGGTGTGCGTGTGCGTGTGCTTGTGCGTGTGCGAATGCGTGTGTGTGTGTGCGTGTGTCTGTGTGTGTGCGTGTGTGTGTGTGTGTGTATCTGTCTGTGTGTGTCTGTCTGTCTGTGGTTGTGTATGTGTGTATGTGTGCGTGTGCGAGTGTGTGTGTATGTGCTTGTGTGTTGTGCGTGTGCGTGTGTGTGTGTGTATGTGCTTTTGCGTGTGCTTGTGCGTGTGCGAATGCGTGTGTGTGTGTGTGTCTGTCTGTGGTTGTGTCTGTATGTATGTGTGCGTGTGCGTGTGCGTGTGTGTGTATGTGTTTGTGTGTTGTGCGTGTGCGTGTGTGTGTGGGTGTGCGTGTGCGTGTGCTTGTGCGTGTGCGAATGCGTGTGTGTGTGTGTGCGTGTGTCTGTGTGTGTGCGTGTGTGTGTGTGTGTGTATCTGTCTGTGTGTGTCTGTCTGTCTGTGGTTGTGTCTGTATGTATGTGTGCGTGTGCGAGTGTGTGTGTATGTGCTTGTGTGTTGTGCGTGTGCGTGTGTGTGTGGGTGTGCGTGTGCGTGTGCTTGTGCGTGTGCGAATGCGTGTGTGTGTGTGTGCGTGAGTGCGTGTGTGTGTGCGTGTGTGTGTGTATCTGTGTGTGTGTGTGTGTGTGTGTGTCTGTCTGTGGTTGTGTCTGTATGTATGTGTGCGTGTGCGTGTGTGTGTATGTGCTTGTGTGTTGCGCGTGTGCGTGTGTGTGCGCGTGTGTGTGTGTGTGCGGGTATGCGTGTGTGCGTATGTGCGGCTGTGCGGCTGTGCATGTGTGCGTGTGTGTGTGTATCGGTGTGTGTGTGTGCGTGTGTGCGTGCATGTGTGTGAGTGTGCGTGTGTGCGTGTGTGCGTGTGTGCGTGTGTCCGTGCGCGCGTCTATGCGTCTGTGCGTCTGTGCGTGTCTGTGTGTTTATGTGTGTGCTTGCGTGTGTACGTGCGTGCGTGTCTGTGTGCTTGTGTGCGTGTGTGCGTGTGTGCGTTGTCCGTGTGTGCATGTGTGTGTATGTGTCTGTGTATGTGTGTGTCTGTG
>JAPXFY010000024.1:43127691-43142691 GCA_030674185.1 Monoplex corrugatus
GGTACCAGGCGTACAGGCCTCAGTCTTTCCCCTGGATTCTACTAGTGGTGAGGAGAGGGGGGATCTGCTGCATGGGCAACAGCTCGTCCTCCATATTCACTTGCCCAGGCCTGCACCTGGAGAGGTCACTCTAGCTTCGCTGGTAACACAGCATCGACACAACACGGAGAGTAGCAGATACTTTTTTGGCGTAAGTGCACGTCATGACCACAACGCCTCCTGGTGCAGACTATGATCTCCTGAGATGTAAAGAGCCGACGATATCTATCTATTTATCTATCTATCTATCTATCTATCGAATTATCTGTCTATCTCCCTAAATATCCATCTATCTATCTATCTATCTATCTATCTATCTATCTATCTATCTATCTGTCTATGTATCTATCTATCTATCTATCTACCTATCTATCTATCTATCTATCTATCTGTCTATGTATCTATCTATCTATCTATCACAGGGTCCCCCTCAGACCGTATTGTTAGACGGCCCTCAGACCGTATTGTTAGTCGGGTAAGTAAGGTTTGCGTAATGATCACGCCATCCATGAATTAATTGGTTACTCGGCGTTTTCCACCGAGCAGGATCTAACGCTCACATTGGTCTTATCCAACTATAGAGGGTAGGTTATCTAGTACACAAAAGGTTTCAGCAAATACCAACGTCCAAGCGAAAAGTCCAGGGCCGCCAGGTGCCAAAGATTGCTTGGTTATTCAAATTTCGATGTCCAATGAAAGACATATTAGTTATTCAAATTTCGATGTCCAATGAAAGACAGATGGGAAGGTTTTGTGACAGAAACAACAGAAATGCACTGTATAAAAGCCAGAAAGTCAATCACTATAAGAGAGACCCATTCGATTGCCACCCAGCGAGAGACTTTCCAACCTATCTTAAAGGTATGTAATCCTGCGTCTCATTTTATACTTTTGTTAGGGTAGGGATAGAAGTAGGTAATATGTTTTATTTTCCATGAAGCAAAGAGAGAGGGAATAGAGTAGGACATTAGAAAGTGTTCAGCATTCTAGCGATATGCAAGTTCTGATGATTCGTAGTGCATCTTAGGATTTTAGGAATATTAGGACCCAGGACAGTAGGAATGGTGAATCATGTTTATGCTGAAGTTGACTGCTTAAATAAATACGTCGTAGTTATTAATCTATGTGTGGACTACTTATGAGAATCATGTCTAGTGTGGTTAGTGCATTTCTTCTCGTCACTCTCCTTCCTTGTTGTGTGTGTGGCTTCTAAGCAGAGAAACACTTGTTATATTCATATACATCCCCAATTCATCTACCTGTTATAGATTACAACCCCCAATAAACCTTCCTGTTATACATGGTGGAGATTGCAATCGATCCCCCTCACCTACTCGTTAGCATAAATAAGATTTATAAATTTTGAAATATATGTGGATAAATGTTGACAGAAATAACGAAAAAGAAACACACAACGAGAACAGTGAGAGCTTTAGAGAAATAGACAACGCTTCGTACGAAGAAACAAGTGTTCTATTCTTTGCTACCTCCACGTATATGAAGACTGTAATTCTAGCTTGTGTAATTGCTCGTAAAGTGTTGTAAAATGTAAGGCATTCAAAGTCAACTCCAAGTGTTGATAGAGCCACATATGACCTATTGACACAGTTAAGGATCTAAGCTGAGCGGTGTGCGGTCAGCTAAATGTTTACTTTCTTCGCGCTTCGCTGAAGACGATGACATAAGACACAGATGTGGTGTAGGCCTAACATAGATAGGGTTTCATGTATTGCGCAGAACCCTCCCCACAATGCGTGTCCACAAAGAGCCACTGACCACTGACCCACTCCACCACTATTGTCGTGTGTACAGTCTTAGTTGTGTATAACAGGAACTGTTGCCAAACACCTCCGCGGGTTAGTAAATAATAGCCCTACTGCATATCCTTCTGTAATTGTCGTCGTTTTTAGTGGTTTGGGGTTTGTTTTTACCTTTCATTCAGTCACAAGGGTTCAGTAATGGATACAGACAACAATTTTGTCACTAGGTCGCCTATGTTTAAGGCCACAACCTTCCACTTTCCTGATCAGCTCATTCCTGAGCCATTCACAGGCCAACCTTCTCAAGATATCGATCTATGGCTCAAAACGTTCGAGTCCTACGCCCTCCTCCATGGGTTGACAGATGATCAGAAAGCCCATCTCCTACCTCTGCTCCTTAAGGATCAAGCCCAAATCTGGTTCTACAGTTTAAGTTCCGAGCAGGTTCCTTCTTACCACACTATTACTCATATTCTTTCAAAGAGATACAGGCCTCATGACTCCACAAAATGGATTCGTGCCAAACAGTTTCGGGAGAGAAAGCAACTCCCCCATGAGTCAGTCGAAGAATATTTTGATTCTATGCGCTACCAGGGCCACAAACTGGGTAAAGACTCAAAGATATAATGGAAACAATTGTCAATGGTCTCCAGCCCTCAGTATCTACATTTGTTATGTCACATAATCCTCACACATTTGAAGATGCGTTCGACCTCGCCCGTACTGCCGCTACCTTCACTGATAATGTTAATTAATAATAATTAATAATTATAATTAATTACAATATTTATATAGCGCAAAATCTTGATAAAATCAAATCTAAGCGCTGAAGCAGACACACACGCAGGCACGCACGCACGCACACACACGCACGCACACACACAGACACACACACACACACACACACACACACACCCACACACACGCATGGCTATAAATGGGGAGAAAGAATAAAAGCAATAAAAGCAAGAATAAAAGCAATGGAAAATTATAGAGAGCATAGCATACAATTATATATTATAACCATGTGATTCCCTCCGAGCGGAGACAGGCTGCAGAGGGGAGGGTTGAGTGAGGTTAGGATTTTATGCAGAAGAGAAAAGGTGAGTTTTGAGAGCGGACTTGAAGGAGACAAAAGTAGGTTGCTGACGGACTGAGAGAGGAAGTTTGTTCCAGGAGAGTGGACCAGAAACAGAGAAGGCTCGTGGACCATAGGTATTGAGCTTAGTGCGTGGAAAGCGAAAAATCAGAGGATCAGAGGCAGAGCGGAGGGTACGTGAGGGAACATAGATCTTAAGTAGGCTTGACAGGTAATCGGGGGCTGCGTTATTGAGGCTTTTGTAGCACATGGTGTCTAGTTTGTACTGTATGCGCTTTGATACAGGGAGCCAGTGAAGTTGTGCCAGGAGAGGAGATATGTGGTCAGCTTTTTTCTTTTTGAGTACAAGGCGTGCAGCATTGTTTTGAATGCGCTGTAGGATGTGAATGGTGGAGGCAGGAAGACCAGACAGGAGTGAATTGCAATAGTCAATGCGAGACATTATGAAGGAGAGAACGAGTTTTGCAGTTGTTTCGACAGAGAGATACTTCCTGATCAGCTTTATACGATGGAGATGATAGTAGCAGGATCTGGCAGTTTGAGAAACAAAGTTGTTCATGGAGAGGGTAGAGTCAATGCAGACACCAAGGTTTTTAGCTGAATCAGAAATTGGGACTGATGTGTTACATAATGGGAGAGAAAGAGGAGGCAGCTGAGAAAGTTTCTGACGGGTGCCAATGAGGATAGCTTCTGTTTTGTCGTCATTAAGCTGAAGTCTATTGTGTGTCATCCAGTTCTTAATGTCCGAGTAACACTCAGTGGTGCGAGTCAACAGGCGCTGTATATTATCAGGTGAGTCACTGTCTTGAAGTTGGGTGTCATCAGCATAGAAGTGGTGTTTTATAGAATGGGAGTTGATGATGGTGGACAGGGGGAGGTGTAAAGAGTGAAAAGAACAGGGCCAAGGACAGATCCTTGTGGAACACCACAGGTCAGGTATGCAGGTTGAGAGTAAGTGCCATTGATGAGAACGGTTTGTTTTCTGTTTGATAGGTATGAAGTGAACCAAGACAGAGCAATGTCAGAGATGCCAAAAGTATGATGAAGTCTAGAAAGGAGAATACCATGATCAATGGTATCAAAGGCTGCAGACAGATCAAGGAGTGTGAGGAGAGAGACTTTGCCAGTATCAGTTGCAAGGAGGAGATTGTTGAGAATGTGTAGTAGGGCAGTTTCAGTGCTATGGCACTGGCGGTAGGCTGACTGGAAAGGATTGAGGAGATTGTTGGCAGACAGGTGAGAGTTCAGCTGGTTGAGGACGACTTTTTCAAGGAGTTTTGACAAGAAAGAGAGATTAGAGATAGGCCGGTAATTTTTCAGTTCATTTGGATCTAAATTGTGTTTCTTGAGGAGAGGGTGAACAATAGCAGACTTGAAAGAATCTGGGACAGTTCCAGTTTGAAGAGAAGTGTTGATGATGTCAGTGATGAATGGGAGGAGAGTAGGGAGACAGTCGGCGTAGAGAGAACCTGGAAGAGGATCCAGTTCGCAGGTTTTGAACGACATGGATCTGATTGTGTTTAGAATTTCTTCTTGTGAGACTGGGGTAAAAGTAGTAAAAGGTGTGCCAGAGAAGGAAGGGTCAGGTGGGCATGGTTGACAGGGTGTCCTGTCAAGCCTGTCACGAAGAGTTTGTATTTTGGTGGTGAAATACTTGGAGAATACAGATGGGAGTTCTTCATTTGTATGTTTTGTTGGGAGAGGTAAATCTTTTCGTGTGCCAAGGAGATGATTCATGGTTGTAAAGAGTTCTTTTGAAGAAGAGGCATTCAGGATTTTGGTTTGGAAATAGCTTGTTTTTGCTGATGCAATGAGGGTGGATACTTTTGTTTTAGAGGCTTGGAAAAGTTGCCTGTGTACAGTGAGTTTGGATTTGCGCCAGCGGCGCTCTGCTCTGCGGCGGGCACGTTTTGCACAGGCGATCTCATGAGTGAGCCAGGGGGTAGGGGGGCGGTCAGGTAAAAGACGGGTTGTGGCTGGAGCATGAGTGTCCAGAAGATGGTGGAAGTAGTATAGAATTCATCGGCAAGGTTATGTGACTTTTCAGAAAGGAGACGGGAGGCATCAGATGAAAATGTGGAGAGGTCGATAGATTTGAGATTGCGTCGAGTCACTGTGCGCATGGTACGGGAAGGAGGAGAAATGTCGAGAGAACAGAGAATTGCAGAGTGGTCAGATGGAAGGGCTGAAGTTAGACGGGTAGAAAGAACTAAGCAGTTGTCAGTAGCGGAATTGTGATGATCACGAGAAATGATCCAGTCAAGAATGTGACCTTTTTGATGGGTTGGTTCAGAAATGTGTTGAGTCATATTGTGATTGGACAGAGAGTTGATGATATGTCTTGTGTCATAACGGTGAGTGTTGTCATAGTGGACATTGATATCACCTAGAATGTTGATGACCAGGTAGACATCGCTGTTGCAAACCTGGAAACTCAGCTGGATAAACTGCAAGATGAAATTACTAATATGTCACGCGGACAGGCACAGCTCCGCCGCCAACCTCAGTCACAAAACTGTCCATCGTGTAAGCAAAGATGGCACCGCCCACCTTCAGGAAAACAGCGGCGCAAACATGGCTCGCTGTTTAGGCGGCGACTGTTCCGGACGAATCACCAACAACACCAGTCAAATACTTCAGATCGTTACTTCCCTCATCCACAATTCCCATGTAAATCATGTGGGGGTGATCATCCCCACCACACATGCAGGTTTCGCCATGCACGATGTCAGTACTGCCGTAAAGATGGACACTTAGCGCGTCATTGTTTCCGTCGTACTAAATTGGGGAATCCCCGTACTCGTAGATCTTGTAAGGCTAACAGAACAAGGAAAGGAAAGAGACCAACATCACAAAACCCCCCGTCCATCCCTCACATCCGTTCCTTTGCCAACTGCAGTAAGATCAGGCTGTGCCTTAAAAATCGGTCATATGTAGCTCTGATAGACACTGGTGCTGATGTGTCCTGTATTAGCAAACAACTAGCTGATGTCCTTGTTGATCAACGTATTGTTTCTATCCAGTCGTGTTCTCTTCCTTTGATCAAAGGTGTTGGTGGTGTTCCTGTTAGAGTAACAGGCAAAATTGATCTTTCCTTTAAAGTTTCAGGTTTACAGGTATCACAACCTTTCATTGTGATCGAACAACTAACATGTCCCCTCATATTAGGGATTGATTTTTTGACCTCTCATCAAGCTTCCTTGAACTTTGCTAGTCACCAGCTGCAGCTGTATAACGGATTTACTGCCATTCCACTGCTCAAAGACAGGCCAGAAAGATCACCTGTACAGGTGCTCAAGACGACAGTTATTACCCCCCACTCTGAGGTATTGCTACCTGTGCGAGTTGTGTCAAAAAGTGATCACACCACTGGTATCATTGAGCCCTCACAAGCGCTATTGTCTGACAAGAAAGTGATGGCTGCAAGGACCTTGGTTACGCTACAGAATACCCAGTCTATGTGTATCGTGCGTAATACATTTTCCTCCCCAGTTAAACTCGGACCTAAGGATATCCTAGGGCATTTTGAGATCATTTCACAGGAGCTAGGGGAGTTGTCGGATCAGTCCGCACAGGTAATGTCTGCTACTACAGATCCCACTTCAAAACAACTTTGTCAGGCGCAAGCGATGCTCAAAGAGCTAGGCATTAACTTGAATGATGCTGACCTTACTGCACAACAGAAAGACCATTTGACAATATTTCTGGCCCAAAATAGAGACACATTTGCTGCTGACATGTCTGAACTAGGACAAACCCATCTCATGTCCCACACCATAGATACAGGTGATGCTGCGCCCATTAAACAGAGACCATATAGGACAGCCCCTGCCCTCAATGCTGAGATAGAGAGACAGGTAAATGAAATGCTTGACCATGGCGTTATCAGGCCATCCACTTCACCATGGTCCTCCCCAGTTGTATTGGTGAAAAAGAAAGACGGTACGTATCGCTTTGCGGTAGATTACCGTAAATTAAACAAAGTCACAAAGCCAATACATTTCCCACTGCCCAGACTGGAGGACGCTCTTGACATCATGGGTCAGTCCACAATATTTTCCACACTAGACTTGTTCTCTGGATTCTGGCAAATTCCTTTTGACACTCAGTCACAAGAGAAGTCGACCTTTACCACTCACTTTGGGTCGTTTGCCTGGAACAGAATGGCTTTTGGACTACAAGGTGCTCCAGGATCTTTCCAGTCCCTAATGAACACAGTCCTTGCAGGACTCACCTTCAAAACCTGTCTGGTATTCATTGACGACATCCTTTGTTTGTCAAAGAACTTTCAGGAGCACCTGTATCATCTATCATGCATTTTTGATAGGATAAGGAAAGCAGGTCTCAAACTGAAGCCTAGTAAATGCCATTTCGCAGCGGCCAAAGTCAACTATCTAGGCCACATTGTTTCCAAAGATGGTGTTTCTGTAGACCCTGCCAAAGTGGAACTAGTCAAAAACTTCCCCACCCCTAAGTCACAACATGACGTTCGCTCATTTTTGGGTCTCGCTAATTACTACAGGCGTTTTGTGAAAAATTTCTCAACCATAGCTGCCACATTGAATATTCTCTTGAAAAATGACTCGAAGTTTCAATGGACTGACCACGCGGAACAAGCGTTTCAAACGCTTAAAAACAAACTCACAACCGCTCCCATTCTGGCCTACCCTGATTTCTCTCGTCAGTTCATCCTGTACACTGACGCAAGCAAACAAGCCATTGGCTATGTGCTTGGACAGCGAGACGAACATGGCAGAGAACGAGTCATCGCATATGGTGGTCGTGCTCTACGGGGTGCGGAAATCCGCTACGGAATTACTGAAAAAGAAACTCTGGCTCTCGTAGATGGCATACGCCATTTCAAAGTTTACCTGTCTCATGCCAAATTCCTAGTGTACACAGACCATTCTGCCACAAAATTCCTGCAGAACGTTAAAGACCCCACGGGTCGTTTGGGACGATGGGCTCTCTTTTTACAGGCCTATGACTATGAGACTGTACACAAACCAGGTCGGGTTCATAACAACGCCGACGCACTGAGCCGCATGCCTCACGCTGTCAGTGACAAACCGCCGCCTGACTACGACCCACCCACACCGACTCTGTACAGCGAGTCGGCGACACAGGTGACATCACAGACAGGTCAGTTACGCCATGTCACCACACCCCTGGTCAAACAATCTAGTTTGAGCCCGCAGAATCAGTTTCCTACTGTCACTGACCACAACACCCGGCCCGCCAGCACATTGCCTGGTCAGCCGACCGCCATGGGTGAGAGAGATTTGGTTGTTTGTCAGATAGACAGGGTGGATAATACAGATTTGCGACAAATGCAGCTGGCCGACTCTCAGTGTCGCCCTTTTATCGACTACTTGGAAAAGGGTCAGCTTCCCCAGGATGATAAGATTGCTCGTCGTCTCATCCTGGAGAGTCAAGACTATGTGATGTCTAATGGCATTTTGTACCATCTGTACTATCCTCGTGGTCATGGTCATAGAACTGAACGCATGGTCAGACAGTTAGTGGTTCCTTTTGAACTGAGAAACGATATCCTGCTGTCGTTTCATGATTCTCTGTTGGGCGGTCACTTTGCCACTGAACGTACCTACCAGTCAGTCAGGCTGAGGTATTTCTGGATCGGTATGTACTCCGACATCTTGGAGTACGTTAAGTCGTGTGAGGCCTGTCAAAAAGCAAAACGGGTTATCCACCCTCAAAACCCCCTTGCCGGTAGCCCCAAACAAGCTGTTTTCCAGGTGGCATTGTGACATCTTGGGTCCACTTACACCAAGCAAAGAAGGCCATAAATACATTCTGTTGTTTGTTTGCTCGTTCAGTAAGTGGGTGGAACTGATTCCATTGAAGGATGCAACAGCCTCTACCATTGCCTGGCATTTGTACGAGACCATAATCTGTCGTTATGGTGCTCCTGACCACTTACTGTCAGACAGGGGACAAAACTTTTTGTCCAAAGTGGTCACTGAGGTGTGCAAAATCTTTCAGATCACTCGTTTGCACACCAGCAGCTACCATCCCCAAACCACATGTGAGCGAACAAACTCCACTATCGCTCAGTCTATCAGGGCACACTGTGCTAACAACCCACATAACTGGCCTTCTCTGCTGCCTGGTATTGCTGCCGCACTTCGTACAGTGCCCTCCACTGAGTCTACACTGTTTTCTCCCTTCTTTGTTCTGTTCAAACAAGAGTGTAGACTTCCCATTGACACAGCTTTACGCTCTGATGATCTTCCAGCCTCTGCACAGCCATGTATGGAAGATATCATTCAAAATGCAGAGCTCACCAAAACGCTGGTCAGCGAAAACATACATAAGGCCCAGCATCGATACAAGGCCAAGTATGATGAAAAAGCCCACCCACCCCAGTACAGGGAAGGTCAACGTGTTTTGGTGCAGTGTTCACACAAGCTCCCAGGAATCTCTGCAAAACTGCAGCAAAAATATGACGGACCATATTACATTACCAAAATCCTACCAAACAATGTGTATGTGCTCCGTCATTGCCAGAACAACAAGCTACTCAAATCGCCAATCAACGCGATACGCTTGCGACCCTATCATTCCCCTGAAGACAGACCAACTAACCCACTGCATGAGCCAGTGCAGACAGGGGACATGGACAACACTGGGTCCACTCAGCCAGGACAGACTGCTGATACAGAGCCTATCACTGTTTCAAAGCCTCAGCCAGACCATCTCAGTCAATCAGAACCTGTTGCTGCTAGCCCCTCCACTTCTGAGGATCAACGTGAGGATCAGTCAGACAAAGACATATACTTTGTAGAAAAGATCATCGCTAGTAAGGTCATTAACAAAGTCCGCCACTACAGAATCAAATGGCAGGGTTACAAAGCCACAACGTGTGAGCCAGAGTCACATATACCGGCGGAACTCATTCGTGACTTTCACGTCAACAATACTGTCAAAGGCCGAAGACAACGACGATAGTCTGCTTGGTCAACGACACTACTCTGTTGTAATGTCATTGTTGTGTCTTCACACTTACGTCCTTTTTGAGTCTAATGCTATTCACTACATATCGTGTAAACTAATGATATGACTGATTTCGGTCTGCTTTGTACGGCCACTTGATTGTTAGTACGAATACCATGTTCACTTGTATATATTGGTTCCCTTATGGTACAATGTACGGTGGATATCTACGATCGGCCTGTGTTCTTTATTGCTGTTCATTGACGCTAGTTTGGATTGTTTTCACGTCTCACTGAGCCACATTGATGATCTGTCATGTCACTCCTACTATTTGCTGGCATGGTTGACAGCTGTATTGGCCATGGTAGAGAGAAAATAATCCCGAGTAGTCTGTGTAGTTTACATTGGAATCCACTTCTGCAAACGATACATATGGACTATTGGTAACAGGTGCACATGTTGCCAGGTGAATCATTTTTTTCTTCTCATCTCCTACGGCGTTGGTATGTTAGTCATAAATCCATAAGGTCAACACAGAAGCTTAACACTGGTAGCCTCCCTGTCCGTTACAGCTCGATTATCACGCCATAGTTCTTCTTTTCTGTTGATAGGTTGTCCACTTGTGTTCATAACTGATATGTCTTACACTGTGTAGGTTGTCTCACTGTCTCAGGAGTTATTCATTGATAATTAATAGCCAATACTTCATATTTTCTATGGTTTGTATGCATACGTCATAGGTCACGTGTTGTCGGCCTCCTGTTACTTCTTGTACCACAGAATTGTGTGTTGTGTGTCGTACACAACAGAGTGAGGTGATGGCTACCTCAGTATTGTCTGCTAAAACAACGTTTTCCTGATATATCACTCATCACATGATACCGTGCTTTAGGACCCAACAGTGTACGAACCTGTGTGTGTCATCCTCCAGAACTTACAAATTCACATCGTGTGACACACAAGATCAGAGACTTACAAATGTGGACATTTATTGGATATAATGAGGCTTCAATACGTAGACAATGCGTTTCATATCGGCAGACATTTCCTTCTCTGGGGTCCAATATTATTGAAGCTACTCGATGATGTTTGCTGTAATTTTGCTTCTACTGTTTGTAGACAACAGTCTTTTCTGAGCTATTACGATAGTTCTAAATGATAAAATTGTTAACGAGCATCGCATTTTCCATGTGACTCAATGTTTTCTTTGTATTGTGTGTGTCTTGGTATTAACGTGTTTCTTTTGTTGCAGGTAAATCTTCCTTATAACCCTGAGACCATCGTAAGTTTTTTTTGTTTTTTTTGACTCCAGATGTTCATATTCGGTTGTATAACGGTTGTCAATCAGTTCACTGGGTCGCTCTTGCCGCCTTTAAATCCGGACCGTCGATTGTTCATGATTAAATATTCCGAGATATTTAATCAACCGTTACATGGTAATTTCAACGTTTCCCTACCGTTCTGAGCAATATCGCGATGGAAACCCATTACTGATTGCTAGGGCCAGTGCCCTACTGCCCGTATCGTCCCCCCCTTGCGTTATTCTTATTCGTTACGTTACACAGTCGTTACTACATGTATGGCCACACCGTCCTCAGAATGATTGCTCGCATGCTACAGCCCATTTATTTTGTGTGCACACTTTCCCATACCTTTGCATAATTTCATTATCATGCTCACATGCGTTCATCTGCAGACTGCGTACCCTGCGTTCATCCACGCTCTCCAATCCTGCGTTTATTACACGTTTCGTCAGCATCAATTATACCTGTGTTCAGTAGATGTTTACCACGTTATTCTTTTAATCATCTATGTTCATACAACCCCGGGGTATATCATTGTATACCATATGTCGTCCTCTCATAAATCATACGTTATCATCGTGTATCAATGTGTATCATTGCACATCAGTGCGTATCACTGGTTATCATTTTTATCATTGCGTATCATATGTTGTCCTCTCATCCTCTGGTATCAGTACGTGTCGTATGTTATAATCTAATCATACAGCATCATCTTGTATCATTTCGTATCGCCTCGTGTTATCTTTTATCCAAGGTATCAGCTCATGTTATTTCACGCCATACAGCACCATATCATTGTTGTCTCCATGTGTTTTTTTCTTATGCTTCTGAGAACTACACTGGTGTCTATTGCATACAACAACACATGTGTTGAATTTTTTTCCTAATCCGTACTAATCCTACTAATGATTGTTGTTCAGTTGATTTTGAGTTTTAGCTTCATGAGACCAACATGTTCTATTTCATTTTTCATTCATTTGCTGATCATGTAATTATATGCGATTAAAACCAATTGGTATGATGAACCTCATTTGAGCTCTGTTACAAGTTTGCAAGACTTCTTATACACTATCCCGTACCAAGGAGACATGCCACTTTTGGTTACTTCATTTTTTTCTCAAGGTGCTTCGAACATATGTATTCAAGTGCTATAAGCTAATTATTGTGTGTACACCATTTCTGATGATCTTCACAATTTGCAAAATGAACATTGGCAACATGAAACCTTGAGTCGCTGCTTCTTCCTGTGTGATGAACATTATACGTGCTACAGGTGCACTCACTTCTTCGCCCTTGTTCATTCATGAGACTCAACAATGTGTATTCGTGCTTCTGTTGATAGTTAATGTGGCACTTCTCTTTGATGAAAGCTTTTCACTTCCTTGCAATGACTTTAAATTGTCATAATGACTTCATGGTGCAGTGCAGCTTACCACTGCTTGTCTTGCAATCTTGTAAGGATATCAACTATCAGCCTGTCAATGATCTATTGCTGCATGTCATTCATTTTTCTGAAATGATTATTATGGTTGCTTACATGTATGATGTGGTTTTCAGGTATTGGTCATTGACATGATTACGTTTCTTTTTCAGCCTACATTTCTGTATGTATCTTGTGTTTCCAGGAAATATTTCTCCATACATGCATTGTGTTTTCAAGCTACAATGTTGTTTTTTTTCTCGGAATAGCATTTTCCTTGTATTCTTATTTTGCCTTTTTCATGTCATGCTTTCTTCTATATCTTCTTTTATGCGTTACGTATCCTTATTCTATAGTACGACATAGTATGACTGTATGCTACAACAGAAAACTTCCGTTATATTGTAGTTGTGGTTTCTTTTCATGTAAATTGCCAAGTCGGCTTATTCTTGACGTGGATGACAAGCGATTGCTTTATTTGAGTGCTATGTTTTCCCATCCCATCCCCTCAAAGTCCCATGGGTCAGAACACATTGTGCAAGAAGCTACTGGTCTTTATTATCGGGATAATTCCACACAACTACTTCTGCTCATCATCCCAGTGTCCTGTGGCTGGTCTCTGCTCCAGTCATCTCAGCTCAACAACTGAAGCCATCCTTCATTTGACTCCAACGTAAGTGGACTCCTTTCACACACCTTCATCTTCACTGTGGTATTCACCGCTTCATCCACAGTTTGCATACGAGACACATTTCTTTGCCACATGTATCGCCAACTTCACGTCTTCCGTCATCAGGCAGTCTGCGTTCTTCTATGTCTTCAGCCTGACTGCTTGCTGAAAAACCAGTTCACCTCCCTCATTCACGTTTCTATGGACGTCCTTCTGCATACGTCATATGGACATGAACTATGTGTGCATGGTGTTTCTCGAGGTGCAAATACGACATATGTACACGTGTGAGAGTCTTGACTGTGTAAACCGAACTTTGCCTACCACAACTGGTGAATGACATCTTCCTGGAAACTGACCTGCCCAGCCCGGCTGCTACAGTGCTGCCGCCAGCATGCACATAGGTGTTCGGATTCATCCCATTTCCCATAAATCTTTGCTAAATTCCCTTATTCCCAAAACCTTCCTATCGCCTGTCAATCATGTACGAGAATATGTGTTGCATTGTACCTTATTTCATTACGTTCCCATTCCCCCTATACTGTTACAAAAAAAAAAAATGAGGACATTTTTTGCGGGGGAGGGGACATATTATCACAGGGTCCCCCTCAGACCGTATTGTTAGACGGCCCTCAGACCGTATTGTTAGACGGCCCTCAAACCGTATTGTTAGTCAGGTAAGTAAGGTTTGCGTAATGATCACGCCATCCATGAATTAATTGGTTACTCGGCGTTTTCCACCGAGCAGGATCTAACGCTCACATTGGTCTTATCCAACTATAGAGGGTAGGTTATCTAGTACACAAAAGGTTTCAGCAAATACCAACGTCCAAACGAAAAGTCCAGGGCCGCCAGGTGCCAAAGATTGCTTGGTTATTCAAATTTCGATGTCCAATGAAAGACATGTTAGTTATTCAAATTTCGATGTCCAATGAAAGACAGATGGGAAGGTTTTGTGACAGAAACAACAGAAACGCACTGTATAAAAGCCAGAAAGTCAATCACTATAAGAGAGACCCATTCGATTGCCACCCAGCGAGAGACTTTCCATCCTATCTTAAAGGTATGTAATCCTGCGTCTCATTTTATACTTTTGTTAGGGTAGGGATAGAAGTAGGTGATATGTTTTATTTTCCATGAAGCAAAGAGAGAGGGAATAGAGTAGGACATAAGAAAGTGTTCAGCATTCTAGCGATATGCAAGTTCTGATGATTCGTAGTGCATCTTAGGATTTTAGGAATATTAGGACCCAGGACAGTAGGAATGGTGAATCATGTTTATGCTGAAGATGACTGCTTAAATAAATACGTCGTAGTTATTAATCTATGTGTGGACTACTTATGAGAATCATGTCTAGTGTGGTTAGTGCATTTCTTCTCGTCACTCTCCTTCCTTGTGTGTGTGGCTTCTAAGCAGAGAAACACTTGTTATATTCATATACAGTGGAAACCTGATATAACAGGGATGATGGGACCAAATCAAAATCCCTGTTATATCAGATCCCTGTTATATCAGATATCAAGGGAAATAAGGACTGATCAACTAACTCTTGACTTTTGTAAATCATGGAAAGATAAACAGTAGATCTAGGCCTAGATCTGGTCTGGTGTAAGTATGCAGTAAGCTTACAAACTGAATGATGGCGCAGTCAGTCACTGACTCAGTGGCCTCAGGCCTACACGCTTGCGCGCGCATCACGCTCGCATTGCGAAGTGTTCTTTCAGTGTACAGTACACAGTATACCAAGGCTAGCC
>JAPXFY010000024.1:43155191-43157691 GCA_030674185.1 Monoplex corrugatus
TAAGCTCAATACCTATGGTCCACGAGCCTTCTCTGTTTCTGGTCCACTCTCCTGGAACAAACTTCCTCTCTCAGTCCGTCAGCAACCTACTTTTGTCTCCTTCAAGTCCGCTCTCAAAACCCACCTTTTCTCCTCTGCATAAAATCCTAACCTCACTCAACCCCCCCCCCTCCCCCCTCTGCAGCCTGTCTCCGCTCGGAGGGAATCACATGGTTATAATATATAATTGTATATGCTATGCTCTCTATAATTTTCCATTGCTTTTATTCTTGCTTTTATTGCTTTTATTCTTTCTCCCCACTTATAGCCATGCGTGTGTGTGTGTGTGTGTGTGTGTGTGTGTGTGTGTGTGCGTGCGTGTGTGTGCGTGCGTGCGTGCGTGCGTGCGTGCGTGCGTGCGTGTGTGTCTGCTTCAGCGCTTAGATTTGATTTTATCAAGATTTTGCGCTATATAAATATTGTAATTATTATTATTATTATTATTTATGTATGTATGTATGTATGTATGTATGTATGTATGTATGTATGCATGTATGTATCTTAGTATGTATGTATGTATGTATGTATGTATGTATCTATATATCTACGTATCTCTCTATCTATCTCTCTATCTATCTATCTATCTATCTATCTATGTATATCTGTCTATCTATCTATCAATAGCTCTATCTATCTATCTATCTGTGTATCTATCTATGTGTGTATGGGTGTATGTATGTATGTATGTATGTATGTATATTCGCAAATGTCTTGATGTGCTCTTGCCATATATTAGTCATGTGGTCAATGATTCTTTGTCGTCTGGTTCTTTTTCGTCTGTGTTCAAGCATGCCATTGTTCGACCACTGATCAAAAAACCCTCATTGGATAGAAATTGTTTGAAGAGCTATAGGCCTGTTTCAAATTTGTCATTTTTGTCTAAATTAGTAGAAAGGATTGTCTTGTCACAACTGCTTGAGCATCTTCATCAGAATCATTTGTTCAATCCGCATCAGTCAGCATACAGGCAGGCACACTCCACAGAAACAGCACTCTTGAAGATAGTTAATGATATTCTCCTTGGCTTGGACGATGATGGAGTGTCAGTACTGGCGTTATTAGATCTGTCCGCAGCATTTGACACTATAGACCACACACTTCTCCTGAACAGGCTTCAGCACTCTTTTGGCATACGTGACCTTGCTCTCTCCTGGATCCACTCTTATTTGACTGATCGGACTCAGACTGTGTGTGTCAACTCCAGGTATTCGGAAGAGTCTGTCTTGGCGTATGGTGTCCCACAGGGTTCGGTCCTAGGACCAATCCTGTTTGTGCTGTACGCCAGTCCTGTGTCTGATGTCATCAGTCGTCATGCCTTGTCACATGAGAGCTTCGCTGATGATACACAGCTTCATCAGTCGGCCTCACTGGCGGAACTCGATGGCTTGGTGACACGCACGCAGGACTGTATCTCGGATCTGAAGTCCTGGATGACGCACAACAAACTACAACTGAATGACGACAAGACTGAACTTCTACTCGCCTGTCCCACTAAATTTCTCCATGATCCTTCTCTTCCGAAGTCTCTTCTGATAAATGACGTTGACATTCCTTTCTCTCCCACTGTTCGCAGTCTCGGTGTTACGCTTGATCGGAGTCTGACCTTCCAGCAACACATCTCAAACATCTGTAGGGTAGCGTATCTAGAGTTACGTAGAATCAGCTCTGTCCGTCATTACCTGTCTGTTGATGCAACCAAAACGCTAATTTGTGCATTTGTTCTTTCAAGGATTGATTACTGCAACTCTCTCTTAGCTGGCATCCCCAAAAACCTTTTAGACAGACTTCAAAAGATTCAGAACAACGCTGCACGTCTCATCTTTAAATCCTCTAAGTTTGACCATGTCACTCCTCTCCTCCGCACTCTGCACTGGCTGCCTGTCTCTGACAGAATAGATTACAAGCTTGCTACTCTTTCCTTTTCGATTGTTTCGAACACTGCGCCAGAATACCTATCCTCGCTTCTTGACATCTACACACCATCCCGTCAGTTGCGTTCTTCTGCAGACACACGACTCTTTCGCATCCCCCGCATTCGAACAAAAACATACGGACAACGAGCATTCTCCTATCAAGCACCCCAAACATGGAACAACATCCCCAACATCCTTAGGCACTCAGACACAATCACCTCATTCAAATCTGGCCTCAAAACACATCTGTATAGAAAAATGTGAAAAAAGTTTCTGTCTTTAAAATATTGTTTGGGCTGTTGCGTTTGTGCGCATGATTCGTGTATTATATAATGTGCATTGTGGGTGTGATTGTTTGTGTATTTTGGATAATTTGTGATGTAATATCTATTATTGTCTGTCCGATGGGCAACTATTGGTTAGATTTGATAGACATGTTTCTGTTTGTGTTGATGTCATTGTAATTATAGTAGACTTGATTGATATGTATGTATAACTGCTAATGTTGAAGTGGCGAATAGGGGTGGTAAAGATAGGGTGAATTGTAA
>JAPXFY010000024.1:43165191-43172691 GCA_030674185.1 Monoplex corrugatus
GGAATCGGAAGACAATATCGTGAGATCAGTTCATCCAAAGCTGAGAACTGGCAGAAAGTGGAAAGTCCAAGAGGCTGTAAACAATGCCAAGAGAAACCTCAGCATCAAAGAAATAATTGGACACACGCAAACCAACAGACAGGGACTGGGAGCAACAAAAATGCAGTGGTGGTCCAAAGCCAAAGGGAAGGAAAAAAGAGACATGATCATACAGGAGCTGAAGGAAGAAGAAGATGTCAAAAGAGTGCAGAAGGCAGTCCAGCAAGGTCAACAGGGGCAATGGACAACATGGGACAGTGCACTCCAAAGAAGTCTCAGCTGGAACGATATGTGGCACATGGCTCCTCTAAGGATAAGCTTCCTCCTCAGATCTGTATATGACCTGCTCCCCTCGAATGCAAACTTAGTGAAATGGGGGAAATCAGACGAACCAGCATGTCCGCTCTGTCAGAAGAAACAAACAGTGGAACATGTCCTAAGCTCTTGCAAAGTAGCGCTAGCCCAAGGAAGGTATACATGGAGGCACAACCAAGTTCTGAAAGTGATCACAGATGTGGTTAGCGAAAAAACCATGACCCCAAACGCACCAATTGCTATGACAACGTTCTACAAAGCAGGAGGGAAGCAGGTCTGGCCCGAAAGTGCTATGACAACCAGCACATTGCCAAAGGGTCTTCTGGATGGAGCAGTCGACTGGGAGTGTACAGCAGACCTCCCAGAGTGGAGAAATTACCCAGATGTCATCAGCAAGACAGGCATGAGACCAGACATCGCTCTCCACTCTGACTCCTCGAAACAAGTGATTCTGATAGAACTCACTGTGCCATACGAAAGCAGAATGGAAGAAGCACATATCTACAAGACCGAAAAATACGCCGGTCTTGCCAGCACCCTGAAGAAAGCAGGTCTGCGGGTCAAAATCTTCGCCATAGAGGTCGGGGCAAGAGGGTTTGTGGGCACCTCCGCTTATGATCTCATGAAACAACTCGCCATTTCTGGGAAGAAGAGGACTAGAGCCCTTAAAGCGATGGCAGAGGCAGCAGAAAGGAGCTCAAGCTGGATCTGGGCAAGGAGGAACCAAAAAAGTGAACTTCATAAGGATTAAATTCCCTACAGATGATGTGTGCCCCGTTAGCACATTGGTAAAACCGCGTACCGCAGTTCTGAAACGCAGAATCGCCCAGGTTCGATCCCCGGCGTGGGAAAAAAAAAAAAAAAAATAGACAACAGCAGAAGGGCATCCAGGAGTCATGACCTGGATGTGGCCCGGCCCCCAGAGAGTGTAAGGAATTCAGGGCCGAAACACTTGTCTAAAGGGGGTTACTTCTCTGAAGACCTTCTGTTGTCTAGCTCTCCCTAGAGTTTCTTTCTACCTGCACATGGTCAGTCCATTGACTTCCGGGAATAGTTCGGAGGACATTCGGGAAAGACCGAAGGACACTGGGAAAGACTAGATCTGCGGGCTTTGTGGGTTGGCTTCCCACCTTGCCCTTGATAACATGCCACGAGTTCTTCAAATGAAAGATGCTCCCAGGATTCACCGAAAGGGGGAGAGAATGATGAATCCATCGGCACTGACTCCATCACGACTGGAAACGCACAACGGACCATGATTAATGACCAGTTGGAATTTCCGTGTGCGTGTGGAAGGAGATTCACCACCAAACGCGGCATGAAGATCCACAGGACAAAAATGGGCTGTTTGAAGACACATACGAACCAGCAGCAGCGCACTGCGATAGCAGGTGAGACGTTGGATGACCAAGGCCAGGAATTAAACCATAGTGCCAAGGACATCCACGCTGACGGTTCTGATGCGGATTTTGCACAAGCTCTTAACGCCAAACGTGGAAAACTCAATTTGCCGCCTGCCGGTGCAAAAGAACAATGGGAGAAATTAGATGAGGAACTTGTCCTTAAGCTGAATGCGCTAATAGGGAACAGTACGCTGGAACACAAACTTGACACATACGGAGACATCATATACTCTATCTGCAGGGACACTTATGGAGTGAAGCAGCCAAAGACAAAAACGCCTCCCCAGAAATCCAGAAGACAGCAACAGATGGAGAGCATCCGGAGGGAGAAAAGGAAGCTTAAAAAGCGAATGAAAACTGCCTCAGAATTCGAGAAGCAAGGGCTCCTGGAACTCTGGAAAGATCTGAAGGCCAAACACAATGCTCTCAGCAAAGTGGAATCAGCAAGGCGAAGAAAGAGCAAAAAGAAGAAGACTCAAGATCGTTTCTTCAAAGATCCCTTTGACTTTGCAAGAAAGCTGTTTGAACAACCCAAATCAGGGACTCTCACAGTGGGCAAGGAAACCCTAGAGCAGCATCTCAGGGAAACATATTCCGATTCTCAGCGCGAGGCACCACTTGAAATCCAGAATCTGGTTTGGCCTGCAGCGCCAGAAGGAAAATTCAATAACAAACCACCAACACTGGATGAAGTGAAGAACGTAGTAAAGAAAGCCAGAGCCAAGTCAGCACCTGGACCAAACGGAATACCATACCTGCTCTACAAGAAATGCCCAAAAGTGCTCGAGTGGCTCCACAAGATGATTCGATCAGCATGGAGGAACCAGAAGATCAGCGACCAATGGATGAGAGCTGAAGGAGTGTACATTCCGAAGGAGCAGAACTCCAGCAGCATCAATCAGTTCAGGCCAATATCACTTCTGAACGTCGAGGGGAAAATCTTCTTCTCTGTTATGGCAGCAAGATTGACAAAATACCTGACTGAAAACAAGTATCTGGATATGTCAGTCCAAAAGGGAGGCATACCAGGAATGCCTGGATGCTTGGAACATGCCACGTTGATTTGGGATGCCATCCAAAAAGCAAGAACAGAGAAGAGAGACATTGACGTAGTTTGGCTTGATCTGGCGAATGCATATGGATCAGTTCCACACGATATGATCCAGCTGGCTCTTGAAATGCATCACATCCCAGAAAACATCCGAACAATGCTGAGGAAGTATTTCCAAGGGTTCTCAATGCGGTTCTCTACCAAAGAATACACCACGGACTGGATAGACCTAGAGGTGGGCATTGCAATGGGCTGTGCAATCTCTCCCATACTGTTCGTGTTGGCAATGGAAGTCATCTTGAAAGCTGCAATGAAGAGTTCAGGTCCAGTGAATCTGGGAGATGGATACCAGATGCCTCCTCTGAAAGCTTTCATGGATGACACAACAGTCTTGTCCACGGATGAGGAAGAGACACACCAAATCTTAAAGCAGCTGGATGAGCTGGTGGCCTCTTCAAGAATGAGGTTCAAACCTAAGAAATCCCGAAGTCTCTCACTGCGAAAAGGAAAAGTGGCAGATTCAGTCAAATTCATGGTAGCCAACCAAGCCATCCCCACTGTCACAGAAGAGCCAGTAAAAAGTCTCGGAAGATGGTATGATGACTCCCTGAAAGACACACAAAGGGGATGTGAAACCAAGCAAACAGCAGAAGAAGGCCTGAAGAAAATAGATAACTGCGGACTGCCAGGCAAATACAAAGTCTGGTGTCTACAGTTCATGCTGATACCAAAGCTGCTGTGGCCACTGCTAATCTATGACATTTGCACCAGCACAGTCGAAGCAATGGAAGCCAAAATCAACAAATACACAAGAAAATGGCTCGGTGTCCCACCTGGTCTCTCTGATGTTGCATTCTACTGTCGTCAAGCAATGCTGAAGCTACCTCTGAAATCCATAGTGGAGGAATACAAAGTTGGAAAAGCAAGACTGTTGAGCATGCTGGAGGAATCGGAAGACAATATCGTGAGATCAGTTCATCCAAAGCTGAGAACTGGCAGAAAGTGGAAAGTCCAAGAGGCTGTAAACAATGCCAAGAGAAACCTCAGCATCAAAGAAATAATTGGACACACGCAAACCAACAGACAGGGACTGGGAGCAACAAAAATGCAGTGGTGGTCCAAAGCCAAAGGGAAGGAAAAAAGAGACATGATCATACAGGAGCTGAAGGAAGAAGAAGATGTCAAAAGAGTGCAGAAGGCAGTCCAGCAAGGTCAACAGGGGCAATGGACAACATGGGACAGTGCACTCCAAAGAAGTCTCAGCTGGAACGATATGTGGCACATGGCTCCTCTAAGGATAAGCTTCCTCCTCAGATCTGTATATGACCTGCTCCCCTCGAATGCAAACTTAGTGAAATGGGGGAAATCAGACGAACCAGCATGTCCGCTCTGTCAGAAGAAACAAACAGTGGAACATGTCCTAAGCTCTTGCAAAGTAGCGCTAGCCCAAGGAAGGTATACATGGAGGCACAACCAAGTTCTGAAAGTGATCACAGATGTGGTTAGCGAAAAAACCATGACCCCAAACGCACCAATTGCTATGACAACGTTCTACAAAGCAGGAGGGAAGCAGGTCTGGCCCGAAAGTGCTATGACAACCAGCACATTGCCAAAGGGTCTTCTGGATGGAGCAGTCGACTGGGAGTGTACAGCAGACCTCCCAGAGTGGAGAAATTACCCAGATGTCATCAGCAAGACAGGCATGAGACCAGACATCGCTCTCCACTCTGACTCCTCGAAACAAGTGATTCTGATAGAACTCACTGTGCCATACGAAAGCAGAATGGAAGAAGCACATATCTACAAGACCGAAAAATACGCCGGTCTTGCCAGCACCCTGAAGAAAGCAGGTCTGCGGGTCAAAATCTTCGCCATAGAGGTCGGGGCAAGAGGGTTTGTGGGCACCTCCGCTTATGATCTCATGAAACAACTCGCCATTTCTGGGAAGAAGAGGACTAGAGCCCTTAAAGCGATGGCAGAGGCAGCAGAAAGGAGCTCAAGCTGGATCTGGGCAAGGAGGAACCAAAAAAGTGAACTTCATAAGGATTAAATTCCCTACAGATGATGTGTGCCCCGTTAGCACATTGGTAAAACCGCGTACCGCAGTTCTGAAGCGCAGAATCGCCCAGGTTCGCTCCCGGGCGTGGGGAAAAAAAAAAAAAAAAAATAGACAACAGCAGAAGGGCATCCAGGAGTCATGACCTGGATGTGGCCCGGCCCCCAGAGAGTGTAAGGAATTCAGGGCCGAAACACTTGTCTAAAGGGGGTTACTTCTCTGAAGACCTTCTGTTGTCTAGCTCTCCCTAGAGTTTCTTTCTACCTAAATATCCATCTATCTGTCTATCTATCTATCTATCTATCTATCTATCAGTCTATCAAACTATCGATCCATCTGTCTATCTATCTACCTACCTATCTATCTATCTATATGTCTGTCTATTTATGTATCTACTTTTGTTTGTATATATGTATGTATGTATGTATGTATCTTTGTATGTATGTATGCATGTATGTATGTATGTATGTATGTTTGTAACTATCTATCTATCCATCTATCCATCTATCCATCTATCTACCTATCTGTCTATCTGTCTATCTATCTATCTGTCTATCTTTCTATCTAGCTATCTATATATCTATCTATTTATCTCTCTCTCTACCTAACTATCTATCCATTTATCAATCTATCTATCTATCTCTCTATCTGTCTGTCTGGCTGTCTATCTATCTATCTATCTATCTATCTTTCTATCTGTCTGTCTCTCTGTCTATCTATCTATCTACCTATCTATTTATCTACTGTCTATCTGTCTCTCTATATGTCTTTTAATCTGTGTATGTGTGTATGGGTGGCGGTATCGCCATCCTCTACAACGACTCACTCCATTCCCGCCTATCTTTCTCGCAGTCTCTGCCTTTCTCCCATCCTTCTTTCGAGCACGTTGAAGTATCCTTCCAATCCACCCCTCACCCCATCACCTTCTCCTGTGTCTATCGACCCCCACCTAGCTCTGCCAACAAACTCACCACATCCACGTTTCTCTCTGACTTTGACCAATTGCTTGACCACTACTGCCTCTTACCTGGAAATCTTATCATTCTAGGTGACATCAATGTCCACTATGACAACACTCACCGTTATGACACAAGACATATCATCAACTCTCTGTCCAATCACAATATGACTCAACACATTTCTGAACCAACCCATCAAAAAGGTCACATTCTTGACTGGATCATTTCTCGTGATCACCACAATTCCGCTACTGACAACTGCTTAGTTCTTTCTACCCGTCTAACTTCAGCCCTTCCATCTGACCACTCTGCAATTCTCTGTTCTCTCGACATTTCTCCTCCTTCCCGTACCATGCGCACAGTGACTCGACGCAATCTCAAATCTATCGACCTCTCCACATTTTCATCTGATGCCTCCCGTCTCCTTTCTGAAAAGTCACATAACTTTGCCGATGAATTCTATACTACTCTCCACCATCTTCTGGACACTCATGCTCCAGCCACAACCCGTCTTTTACCTGACCGCCCCCCTACCCCCTGGCTCACTCATGAGATCGCCTGTGCAAAACGTACCCGCCGCAGAGCAGAGCGCCGCTGGCGCAAATCCAAACTCACTGTACACAGGCAACTTTTCCAAGCCTCTAAAACAACAGTATCCACCCTCATTGCATCAGCAAAAACAAGCTATTTCCAAACCAAAATCCTGAATGCCTCTTCTTCAAAAGAACTCTTTACAACCATGAATCATCTCCTTGGCACACGAAAAGATTTACCTCTCCCAACAAAACATACAAATGAAGAACTCCCATCTGTATTCTCCAAGTATTTCACCACCAAAATACAAATTCTTCGTGACAGGTTTGACAGGACACCCTGTCAACCATGTCCACCTGATCCTTCCTTCTCTGGCACACCTCTTACTACTTTTACCCCAGTCTCACAAGAAGAAATTCTCAACACAATCAGATCCATGTCGTTCAAAACCTGCGAACTGGATCCTCTTCCAGGTTCTCTCTACGCCGACTGTCTCCCTACTCTCCTCCCATTCATCACTGACATCATCAACACTTCTCTTCAAACTGGAACTGTCCCAGATTCTTTCAAGTCTGCTATTGTTCACCCTCTCCTCAAGAAACACAATTTAGACCCAAATGAACTGAAAAATTACCGGCCTATCTCTAATCTCTCTTTCTTTAATTTTTTTTAATTACAATATTTATATAGCGCAAAATCTTGATAAAATCAAATCTAAGCGCTGAAGCAGACACACACGCAAGCACGCACGCAGGCACGCACACACACGCACGCACACACACACACACGCACACACACACACATACACACACGCATGGATATAAATGGGGAGAAAGAATAAAAGCAATAAAAGCAAAAATAAAAGCAATGGAAAATTATAGAGAGCATAGCATATACAATTATATATTATAACCATGTGATTCCCTCCGAGCGGAGACAGGCTGCAGAGGGGGGGGGGGGGGGGGGGTTTGATTGAAGTTAGGATTTTATGCGGAGGAGAAAAGGTGAGTTTTGAGAGCGGACTTGAAGGAGACAAAAGTAGGTTGCTGACGGACTGAGAGAGGAAGTTTGTTCCAGGAGAGTGGACCAGAAACAGAGAAGGCTCGTGGACCATAGGTATTGAGCTTAGTGCGTGGAAAGCGA
>JAPXFY010000024.1:43195191-43197691 GCA_030674185.1 Monoplex corrugatus
ATCTATCTATCTTCCTTCCTTCCTGTCCCTTAACCCTATCCAGGGTCATGGGGGCTCCACATGGATGAACGTCGCACCGTCTGTTTCCACCTCTGTCTGTCATGAGCAAGGGTCTGGGTCGTGGCAAAGCTTTTTCCTGTCCATTCGTCAATATTGTCCATCCACCTTTTTCTCTGTCTGCCTCTTTTTCTTCCCCCCTGAACTGTTCCTTGGAGTATTGTTTTTGATAGTCCGTTAGTTCTTGTCACGTGACCATACCACCGAAGTTTCCTTTTTCTTACTGTTGTCAGAAGGTTGTCATAGTTTTTGACATGCTGTGAAATTGTTCTTCGTACTTCCTCATTGGTAATGTGGTCTTTGTATGAGATGCCAAGCACTCTTCTAAAGCATCTCATTTCTACTGCCAGGATCTTCTTTTGCAGTTCTGCTGTTAGTGTCCATGACTCGCACGCGTAGAGAAAGATTGACAGGACCAATGCGTGCATTAGCTTCAGTTTGGAAGTGAGGGCGATGTTTTTGTCCCTCCAGATGGGCTTCAGCTTGGCTAGTGCTGCTGTTGTCTGTGCTGCTCTTGCAAGAACTTCGGTTTTCGATCCCTGTTCACTGATAATGGCTCCGAGATATTTGAACTGAGCCACGGTTTCCAGCTCACTCCCGCTGACTGTAATCTTCTTTTCTATTGGTTTTGTGCTGTTTGTCATCAACTTTGTCTTTTCGGCACTGATCTCCATGCCATATCTGGATGATGTCTCGTCCAGGTGTTTCACCAGGTTGGCAAGTTCGTCTTCATTTCCAGCCAACCCATCGATGTCGTCGGCAAATCTCAAGTTGGTGATTGTCCTTCCTCCAATACTGACTGAGCCGTGATGGTTTTCAAGGGCATCCGTCATAATGCGCTCAAGGAAGATGTTGAACAAGGTTGGAGAGAGGAGACAGCCCTGACGAACTCCAACTGATGTGTGAAACCAGTCCCCCACTGTGCCCCCAACAAGCATTGCGCTGCTCGCTTTTGTGTATAGCTGTGTGATGGTGTCAATAAGCTTCCTTCCCATGTTGTACTTCCTCATGGTGGCCCACAGTGCTTCATGCCATACTCTGTCAAATGCCTTTTTGAAGTCGATAAAAACGTGGTAGATGTCCTGTTGGTGTTGGCTGTATTTTTCGCATAGGACTCTGAGATTGAATATTTGTTCTGTTGTGCTTCTACCACTGCGAAATCCCGCTTGTTCTTCGGCAATGATCTCCTCTGCCTGTGGTTTCAGTCTGTTCAAAATGACTTTCAGCATCACTTTGCTAGCATGGCTGATAAGGCTGATCGTTCTGTAATTCTGGCATAGTTGTAAATTGCCTTTCTTGGAAAGTGTGATGATTAGTGACTGGGTCCAAGGTGTCGGCCATTCTCCCGTCTGCCAGATTTTGTTGCAGATTTTCCAGAGGATGTCAGTCACTGCCTCCCCTCCATGCTTGATCAGTTCTGCTGGGATGTTGTCCACTCCAGCAGCTTTTCCATCTTTCAGCGATCGTATTGCTGTTTCGACTTCTTCGCGTAGAATAGGGTGGTCATCGTCATTTGTTGATTCCTGGCATGTAAGGACAGTTGAGTCACCCTGTGTCTGGTGGTTGTAGAGGTCAGAGCAGTATTCTGTCCATCTATGGATGATTTCTTTATCTTCTGTCAGGCACTTTCCTTGTTTGTCTTGAATGGTACTGATCCTTGCCTGTCTCTGTGTGGTGAGTTCTTTCACCACTTTGTACGCCTTTATGCTGTTGTTCTTGCTTAGGCTATCTTCTATTTCTGTGCATTTATTTTGTATCCATCCTTCTTTGGCCTCCCTCATGCCTTTTCTGATTTCTTTGTTGATGTTTCTGTAGGCTAGGGCTCCGTCTGTTGTATTTTTGACTTTCTTGATTTCTCTTCTTTTGTCACACATTTCAAGGATTTCGTCTGTAATCCAGGGTTGGGTTTTCCGGCGTTGTTTTCCTAAGAGGTCATTTGCAGTCTCTGTCATCACTGTGTTAAACTTGGTGGTCATTTCCTCCGCAGTTTCTTCTTGTGTGCTCAATGCTGCAAACTTTCCGCCTATTGTTGCTTGGAAGGACTCTGCAATGGAGGGGTCCTTGAGTCTGTCCAAGTTGAACTTCAGTCTGGTGTTCTTGGGCTTCTTGATCTTCTTCAGCCTGACCTTGAAGTTCATTATCACCAGGTCATGGTCACTACCCACATCTGCACCTAGAAATGTTCGCGTCTTGGCTCTGCAGATTCCAGATCTAAAACGGATTGGGACCAAGATGTAGTCGATCTGGTGGTTGGTCCCATTTGGTGCATGCCAAGTCCAGCATCGTGACGCCTTGTGTTCACCAAGGGTGTTAGCCAGTGTCATGTTGTTGTATCCGGCGAACTCAAGTAGGCGCAGTCCTCGCTCGTTGGAAATTGCATTACAGGAGGGCCCACAATGGTTCTTCCAGTCTTTTAATGCATCAGCGCCCACTTTAGCATTCC
>JAPXFY010000024.1:43207802-43240302 GCA_030674185.1 Monoplex corrugatus
AAAAGGGGCTTGGACTTTCCCTTTATTGGGGAATGTTCGGTGGGGGTTTTTGTGTTTTTTTGGCTCTTTCTTGGTAGCTGAATGGGTTTTTCCGCAAAAAGTTGGTTTTTGAAAAATTCAACACTGGGGATGACCCCTCTGACTCTAAAGGTTACAATACTTGGTTAATTTTGAACAATTCCCCCTGTTCCCTTTATTTCCTTTGTTCCCCAAATAAGGTTTTTGGGAAAAACAACCAAATATTTTTTGTCTTTTCTATATGTGTGGTTTGGTCAGTTCAAAAGTAAAAGCTATCATTCTTGAACATGACACCAATATTTGGTGTCTTTTTTCACCATCTAGTTGTGTGTAGGTGTAGTTGGGGGGTATAAAGGTACGTTCGGTTTCCAAATTGGGGAATATTCTGAATTTACAGTTTTGTGCTTTTTGGCTGCTTCTCACTAGGTGAATTAGTGATCAAACTATTTTGGGAATTTTGGGAAATGACGACATGGGAAGGAAACCCTACGGAATCCAAGAGTTGCAATCCTTTGTTAATCTTAAAAACAATTTTCTCCCCGCTTCCCTTTTATTTCCTTTACTGTTCCCTATATGTTTTGGAAAAACCCTTTATATCTTTGTCTTGCATATTTTGTTGTGTTTGGTCAGTTCAAAAGTAAAAGACTTTTGTCATTCTTGAACATGACACCAATATGTTGTGTCATTTTTCTACACCATCATAGTTGTGTGTAGGTGTAGTTGCGGGGTATAAAAGGTTTTTGCTCCGTATCCTAATTGGGGAATATTCTGAACTTACAGTTTAATTTGTGTTTGGCTGCTTCTATGCTAGGTGAAATAAGTGCCAAAACTATGTTGATTTTGAGGAAATTTTCGACATTGGAGGTAACTCCTAACATGACTCTCAGAGTTGCAATCCTTGGTTAATCTTAAAAGATTCTCCCTGCTTCCATCTTATTTTCCTTTAATATTATTATATGCCTTTGAAGTAACCCTGGATATGTTCTTTTTTTCCGTACTGTGTGTGGTAAAGTTCAAAAGTAAAGATTTATGTCATTTTTGAACATGACACCAATATGTTGTGTGCATTTTTCTAACCATCATAGTTGTGTGTAGGTGTAGTTGCGGGGTATAAAGGTATGCTTCCGTATTCTTAATTGGGGGAATATTCTGAACTTACAGTTTAATGTGTTTTGGCTGCTTCTACGCTAGGTGAATTAGTGCCCAAAACTATGTTGGATTTTGTGGAAATGTACGACATGGGAGGTAACTTCTACATGACTCTCAAGAGTTGCAATCCTTGGTTAATCTTAAAAGATTCTCCCTGCTTCCATCTTATTTCCTTTAATGTTACTTATATGCCTTGGAAGTAACCCTGTATATGTTCTGTTTTCCGTACGGTGTGTGTGCATGGTGAGTTCAAGAATAAAAGACTATATCAGTCTTGAACATGACACCAATATGTTGTGTGCATTTCTCTACACCATCATAGTTTGTGTGTAGGTGTAGTTACTGGATATAAAGGTAGGCTTAGGCATTCCTTTATTGGGGAATGTTCTGAGTGCAGAGTTTTGTGTTTTGTGGCTCTTTCTATGCTAGCTGAATCGGTGCCGCAAAGAAGATTGGATTTTGAGAAATTCTACAACATAGGAGATGACTTCCACGTGACTCTCAAGAGTTACAATCCTTGATTAATCTTGAACAATTCTCCCTGCTTCCCTCTTATTTCCTTTACTGTTACCTATATGTTTTGGAAACAACCCTATATATCTTCTGTCTTGTCTATATGTGTGTGTTTGGTCAGTTCAAAAGTAAAAGACTATGTCATTCTTGAACATGACACCAATATGTTGTGTGCATTTTTCTACACCATCATAGTTGTGTGTAGGTGTAGTTGCGGGGTATAAAGGTATGCTTCCGTATTCCTAATTGAGGGAATATTCTGAACTTACAGTTTAATGTGTTTTGGCTGCTTCTACGCTAGGTGAATTAGTGCCCAAAACTATGTTGGATTTTGAGGAAATCTACGACATGGGAGGTAATTCCTACATGACTCTCAAGAGTTGCAATCCTTGGTTAATCTTAAAAGATTCTCCCTGCTTCCATCTTATTTCCTTTAATGTTACTTATATGCCTTGGAAGTAACCCTGGATATGTTCTGTTTTCCGTACTGTGTGTGTGCATGGTGAGTTCAAGAATAAAAGACTATATCAGTCTTGAACATGACACCAATATGTTGTGTGCATTTCTCTACACCATCATAGTTGTGTGTAGGTGTAGTTGCTGGATATAAAGGTAGGCTTGGGCATTCCTATATTGGGGAATGTTTTCGACATTTTCCTTCATTGGATTACGTAGCAAAAACTGTGACCGCGTATGTGCCGTTTCATCACAAAACGCACCATAACTTTGGAATGTCTGAACCGATTGAAAAAAAATCAAATATCAGTAGAAAGATCTTTGTTTAGCCAAGATGATTAAGACCTTAATGAATCTCTGGGTCCTAGCTTTAATTTAAGTAGGTCCAGCCTCTCTTACGCTAATGGCTAAAATGCAGCAGAACTGGTAAAAATTGCCGATTTTTAATTGCTTCAGCTCGTCTACCATTCACGATTGGGAGATAAAAACTCACGTCGACACAACTCACTAGGTACGGAGAGTTTTTCCCCTTGCGTTTCCCCAGGTACGGCCCATTTTGAAGGGTTAGGAAAAAAATCACACAAAAAAACAAAACATAAAGGATCAAAAACTTTCAGATCTGAATATTTACATGCTGAGTTAGTTCATGCCAAAATATCGAAGTTCTTCCTTGAATATTTCTTCGTCATGTGCCATGTTGAAAATACCCCAAATTTTGTGGTCTGGATCACTGTACAGTCAGTCACTCTGATCAGCTCCATGAACACACAGTCAAAGGTGAGAAGGTCTTTGTATGCACAAAACAACATGAATAAAGTAGACTTTGCTCAGGGTAAAAAAAAAAAAGATTATTAGTGATATTATATGAATAAATGTTACAAATTGTTACACAGGGGAATTATGGGGGCGTGGCACTCAAATGAGACATGCAGGCCACAAGAGCCAGAGAAGGACGCAAAGTGGGAGAAAAACTAAAATCTTCGTGCCAGTCATGCATTCATAAAGTGAATGAAACCTCCATCAGACATGCGACTCGCTGTACTTGGCCTGCTGACTGCTCGCCTCTCGTGACGTGTACGCCCACCTCCCTTTCCCACTTCACTATCGTCTGAAACTGGGTCACTGTCAGTACCTTCTTGCTGGCAGCTTCCATCACTTGATACACTTTCACCATTATCTTCAGCATACTCCTCGATGTCCAATCCTTCAGTCTGAAGCACTTCAATCACTTTAGCAGCAGTAAAACGCGGCCGTCGCGATCTAATTTGTTTGAAAACTCGTACTCGCCTGCGACGCCATTTTCGACACGAATGCAGATTAGCAAGTCATTCGGGGTGCCGAAGACAATCGCTTCCCGACGAGTGTAGTCTTACGGAATCTCACGAAGTAACTTTCCACTTGACCCTTGACATGTTTGCAGTGACCACTGTGGCTATGGTAAGCATGCAGGCTCAAAAGGGGAGCGTCGAAAAATTTTTAATTATCGAAACCGCTATAGCGTTCCGTCGTACGCAACCGTGCCTTTCATCACGACCGCTATAGCGTTCCGTCGTACCGAGTGAGTTAAATGAGCTTTAGACATGAAACCTGTGTCTTTATTTGTGGTGTGAAAGAAGTGTGCTTTGACCCTGAGCGACCTAAATACACATACTGAACGCAACATTGGCGGCGACGTGCAGTTTCCTCACGCGGTTTTCCCAGGACCGATCAACACCAGTTGTCGGAAATGCTGTCGGAACTTTTACGTATCGCACAGCGGTGATTTTGGTATCAAATTAAAGGGGACAGCCTGAAAAATCCAGTGTAATAAATTTAGTGGCCTGGAAAAGTTTTTTATTTTTACTGTCGGAAGGAGTGTGTTTGACTTTGAAACCCTTTTGGGATGAAGTTTCTGCGTAAGCAACAACGCAGAAAGTATAAATGACTGTTTGTTTTTGTTTTGGTGAAACAGATTTTAGAATAGGATACAGTGAGTGAAAAAAGCGGAGGAGGAAGAGATTGGAAACCAGAGAGAAGACGGGAATGTAAGCAGGTTGGAAAATGTGACATTCTGTAAGAATCTGAGATAAAAGCAAGAGGATAAAAAGAGGATAAAACAATTTTAAAATGCAGTAAATAAAAACAAGACGTAGTACAAGACACTTATACAGATAAAACGCAGTCTTGGGGTATATTACAAGATCCAAAACAAGTGTGACTGCCCACGCACAAGCAAACATGAACCAGAAGAACAAGAAAACCAATATAAGCGCGTATCCAACGAGACAAAACAAAACAAGCGCAAATTTTCGGCCAACTAGCCTTTGTCAAGCGCGAACGCACGGTCACAAACAGATCACAGACACCAAACAATGGATAATAAAAATGGGACTAAAAACTTCCCTGCCGCCTCCGTCCAGTGGGTAAGAAATGGAATGCCCATGTCGTCATGAGCAGTAGTAAGAAGTGGGGAGAGGGGAGGCAACTATGATGTCAAAAGGGAAGTGAGATGAGTTCTGCAATTTTGAGAAGTGGCCATGCTATATCGGTATAGCCCTGCTCTGAAGAAGGCACAGGGCAAGAGCCAAGAGGTAAGGGTTGTAGATTGGGCCCAGTGCCATGAATCTGGTAGGCCTGGGAACAGGAAGAAACATGAAACGGCATGTCTGAATTCTGTTGCGCAATGGATTACTTATGGTTTGTCATTAAAACCATATGGCTTGCGTGTTCCAAGTTTATTTATGAGGTGGGATTCTCTGTCTTTCCTGTCTATGGTGCTGTTATTGTATAGAAGCCACAGACCTTTCACTCGGATGTCATTGATTGAGTGGTCTGATTGGTCGAAGTGATTGGGGATAGTTTTATCCCTTTGGTGGCGGATATCAGCCAAGTGTTCTTTGAAACGTGTGTCAAGGGTGCGTCCAGTTTCACCAATATACAGTTGGGAACATTTAGAGCAGCTGGTCAAGTAGACAATGTTATAAGTTTGACAGTTGAAATGTTTTGTAATTCTCATATGAGATTTGGGGCCTTTGACTGTGGTGGCTGAGCACAAGAAAGGACAAGTCTTGCATTTAGGTTTGTTGCATGGAGAGGTTCCTGGAGGTTGGCTGACTGGTTTGCTGAGATTTGAATGCACCAGCAAGTCGCGGAGATTTGTGTCTCTCTTGTAGACGATCAAAGGGCGATGGTCAAAGGTTTCACCTGTAGTGGGACTGGATCGCAATCTGTTCCAGTTGGACAAGATGATCCTTTTTAAGATGGCTCATAGCTAAATAGATGGTTAGATAGATAGATAGATAGATAGACACATAGAACGATAGATAGATAGATAGATAGATAGATAGAGAAATAGAGAGATAGAGAGATAGAAAGAGAGATAGATAGATAGAGAGCTAGATAGTATAATAGATAGATAGATTGATGGATAGATCGATGGATAGATAGAGAGATAGATTGATAGACTGATAGATGGATAGATAGATAGTTAGATAGATGGTTAGCTAGATAGATAGATACATTGATAGATAGATAGATAATTTGATAGATTGATAAAAAGATAAATAGTTAGATTTGTAGAGAGATAGATAGATAGATAGACAGAGAGATAGGCAGAGTGATGGAGAGATAGATAGATAGATAGATAGATACACAGATAGATACATATATAGAGATAGCTAGCTAGCTAGATAGATGGTTAGATAGATAGATAGATAGATACATCGATAGATAGATAAATAGATAGATAGGTAGAGAGATAGAGAGATAGATAGATATATGGACTGATAGGTAAATAGATAGATAGATAAATAGATAGATGGATAGATGTAATTGACAAATAGATAGATAGATAGATGGTTAGACAGATAGATATATAGACAGAAAGGTACATAGATAGATAGATAGATAGATAGAGAGATAGAGAGATAGACAGATGGATAGATAGATAGATTGATAGATAGTGAGATAGATATATAGACAGAAAGGTAGATAGATAGATATACACAGATAATTACATAGACAGAGATCGATAGGTAATCAGATAGATAGATAGATAAATAGGTAGATAGATAGATGGATAATTAGATCGATTATTAAAAAGATAAATAGATTTGTAGAGAGAGATATAGATAGATAGACAGATAGGTAGATGTATAGATAGATAGATACACAGATAGATACATAGATAGAGATAGATAGATAGATTGATATATAGATAGATAGATAGGTAGAGTGATACATAGATATATAGATAGAGAGATAGATACAAAGATAGATACATAGATATAGATAGATACATAGATAGATATATAGATAGATAGACACATAGATAGAAAGATAGACACATAGATAGATAGATAGATAGAGAGAGAGATAGAGAGAGAGGATAGAGAGATAGAGAGATAGTTAGAAAGAGAGATAGAAGATAGAGAGCTAGATAGGTATATAGATAGATAGAACGATAGATAGATAGATAGATGGATAGATCGATGGATAGATAGAGAGAGAGAGATTGATAGACAGATAGATGGTTAGCTAGATAGATAGATAAAATGATAGATAGATAAATAGATAGATAGATAAATAGATAGATAGATAGGTAGAGAGATAGAGAGATAGATAGATATATGGACTGATAGGTAAATAGATAGATAGTAACATAGATAGATAGAAAAATAGATAAATAGATAGATGGATAGATGTAATTGACAGATAGATAGATAGATAGATGGTTAGACAGATAGATATATAGATAAAAAGGTACATAGATAGATAGATAGAGGATAGATAGATAGACAGATGGATAGATAGATAGATTGATAGATAGTGAGATAGATATATAGACAGAAAGGTAGATAGATAGATATACACAGATAATGACATAGCCAGAGATCGATAGGTAGTTAGATAGATAGATAGATAGATAAATAGGTAGATAGATAGAATAGATGGATAATTAGATAGATTAATAAAAAGATAAATAGATAGATTTGTAGAGAGAGAGAGAAATAGATAGGTAGATGTAGAGATAGATAGATATATGGACTGATAGGTAAATAGATAGATAGATAAATAGATAGATGGATAGATGTAATTGACAAATAGATAGATAGATAGATGGTTAAACAGATAGATATATAGACAGAAAGGTACATAGATAGATAGATAGAGAGATAGATAGATAGACAGATGGATAGATAGATAGATTGATAGATAGTGAGATAGATATATAGACAGAAAGGTAGATAGATAGATATACACAGATAATTACAAACAGAGATCGATAGGTAGTCAGATAGATAGATAGATAAATAGGTAGATAGATAGATAGATGGATAATTAGATCGATTAATAAAAAGATGAATAGATTTGTAAGAGAGAGATATAGATAGATAGACAGATAGGTAGATGTATAAATAGATAGATAGATACACAGACAGATACATAGATAGAGATAGATAAGATAGATTGATATATACATAGATAGATAGGTAGAGTGATACATAGATATATAGATAGAGAGATAGATACAAAGATAGATACATAGATAGATAGATAGATAGACACATAGATAGAGAGATAGAGAGATAGAGAGATGAGGATAGGAGAAGAGAGAGATTAGAGAGATAGAGAGATAGAGAGATAGTTAGAAAGAGAGATAGATAGATAAGATGATATATATATAGATAGAGAGCTAGATAGGTATATATATATAGATAGAACGATAGATAGATAGATGGATAGATCGATGGATAGATAGAGAGATAGATTGATAGACAGATAGATGGATATATAGATAGCTAGATAGATGGTTAGCTAGATAGATAGATAAATTGATAGATAGATAGGTAGAGAGATAGAGAGATAGATAGATATATGGACTGATAGGTAAATAGATAGATAGTAAAATAGACTGATAGGTAGATAGATAGCTAGCTAGTTAGCTAGATAGACAGATAGATATATAGACGGATAGACAGATAGATAGATAGATAGAGAGATGGATAGATAGAGAGGTAGTTAGATAGATACATAGATAGGTAGATAGATATAGATTGATTAGCCAGTGAGATAGATATATAGATAGAAGTATGGATAGATAGATATAGATAGACAGATAGATAGATAGAAACACAGATAGATACATAGACAGAGGTAGATAGAAGATAGATAGATAGATAATATATAGATAGATAGATAGATAGTAGACAGATAAAATAATAGATAGATAGATAGATAATAATTAGATAAATAGACAGATTTGTATAGAGACTGATAGATAGATAGATAGATAAATAGATAGATAGATAGATAGCAGGTAGGTACATAGATAGATAGATAGAAAGATAGATAGATAGAGATATACATACATACATACATACATGCATAGATCGATCAATTGATAGATAGATAGATAGATAGATAGATAGATAGATAGAAAGATAGATAGATAGATACATACACAGATAGATATATAGATAGAGATAGATAGATAGATAGATAGATAAAATATAAAGATTGGTTGATAGGTAGATAGCCAGATAGATATATAGATAGATAGATCGTTCAAAAGATAGATAGATAGTTAAATAGGTAGATAGATAGATAAGTAGAGAGAGAGAGATAGATAAAATAGATAGATAGATAGATAGATAGATAGATAATACACTGATACATACATAGAAAGAGAGAGAGAGATAGATAGAAAGGTATATAGATAAATCAATAGTTACACAGATAGATACATAGATAGAGAAAGATAGATAGAATAGATACTAGATAGAAGATAGATAAAAAATATAGATAGATAGATACATAGATAGAGATATATATAAGATAGACGATAGATAGATAGATAGATAATAGGAATAGATAGATAGATAGATAAATAGATGATAATAGATGATAGATATAGAAATAGATAGATAGATAAATAGATAGATAGATAGATAGATAGGTACACAGATAGATACATAGATAGAGAGAGACAGATAGATAGATAGGTAGGTAGATAGATAGATAGACTGATAGGTAGATAGCTAGATAGCTAGATAGATAGTAAGATAGAAAGATAGATAAATAGATAGATAGATAGACAGACAGGTAAATACATAGACAGAGATAGATAGATAGATAGATAGATAGTTAGTTAGATAGACAAATATGTCGATAGATTGGCAGAGAGATAGATAAATAGACTGATAGGTAGATAGCTAGCTAGCTAGTTAGCTAGATAGACAGATAGATAGATAGATGGATAGACAGATAGATAGATAGATAGATAGATGGATAGATAGAGAGGTAGTTAGATAGATACATAGATAGGTAGATAGATAGATAGATTGATAGCCAGTGAGATAGATATATAGATAGGAATGTAGATATAATATATATAATATATATGGATAGATAGATAGATAGACAGATAGATAGATAGAAACACAGATAGATACATAGACAGAGGTAGATAGACAGATAGATAGATAAATATATAGTAGATAGATAGATAGATAGACAGATAAGTAGGTAGATAGATAGATAGATAATTAGACAGATTTGTATAGAGACTGATAGATAGATAGATAGATAAATAGATAGATAGATAGATAGCAGGTAGGTACATAGATAGATAGATAGAAAGATAGATAGATAGATAGATATATACATACATACATACATACATGCATGCATAGATCGATCGATAGATAGATACATAGAGAGATAGATAGATAGAAAGAAAGATAGATAGATAGATAGATACATACACAGATGGATACACAGATAGAGATAGATAGATAGATAAATATAAAGATTGGTAGATAGGTAGATAGCCAGATAGATATATAGATAGATAGATCGTTCAAAAGATAGATAGTTAAATAGGTAGATAGATAGATAGATAGATAAGTAGAGAGAGAGAGAGAGAGATAAATAGATAGATAGATAGATAGATTAGATAATACACTGATACATACATAGAAAGAGAGAGATAGATAGATAGAAAGGTATATAGATAAATCAATAGTTACACAGATAGATACATAGATAGAGAAAGATATATAGATACATGGATCGGTCGAAAGATAGATAGATAGATTGATAGATAGATTGATAGAGAGAAAGATAGATAAACAGATAGATACATAGATAGAGATAGATAGATAGATAGATCGATAGATAGATAAGTAGGGAGATAGATAGATAGATAAATAGATAGATAGATAGTTAGGTAGAGAGATAGATAGATAGATAAATAGATAGATAGATAGATAGATAGGTACACAGATAGATACATAGATAGAGAGAGACAGATAGATAGATAGGTAGATAGATAGATAGATAGACTGATAGGTAAATAGCTAGATAGCTAGATAGCTAGATAGATAGTAAGATAGAAAGATAAATAAATAATAGATACACAGATGTAATTGACAGATAGACAGATAGATAGGTAAACAGGTAGATTGATATTAGATATATATATATATATATAGATAGTTAGGTAGAGATAGAGAGAGACAGAGTGAGATAGTTAGATAGAGAGATAGAGAGATAGATAGATAATACACAGATACCTACATAGAGATAGATAGATAGATAGATAGATAGGTAGATAGATAAATTAATAGGTACACAGATAGACACATAAAGAAAGATAGATAGATACATAGATCGGTCGAAAGACAGATAGATAGATAAATAGATAGATAGATAGATAGATAGTGTAGATAGATAGATAGATAATACACAGATACATACATAGAAAGAGAGAGATATATAGATAGAAAGGTATATAGATAAATCAATAGTTACACAAATAGATACACAGATAGAGAAAGATAGATAGATAGATACATAGATCGGTCGAAAGATAGACAGATAGATTGATAGAGAGAAAGATAGATAAACAGATAGATACATAGATAAACAGATAGATACATAGATAGAGATAGATACATAATAGATCAATAGATAGACAGATAGATAAGTAGGGAGATAGATAGATAGACAGATAGATAAATAGATAGATAGATAGATATAGAATAGAAATAGGTATAGATAGGTAGATGATAGTAGTTACAAGAAGTAGATAATAGATAGATACAGATAGATAAAAAAAATAGATACATATAGGTTGATAGATAGATAGACAGATAGATAGATAGATAGATAAATAGATAGATAGATAGTTAAAAAGACAGATCGATACGTACAGAGATAGATAGATAACTAGATAGATAGAGAGATAGATAGATACATAGATAGATAGACTGATAGGTAGATAGATAGATAGATAGACAGATAGATAGATACACATATGGATATACAGATAGAGATAGATAGATAAATAGACAGATAAGTAGGGAGATATATATAGATAGATAATTAGATAGATAGAGAATGTAGTAGAGATAAATAGATAGATAGATATATAGTAGATAGATAGATAGATAGACAGGTACACAGATAGATACATAGATAAGAGAGATAGATAGATAGGTAGATAGCATGGATCAATAGATACACAGATAGGTACATATATATATATATATATATAGAGAGAGAGATAGATAGATGGATACATAGATCGGTCAACAGATATATAGATAGTTAATTGATAGATAGATAGAGAGAGAGATAAGTAAAGAGATAGATAGATAGATAGGTAGATAGAAAGATAGATAGATAGATAGTTAGACAGATATGTAGATAGATAAGTAGGCAGAGAGATAGATAGATAGATAGTAGATAGATGATGGTAGACATAGATAATAGATAGAGCTAGACAGTTAGATATATAGATAGAGACACAGATAGATAGACTGATAGGTAGATAGCTAGCTAGCTAGACAGTTAGATATATAGATAGAGAGACAGATAGATAGCTAGCTAGCTAGCTAGATATATAGATAGATAGATAGATACATATATAGATAGATAGATAAATAGATAGATAGATACACAGATAAATACATAGACAGATATACATAGATAGATAGTTAGATAAATAGACAGATAAATAGATAGATAGATAAGTAGGCAGAGAGATAGATAGATAGATAGACTGATAGGTAGATAGCTAGCTAGTGAGACAATTAGATATATATATAATAGATAGATAGATAGATAGATGGATAGTTAGATAGATAGATAGATAGCTAGGTAGATAGATTATATAGATAGGTAGATAGACAGATTGATAGAGAGTGAGATAGATATATAGATAGAAGGGTAGATAGATAGATCTATGTGTCTATCTATCTATCTATCTATCTTCTTCTATCTATCTATCTATCTATCCATCTATATATCTATCTCTGTCTATGTTATTTCATCTGTTATCTATATCTATCTATATCTATCTATCTATCTAGCTCTATATCTATTTATCTAGTCTCTGTCTATCTATCTACCTTTCTATCTATATATCTACCTCACTATCTATCTATCTATCTGTCTATCTATCTCTCAATCTGTCTGTTTACCTATCTCTCTCTCTCTATCCATCTATCTATCTATTTATCTATCTATCTTTCTATCTATCTATCTCTCTACCCCTCTATCTATCTATCTATCTATCTATCTATCGATCTCTTCCTCTCTATCTATGTATCTATCTGTGTATCTATTGATTTATCTATCTACTTACCTATCTAACTATCTCTCTCTTTGTGTCTATCTATCTTACTATCTATCTATCTTACTACTATCTATCTATCTATCTATCTATCTATCTATCTATCTATCTATCTATCTGTCTATACATCTATCCATCTCTCTACCTATCTATGTATTTATCTATCATATATCTATCTATCTCGGTACGATATGATCTGTGTGTTCTTTATCTATCTATCTAGATATCTATCTATTTAGTCTATCTATCTACTTTCTATGTATAATCTATCCTTATATCTCTGTTATCTATCTGTCTATCTATCTGTCTATCTAGTCTATCTATCTATCTATCTTCCATCCATCTCTCTATCTCTCTATCGATGTATCTATCTATCGTCTATCTGTCTATCTATCTATCTCTCTATCAACATCTTCTGTCTATCCATCTATCTATCTATCTATCTATCTATCTATCTTCTATCTTCTATCTATCTATCTCTCACTCTAGAAATCTCTCTCTATGTACCTATCCTATCTCTGTATCTATCTTGTATCTATCTATCTATCTATTATCTATCTATCACCTATCTCATCTCTCTCTCTTATCTATCTATCTATCTATCTATCTATCTATCTATCTATCAATCAATCTATCTATCTATTATCTATATATCTATCTTTGACATGGATCTATCTATTATCTCATCTCTCTCTCTATCTATCTATTCTTATCGATCGATCTATCTATTATCTTTCTTTTTATTTTGTATCTATCTATCTATCTATTTTACTAGTATCTATCTTTGTATCTATCTATTATCTATCTATACTTATCTATTATCTATCTACTCTTTATCTCATCTCTCTAATTCACTACCTATCTATCTATCCATCTATCTTCTATTTCTCTTTCTATCTATCTATGTATCCATCTATCTTCTTCTCATCTATTTACTTTCTATCAAATCGACCTAATTATCTATCTATCTATCTATCTATCTATCTTCTATCTATCTATCTATTATATCTGTTCTATCTATTACCTATCTATCTCTTATCTAACTATCTGTCTATCCTATCTATCTATCTATCTATCTTTCTATCTATCTATACTCTATCTGTCTATCCATCTATCTATCTATCTATTTATCTATCTATCTATCTATCTATCTACATATATCTATTATTATTATATACTATATATCTATCTTCTCTGTTAATCTATCTTTGTATCTTCTTTTTATCATCTATCTTTATCTAATTTCTATCTATCTATCTCTGTCATCTATCAATATTATCTATCTATATTTTCTATTATTACTCTATCTATCTATCTACTATTTATCTATCTATCTATCTCTCTCTATCTATTATCTATCATCTATCTATCTATCTATCTTCTATCTATATATCTATATCTTCTATCGTATCTATCTTGTATCTATCTCTCTATCTATCAAATCTCTATTTTTATATGTCTACTATCTATCTATCTACCTTTCTATCTATTATTATCATCATCCTCACTATCTATCTGTCTATCTATCTCTATCATTCTATCTACTTATCTATCTATCTATCTATCTATCTTCTACCCTCTCATCTGTCTATCTATCTATTTATCTATCTATCTATCTGTCTGTCTATCATCTATCTTCTGTCTACTCTATCTAATTTTCTATCATTTCTATCTATCTATCTTTCTACTCTCTATCTATCTATCTGTATCTATCATCTATCTATCTATTATCTACCTATCTATCTTCTATCTATCTATCTATCTATCTATCTATCTATCTATATATCTATCGATCGATCTATGTCTCCAATCTATCTATCTTCTTCTCTCTCTACTATCTATCTTATATCTATCATGTGTATCTATTGATCTATCTATCTACTATCCTATCTATCTATCTATTCATCTTCTATGTATCATCTGTGGACCTATCTATCTATCTATCTATCTCTCTATCTCTTCTATCTCTGATCTAGTATCTATCTGTGTATCAATCTATCTAGTGTCTATATATCTATCTATCTATTCTTATCTATTTATCTAGCTATCTGCCTATCTATCTACCTTTTATCTATATTTTCTACATCACTCATCTTCTATCTATCTGTTATATCTATCTTCTACTTTCTTCTATTATCTATCTATATCTATTCTATCTAGCTCTCTTCTATCTATCTACTTTCTATCTATATTCTACCTACTATCTATCTATCTATCTATTTCTATCTACCATCTATCTCTTCTATCCATCTATCTTTTTCTATCATTTATTTTATTTTCTATCTATCTATCTTTACTCTTATCTATCTATTATCTCGCATCTAATCTATTATTATCTACTCTCTGTCTATCTATCTACTATTCTATTATATATCATCACATGTCATATCTATCTACTCTATCTGTCTATCTATTCTCTATCTGTCATCTATCTACTATCTCCTCTCTCTATCTATCTCATCCTATCTATGTAAGTATCTATTTATCTATCTATCTTTCTATCTATCTATCTCTCTACCCTCTATCTCTTTATCTATCTATCTATCTAGCTCTATATATATTTATCTACTCTCTGTCTATCATCTACTTTCTATCTTTTATCTACCTCACTATCTATTCTATCTATCTGTCTATCATCACTCATCTGTCTATCTCTCTCTCTATCTATCATCATCTATCTTCTATTTATTTTATATATATTTTCTATCTATCTGTCTCTCTACCTCTCTATCTATCTATCTACTCTATCTATTCGATCTATGTCTCCATCTATCTATCGATCTCTTCTCCTCTATATCTATGTATCTATCTGTGCTATCTATTATCTATCTATCTACTTATCCTACTCAAATCTATCTTGTTCTGTCTATCTATCTTACTATCTTCATCTATCTATCTTCTCATCTACTAATCTATCTATCTATGTAACTATCTATTTATTTCTGTCTTTTATCTATCCATCTCTCTACCTATCTATGTCTTTATCTATCTATCTATCTAGCTATCTATCTATCTATCTATCTCTATCTATCTATCTGTCCTATTTATCTGTTATCTATCTACCTACCTATCTATCTATCTACTAGCTATCTATCTGTCTATCCATCTATCTTTCTATCTATCTATAATCTATCTATCTATCTATCTTATCTATCTATCTATCGATCTATCTATCAGCTAATCTATATCTATCTATCTATCTATCGTCTATATTATCTATCCATCTCTCTACCTATCTATGTATTTATCTGTGTATATATTATCTATCTATCTATCTTCAATCTAACTATCTATCTATCTATTTATCTATCTATCTACTATCTATCTATCTCAGTATTATCTATCTATAATTATATCTCTCTTCTTCTATGTTGTATTATCTTGTATCTATCTTGTACTATCTATCTTTGTATCTACATTTCTATCTATAATCTGTCTCACTATCAATTTATCTATCTATCTATCTGTCTATTATCTCCTATCTATCTACTATCTATTTATCTCTCTCTCTCTATCTATGTATCTATCCATCTATCAATGTATCTATCTTTCTATGTATATATCTATCTCTGTCTATGTATTATCTCTGATCTATCTTTCTAATATCTATCTCTATTTCTATTTGTCTAGCATCTACTATCTACCTTTTCTATTTTTATATCTATCTCACTATCTGTCTATCTATCCTCTATCTGTCTATCTATTACTCTATCTTCTATCTATCTATCTATCTCTCTACTCTCTCTCAGTCTATCTATCTATCTATTATATTATATCTATCTTTCTTCTGTTATCCATCTATCTTTCTGTCTATCTATTTATTTTATCTATCTTTCTATCTATCTATCTATCTCCTACCTGTTATCTATCTATCTATCTATCTCCCATCTATCTATCTATTTATGTATCTACTCTCTTCTATCTGTCTATATATCTATCCATCTCTCTACTATCTTTTGTATGTATCTATCTATCTAGTCTAGCTATCTAGCAATCTATCTATCTATTACTATCATCTATCTATCTATTATCTATCTGTCTCTGTCTATATATTGATATGTGTGTCTCTTTATCGATCTATCTAGATATCTATCTATTTAGCTATCTTCTACTTCTATGCATACATCTATCTCATTTCTATTGTCTAATCTATCTATATATCTCTCTATCTGTCTATCTATCTATCTATTATCTATCTATCTATCTATCTATCTATCTATCTATCTATCCATCTCTCTATCGCTCTATCGATGTATCTATCTATCAGTCTAGCCGTCTATCTATCTCTCTATCTAACCATCTATCTGTCTATCTCTATCATCTATCTATCTATCTACTATCTATCTATCTATCTACTATCTATCTATCTATCTATCTTTCTTTCTATCTATCTCTCTATCTATCTATCTGTCTATCACTTTAAGAAATCTCTCTCTATCTATCTATCTCTATCTCTGTATCTGTCTATCTATCTATCTATCTATCTATCTATCAATCAATCAATCTATCTATCTATTTATCTGTATATCTATCTTTTGACCAATCTAGGAATATATCTATGTATCTCTCTCTCTATATCTATCTGTCTATCTATCTATCTCTCTATCTATCGATCTATCTACTTATCTATCTCTCTATTATTTATTCTATCTATCTATCTATCTGTACCTATGTATCTATCTGTGTATCTATCTATCTATCTATCTATCTATTTATCAATATATATATATATCTATATATATCCCTCTACCTATCTATCTGTATATCTATCTATTTATCTATCTATCTATCTATCTATTTATCTATTATCTCTCTCTCTCTCTAACTATCTATGGATCTATCTATCCATCTATCTATCTATTTATCTTTCTATCTATCTATGTATCTATCTATCTATCTATCTCTCTACAAATCTATCTATTTATCTTTCTATCAATCGACCTAATTATCTATCTATCTTTCTATCTATCTATCTATCTATCCATCTCTCTATGGCTCTATGGATGTATCTATCTATTGGTCTATCCGTCTATCTATCTCTCTATCTAACCATCTATCTGTCTATCCATCTATCTATCTATCTATCTATCTCTATCTATCTATCTATCTATCATCTATTTATCTGTTATCTATCTACCTACCTATCTATTTCTCTATCTAACTATCTATCTATCTGTCTATCCATCTATCTATCTTTCTATGCATCTATCTATCTATCTATCTATTTATCTATCTATCAATGTATCTATCTATCTATCTATTTATCTGTCTATCTATCTATCTCACTATATATCTATCTATCTCTATATATATACATCTTTCACTGTGTATTTATCTTTGTATCTATCTTTGTATCTATCTATCTTTATATCTACAATTGTATCTATATATCTGTCTCACTATCAATTTATCTATCTATTTATCTGTCTATTATCTCCCTATCTATCTATCTACCTATTTATATATCTCTCTCTCTATCTATGTATCTATCCATCTATCTATCTATCTATCTTTCTATGTAAATATCTATCTCTGTCTATGTATTTATCTCTGTATCTATCTTTCTATCTATCTCTATTTCTATTTGTCTGGCTATCTATCTATCTATCTACCTTTCTATCTATATATCTCACTATCTATCTGTCTATCTATCTCTCTATCTGTCTCTCTACTTATCTCTCTATCTATCTGTCTATCTCTCTACCTCTCTCTCTGTCTATCTATCTATCTATTTATCTATCTATCTATCTATCTATCTATCTATCTGTCTATTCATCTATCTTTCTGTCTGTCTATTTATTTATCTATCTGTCTATCTATCTACTTACTCTCTCTCTCTCTATCTATCTATTATCTATCTATCTATCTATGTATGTTATAGTATGTATGTATGTATGTATGTATGTATGTATGTATGTATCTATTTATCTATCTATCTGTACCTATGTATCTATCTGTGTATCTATCTATCTATCTATCTATCTATTTATCAATATATATATATATCTATATATCCCTCTACCTATCTATCTGTATATCTATCTATTTATCTATCTATCTATCTATCTATTTATCTATTATCTCTCTCTCTCTCTCTCTCTCTCTCTAACTATCTACGGATCTATCTATCCATCTATCTATCTATTTATCTTTCTATCTATCTATGTATCTATCTATCTATCTCTCTACAAATCTATCTATTTATCTTTCTATCAATCGACCTAATTATCTATTCTATCTATCTATCTATCTTCTATCTATCTATCTATCTACTATCTATATCCATCTCTATGGCTCTATGGATGTATCTATCTATTGGTCTATCCGTCTATCTATCTCTCTATCTAACCATCTATCTGTCTATCCATCTATCTATCTATCTCTATCTATCTATCTATCTATCTATTTATCTGTTATCTATCTACCTACCTATCTATTTCTCTATCTAACTATCTATCTATCTGTCTATCCATCTATCTTTCTATCTTTCTATGCATCTATCTATCTATCTATCTATATTTATCTATCTATCAATGTATCTATCTATCTATCTATCTATTTATCTGTCTATCTATCTATCTCACTATATATCTATCTATCTCTATATATATACATCTTTCACTGTGTATTTATCTTTGTATCTATCTTTGTATCTATCTATCTTTATATCTACATTTCTATCTATATATCTGTCTCACTATCAATTTATCTATCTATTTATCTGTCTATTATCTCCCTATCTATCTATCTACCTATTTATCTCTCTCTCTCTATCTATGTATCTATCCATCTATCTATCTATCTTTCTATGTATATATCTATCTCTGTCTATGTATTTATCTCTGTATCTATCTTTCTATCTATCTCTATTTCCATTTATCTAGCTATCTATCTATCTATCTACCTTTCTATCTATATATCTATCTCACTATCTGTCTATCTATCTCTCTATCTGTCTGTCTACTTATCTCTCTATCTATCTATCTATCTATCTATCTCTACCTCTCTCTCTGTCTATCTATCTATCTATTTATCTATCTATCTATCTATCTGTCTGTCTATCCATCTATCTTTCTGTCTATCTATTTATTTATCTATCTTTCTATCTATCTCTACTATCTATCTTCTTCTATCTATCATCTATCTCTCTATCTATCTACCTTTCTATCTGTCTATCTATCTATCTATCTCTCTATCTCTGTCTAGGTATCTATCTGTGTATCTATCTATCTGTCTATGTATCTATCTATCTATCTATCTCTGTCTATGTTTATTATCTGTGTATCTATCTATCTATTTTTCCTATATCTATTTATCTAGCTATCTGTCTATCTATCTACCTTTCTATCTATATATTCTACCTCACTATCTGCCTATCTATCTGTCTATCTACCTATCTCTATCTCTATCTATCCATCTATTATCTATCTATCTATCTATCTACCTTTCTATCTATCTTTCTATCTATCTATCTATCTATCTATTCTCCCCCTCTATCTATCTATCTATTTATCTATTTACATTTATATCTATCGATCGATCTCTATCTCATCTATCTATCTATCTCTTCCTCTCTATCTATGTATCTATCTGTGTATATATTGATCTATCTATCTACTTACCTATCTAACTATCTCTCTCTCTCTCTATCTTCCTATCTATATATTTATCTATTTATCCATCTAGCTATCTAGCTATCTATCTACCTCTGTCTATGTATTGATCTGTGTGTCTCTTTATCTATCTATCTATCTACTATCTCATTATCTATCATTATCTATATCTATCTGTCTATCTATCTATCTATCGATTTATCTACCTATCGGTCTATCTTCTATGTTTCTATCTCTCTATGTAACCATCTATCTGTCTATCTATCTATCTACCTATCTATCTAAATATCTATCCATCAATCTATCTATTTTTCTATCTATTTATCTATCTATCTATGTATCTATCTCTCACTCTACAAATCTCTCTCTCTCTATGTATCTATCTGTATATCTATCTATCTATTTACTGTCTATCTATCTATATATGTATCTATCTATCCATCTATCTATCTATCTATTTATTTATTATCTATCTCCCTACATATCTCTCTATCTATCTATCTCTATCTATGTATCTATCTATCTACTATTATCTATCTATCTACCTATCAGTCCATCTGTCTATATATCTATCTATCTCTCTACCTATCGCTCTATCTATTTTACTATCTATCTATCTATCTATGAATCTATCTGTATCTCTTTATCTATCTATCTATCTATCTCTGTATCTAACTATCTATCCATCTATCAATCAATCTATCTATTTATCTATCTATCTTTTGACGATCTATGTATCTATCTATGTATCTCTCTCTCTCTATCTATGTATCTATCTGTGTATTTATCTATCTATCTGTCGATCTATCTATCTATTTCTCTATCTATCGATCTATCTACTTATCTATCTTTCTATTTATTTATCTACGTATCTGTCTATTCTATATCTATCTATCTGTCTATCTATCTCTCTCTCTCTCTATCTCTCTATCTATCTATCTCTATCTATCAATCTATCTATTTATCTGTTATCTATCTACCTACCTATCTATCTCTCTATCTAACTATCTATCTGTCTGTCTATCCATCTATCTATCTATCTTTCTATCTATACATATATCTATCTATCTATCTATCAATCTATCTATCTATCTATTTATCTATCTATCTATCTCACTATATATCTATCTATATATGTATACATATATCTTTCTCTGTGTATTTATCGTTGTATCTATTTTTGTATCTATCTATCTTTATATCTACATTTCTATCTATATATCTATCTCACTATCAATTTATCTATCTATCTATCTGTTTATTATCTCCCTATCTATCTATCTACCTATTTATCTCTCTCTCTCTATCTATCTATGTATCTATCCATCTATCTATCTATCTATCTTTCTATGTATATATCTATCTCTGTCTATGTATTTATCTCTGTATCTATCTTTCTATCTATCTATCTCTATTTCTATTTGTCTAGCTATCTATCTATCTACCTTTCTATCTATATATCTATCTCACTATCTATCTGTCTATCTATCTCTCTATCTGTCTATCTACTTATCTCTCTATCTATCTATCTATCTCTCTACTTCTCTCTCTGTCTATCTATCTATTTACCTATCTATCTATCTATCTGTCTGTCTATACATCTATCTTTCTGTCTATCTATTTATTTATCTATCTTTCTCTCTACCCCTCTATCTATCTATCTATCTATCTATTATCATCTATCTATCTATGTATCTACCTATCTATCTGTCTATCATCTATCTATACTATCTATCGATCGATCTATGTCTCCATCTATCTATCTCTCTCTCTCTCTCTTCTATCTATGTATCTATCTGTGTATCTATTGATCTATCTATCTACCCACCTATCTATCTATCTATCTATCTCTTTCTATGTATCAGTCTGTGTACCTATCTATCTATCTATCCTATCTATCTATCTATCTATCTATCTATCTATCTATCTATCTATCTCTATCTCTGTCCTAGATATCTATCTGTGTATCTATCTATGTGTCTATATATCTATCTATCTATCTCTGTCTATGTTTATTATCTGTGTATCTATCTATCTATGTCTATATCTATTTATCTAGCTATCTGTCTATCTATCTACCTTTCTATCTATATATTCTATCTCACTATCTGCCTATCTATCTGTCTATCTATCTCTCTATCTGTCTATCTACCTATCTCTATCTATCTATTTATCTATCTATCTATCTATTTATCTATCTATGTATATAGATATCAGTCAATTTGTTTATCTATCTATCTATCTATCTATCTATCTATCTATATCTATCTATCTATCTATTCGATGTATCTATGTATGTATGTATCTATCTGTCTATCTATCAATTTATCTATCTATTTATCTGTCTATATATCTATCTATCTATCTATCTATCTATATATCTATTTATCTCTCTATTTCTAGCTATCATTATATCTACATGTATGTGTTTATCTATCTATCTATCTATCTACCTATCTCTCTATCTATCTATCTATCTCTCTCTCTCTCTCTCTCTCTCTCTCTCTCTCTCTGTGTCTCTCTCTCGCGTGTAATTGTATTTTGGTATAATGTCAGGAGTGCTGTCTTTCATCCTGTTGTTGTCATTAGTTATTGTTATGATGATAGGTAAGTGATCTCTTCCCAAAGTATCTCTGTGAGTGTCTCAGGTACAGGATGGTACTAATTCTGATGATATTAGGCACAGATCGATGGCTGTTGCCCGGTGTTTGGAAACAACAGGAATTTTAGTGACACTCCCATCATTCAAAAGGTAAAGCGCACTGTCAACTATATTTTCTACCAATCGATTGCTTGTAACAGTACAACAGTCTTTTTCCCAAAACGGGGAGTGGGAATTAAAGTCTCCACCTATTAGCCATCTACCGTGCTCCAGATCCGGAATCGTACGCAGCCAGTCTGTGTTGTGGTCATTTGGACTTGTCGGTAGGTAGACTGACTGAAAGAATTACTGAATTGTACTGTGGTGGCACAAGCGTATAAGTCTTCAGTTGATGTTAAAACTGGGGAAGTAAATATGTGATACTGTAACTCTTTGAGTATATATATTGCAGCGGCTACCTTCTTCCCGGGATTTCCCAAGGCACATATTGGAGGATAATAATAATTTTGAAAATTAGGAAGTTTGGTTGGGATAACATTAAGCGACTGCAAAATCAAGACTTCACACTGCTTGGATGCGAGAAAATGTTCCAGGTATGCAGAACTGGTGGAAATAGATCTACAATTCCGCTCTAAAAATTGGATTTGTGATTGTTGGCGCAATTTCATTGTTGACTAGTGTCTTATGTTAAATTAATGGTTATTTGTTTGATAAAATCACGAAGACTTTGGTTTTCTATGTACGAGAAAAAAGGCCAGAAAGAAACCATTAATTACTTAGACTACTATTGAAAAGTGGAAAAAATGTAGTTAAACTATGGGAAAAAGTCCTTCTAATAGAGATAAGAGATGATTGAAAACAGAAACAAATTACAAATAAATGAAACAATGGTATACACGCCGTCAAATGTACGGAGATTATAGTCTGACAGCCCTGATAGTCTGACGAATTGTCAGAATGATGAGGAAAATGTCCTGTGACATGAAACGTTGACAACTGTAGATCTACTAAAACATATCTTATGGCAGCCACCACGGTTCGCAGTTATCAAAATGGTGGAACCGTCCTAGGGGGAATCTAGAGGCGTGTAGCCGTGAAGATCGTGATCGTGTTGTTCTCCTAAGGGTCTCCCAAAACAAATCCCGAAGGTTCCCCGCTATCATGCTGCTTCCTCTGGCAGTGGGGTGAATATTGTCTTGTAGAAACTTCTTGTTAGTACGAAGGTTTTCATGGGAAACAAAATATATGTTTTTTATGCAACAAGCTCAGCGGACAAGAAAGCATTGAACAAATTCCGCTGAACCTCCATACGTGCATGTCGGACAGGGGCGATCTTGCTGATGACTATCTTTGATGTTGGGTATGTTTGTGCTGCATGTTTGATGCAAGAAGCGAAATGTTGAGTAGTTGCTGCGATGTGTTTGTTATTTAGTTCATGGACACCACAATGGAAAACGATACAGTCAGCAGGATTGTCAAATTTAGATAGTGTCTTGTCTAAAGAGCCTTTTATGTCATGAATGTTTCTCAGATGGCTTCGCGGGTGTGTGGTAGGTCTGTGACTGTGGCAGAGGTCCTTAAAATAAAAACATGGAGACAGCAATTGCGGGGTTGCCAGCTTTTATTATCTCCGTTTGTTGTTGTCCTTGACGACCCCCCCCCCCCCCAAAAGGGACGTAAGTATCAAGGAGTTAAAGAGTTACAGACTCCTAGATCAGCATCCAAACATCTCCCCCTTTTTGTTTTAACAAAAGTATCCAAACATCTCCCCCTCAACAGAAACATCCCAAAATGTCTTTTCTTTGAACAAAAAATAAACAAGGTAACAAATTAATGTCTTGTAAAGAACAAAATCAATACAGCTGCAACGTTGGATTATTTGTCTTCAATGTAGGCTATCTGGTTAGACGTTTAACCACACGTCCAAAATCAACACAAGCGCACGTGGGATTATTGTTCCTGAATGTATATGGTTGGACGTTTGATCACATGTCCTTACCTTTACACTTTTTTTGCTGCTGGTGGGGTGGAGGCATGCATTGGTGGGCTCAGAGGCAGGTTGTTCTGAGACATTTTCATCTTCAGATAAGTCAATGTCAGGTTCAGGAAAAGTGTCCGGCACTTCTGGAACTTTTTGAAGATGTTGTCCATTTCGTCTGAAGGTTCCACGTGAAGAAGTGATGTGTAAGATCTGCTACTAGTGTCTGCTGGACCAGCAACTCTGCCGTAATCTGTCCATTTCTTCTGCTTGTTGGTTTTTGACACGTACAGCATCATTTGGGTGTAGTTTTGGCAAATCACGTGCTCCATGTCTTCGATTGTAGTATTTGTCGTAAGCGTCCTTTGCTTTGGAGTCAGCGAGGCGAATAGCTTTGACATCTTGGGTCACTGGTTGAAGATTCTTGTCCAACACTGGTACTTTGGTGCGGAGTTGTCTCCCCATCAGAGCAACTGAGGGGCTGATCCCTGTGGCTGAGTGTGGTGTTGTTCTGTACATCAGCAGTGCTACATCAGGATCAGCTTGGGCAAGGAGTTTCTTGGCAGTTTTCACAGCTGACTCAGCAGCACCGTTTGCTTGTGGGAAGTGCGGGCTAGAAGTGTGATGTATAAGCCCATATTCCTTTGCAAACATGGAAAAGTCTCTCGAATTGAAAGGAGATCCATTGTCACTCACAACGGCATCAGGTATGTCATGAACAGAAAAAAATTGTTTGAAACGGACTATTACAGGGATACTTCCAATGGAATTGACATGCTTGATCTCTATCAATCTTGAATAGTAGTCTGTGACGACTAGGTATTTTTTTCCTTTGTATCTGCAGAAATCAGTACCCAGTTTTGACCATGGTCGTTGAAGAAACTCTGTTGGTCGGAGAAGCTCCTGTCTCTGTGTTGGTCTGTTCTCTTGGCAGGTTTGACAGCTCTCAACAAGGCGTTGCAGCTCACCTCGGATCCCAGGCCCAAACACGATCAGTTTTGCAAAGTCAAGGCACTTTTGGAAACCCTGGTGACTTTCATGAAGTTTGTGAAGCATTTCTTTACGTTGACTGGATGGAACAACAACACGGTTTTAAAATGTCACCAGTCCACTGGTCACAGAAAGGTCAGATTTCAATTTCTGGTAAGGTCGTAGTGAAGGTGGAACACATGCTGGCCATCCTTCTTTGGTGTACTTGATCACAAATTGAAGGTCACTGTCTTCATCTGTAGCTTTCTGCAGAGTTTGCTGTCTTCGGTCACTGATAGGCCATGATGACTGAATCATGTCAACATACACCTCAACTTCATCTGCTGCTTCCACATCATTTTGCTCACTTGCCAGTGGGTTGCGGCTAAGGCAGTCGGCAATGACTGAGTTCTTTCCTGGAACATGTTGTGCCACAGCATTTGAAGCGGGCCATCCTCATCAGCAGACATTGACATCGAGGGGGTGCACGGTCCAGATCCTTGGTTGTGAGCAGTGGAACTAACGGTTTATGGTCAGTCAGTAACTCAAAAGTGCTCAGTCCCACGAGGTACTTGTCAAATTCTTCACAGGCCCAGACACTTGCTAACAGCTCTTTCAATTTGACTGTATCTTTGTTCTGATGACGTCAGTGTACGCGAGGCAAAGGCTATGGGCTGGAGCTCACCATCCTTGTCTTGTTGCAGAAGAACTGCTCCTATGCCATAGCTACTTGAATCAGCGCTGACAACAGTAGGTCTTTCAATACTGTAGAATGACAGTGATGGAAGATTGCCTATGATTGTTTTCACGCTTTCAAAAGCCTTTTGCTGCGGACTATCCCAATGCCACTGAGCGTCTTTCTTTAGCAGGTCGGTCATGGGCTTTATTGCTGTTGAGAGATCTTTGGTGAACCTGCCCAGGTAATTGATCATGCCAAGGAAGCGTTTGAGTTCTGTCACATTCTTTGGTGCCTCCAGCTTTGAGATAGCAGCCACCTTCTCAGGGTCTGGTTTGATGCCCTCGGCATTAATGATATGTCCAAAAAACGACACTTTGGATTTGTTGAAATGACACTTGTCACGATTCAGTCTCAATCCTGAATTTTTGATACGACGTAGCACTTGGAACAGTCTTTCATCATGCTCCTTTTGAGTCCGTCCATGGATGAATACATCATCCATTATGACTTCGCACTCAGTGTCTCTGACATCTTTCTTTGAAATTCTTCTTGACCCACATTGATACCCATGGGCACTCGCAGGAAACAATATCACCCAAAGTTTCTGATGAATGTCGTCAAAGGAGCACTGTTGGGGTGATGGGGAACTTGAAAGAAACCACTGGAAACATCCAGATTTGAAAAAAACTTTCGAGCCAGCAAGCTTGGGCGAAATGTCTTCCAGATTGGGTAGCATGAGGTAGGGTCTCTTGATATTTTTATTTAGTTCCTTGAAGTCGACACAAAGACGAATCTTGCCATTCTTTTTCTTGACTGGAACAATGGGCGCATAATAATCAGTGGGAGCAGTCACTTTCTTGATCATGCCATCTCTTTCCATCTTGTTAAGTTCCTCTTTCAGCTTTGTCTGAAGTGGAAACGACACGCCTGGCTGTTGTAACACAATAAGGTTTTGCATTTTCTTTCAGTTCCAGTTTCAATGGCTCAGTTTTAAGAAGACCTGTTGATCCAAAAATGTTGTCATCAATGTCCACTTCTTCCAGGTTTTTCACGATCCCCATAGCTTCAGATACTGATCTGGCCAACAAATTGGCTCCTGCTGATGTTGGGACCACAACAACACGAAAACCGTAGGTCACTGGTTCTCTGTTGTGTTCTCTTTTGGTCACATTGGCTATAAATTCTCCAACAGTGTCAACTTTCCCACCTGGGGAATTTAGATGTGGGATCTTGGATGGAGAAAGTTGTGGCTGTTTTGATAGCTTCTTGAAGTCAGTCTCTTTCAACACAGTTACGTCCGCGCCTGTGTCCACTTTGAAGTTCACTAACTTCCCATAAAAATCAAGATCAACTGTCCACGCATTCCTTTCTTCTCTCACATCCACTGTACCATCATCCAGGTAGAAGTCTTCATAGGACAGCTCTTCTTCAACTAGAATCACTGTTGATGCTCGTCTCCTGCACATGTGGCCATAATGATTACGACTGCCACACACTCTGCAACGCTGCAACGCTGACAGTTGTCATCTCTATGTACTTCGCCACACTTGCCACAGTGTGTTTTCTTACGCTGAACAGAAGGACTTCTGTCAACAACTCGACGGCCTCTTCGTGTATGACCGGTTGTTCTGTTTCCATAGAAACCACGACCACTCACTCTGCCAAGACCTGTGTCGTGACGAGAGCCTGAGTCATGATTACGAAGACATGTTTCTTCGATGTCCAGTTCCTCAAACTGACGATGACATGCATCTTCAATGTCCAGTTGCTCAAACTGCTTGGTCTGTTCTTTCATTTGCTCATTTATTTGTTCCTGTTGGCGTGCTATGGTGATAGCTTTTTCCAGAGTCAAATCACCACGTAGCTGCAACTTTTCTTTCAGCTGACGATCCCGAAGTCCAATGACAAGTCTGTCTCTGACCTGTTCTTCTGGATCAGCATAGTTACAGTATTTCACCGAATGTTCAACGCCCTAACAAACTCTTCAATAGATTCTCCTTCATGCTGGGCTCTTGAGCTAAACATAGCACGATCATGGATAATATTGCGTTTGGGTAAGAAGTAAGTATCAAATTTCGTCATTAGAACATCAATATTATCGTCTGATTCGACTGGCTCACCACCTTCGTTGACACCCCACTTGAATATCTTCATAATTTGTAGGTATGTTACAAAAAATTTCAAATATTTTTAATAAATATGCAATTACCATCATTGAAAAGAGCAAAAAAAACAAAACAAAACAAAAAAACAAAACAAGAAAGAAAGAAAGAAAGAAAGAAACAAACAAAACCCCTTTAAAATGGTATGAAAAGTTCTTCGATTGATTGTCTGTGACGAAAGTTACATTTTTTGAATAATTAAATTTTCGACATTTTCCTTCATTGGATTACGTAGCAAAAACTGTGACAGCGTATGTGCCGTTTCATCACAAAACGCACCATAACTTTGGAATGACTGAACCGATTGAAAAAAATCAAATATCAGTAGAAAGGTCTTTGTTTAGCCAAGATGATTAAGACCTTAATGAATCTCTGGGTCCTAGCTTTAATTTAAGTAGGTCCAGCCTCTCTTACGCTAATGGCTAAAATGCAGCAGAACTGGTAAAAATTGCCGATTTTTAATTGCTTCAGCTCGTCTACCATTCACGATTGGGAGATAAAAAATCATGTAGACACAACTCACTCGGTACGGAGAGTTTTTCCCCTTGCGTTTCCCCAGGTACGGCCCATTTTGAAGGGTTAGGAAAAAAATCACAAAAACAAAACAAAACATAAAGGATCAAAATGAAACTTTCAGATCTGAATATTTACATGCTGAGTTAGTTCATGCCAAACTATCGAAGTTCTTCCTTGAATATTTCTTCGTCATGTGCCATGTTGAAAATACCCCAAATGTTGTGGTCTGGATCACTGTACAGTCAGTCACTCTGATCAGCTCCATGAACACACAGTCAAAGGTGAGAAGGTCTTTGTATGCACAAAACAACATGAATAAAGTAGACTTTGCTCAGGGTAAAAAAAAAAAAGATTATTAGTGATATTATATGAATAAATGTTACAAATTGTTACACAGGGGAATTATGGGGGCGTGGTACTCAAATGAGACATGCAGGCCACAAGAGCCAGAGAAGGACGCAAAGTGGGAGAAAAACTAAAATCTTCGTGCCAGTCATGCATTCATAAAGTGAATGAAACCTCCATCAGACATGCGACTCGCTGTAATTGGCCTGCTGACTGCTCGCCTCTCGTGACGTGTACGCCCACCTCCCTTTCCCACTTCACTATTGTCTGAAACTGGGTCACTGTCAGTACCTTCTTGCTGGCAGCTTCCATCATTTGATACACTTTCACCATTATCTTCAGCATACTCCTCGATGTCCAATCCTTCAGTCTGAAGCACTTCAATCACTTTAGCAGCAGTAAAACGCGGCCGTCGCGATCTAATTTGTTTGAAAACTCGTACTCGCCTGCGACGCCATTTTCGACACGAATGCAGATTAGCAAGTCATTCGGGGTGCCGAAGACAATCGCTTCCCGACGAGTGTAGTCTTACGGAATCTCACGAAGTAACTTTCCACTTGACCCTTGACATGTTTGCAGTGACCACTGTGGCTATGGTAAGCATGCAGGCTCAAAAGGGGAGCGTCGAAAATTTTTTAATTATCGAAACCGCTATAGCGTTCCGTCGTACGCAACCGTGCCTTTCATCACGACCGCTATAGCGTTCCATCGTACCGAGTGAGTTAAATGAGCTTTAGACATGAAACCTGTGTCTTTATTTGTGGTGTGAAAGAAGTGTGCTTTGACCCTGAGCGACCTAAATACACATACCGAACGCAACATTGGCGGCGACGTGCAGTTTCCTCACGCGGTTTTCCCAGGACCGATCAACACCAGTTGTCGGAAATGCTGTCGGAACTTTTACGTATCGCACAGCGGTGATTTTGGTATCAAATTAAAGGGGACAGCCTGAAAAATCCAGTGTAATAAATTTCGTCATAATTCCTTTAACTGAATACTGTTTTTTCAGTGCCGAAAAAAAAACGTATTTTTAAAAGGCATCGTAAAGTCAACAATTCTACACGCACAGTGTTGTATTACCGGGGACATCTCGATACATCCCAGGTTCGACGCGTCCCAGGTTCGATACGTCCCAGATTCGATACGCCCCAGGTTTGATATGCCCCACACACCCCATACCCACAACCCCACACCCACACATCCCACTACCCCACACCCCAACACCCCCCAGACCCAACACCCCCCAGACCCCAACACATGACACTACCCCCATACCGACACCACAGACACCACACACCACCTACATCCCCACCATCCACACCCCCATACCCAAACCACTCACACCCCCACCACCCACACCCACACCACCCACACCCACACCACCCAACCCACACCATTCACACTTCCACCACACCCATCACCCACACCTCCACACTCACACTACCCAAACCCACACCACCCATACATCCACAACCCAAACCCCCAAACCCACACCACCCACAACCCCACACGAAGCCCATACCCACCCACCCACACCCCACCACCCACCCAAGCACACCCCACACCCACACCCACACTCCCACCACCAACAACCCAAACCACCCACACCCACACCTCCACATCAGTCCCACCACCCACACAGCCCCAACCACAACCCCACATCACACCTCCCACACCCACACCACCCAACCCACACCTCCACCACCACCACCCCCACCACACAGCACCCACACCCATACCATCTGCACACCCCACACACTCAAACACCCTCCCCCACCCCACCCCACCCCACCCACACACCCACCAAACACCACCCACACCATCCATACACCCCCAACTGACACCACCCACAACCCCACACAACCCCAAATCCACATCACCCACACCCAACACCACCCACACCCACCACCCACACAACCAACACCCCCACCACCGACACCCCACACTCACATTACCCATACCATCCCCACCACACCCACACCCACAAGCACAACCACACAACCCCACTCCCACACCACCCATACCCATATCAAACACACTCCCAAACCAACACCCACATGGCCCACACCCCAACCCCCTCCCCCACCCAAAACACACACCACCTACACCAGACACCACCCACAACCCCACCACCCAGCCACCAAAACACCCCACTACCAACACCCCACACCACCCCATACCCACACCACCCACCAATCACACTCACCACCTATACCCCACCACTCACAACTCCAAACACACCCCACCACCCACACCCACACCACCCACAACCCAGACACCCACATTCACACCACCTACACACTCACACACCCCCATGCCGACCACACCACCTACACCACCCACCCACATCCACTCCACCCACACCCCAACTCACACCACCCACACCCACACTACCCACCCCACCAACACACTACCAACAACCATACCACCCACAACAATACCACCCACACCCCACCACCCACACACTCACACCACACCCACACCACCCAAAACCACACCACCCAAAACCACAGCCACACCCCACCACCTACACCACAAACACCCACCTCACCCCACCATCCACTCCCACACCACCCACATCCCCACACCCACACCTCCACATCAGCCACAACCCACACCACACATACACCCCCACCCCCAACCATCCCCACGCCTCCACACCAACCATCACCCACACCCACACCCACACCACCCAAACCCACAGCACCCACACCCCAACACATCCACACCCCCAAACCCCCACCCCCCACTACCCACACACCAAAACCTAGACACCCACATCACCCACACCCACAATCGTACCACCTATACCACCCACACCTCCACACCACCCACATCAACCACACCCCACCACCCACACCCCCACCACTCACACCACACAC
>JAPXFY010000024.1:43245302-43287802 GCA_030674185.1 Monoplex corrugatus
TCTCTAGAAAGATCAGAGAGCCAGAATCAATAGGACAACATAGTGAACCATTTGATATAAAGAAAGGTGTGCATCAAGGATGTATTCTGTCACCCATTTGTTCTGTACATTATGCAGAACAGGTTATGAGGGATTCTAACAAAGAAGAATACGGTAGGTGGGAGGTAGAAAAATCTCAAACCTCAGGCACATTGACGTCAGACCATTCGGTACAAACGATCACCAGGAGGCACCATCCACGATAGCTGTCATGAATAAGGTCAGGGAAGAGAAGAACCTGAACCTGAATGCCAGGAATATCAATTTTTTACGCATTGGCCTGGGTCCCGCTAAATCCAGCTACATAGATCAAGATAAAGTGGAAGAAGTCAGACTGTTCAAATACTGAGGATTGATCAAATCCAACGATGTGAATTGTTCCACCGACATCAATGCCAGAATTGGCATGGCAAAGAAATGGGTGATGGACCTCACAAACATCTGAAAAGACAAAATCATAGACACAAAATTAAAACTGAGAATAATGAAATGTCTGGTCTGGACCATCATGGCATACGGAGCTGAAGGATGGACTCTCGAAAAGAAAAACGTAAAGAAAATGAATTCAATAGAATAGTGGTTCCATAGATGATTCTGAAGGGTAAGCTGAAAAGACACGACAAGTGACAAGAGCATAGTCGATGAGCTGAAAACACAGACACAATTTGTACATATCATCCCTTGAAAGAAATTGATCATCTTTTGACATGTGTGCAGAAACAAAAAATGCATTCTTATGACATACGTCATCCATGAAATAGTCGAAGGCAAAGGAGGAAGGGAAGACCACAAACAAACTACCTAGGAAACGTCAGGGAATGGTACAGGTCGTAGCAGTCCAGAGATGTTCTACCTGGTTGAGGAAAGACAGACGTGTAGAACAGACATACGGAGAACATTGCGGGCAGCCAACATTCTCAGGAGTGATGCTGCACAGTGAGTGATTGAGTGCGTTTTTGTGGTGAAATCTTCGATTTTAGTCTTTTTCTGGTGTTGTTTTCGTCTGTTTATATATATATATATAAACAATGACAATTTTTTTAACTTCAGCATCATATGTGGGCGTTCGTATACAATTACAGCCCTGACATGGTTCTGCGCAGCTACCTGGGCTCTAAACAGTACAATGACATTTTTTTCAACTTCCGCGGCAACACACAAATATCCCCACCCCCACCCCACTTTTTTTTTTTTTTCCCCTTCATTACGTGGGTGTTCGAATACAATTACAGCCCTGATATGGCTCTGCGCAGCTACCTGGGCTCGAAACAGTAAAATGACTTTTTTTAAATTTCCGAGATACCCCCCCCCCCTCCCCATTTTTTTTCTCTCTCTCTCTCGACTCCACGCTCTTGATCACCGCCTTCTACCGTTCCATTCCCGTGATGTATTCAGAGTTCTACAACCCATCTTGTTCCGCTTGATGTTAAACATGGTCAAGTCGCCCCCTTGCCTCGTGTTCTCCCCTGACTGTCTGTTTTCGAGGAGTTATAATGGTGGCTGAGGCATTGTACCATCAGTGGGTCGTTGGTGCCTGGCACGTTCGTGATTACCCCTAGGTGTACACCTATTCCCCATCTCTCTGTTCTACTTCTGGTGCTGGTTATCTGTGGTTCCTCTGCAAGAATGTTGCACTACAATCCCCTCTCCTTCTTGGTGTCTCATTGTATCACCTGCACAACATTCCCTTGTCTTTTTGGCAGTCACATACTCCATCTTCCTAATGGTCCGGTTAGGGGCCGTGCCTTTTTGTCCGACGTTGGTTTCACCCTCTGCGTGGCCCCTCTTCGCCCTTTTTTTCCTCCTGTCCTCCGGCCCCCCCCCCCCCCCCCGCAATTTGCGTGTGCTGTTTGCACGACATTGGCTTACCACCTTGGTGACTGGTGGGTGTGCGTTTGTTTGATCCTTATCTTGGGTTTTGGTTGTTGATATGATCATTTATTTTTTACTAGGTATTATTATTGTTATTATTATTGTTGTTGGTGGTGGTGGTGTGGTGTTGATATCATAGGTGTTGTCATCATCGTCATTGTAGTAGTTATTACTACCATTCATATTATTAATAGTACATGTATTATTCTTTGTATTACCATCATGGACGGGCTTTTGGGGTGACTGGGGATATAGGGGGTGGGCGATGTGCTTGTGGTGACGGGGGACAGGGGATGGATTCGCTTAGGGTCTGGTCTCCAGTGCCATGTGGTGGGACACATAATGGCGATGGCGGCGATGATGGTGACGATTACAATGATAGTGATGGAGAGGTCGGTGATGGTGATGGCAGCGGTGATGTTGAGGATGGTGGCGATGATGATTGCCTTCGTTGTTACTATTATTGTTGTTCTTATTGTTGTTGTGGTTGCAGCTGTTGTTGTCGTCGTCGTCTTCATCTTAGTCAGTGCTTTATTTGTTGTTGTTGTCAATATGGTGATGATGAAAGTGATTGGCATTACTGTTGTTCTCTTTGCTACAATTTTTGGTGTCATTTATAAAGGCTCATCTATGTTGCCACTTGGAATAGTGATGTGTAGGTTTGTTTGCTTCGTAGCTGTTCGAATTTAAAGTAGTGTAGTTTGTTTGTGTGTGTGCGTGTGTGTGTGTGTACGTATGTGTGCCTGTACCATTTTTGTACGTACGTGCGTGTGTGCGGGTGTGCATATAAATGAGTGTTTGTGTTTGTTTAATGTTGTATATGTGTGCGTGCGAGTACGCCGCGTGCGAGTGCGTGCGGTTGTGTTCATATGGGTGGAGCACGCTGGGGTGGAGGAATGAGATTTGGTGTTCGGCGTTGGGATTGGGGTGGGGGAGGGAGGAATGGGCAGGCGTCTCGTGTTGTTGAAAAGAAAAAAGATTGGATTACTCTGTGAACAGTCTTCATTCAAAAATGTTTGATGTGTGTGTTCATTCCTGAATTAACAGTCCCCAGAAGAAGGCCACTGGCCGAAGTACTGGGCTCAAAACTCTAGTTTGTTATCTTGTTTCTTTGGTTTATCTACAATATGTATATTATATATACTACTCATATAGACATATATGTGTATAGATGTATATATGTATATATAATATATATATATATATACATATATATAATTATATATATATATATGTGTGTGTGTGTGTGTGTGTGTGTGTGTGTGTGTGTGTGTGTGTGTAATATGTACATATAATTATGTTGCAGAATCTTACAGTTATTCTCTTTTGTTTTTACAGGAGTAGATTAGCAACGGCTCATATCGAAGCTGGCCTATGTGCTGGTATGAAAACTCATTTCATTGGTCTTTCTCTTCTTTTTCTCACACACACGCACACACACACACACACACACACACACACACACACACACCACACACACACACACACACGCACACACACACACACACATATATACACACACACACATGCACACACTCACACATACACTCACTCACATCCAATCACACACACATACACACACATACACTCACAAACGCATGCACACTTACAAACACAGTCATAAACAAACGGGCACACACACACATACTCACAAGCAAACGCGCTCACACACATATGTGCACGTGCGCTCGCGATTACACACTCACACACATACACACACACACGGATTCAAGATGGCGGAGACTCCTAAGGCTGCGGCCATAGTAAACCCGGCGTCCGGAGTTTTGACGGCCGTCTCTTTAGCCGGTAGAACGGGTCCGTCAAAGTGGCCATAGTAAACCCGGCTTTCCGGAGTTTTGACGGCCGTCTCTTGCTGAGGCCAAGTGCGGTCAAGGGAAATGTGAGTCGTCACTATCAAAATGGCGCAGATGAAACGGAACAGATCGTTGTTGTTGCTTTGGTGGTGGTGGAGGAAGAAAAGAGGGAGCCTACGACGTTTCGCTGTTCATCCTATCAACAGATGGAGACACATGTATGGAGAATATCACCATCTGATGCCCCAACTGCGCAATCACTCAGAGAAGTTTCATCAATACCTCAGAATGACACCTCATTCTTTTGATCATCTTCTTGAACTCTGTGCACCTGATCTTCGAGAAAAGTCAACTAACTTCTGCCGAGCAGTTCCACCGGAAGAACGACTTGTTGTTACACTGAGCTAACCATTTGAATTTTTCTCTGTATGTATATACGTTTGAGTGTGCCTGTCTGTCTCTGTTTGGCTGTGTGTGTGTGTGTGTGTGTGTGTGTGTGTGTGTGTGTGTGTGTGTGTGTGTGTGTGTGTGTGTGTGTGTGTGTGTGTGTGTGTGAATGTGTATGTGCGTGTGTGGTTGTATTTGTGTGTTTCCATGTTTTGTGTGGGTGTGTGTGTGTGTGTAAGAGAGAGAGAGAGAGAGAGAGAGAGAGAGAGAGAGAGAGAGAGAGAGAGAGAGAGAGAGCGAGCGTTTGAAAACATTTATGCATTTGCATAAAAGCCAGTGGTACCCGTTATCCAAAGTACACGATTTTTGTATTTTAACAGTAAATTGTGAAATACATACACACATAAGTGCAAATAATGCTTACTTTCACACATCGTCTTTGTCATTTATGATATCAAGAGCACAAAGTTAAAGCAGTAATTTTCTTTATTTTAGTATTTTAGTCCGCTTACAAACAATCGAGCACATTCTTTGACATTTGTAAGCAAACAAAGAAGAATGAACCATAAAACAGAAGAAAAAAGAAAGAAAAGAAGATAGAAAGAAGAAGTACAAAAAGAAGAAGAGAAGAAGTAGAAAAAGTATTGATAATAAAGAAAAAGCAGCAAAGATCACTCAAAATACAGGCATTAATTTTGTTTACATACATTAATGATTAACTAGCCATCACTTTGGTGTGATCCACACTATGTCACACCACAAAAAGAAAATAGGGGGGGGGGGGGAGAGGAGAAAGGAAAATGAAACAAAAACTAATCATTGAACACTTAAAAAAACTAAGTCTACAGACATTTTTTGTAGACACTACTCATCACATGGAGTTTGAAATATACCACATGGAAAGTATACACACATATACATTATGATCTTTAATTATTATTGGAAACTGAGACTGGAAGCAGTGTCAATTTTAGCAAAATACTATTGCTGAAAAACAAACAAAAAAGTGACATGATCACATGAAGGTATTTTTAACTGAAGAATTGGCAGTTTTCATTCGCATCATGATGCAAGTATTCAAAATAGCACACGTGACAAAAATGTACCTTTGGCAATGTACATTCATATACATTCAGGGTGAATATGCTCGCTGGGTGCAATACTGATCTTGCACGTAGTAAGGCTGCTGTTGAGACTGCTGGAACTGGAACTGAGCTGCACCTGAAGTAGATGTGCTGGTTTGTGGGGAAGGGGTGAGTGTCTGTTGTGCATGTGTCTCTGTTGCTTGTGTTTTCGCTGATTTCACGAAAGAAATGACCAGTTTCTGAATTTCTCCCCGCAATTCCAAAGCCTGCATCACATCCAATGTTTTTATAACAGGCACTAAACTTTTAAAAAAGCATTCGTTTTCATCCATTGGTACCTCCTTCTGTACTTCTCTAAAGGCGTTGATGACCTCTTTATCAATACCTGACATGTCATTCTTCTTCCCTGAGCAGCGAGTGGGTCGTTTTTTACTCAGTGGAGTAACATCAGGCCGAAGACTGTCGTCGTCTGAGGGAAGGTACCTTGAACTTTGTGTGTCTTGACTTTGTGTCTCTTGAGTTTGGTCATCTGATGACTCATTTTCATCTTGGTCGTCTTGGTCGGGGTTGGGAAGGTTGCCGCTTGTCAATCCAGTGGAGCATGATGGTATCAGAAATGTGAGAAAGTCATACAGATACCACTTCCGTCGTTTCTTAGCGGCTTGCACAGAGACTGCAGTAGACATCTCTCTGTGCTTCTTCCTGAAGTGATCCCGCAGTGAAGCCCATTTGTTCTTGCAGTCCGCCGCAGTCACTGAAATCATGTTAAAAATGAACAGTAATGAATTGTAGCTGCAGTAAAAGTCATTAAATTATCCTACAAAACACAAAGTATCTAATTATAATTCATACTCTCTCTTTAATGTGTTATGTCACCTAAACTTGCCCTGTTCCTTTGTTTTCAGAGTTCTGGCAACAGGCGAATCTTTCAGATCTCTTGCATTCCACTTCCGTCTTGGTAAGGAAACAGTCCGGACCATTATCAAGAAAACTGTCCGAGTTCTCTTCGAAAGACTGCAGCCATTGCACATGCCTGTTCCTGATGCAAGCACGTGGATCAAGACAGCTGAAGGATTTTTTCAAAGATGGAATTTTCCGTTGTGTGTCGGGGCAATTGACGGCAAACATGTTCAGATCAATGCTCCCGCCCACTCTGGTACATTGCATTACAATTACAAGAGTCATTTTTCCATCGTCCTGATGGCAGTTGTAGATGCTGGTGGAAAATTTCTGGTAATAGATGTAGGTGGTTTTGGAAGCTGCAGTGATGGAGGCATTTTTCAGGAAACTAACTTTTTCAAGTTACTGAAAGCAGACAAACTTCATCTTCCTGAACCATCAAAAATCCCCAACACAAACATTGAACTACGTATATGTTTGTTGGAGATGAAGCGTTTGCTCTCATGACAAATTTGATGAGGCCATTTCCCAGGCGCTCCTTGGATAATGAGAAACGCATATTCAATTATAGACTTTCCAGAGCCCGAAGACAGGTGGAGTGTGCATTCGGTGTTATGTCCAGCACATGGCGCATTATGAGAAAACCCATCGAAACTGCGACAGTGTTTGCCATTGATATCGTGAAAGCTGTGTGTGTGTTGCATAACTACATCCAGGACAAGGAATCAGACTACAACAACCAAGTTGTGCAGACTGACACAGATGTTCAGCATTGGAGAGGCCTTTGATGTACTTTTTATCGCTTGCGGGCAGTCTGCCTTGGCAGGCTGACTTGTTACCACATGTGTAAAAGCACATGGCGCATTATGAGAAAACCCATCAAAACTTTGACAGTTTTTTGCCATTGATCTAGTCAAAGCTGTGTGTGTGTTGCATAACTACATCCCGGACAAGGAATCAGACTACAAAAACCAAGTTGTGCAGACTGACACAGATGTTCAGCTTTGGAGAGGCCTTCCACAAGTCAGTGGTCGGGCTCACAATGAGGCAGTGGCAGTACGGGAAGCTTTGATGTCGTAGCCTACTTTTTATCGCATGCGGGCAGTCTGCATGTGTGCATGCGTGTGTGTGTGTGTGTGTGTGTGTGCATGTGTGTGTGTGTGCGTGTGTGTGTGTGTGTGTTTGTGTGTGTGTGCGTGCGTGTGCGTGCGTGTGTGTCGTGCGTGCGTGCGTATGTGTGTGTGAGCAAGAGAGAGAGAGAGAGAGAGAGAGAGAGAGAGAGAGAGAGAGAGAGAGAGAGAGATGTGAATTAAAAAAAACCCCAGCAATTTAGTATGAACACTTACCATTTTCCCCAACCTGTTTCGCAATGTTCTCCCATGCAGCTGCCACAAGATCTCTGTCGGCATGTCTCTTGTCACTTTTCCTGTAATAAAGGTTCTGAGCCTCACAGCACTGATCAACTTCTCTTCGTCCATGTTTGCAAGGGAGATAAGTCATTGAAAAATCAGGAACGGAGTTCTTCCCCTTTCCCTTTTCCTTTCCGTCGACCCGGCAAACGGACGTTTTGCACGAAAGTCGAAACGACGGGTTGAAAATGCCTGCTCCACCATGGCCACCCACATCCGTCATCGGTGACGCCACAGAACAATTAAGCCGGGCAGGATCTTTTACCCGGGCCGGCAAAAAAGACGGCGGTAAAAAAACGGGTTTACTATGGCCGCAGCCTAACTGGTAGAATTCCAGCAGCCAGAGACCTTGTGGATTAGTCCAAAATGACCAGGACAAGACGAGGCCGCCTTGCTCAGCAGAAGCAAGAAGATACGTCAGCGGGAGGAAGATGAGACAGAAAAGATTGAGACTGTCCGTACAAATGGCGCTTCGACCGCGGTTCTCACTGGTACGCAGAGTGGAACAACACACACCATACCTGCACTCAGCTCTGCGGAACTTGTGAGTACGATTGTTGAACTTGAACTTGAACTTGAACTGTACGATGTTTGAGGTCTTGTAAAGTCCTGTTCATCGATCCGTGTGGGTTATACGGCTAGTATACCAAAAACTTTGCATGCGCGGCTTATTGGCAAGATGGATTGTACTGGTCGGGTTTCTTCTTCCAGCAAGCATCCAACCTACTCTTGAAGGCATTTACGGAAGGTGCCAGGACCACTTCGTCTGAGAGGCTGTTCCACGTTTTGGTGATTCTTTCGCTGAAGAAGTGTTTCCTGGTATCGCAGTGGGTGTGGTGCGGGAACAGTTTCATTGCATTTCCTCTGGTGCCTGCATCCTCGGGAGTTTCAAGCTTTGGTTTTTCGGTCTTGTAGATTCTGTGGACATATTTGAAGGTGTCAATCATATCCCCTTTGAGACGTCAGTGCTCCAAGCTGGGCAGGCCAAGTCGCTCTAGTCTTGCTGGGTATGGTAGTTCCCTGATTGATGAGATCAACTTTGTGGCTCGGCATTGCACATCCTCTAGTTTTTTGCATAATGTCTTATGTCGGGGTTACAACACAGTTTGTCCATACTCAAGGATAGGCCTTGCTAGTGTCTTGTATAGCTGGATGAAGAGCTTGCAGTCTAAGAACTCGAAGGTTCTGTGGATGACGCCAATTACACTGTTTGCTCTTGATGTGACGTTGTCAACGTGTTCCTTAAATTTGAGGTCATTGTCAACATTACCGCCGAGATCCACTTCCACCTCACTTTCTGCCATGGGTATTTCTCAGCTGGTTCCGGTTTCAGCGTCTGTGTGCTTCATATGGTACGTTGCTTCTGATTTCCGTGTGCTGAGTTTCATCACTTTGCATTTCTGTGGGTAGCATCTCAGAAGCCACTCGTCCGACCATTTCTGGAGGCTGTCAAGGTCCTGCTGGAGTGATGCGATTGATTCTTGGTCATCGCTTGCGGCATACAACTTTGTGTCATCTGCAAATAGTTTGACGGTGTTTTGTACATGTTTTGGCAGATTATTGATGTAGATGACAAACAGGATTGGTCCTAATACACTACCCTGTGGGATACCGCTTGTGACTGCAGCCTCTTCAGAGAAAGTTCCATTGATTCTAACTCGTTGCTTTCGTTCACCAAGGAAGCTGCTATCCAGTTGTGTATTGGGCCTTTTATTCCTTGGGCTTCGACTTTGCTCAGCAGACGATGGTGTGGTACTGTGTCGAAGGCTTTATGAAAATCCATATATACATGACGTCAATGCTGCTGCCAGAGTCGATAAGTATGGTCCAGTCGTCAAGAGATTCCAGTAGATTTGTCTCACATGATTTCCCTTGGACGAACCCATGTTGCTCCTCACATAGTAGCTCATTGCGTTGTAGGTGATTCACTATTTGTTCCCTGAGATGATTTTCCATTGCCTTGCACAGGATGCAGGTTAGGCTGACAGGGCGATAGTTTCCTGGTTGCTGTCGGCTTCCTTTCCTCTTGTAAATAGGGGTGACTGTGGCTTCTTTCCAATCAGTTGGTATTTCCCCATGGTCCAGAGTGAGGCGGAACAGGTGCGCTATTGGACGTGCTAATGAATCTGCAGCCTTGTCCAACACCATTGGGTGGATTCCGTCAGGTCCAGGTGCCTTGTTTGTTTTCAGGTTTTGAAGTGCTTTTTTTATGTCCGCTTCGGTGATGTTCACATGTTGGAGTGTTTCCTTAACGCTGTACTCAGGAGGTGATGGTAGGTTTTCCACTTTTTCCTGGGTGAAGACGCTGTGAAAAAAGTCGTTTAGTACGTCTGCCTTTTCTTTGTCGGTCATGGTTTTTCTTCCGTCTGCTTTTTTCAAATCTGCAATGCCTGACCTGCATTTGGTTTTCGACTTGATGTATGACCAGAAGACTTTATCGTTTTTCTTTGCGTTGACTGCTACATATTCCTCTCTACCTTTCTTCGCTTTACGGCATGCTCTTCTGGCTTGGTTATTTGCGCATCGGTATTCTTGTTCATCCTGGGGATCTCGCGATTCTCCCCATTTCCTGTAGAGTCTGTGTTTGTTTCGAACAGAGTCCAGTGTTTTCGGATCCATCCACTTCTTGGTTGTTCTTCCGGATGTCATCACTGTCGGGATGTGCTTCTCCACTGCTTTCTGGATCTCTTCCTTGATGGTTTTCCAAGTATCTTCGACCGATTTGTTGGAGAGTAATTCACCCCAGTCTGTTTCAGCGAGGTCCGAATTTATTCCAGCATAGTTGCCCTCATCAAACTTTGTCTTCTTCCTTGCCGGTTCTCTCCTTGCGTATGAGCATGAGAAGTTGATGATGAGGGTCACATGGTCGCTTTTTCCTAGTCCGGCTTGTGTTGTAATACTATCATCTCCTCTCTGTTGGTGAAGACTAAGTCGTCTAGGCTGGGGTTTTGTCCTTGTCTGATTCTTGTTGGCTCCTTCTGGTGCTGGATGAAATATGCATCTTTGCTGGCTTTAAGGAATTTCTGCGCTTGGTGTTCCTTCCTACAGTTACATGTCTCATTTTGCCAGTCGAAGTCACCCATCACGAGGATGTGGGAGTACTGTTTCTGTTTACCCAGATTTAATCAGTTTGCTGAGTTTTGCGGTGTTTTCCGGAGGGGAGTTGGGGTTTCTGTAGATTAATCCAAGCAGTAGTTTATCTGAACCATCCAGACGGCATTCGACTAATACTTACTCTGCAAAGTCGTTATCTCCAACTTCTGTCTTGGAAGCACTTAGGTTGCTGTCTACATATAAGCACATTCCTCGTCCTCGCTTGTCTGTGAGGTTGTGAAAAAGGTCGTAACCATCCATAGCTACCTCGCACTCCTGTACTGCATATCTTGTGTTCTTTGGTTTGACTTCAGTGATTCCAATTACTGATGGTTTGTAAATGCTGATGAGGGCTTGTAGCTCACTCCTTTTGTTGAGTAAGGAATCTACGTTGCTGTAGAGGTACGTACATGATTTCAAGGAAGCGTTGGCCATGTTTTTCTGGTGGTTGGACGAACGTTTAAAAGATGACGATGATGAAGAAGACGAAGAAGTTTTAAAACTATGTACACTGGGGATTGAGAGTTTCGTTACCCGAGCCTCCCTTGGCCACCTGATCTGGCGGTTTCCCGAGGAAGACCACGCGCTTGTTGTGTCTCACTCACTTCGCTTTGTCGTCCCCCGACGCCTGGGTCCTCTTTGCTTGAAGCTCCTTATAGAGTGCTGTCTCTTCCTTGCGTTCGGCGGGGGTCAAATCCTTTCTCATGCTGATGCCAGAGATGGGGGTTACAGCGGCATCCTTGCTGGTTTCTTGTTCCTTCCTCTTGTTATGGTAGGCACGCACAGTCTCGTCTCTCTGTGTCATAGTGGCGAAGGTAGTCTCACTGGTCTTGGGGGGCCTTCGTATTCCTTCTCCTTCGGCTTGCCCAGTCTTCTGATGTCCGTTGGTTGATAGGGGATGTTCAGATCCTTCAGGATTTTCTTTGAGGTCTCTGCGTCTTCTGCCTTCCTACCCCCTGATTCAGTGGCGGTGCTCTCTTTGATTTTAAAGATGATGAGATTGGTCTTTCTTCGGTTCCTGTCTTCCATTTCGGCTACCTTTTCTTCTGTCTTGCTCTCCACGATGTCAGTGATTTGACTCTCTGTAGGACCACCTTTACTGCTGCCTGCTGCGTGGTCCGCGATATTTTTGATGGCTTCATCTGTGATGTCTTTAATTTTCTCAACCATTTTCTGAGGGAGGTCACCTTCTGATATCTGGTTCACGGTGGCGGCAACGGTATCCACGTTCTTTGAGAGTTCCGCAATGTCTGTCCTCAGATCTTCCATACCACTGAGAAACTTGTGGATAACCCGGTTGCAGGATTGACCACAGTACCAGTGCAAATGTGGGTTGGGCCTTTCACTATCTTTCTTAATGGCCTTGTAAGTTGTGTCATCAACATCGACACAGGCGATGTGGAACCACAAATCACATATCTCACACTGGAGTGCCTTTTCTCGGGTACCAACTGGAATTGTGCAGTGGCCACAGTTATTGTTCTGGTTGGACTGTGTGCGGTCATTATCTGTACTTGATCCTTTGAACTTGTCTCGGACATGGTTTAGCTGTTGTTAATGGAGTTCAGTTAGTAAAGTTTGTTCGCATTGAAACGCTGCGTGTGGAGTGTTTTGGGTACGGTTGTTTTCTAGCTTCAGGGCGCATTACATGGTGGCAGCGTGGTTGAAGCAAGTTGGACAAGAACTTTCCTCGAGTGGATTTCTATCGCAACTATGTCTTTCAAACCACCCACGTCATTTGACTTCTCCACACCCAACAGTTGGCCGACATGGAGGCAACGGTTCATGAGGTACCGCACAGCATCAAAACTGACAACAGAATCATTTGATGTCCAGGTCAGTGCCTTGATTTATTCAAAAACGTCATACTGGATCTGCAAGTTACTTCTTTAGAAAGGACTGTGCTTGTGCAGATCGCGGACCGGTCGACAGCAACCGCCACCATCAAGATCACCAGTAACAGTCAGACACAGACAGATCCCCATGACACAAATCCCACGTACGCAGACGTTCTTAAACAAAAACAAACACGCAGGCAGGACGACCAACAGCCCCCCAAATCAGACGAAACAAAATGTAGCAGCAATAACTCAAAGGAGCGAAAATAGTGACGGAAAATAAAACCAAAGACGAGAAACACAACATTTTGACATAAAAAAAGCTAAAGACGTCACCTCACAGTTCAAACATTCAACGTCACACACTTAAAAGATACCAGAACAACGTAAAAAGAACCACGACCTTCCGTACATTCTGACTATCCACGATTCGGTGTTGACAGGTGTCAACTCAAGAAGACTGGGACGATGTTAAGGTTTTGAAGGAGACTCGTGTGCTGTGAATAACATTGTTTGGATGCTGATCTAGGAGTCTGTAACTCTTTAACTCCTTGATACTTACGTCCCTTTTTTTTGGGGGGGGGGGGGGGTCGTCAAGGACAACAACGAACGGAGATAATAAAAGCTGGCAACCCCCAACTGCTGTCTCCCTGTTTTTATTTTTAAGGACTTCTGCCACAGTCACAGACCTACCACGCACCCGCGAAGCCATCTGAGATGGTGTCAGAAGTGGGATATTGCTGGTGAGTAGGTGATTTTCAAAAGAAGCTCAAAGCTCGACTCAATTGACTTTTTGCTATTGAAGATCTAGATCTAAAACGATAATTGACGTCATTTTGTTGACGAAATGGCTGCAGCTGCAAGATTTGATCCACCACCACGGTTTAGCTTCAGAGCTGCCGACTGGGAGGACTGGAGGGACGAATTTCTAAGGTTCCGGCAAGCTAGCAAACTTCACAAAGAAGACGGAGATGTGCAGAGAGACGCTTTGTTGTATGCCATGGGGACAAAACAGGAGGTACGTCACAATTGGCGATTACGCGTGCGCGAAAAATTTAGCGGAAGACTGTGACCGGCGTGGCGGCACACGCGAGAGGGTAGGCAAACAATTGCTCTTTGTTTCGTTAACGTATTCACGTGTCCGATAATTACCGGTCTGTATACCAAAGTCCGTACTTTTTCCATGATGACCTGGTCATTTTCACGAGCTTCCTCTCAATTGCTGATGTGGCAGTGGTGGTGTGGATTGTGGTTGTGCGGCCGTTATCTCCCTTACAGGTATGATCTTGAGTTCAATTGAAATTAATTACCAATAAGAACATGCATTTTCCTGCTTATGTGTAAAATTTGGTGCAGATTTTAGTCTATGAAACCGTTTTAGGCCAAATTAGATAGTCGGTGTGGTGACCGTTGTTATTGCCTTGTTTACAATGGCCGTCAGACTTATCAGTGCCGATTAACCGTTTTCTTTTTGTCATACCAGCTGAACCTATTGGCTTAAGGTCTTCATTTTTCACGATATATAAGACAATGCATTTTTAGCTTATTGTGTAAAATCTGAACCTGTACTCGAAATATAAGCTTCAGTTTAACGCTGGTTGTCGGTCTAGATTATCTAGTAGACCGCTGGTTGTCAGTCTAGATCTATCACTGTTATTCAGATCTAGTGACTCAGCATACTGCGGCAATGGGCAGCCGAACTTCGAAGGTCTGCTGCCCCTCAATATCAGCTTATAGAATTCTGGACTTTAGATTGTCAGATTGGATCAGATTTAAAACTCGCACTACTAGTACTACTGTACTAGGCAAGTTTAGCAAGAATCAAAGTGTAGATCTAGATAGGACTACTCTAGTTAAGGATGGCGAGGGACAATGGATATTGGTCACATAGTATTGTCACATCTCCTGATATGTGTACACCCACACAACACTCTTGCTGACTGATGTTTGACAGACAGCTCAGTGACTACACACACACACACACACACACACACACACACACACACACACACACACACACACACACACACACACACCATCACCACCACCACCACCACCAAACACACACACACACACACACACACACACACACACACACACACACACCACACACACACACATACACACAGCAAATACCCAAAGATGTGATGAGCCGATGCACAGTAATGCTGAACTTCTAAAATTAATATTAGTATATATTACGCTAAAAAAAATCTTGAATTTTTCCAAATTTAAGACCTAGATACAATGATTAAGATTAATGCTTTAAATATGATTTCTTTTATTTCAAATATTCAGCATGCCTTTTAAATTGGTGCGTGTCCAACTGAGCTTAGGCCTGTACTGCATTAGATTAATATATGGGCATGGCAAACCTCCCCCATCTTTTTTCTCTTGTAGTTTGTTTTGTTCCTATCAAAAGTGCACAAATAAGGATGCTTTGATATGGACTGATGGCACTGTATAGGCCTTAATAGAATGATTATTAGGTGCTAGTATTTCTCATAACTAGTAGTAGTAGGCCTTGTCTATCATCACTATTAGTATTACTGTTGTCATTCAAGTGTCTCATAGTGGGTAAGGTCTTTATTTATCCAGATAAAATGAGTGACTCTGATGCCACCCTCCCCCCACCTGGGTATGAGTGGGATGACTCAGACTGTTTGATCATCCAGTCACAGACTGATGCCTTTGTAAGTGGATATTTTGATAATTTTTGTGCAAGACTTACATTATGTAAGTGTAGGCCTGTACAGTCAGTCAGCTCATCTTCTCTTGCTCTGTTGATTCGCTTAACACATGTTTTAGGATTGTCTCATCTGAATGGTAAATAAAATAGATGCATGAAATTCTCAAAACAAAAGCTTCTGATGGTGATAAAATGTCATCTTAAGTCAGCTTGAGCATTGTGCTTTCCATTTCTCAGAGCATCTCTTTGGAATTCACTGTCAGTTGAACCAAAGGATCTGTCAGCTCTTTCTCACTTGACCAGCCTGTTCCACAGGTCTTAAATTAAACAGTTATCATAGTATATGCACTGTCACTTCTATCTACTGGTCATGTCCTGCTGTGCAATAATTCATGTTTGTACGCATATTGATCGAGTAACCAAATACATGATGATTTGCTGTTGCTTGCCCGATGTGTCGCTTTCCTGATGTCTTCCAGAAATCATCCTTCTCTGGACAAGTCGTTGAGGGTTGATTGTCTGCTGAAGGTCCGTTTCTGTTGTGTCTCGTAGCTGACGACGATTCCTTCTGTACTGACGTCCATCCTCTGTGTGAATGTTGTATGACCGGATGTTCACCTGTTGGTCTACTTTGGCGCTGATCCACTTTTTGGATCCTGGAAGTTGGAATTTCACAATCTGTCCCGGACTCAGTTCTGTCAGCTCTGCTGCGCTTCTGTTGTAGTAATAGTAGTATTGCGCTTGCTTCAGTTTCCTTTTCTCAAGTTCTTTCTTGACTGGTACAACTGTAGGTTGGAGTAATGTCTTTGACGTCGGCACTTGTGTTGTGTTCTTCTGCCGAACAGTCTCTGAGCAGGCGAACTGTTTACAGTCTCTGTCGGGATGTTTCTCAGCTCAAGTAAAGCGAGGAAGGGATCTTGATTGTTGTGTTCTGCTTTCTTCATGCACGTCTTTGCAGCCTTCACCGCGCTCTCTGCTTTTCCATTGGATTGAGGGTAGTGTGGTGGGCTTGTTACGTGTTCAAACCCATATGTTTTTCTGAACTTTCCAAACTGGTTTGATGTGAATTGAGTTCTGTTGTCAGGTGTTCTGGTATTCCGTGTCTTGCCAAGTGTCTCTTCAGACAAATGATGACCTCTTTGGATTCTCTTGTTTGTAACCGATCAATCTCAAAGAAATCAGAGTAGTGATCGACCGTGACCAGGTATTCATTGCCATTATGTTCAAAGATGTTACAAGCAATGTGTTGCTAGGGCAGGTCAGGGATCTCTGTACTGATAAGTGGTTCCTTCTGCTGACCACGTTGGTATGTGTTACAGGCGCTGCATATTTTGACAAAATCTTCTATGTCCATGTTCATCCTGGGCCAGTAGACTACCTCACATGCTCTTCTTATGCAGCTCTGAATTCCTGAGTGGCTTGCATGAAGTTTCTCAAGGATGTCTGCTCTTTCGCTTTCAGGTACAATTACTCTGTGGCTTTTGAAGACAAGTCCGTTGTGGACTGACAGTTCCTTCCTGAAAGGAAAGTATTCTTGTAACTGTAATGAAAGTTGTTGTTTCTCCTCTGGCCAGCCTTGTAGAATCATAGAATGACAGCTTTCAGGGTTTTCATGGTTGCATCTTCCTGAATTGCTTGCTGCAGACTGTTCAGTCTCTCTTGGCTGATGGCCAGTTCTTGCAATGAGTCTGTTTTCTCCAGGTCTGTGAGGAAAACGGCTTCATTGTGGGTGACTTGCTGTTCCGCTTTTCCACAGACTGCTCTGCTGAGGGTGTCAGCCAGGTACATCTCAGATCCACGCTTGTACACTACCGTGTACCTGAACTTCTGAGTTCTGAGTAGCATCCTCTGAATCCTCTTAGGTGCTGAGAGCAGGCTCTTCTTGTGAATGGTCTCTAGTGGTTTGTGGTCGGTCTCCACCAGGATGTCTCTTCCATAGACGTATCTCTCAAACCTTTCCAGACCAAAGAGTATTGCCAACATCTCCTTTTCTATTTGAGCATAGCTTTTTTCTGTCTCGGTCAAGGCTCGTGATACGTACTGAATCGGTTGACCATCCTGCATGAGACAAGCTCAAAGTCCAAACTGTGAAACATCACACTGAAGGGTGGTTGTACGCTTTCCTGAAGAGTCAAAGTAGTGAAGTACCGGTGGCTCAGAGAGTATCTTCTTCACTTTCTTCAGGGCTTCTCCATGGATGTCTTCATTCCATCTAAAGTGGACGTCTTTTTTTACCAGTTCTCTGAGTGGTGCTGCTGCCTGAGTGGTGCTGCAAATTTCTGAAGGTATCCGACTACACCGAGTAGTCTCTGCACAGCTGCTTTGTCTTCTGCACTGGGAGTTGTTGGACAGCGTCCAATTTCTTTGGGTCGGCTTTCAAGCCTTCTCTTGAGAAGATGTGTCCCAAATATGATATCTCTGTTCGTTTCATCTCAACCTTCTCCTTGTTGAGTTTGATTCCAGTCTCTCGGCATCATTGTAGCAAACGGTTCAGGTTGGTATCATGAACTTGTGCTCCTGCTTCGTCGGTTGGTCCTCTGCCAAAAACAAAGATGTCATCATGAAACGCCACCATGCCTGGCAGTCCTGCCAGAGCGATGTCAATCCTCCTCTGGAATTCTTCTGGGGCTGGTGAAATTCCAAAGGGCATTCGTTTCCATCGGTATTCGCCAAAAGGCGTCTCAAATGTTGTCAGGTAGCTGCTGTCTTCGTCTAGTTCAACGTGCCAAAACCCGTTTTTCGCGTCTAGGTGTGTGAAGTATTTTGCATCTTTGAGGAGAGGCAGTATGTCATCAATGGTTGGCATGGGGTACTCGTTTCTCCTGAGGGCTTTGTTCAGTGGCTTAGGGTCGATGCACAGTCTGACTTTCCCATTGCTCTTTGTTGTTACGACCAAACTGCTTATCCACTCCGTTCGCGTGTCTACTTTAGTGACCACGTCCAGTTTTTTCAACCTCTTCAGCTCGTCCTTCACTTTCTCTTGCACTGCTATCGGCCACTTTCTGCAAGGCATCTTCACTGGAGCAATACTGGGGTCTGTTTCTAGGTGTAATTTCCCTTCTAGTTTTCCTTCTACTTCAAAGACATCGTTGTACTTTGTGAGCATATCTTTTGCATTTTCCTCTTTCTGATTCACTGCTATCGTTGCAATGTTCTCTTCATTGATCGTCAACAATTGCATGTGATGTACAGCTTTCAGTCCCAGTACTGGCTTACAGTCCGTTTTGGTGATCGCGAAGTTGACTTTGTATTTCCTTCTGTTCTTGGGGTTTTTCACTCGCAGCACTATCTCCCCCACAGGCTTCATTTCTATTCCGTTGAACATCACCAGCTTCTTCTTCGTCTCTTGCAGGTCAGACTTTCTTTCATCTCCTGTGACTTCTCTGTACAGGCTCTCAGACATCACGTTTGTTGTTGCACCTGTGTCAAGAAGAAATGTTACCGGCGTCTCATTTATCAGCATTTTTGCTCGTATGTTTCTCTCTTTTTTCCTGGTTTTGTATTCGATCCCGAGGATTTCATTATCGCTTTCAGTGTCAGTCTCTTCTTCTTCGAAGTGCCGAACTCTTGTTTTCTTTTGATTTTCCTTGGGTGTTCTGCAGCATGAAGCAAAGTGATTATTTCCTCCACAAGCTTTGCATTTTCTTCCAAATGCTGGACATTTCTCTTTTGCTCTTGGGTGCTTTCCACCACAATAACCGCATTTCTCTGTACTCTGGTTTGTTTCCTTTGCTATACTGCTTTGCTGTCTTCTTTTCTTTGAAAGCTTGGACTTTCTGCGTGTCCTGCGTTTTTCTCATCATTTGGACGGTTTGATGTTGACTTGATTCATGCGCTCTGCACATATCAATACATGCAGTCAATGTCAGCTGTCGCACTTCCAGTAATTTTGATCGCAGAGTCTCTTCATGTACACCCAGTACGATTTGATCTCTCAACAGTCTGTCTTCCAGTGTACCATAGTTACAGGTCTTGATCAGTCTCCGCAGTTCTGCTACAAACTGTTCGATAGATTCTCCTGCTGCTTGATGTCTGCAGTTGAATCTGAATGCTTCGTAAGTTTCATTGGTTGAACCCACACAGTATTCTTCGAATTTCTGGAGAACGGTGTCAATGTCATTTCTTTCAGCTTCATTAGCAAATGCCAATCCTTCATAGATGTCCATAGCATCCAGCCCGATGCAAGAAAGAAAAACTGCTGTTCTGTATGTTGTCTTCTTCTGTCTGTGTTGTCACAATTTCATAGCTGTCCCAAAGCCTCTTGAATTTCCTCCAGCTGCTCTGCAGGTTTCCTCCATTCACATCAAGTTTAGGAGTCAAGGGAATCTTGGCATGTCGTTGACTGGCTTTTCTCTCTTCTTGTTCATCTTCCATGGTTGAACTTTAGTCTTCAGTATTCTGGATTTTTGTTAGAGTTCGCAATTACGATTCTGACACCATCTTTCGTTCTTCCTACAGCCAACTCGGAAGACAGGGCAATGCTTCTTCGTCTTTACTCGTCACTGTCTGATTCTCAACTTACTATATATACATTTCACAGTGAACAGCAATCAGTTATCATTTAAACGAATATCATGCCGTGCTGTTATCCGCACGCTGTTTACTGTCAACACACGTCACAGTCATTGTGTTTTTTGTTTGCATTTAATTTTGTTTTTTGAGTGATGTACATATAGATATTTTCATAAATAATGTGTGTGTTTACGCATACTGGTACATGTACATATATATGCGCACTTATAACACACACACGCACACACATATTTACATACATATTATCTTTCATGTTGTATGACAGCTTATGAAAAAGTGTGCGTTTATGCAAGAAAAAAAAACATCAAAACTTTTTCAAAAAGGGTTTGCTTAATAATTAAAGACACAGCAGGAGTATATAAGGCGGGAGGCTGCAGCGAAGTCACTTGAATTCAAACCGTCGGCGAGGTAACACACGCTGTCTGCTCTCAATTAAACGCAGATTACTCGAACTAGAGGGAATCAACATCGCTCATTTTTGGCACAGACTTAATCATCAATTAGTTAGTTATAATCTTTGTAACAAAAAGTGTGGTTGTGTGCTTTTATTTGGAAAATAAAATCCGAATCGAAGGAATAGGGGCGGAGCTACGGTAACTTGATTGGCACATCCACCGAAAATAGAAAAGCACGTGGAAGGAAATTGCAAAGCAAAACAGTCATGCTGCCTGAACACACACACCACACACACACACACACACACACATCTGAGGAGTAAATAAAAGCAACACTGATCTCTGGTGATAACAGCCTTTACCGAAGTCTGGTTTATCGATAGGATTGGGGGATTCAAATTTCACACCAGCAACAGCACACACAGTCTGACATGATTTCACAAACTCAGCACTACCACTACTACACTTTTGTCAAACAACACCATACTGATTTCTTTGATAAATAAACTGGATATAGCCTAGAGCCTGACTGTTAAAACATGAGCATATCCACTGCCAGTCCAATGCTGAGGATTTAGGCTACTGTAAAGCATCACGGCTCCAAAACAAAAGGCAGCTGTTCTGTCTGGCTAGCCCTCTCTCTGTATATCTACTGATATCAACACTGAAACTCACTGGTACCAGATATGAGAACGTGTGTAGGCCTAATGTACATACTGCCATGTAAAATCCTACACCTGCCAAATGTGAAAAAGCCCAACAGGATAAAAGGACGACATGAAGTGGGTCTAGGAGCATCGGGCGTAACTATGATGATGTGTCAAGATATGTCAATGACACAGACCTGCTGTCATCATCATAGTCACTAGTGTCAGCAAAGAGTATAGTACGTACGGTGTCAGTACAACACACAGTCACATGAGATAGTACTATATCACGTGCACGCTGCCATTCCAGCCACGATTACAGTTGTCCAACTAGTTCTTTCTCTTCTATGTTTATATCCAACACTGTGAGAACTACAACGATTTATTTCATTTAATACAACACAAAATAAGCACACATGTACATTCTCTGCAAGAAAGTTTGAGCGCGGTAACATAGGCCTAACTGGCGGCAGAAGACAGACGGCGACCTTGCAGCTTCATTTCCTGCGGGTTGTTTTTCTTTCCCGCCGTGAGAGGCTGTGCAGGGGATAAACAATGCGTTTAGTGTCAACTGAGTCTAATACTTTCCTCTTTGCAAGTCTTTCTCAGTGGAATGTGCCCCCCTGTGGGGCCTCCTATATCGCGTGGTAACCGAGTCTGTTTGACCAGGAAACCCTGCCTTCCCGCGCGTACCGTCTCCCCCCATCTCTCTTAGAATTTTGCAGGATAATTAATCATCAGAATTTCAAGTAGTTTGCCGCTTTGAGTTAGCATCACGAGTTGTTCGACGTATATATGAAATGGAAAATACAATTAATCAATCGATGAACATCACAAGCATAGTAGCAGAAACGAGAGGACACCAGAAGCAACTAATTTTTTTCATTGCGTTACTTCACACACACACACACACACACACACAGACGGGGGGTGGGGGGGGTGGGGGGGGTGAGATTAGGACTGTGTGGGGGCAAAGTAGAAGGGCAGCTGCTGTAGAGAGGGTCATGGCCAGATAGTTTACAGTAGAAACACACAACCTCATAACCAGATGGCTGTGTGGGTAATAGTAGTGCGTGTTGTGAGGACCGCTAAAAACTTGTAAAATGTACGGGGACAGTGCCTTGGGTCAGGGGTTGGTAGTATCAGAGAAACTGCACTGGGCTGGTGAGTGCAGGGTGGGGGTGAGGCAGAAGAAAAGCTAGCACACAGCTTTTGTTTACAGCTGCCGACCACGTGCACTGCATTATTTAGAAAAGCCACGCCTACACTCAATGCGCATGCGTCCCGATCAATTGAAAAGATACACTGTCCTTACTACCAGCAGAATTTTAAATCAAAATTGCAAGATGAAATTTCCAGAAGAGCAAGTTATCAACCAAGTCAGCCTGTGAATTTTTTCCCCCTCAGATCACGTTCAAGATCTTTTAGATCTATCGAGTCAAAGTCGTTCCTCCGTTCAGAAATTTCGTCAGTTTCGGACGACGTCGTTGAACCCACTGTGTGGTACCTGTATTGGTTTCGGCACTTTTACAAGCGGCAGCCTGTGTTATACTATTTGAATGCTGTTTTGGCTTGGCTGATTCTGCCGGTTATTTCCGATGTGCATCTGCCGTCTGATGAAATGACCGTTCCCAGGTATTTGAACTTATTAACCTGTGTCAAGGTTGTGCCATTTTGCATGAGGAGATTTCATGTTTTTTACTGATCACCATGACTTCAGTCTTCCTGCTGTTTAGTTCAAAACCCTTACCTTTGCTTTCTATTTCTAGTATATTCACAAGGTTTTGTAGGTCCCTTTCATTTTCTGCAATTAGCACAGTGTCATCTGCGTATCGAATGTTGTTTATCATTTTCCCTCCAACCTTTAATCCAGGGTCTTCTTCTAGGTTTCTCATGATGTTTTGGCTGTAAAGTGAAAACAGATCTGGTGACAGAACACAACCCTGTCTGACTCCTCTTTTGATGTTTTGGAAAGAGCTTAGATTGAATTCTATTCTCATTGCAACTGTTTGTTCCCAGAACATATTCCTGATTATTCGTAGATCTTTTCCATCAACATTGAGTCTCTCCAGTTGGTTGATCAATTCTTCATGTCGTACCCGATCGAAAGCCTTGGTATAGTCAACAAAGCATAAATATAAATCCTTATTCATCTCAATTGACCTCTCAATGATAGTTCTTAGGATGTATATGGCATTAATAGTTCCTTTCCCTTCCACAAATCCACACTGTTCTTCTGCTATATCTCTTTTGATTCTATTCCTTGTCCTCATCATGATTATTCTTAACAGGATTTTTGTTACATGACACATCAAACTGATTGTGCGATTGAGTTCGCATTCTATAGCCTCTGTATTCTTTGGAAGTTGAATGAAAATTGATTTTGACATATCTTTGGGGATTTTTCCAGTGTCGTAAATTTCATTTAGGAGGACTGTTATTTTTTCTATGCCAAATTCCTCCAGGGCTTCAATCATCTCTGTATAATGTTAGATAATAGAAATAGAAAGTAAAAATAAAGGGTTGGAGCTAATTAGCAAGAAGACTGAAGTCATGATAATCAGTAAAAAACATGAAATCCCCTCATGGAAAATAACAACAAACTGCACGACCTTAAGACAGGTTGATAAGTTTAAATATCTGGGAACGATCATCTCACTAGACGGCAAATGCACATCATAAATAGCCAGCAGTATCGGCTAAGCCAAAACACCATTCAAGAAGGTAAAAGGCATTCTTACCAAGAAATGCCTGTCAATTAACATCAAGCAGAGAGTTCTTGAATGAACCGACAATGTTTTACGGGTGTGAGGCGTGGACAGTCAACAAGCAAAGCCAGCGCAAGATTGAGGCAGCCGAGATGTGGTTTCTAAGAAGAATGTTGAGAGTTCCACGGACAGCAAAGAAAAGAAACGAGACAATCATGATGGATGCAGACACAAGAAGATCATTCATAAGGAAGATTAGGAAAAGACAGGCAACATCTGTAGGCCATTTTATGAGGAAAGGGGAATTAGAGCACTTGGTCACAACAGGAAAGCTGGAGGGAAAGAGAGCACCAGATAGACCCAGGAAGAAAACATTGCGGCAGCAAGGGACAGATACATACGGAGGGCCATGATCGCCAACGCCAACGCCATGCGGCAGGGCACTTGATGATGATGGTGTGTTTCAGAGCCTTTAGTTCTCCTTTTGTTCTTCGTCGGCTAGTGTTTTGGGGTCTTCGTCTTTTGTGTCATCCTTCTAGTGACTAGTAAAGGACCGTTTAGGAGATGTCAGTCCGCTGTCTTCTGGTGGTGTGTCCAGTCCATCTCTATCGTCTTTCTTATTATGATGGTGTCCATACTCTCTTGACTTCGTCGGTCAAGTAATTGTCATTTGAGGAGGGTGACAAGATTTGCGTGCTTTTTGTCCTCCGTGTGGAAATTTGATAGCTTCGTAAGGCCGCTGTCTGTCATTCTACAGTAGTCTAAGCTGTAAAGGAGGACGGGAAGGACACAGCTGTGATATTGTCTTTTGTTGTAAATCTTCATGTCCTGACTCGAATGACGTTTTTTCTTCATCCTGCCCCCTTTTCTGTCTCACTCTCTCTGTCAGTCTTACTCTCTGTCTCTTTCTCTCTCTCTCTCTCTCTATCTCTGTTTAGGTCTCTCTGTCTGTCTGTCTGTCTCTCTCTCTCTCGCTCGCTCGCTCTCTCACTCTCTCGCTCTCTCTTGTCCTTTGTCCTTCTCTTCTTGTAGTCGCCGTTTCAAAATAAAAGGGACATTTTTTTCATATTGAGCACACATGCGTATGTGTGTACATGTGTGTGTATGTTTGGCCGCACGCGCGTGTGTTTGTGTTTGTCTTTGTGTGTGTGTGTGTGTGTGTGTGCGCGTATTTGTGTGTACGTGCGTGTACGTGTACGTGTGTGTGTGTGTGCGTGTGTGTGTGTGCATGCATATGCGAGTATGCGTGTGTTGGTCTGTGTGCGCGCGGATGTCTATCTGTCTGTCTTTCTGTAAGAACCATGTGTGACTAGCTCTTTTTTGCACGGTTGTCGACCATATTTTGGTCAAAGCTGTGCACTGTTGAGGAGGGAAGAAAGTGTTAAGTCGGTAAGGTAAAACTCAAAAGGAATTGTGACAAAAGACGAAAATTGCCCTACAATCGACACTTTTTAAGAAAGGTATGTAAACAACATTTTTTTCAATAACTTCTGACAATATGTAAACTCCGTTTTCACTATTGTAACAGCCTACCATTGTCCTCAATTCATGTTAAGTTTGATGTCAGCCGAAACTTCTGAAAGGTGACGATGACATTGAGAAATACAAAGTCTGGATTTTTTTTCTTTGATGTCAGGTCATACGTTTATTAGCTTTTGTTTCTTGTTTGTTTATTTGAAAACAGACAGCATGGACATCCTCGGAAACGAATCATATCTGGCGGGGTAATAAAAAGCATGCACATAAAAGATCATTAGTGCACGCGCGCGCGCGCGCGCGCACACACACACACACACACACACACACACACACACACACACACACACACACACACATATATATACATATATATATATATGTGTATATAATGTGTGTGTTTACATATATATACATATATATATGTATATATATATATATATAGGCATATATATATATATAGATATATATATATATATATGTAAACACACACAGACACACACTCGCAATATATTCATATACCCCTATCTATCTATCTATAGATCTATCTATCTATCTATCAATCTATATATCTATATCTATCTATCTGTCTGTCTATCCGTCTGTTTATCTATCTATCTATCTATCTATCTGTCTGTCTATCTATCTATGTTATTTTTTATCACAACCTCTTACACGCTGGTTTGAAGGTGTGGTGGCGATTCTAAATGTGGGGCGTGTTTGATTGGAACACGAGCAAGAGTGATGCAAATATATGGCAGGCAGGCAGGCAGGCAAACAAACAAACAAATCCAAAAAGTGAAACTATTCAGCTTTCTGTTAATCAATGATTTTTACCTTTTTCAGTTGGGGGTCTTTTTATTGAAAACATTCATTCACACGCACATCTCACCCCATCTCCTGTTTTTGTTTTTTCAAAGTCAACACTTGGAAACTTTAAAGCATGAGAAACGCCTGTAAGCGACGGCGCCAGACCACCAATAGAACGTCAAGCGTTGTACTCACGTCGTGTTTATTTATGTAGGGGATTATACCTCCTGGCATGATAAGCTCCAGGCATCATAATCTGCCACAGCTGGGAATGTCATCCCTCGTGCTGGTTGATTCTTTTGATAGAGCCGTTGAGTCCACAGGTCTCACATCTAGAAATCAGCCCCACCCCATAACATAAAAACTGGCTTGTTCTCTGTCTATCTGTAAAGCTCCAATCATTGTTGAAGGGTCAGTGAGAGTTCTCAGGTCCTGTTCTCTTCCCATTTCAAGATACATGCGACTACGTTTCAAACCGAACTGGCCAATGATTGGTTGACGTTTTCGATTGCACAACAGACATCTTGCTTATGGTTTTCGATTGCACAACAGACATCTTGCATATGTATATGTATGGCTGTGACCTGAGAGAACAGAGTCACACGAGCGACAACCTAAAACTAATATCCACCACGTGCGTGGCATCATATCGCCGCCCGGAAATAATACTGCCGTAACTCGATTTTTTCCATTTTTGAGATTTTTGGACTACTACTACTACCGCACATGACGCATCTGTTGACAGGGGTCTCGGAGGTCAACTGCTAAAAATAAACATGCTGCAATCAAAATACGTTCAGTGTAACTCAGCTTCGCCTCTTTTTCACGTGAAGAACACAATATCAAGTTGAGATACGTTACTTGAATCTGGAATTTTGAGCATCATCTGGAAATACAAGTGCCGTAAATCAACTTACGGTTTTAGTATTACAGGATTTATATAAAATCTGTGAATGAGAGAGTCGGAAGAGTTACATTTGTAGTATCTGAAAGTACATGCCGCATTATATCGTTTTTATCATTTTTGAGACCATACGGTTTCTGTATTGTAAGTCACATCTACGTTGCCTTTCAGCATCTGCTGTGTCTGCATTTTAAGCCACATTTTGCACGATTTAGTGACCAGCACAGTGCCCGGTGTTGTTTCATCACAAGGAGAAACAAGAAGACATAATCTAACATGTATAGTAATAAATAGATCTGTCACCATTTCTGGTGTAGTTGAATGCTTTCTTCTCTGATAATTCCAAGTCAAAGCTGTGTAGATTATCAAAATGCTCTCACTTATCTGCCATGCTGTTAGATAGCGGGTATCTAAATCTCAGAGCCATATTTTTCTCACATGTTAAATGACTGATGATGCCAGTAAGGTCAGAAAGAACGGGATAGATCGTGAGTTTAGTTTGTGTGTGGCATATCTTTGTGTGTGTATGTGTATGTGTGTGTGTGTGTGCGTGCGCGCGCGAGCGTTTGGGCATGCATGTGTGCATGTAGTAATCACAGTGTGAGTGAAGAAAGCTAATGTCAAATTAATCTGCAATGCACACTCACTGTCGAATTTATCAATCATACAATCTTATAACTTTTATTGATCATAGACTACCAGTAGCTATCTTCCAGCACTCTCACATCTAGAATTTTCTATCACAGATTATTTCACTTTGTTATTGTGGTTGTGTTACAGCTATATCCTGTGCCATGGGCGTCCATGTCTGCGGGAGTTACCATCAAGGAGCAAGCAGGTTTGCTGGCAAGGGGCGACAATGTACTGCAATGGCAATGAGGGCTCTGGCGCACCACTACATCAAGAACGTGGCGTCATGGACCACCCACGACATGGACTGCATATTGGAAGAAGGAGACAAACTCTACATGGACGTTACTGCTGTTCATGATGTCACATTACTTCTGCCGAGTGACGTTGTACAAAGTATTGTGATTAGTGATTATAAAATAGGTTTAAATGTTCACAATGTTCATAATGGTGTACTTAGTGATACAACAGGGTCCTCTGAAAAGACAGGCCCTGACTGTGACGCTATTACCACAAGTACATTGCAGCATGCTTTGCAACAAATTGATCGCTCAGGTATTATGACAATTGGAAATGTATTTTCTTCTTATGCTCTGGGTAATATCAAGGAGCAAAACGGATACTATGTGTTTGACTCCCATAGCAGGGATAAGCAAGGGCTGTGTGTTGTTGATGGTGTTGCATGCGTTACTCAGCATGAAGGTTTAGAAAATCTGATGACTTTCATCCATGATTTGTCTCAATCTCTTCAGCTGAATAAGGATTGTTTGTTTGAAGTTGTGAATGTGGATGCCTGTTTGGAGAGGGTAGGAGGGCAGTGTATGTCTGAAGGCGATTGTAGTACCAATATGGACTTGAGCTTTGAGTTTGAAAATGAAGATGGCATTCCCCTAGTTCTGCTGAGAACTAAAATTGCAGAGACATGCAGTAATCTTGATACCAAACACGTGGTTGAATCTGATGTTGATGATGATGTTCCACTTTCGGCATTCAAACAATCTATGTCTAAAGATGCTATTGAATCAGACATTTCTTCAAATTATCTCAGTGATGATGATGAATATATACCACCTAGGAAAGAAATAAATCTTGAATGCTCTTCCTCAGACTTCAGCAGTGATGAGTATAATGCTGACTCTCTGCATGAGACCCCACGGTGCATTGATACACTTTCTACAATGCCACCTTCTGAAATGTCTGATCCTGATAAAAACCCTGATATGGCACCTGTAGATCTGATGGTTACTGACAAAACCAGTGATCATGCAGATGTCTATCCCTTGGAAAATAATGCAAATGACGAATCATTTACATCCACTATTGCAGGATCTTCTCTAGCTGCAAGTCCATCTCCAATTCAGACACAGACTTTGAGGCAGTCCATGAAAAGAAGCCGGAATGTTGATGCCTGGAAAATCAACGAAAGAAAGCATTTAAGAAACAGCGGGGAATCGAATGTAACAAGAACAGGAAAAGTTCAACGGAAACGTGAAATGAAGTCTGGCTGCAGGGACAACTGTAGAAACAAGTGTAAAAGTAACATATCTGAAGATGAAAGGTCAAATATTTTTGACAACTTCTGGCAAATGGGCTGTTTGACTCAAACAAAACCGTGTTCCAGGAGAAATTGTACTTATCAGTACCATCTTGATATTCAAGGAAAAAGCATAAAGGTATGCAAAAAGATGTTTCTGGACACCCTAGACATTAACGACACTGTTGTTGCTACAGCGCTTGGCAAAGTGACTTGTCATGGCACTTGTGATGTCGAAAGGAGAGGAAAACATTCAAAAAGAGGCAATTACAAGTCTGCTGAGAAGGAGGAAATAAAGAAACACATAAATAGCTTTCCACGAATTGAAAGTCATTATGCAAGGAAAGATTCAAAAGAGAATACCTGGAAGGTTCTCTTAGTCTTCAGAAGATGTACGACATGTATGTTGAAAAGCGACAAAAGGAGGGATGCACGTCACCTGCCAGTGAAAGCACATACCGCAATGTATTCAACCACGAATTCAACATCAGCTTCCACAAGCGCATGAAAGACCGTTGTGATATCTGTGCTGCTCATGAAAATGCATATGCTACTGAAACAAGTAAACAAGAGTACAAGGAACACATTCAATTGAAAGAAGACAGTAGGGAAATGAAAAACAAAATAAAAGCAAAGCTAGCAGAAGATCCTAGTCTTGCAGCTGCAGTTTTTGATCTGGAAGAAGTTCTCTTCCTACTCCATCCAGCGTTGAGTCATGCCTATACTACAAGAGAAAACTTAACACTTACAACCTGACAGTATATGACTATAGAAATGGTCAAGGTTTTTGTCATGTCTGGCCAGAGACAATAGCACTTAGAGGATCAAATGAGATAGCATCATGTGTCTACAGATATCTGGCACGTCTCAGTGAGGAGGGCATAAAGAATGTATTATTTTCTGACAGCTGTGGAGGACAAAACAGAAATAGAAACTTTCTGACTATACTGTGGTATGCGCTTCAAAACTTCCAGTTTGACAAAATAGATCACATTTTCTTTGTGACTGGCCACAGTCAAAATGAAGGGGACAGCATGCATTCTCTTATTGAGAGCAGAAGTAGGCACATACCTGTATATACACCTAGCCAATGGGCCCAACTAATGAGAGCAGTAAAACGACAAGCACCTGCTTACATTGTGGAAGAGATGGACCAGTCAGATTTCTATGATTTTAAGGAAGTGGCCAGACTGCTGAAAAACTTTGAGCAGGATACCCAAAAGGAAAAAGTTGAATGGCTCAAAGTAAAACAGTTCAAACTCTCAAAGAAGAACCAAATATTGTGAGGGTGTTTTATGACTATTCAGACAAGTCCTGTGAGCTGAATCTACTTCAAAAACTGAGAACAGAGCAGTGTGTCCCCGATCCTGCTAAAATGCCTTGGAAAATATTTCCCAAAGCTTTTATCCAATCAGTCAGGAGAAATATGCTGATTTGATCAGCATCTGTGAAAAAAATATCCCTCCTGCACATCATCAGTACTACAAGTCTTTGACCCATGATCACTAGCTGCATCTGTTGTGCTTCATGAGCTGAATCTCAGCCATGACACAGGCTTTCTTGTAACTCGACATCAGCATCTGAAATTGACATCTTTTCTTTTTTTAATTGCACAGTAGCAACTTTTTTTTTAAGTGAGGATATGTTCTGTTATGCTCTTGAGATTGATCACATACAGAGACAGGCAGACAGACAGACAGACACACACACACACACACACACACACACACACACACACACACACACACACACACACACACACACACACACACACACACACACACAAACAAACAAACAAACAAACCAATGCACATAAACACACATGAACAAACACATACAGAGAGAGAGAGAGAGAGAGTTTTACAGAGTTATTGTAGTTTATATTAAAGTCATGAATGTGTTTTATTTTAGTAAATATTTAGAGAAATTCAGTCTGTACAGAGAGCTCAAATAGAGTTGTGGAGTGAACAACAATATATTTTTGTCAAATGACTTTGTTTTGTATTCACTGAAACTTTGGACTTGAACATTCAAACGTACACTGATAATTATGGATGTCAGGTTTATCAGTTCATTGTTATTTTTGTTTCAGGTTTTGTTTTTTATTCATTCAATCAATAAAAAAAAAACACTATTAAGACACTTGGAATTCGAGTGGTATTTCGTAATGAGGTGTAACACTGTTCTGTGTGAAGGTGGGAGAATGTCTTCTGAATCAAGACAGATTGGTCATGTTTGTGGAGTTTTGGAGTTTTGTTTGGTGTGTCCTTTTCTGTCTTTACACTTCAAATCAAACTCTTTAAGTAGCAGCTGTATCTCAATTCGAGTGTTAATGTTATGGGTTATTTAGTGGACTGTGCACTGGTAAACAATATTGTCCTTCAGTATATTATGGTATTTTGAATGTCAGTATAATTATTATTATTATGGTATTTTGAATTTCAATGAAAATTACTGAGGTACAGAGAGTGGCATTGAGAGAGGAAGACAGAGAGAGAGAGAGAGAGAGAGAGAGAGAGAGAGAGAGAGAGAGAGGAGAGAGAGAGAGGGATGCACAATAACAAGTCCAAACGAAGCTTTGAGATTCTGATATCTGAGACACAAAGAAAAAGCTAGTCTTATAGTTGGTTTTGTCACCTATCAGTCGATCAGATATACTATGGCTCAGATATAAAAATGCTGAACTAACAAACAAAGAAAACAGGACAAAACGAAGCAGAATGCAATTGATGTAACTCTGAACGACAACCTTATGTGCCGAAATATCAGTCAGTTTCCGGATACAACCGCTGTAAGTACTCTTACATTACTATTGGTTTGCACCAGTTTTCCGAGACAGTTGACGTAACTCAACATACCGCAGTTTTCTTTCCAGATTACATGCAGAAATATAACGCTCTTCAAACTTTTAACAATAAACATAGTTTAATTTCAAAAATAAAGGCACAGGCCAGTTTCTTTGGTTTTGGTGATACTTTGTGTAAAATTTGACACAAATATGACCAAAAGTTACTGAAATAATCAGTTTTTTCCTTCTCCTGTAAAATGGTAAATTTAGACTTACGGCACTATTATTTCCGGGCGGCGATATTATCTCGAATGTATTTCTCTTGGTAAGTCTGGAAGCGCATCTTGCCCGCGTGGCTGCGTCCAGTTGTTCCAACGGCTAGATCTATCCCGCAATTTTTCGCACTATTTCCTCAGCAGTTTTGCCCAGAGTGACGGAAAAAGAAGAGTTCAACAGCCTCTTTCGATCATGGGACTCTGTTCCTTCGGGTCATGGTCGATACATATGCATAAGCAGTATGTCTGCTGCATCAACCAAAATATCAACCAATCACTGGCCGGTTTAGTTTGAGGTGTAGTCGCATGTTTTCAAAGAGACTGCCAACATATAGCTTATTTTTTCTTTTCCTTTTCTTTTTTCTTTTTTTTCTTTTTTTCTTTCCTGTTCGCGGGCTCAAAGAGTTTTGGCAGATTTGTGTGGAGCGCATGGGAAATGTGCGAGTGCCATGATTTATTCTGGAACAAACTTCCGACTACCAACCCTAAATTCTTCACAAGTGAGTGTGGGTGTCAACCTCAGGCAGGCCTTAATATGTATGTGTATGTGTGGTCTTTGATTTAATGTGTGTGTGTGTGCGTGTGTGTGTGTGTGTGTTTGTTGTGCTTGTGTATGTGTGTGCGTGTGTATGTGTGTGTGTGTATGTATGTGTATGTGTGTGCATATGTTCGTTTGTTATTTCTTTTAACGTCTATTCACATACGTGCTTTTAGACGAAAAAAAAAGTGCTATGGAATGAATGAATCTATGTAATCATGAAGGCATTGTATCAATTAAGGTAACAATTAAGGTAACATCAAACAAATTAACGAACAAAAGAAAAACAGTCAGAACATTATATCGGCCAGGCTTCATCAGATTTCTCGGGGTTGTGTGGGAGTTACAGATATAAAGCAATTGGGCTGAATCAAAGCAAACGACCTACAGGACTGTGCAGTAAACGTCTAGCAATGTGTAAATACACAGTGAAATCAGTATGTTTCTGTTTTAGTTTGTAAATGACGCAGGGAAATAAAGTCGCATTCGCTGACAACACAAAAGGTGATTAACTGTTATAAAATCACCACAGATACATTTGATGGTTTTACTAAATTTAGTTCGAAGTGAGCTGAGAGATGATCTGTAAGCTAAAGTTATCTCTTGTTTTGTAAAACCCTGGTAATTTACCGAGAAGGGGCGAAGGTCACATTGCGCTTTTACTTTGTTTTCTAATATAGCATTCATTTCATGTTCAGAGAGTGGTAAATCAAGTTTAGTACTGCCAGCCCTATTCATTGCTGCATTTTTTGCTATTCTGTCGACCCAATCGTTAAAAACGATACCACAGTGTGATGAGATCCAACAAAAAGTAACGTGTATTATTTGTTATTAAACAATTGTGTGTGTTTGTGTGTGTGTGTATGTATGATGTGTGTGTGTGTGTGTGTGTGTGTGTATGCGTGTATGTGTGTGTATGTGTGTGTGTGCGTGTATGTGTGTGTGTGTGTGTTTGTGTGTGTGCCCGGGCCAGATAGCTCGCTCTGTTGATAGAGTCATGGAAGCAAGAACTGATGTCTGTAATTCAGCTCCAACCCCTAACATGTCCGCTGCCTATCTTTATGCTTCAATCATTCTGGTGGTGACGGTGTTTCTTAGGTTCCACTCTCCCACCCACCCATCACCTCGGTCGCCTCTCTGTTGCAAGATTTTGACAGGTGACAAGAGTTTTACGTAGGCTCAAAATAACTGCCAGATAGTTACTAGAGACCTTTAGATTACATGTCACATATCTCCCTAAACGTATACGTATCGCGATAAGTACGCGTCCTGTAAGTGAAAGCAATTTGGGTTTAGATTGCATGTGAAACAGATCTACGTCCCCCCACCCCCCACCCGACGCCCCCCCTAAGCAAGGGACGTAACCACAGCCTTTCCTGTACTTTTCGACGTGTGACATTATAAACATAATTATGTAATGTAGCTATTTGTATTTCATTGATACTTTACTACCGATGTGACGGCGAACTAAGTTTAAAGGAAAATAGATCCAGCAATTACTTTTTATCTTTCCTAGCAACTTGGTTGCTCCAATATTATGACATCATTCAATATAATGACATCGTAGGCAATGAACGTTATTGATGTTGTGTGTGTGTGTGTGTGTGTGTGTGCGCGCGCGCCCCATGAACGTTATTGATGTTGTGTGTGTGTGTGTGTGTGTGTGTGTGCGCGCGCGCGTGCCCCATGCTTCATCTGTGTCAATAAGTAATTGCTCAAATTCTGTTTTTATAGATATATACTTCCTGTACTTTTAGTTAATGCTGGCAAGGAAGAACATGAATTGTTTATAAATTCAGATTGCAATTAAATTAATTAAGTACATACTTTGCACCATACTTAATAACTCAAGTCTTTGTGTACACACACACACACATGCGCGCCCACCAGCACGCACAAATCATGCACTTGCAACACACTTTCCATATCACAAAAATATTCACTATCTGGGCATATGAATCCTTTATTGTGACAAAATGAATTCTGAATACTATTCTAAAAGATTATACATGTTCTGAGATATGTAAGTTTTTGTTTTCTACATGAAAGTGAAGACGACTAATGAGTAAAAAAAAAAAAAAAAAAAAAAAAAGGTGACGTGTACAAAACAGTCATGAGGAATTTCCCTTTCCCCGATCTTTGATTTTTTTCTTTGCACAGATCTGCTCAGTTTGTGTGTGTGTGTGTGTGTGTGTGTGTGTGTGTGTGTGTGTGTGTGTGTGTGTGTGTGTGTATGTGTGTGTGTGTGTGTGTGTGTTTATAGAAAAACCTTATGATCTTTCTATACCGTTCAGATTTTCTCAGACGTGTATACTGGTGCAGTCTGCATACTCTAATTTGGTGGATATGCTTGCTGGGCCAAGCTTCCATAAGCCACCAAACACACAAGACAAGATCTTTATGGTGCATATTTGATTTTCTGCATGAGCATGTACACAAAGAGGTTTCAGTCATTGACATGTCTGCACACATGCTGACCAGAAAACTTAACAAGGTCTCAACCCTTTTTCAACAGGCAGGAGGTACCCAGAAGGGACCAAACCCAGACATTCTTATGACAAGTCTGACATTTACTTGTTTGATTACCGCACCTGTCATTTTGTGACTTCATAATGGTGTGTTTCTTCTGTACGTGTGTGTGTGTGTGTGCATGGAAAATGGAAAAGGTGGGGTGGGTGGGGGAGGACAGGGTTGCTGGTTGGGAGCGTATTATGTGCAGAGTTGTGGCATATGCCAAGATTATTGGCTGCTTTATTTTGTGGTTGCTTTGAACTGTTGAGGCGTGTTTATTTTATTATGTTCTGTCATTGATTTGTGATTGTGGTTTTGAGTAGCTGTGAGAATAATGTACGTGTGGTGCGAGTCCAGTGTATGTACATTTTAATTTTCCTATGTGGATGTATAAAGGAGTATTGTATTATATTGTATTTTATTGTATTGCAGCATGGCATCCATTAATTTGTTTTCCCTATCCATCGCATTTTCTCTCTTCAGTCTGTCACTCCATCATCGTGTTTCCTCTCTTTTCGTTCTTCCTTTCTTCCAAGTCTTCCGGATCAGCTGCATTGCTTGCTCATCTCTTTGCTGTGCTTTAATCCTCAGGCGATTGCATCCTCCAGCTTCTGGACTTCTGTATCTTCTCTCTTCACATTAATCTTTCTGAAAGTCATGTTTCCATAAGCCAACCACTGACATGGCTTTCAGGATGTTTAACTGGATATCTGATATTCTGAACGCGTATACACACCACACAGGTGTAGGCACTGGCAAGTCTGCCCGCTTGTTGACTTGAGAAATTGTGAAAATCTCCACCCTTTACTTTCCAGGTGGACTGATCCCAAGGCCTTCTGATTGGAAGTCTGATGACTACCCACCTGGTTAGTGTGTCCACGTACTGACACTTACCAGACCACCATTGCAGCCACTTGACACGTTGCCATGCTCGGCATCTTTTATGAGGAGATTATGTCTGACAAACTAAGCTCCGTGCATGATAACGTGTAATCCTTCAAGAATGGACACACGTAGTTCCTTGTAGCCACCTTTGATAAGGAGCGTTAGATGAGTGATAATAGGCGTAAAGCCAAAGTCAAAAGTCAGCGTTTTCGTGAGTTGATGTTGTTCGTGCTGTTGTTGTTGTTGTTCTGTTTTGTTGTTGGTGTTGTTGTCGTCGTCATTGTTGATGTCATTGTTGTTGTTGTCGTCATTGTCGTCGTTGTTGTTCTTGTTGTTGTCGCTGTTGTTGTTGTTGCGAGTTTTAAGTAACATTTTTTTGCGGATATGTGTACGCTCACTTTTTAGCCCACACTGTGCAAATGATGTGTTGCTGTACTGGCTACGTACCAATTTTTGATGGGTGTACATGCTGGGTGTTTAAGTTTCTGCGCGATCCACTTAACACTGACGCAGTTTACAGGATGTTAAACGTGCGTATTCAATGCTCTGTGTGCGTATGAACAGGGTTCAGGCACTGGCAGATCTGCAGGTATGTTGACCTAGGACATCACAAAAATGTCCACACTAAACACACCAGGCGTTGAACTCAAGGGGTAAACGTAGGCCTTCATAGTGAAAATCTGACCTCCCGATCACTTGTCTGTCGTGCCTGTCACGATACGCGTTTAATCCATAAACGCCGCAGAACGTTTTGTCACTTGCGTAACTTCTGATGTAACAAAACCGGAAGATTTTACGTGGTGATCTTCTAAACGTTACACAACGGGCAGAAAACGGGCAAAGAAGTATGACTTTCAACCAACAGATGACACATAATAATAATAATAATAATAATAATAATAATGTTTATTTGTATAGCGCATATTCCATGTAAAAACATGCTCACCAGCGCTTTACATTTCGCAAGAAAGGCAAAAGATGATAAAAAATGTTCACAATTACATACACAATAAGATAACAACAAACATTAAAGCTATACAAGTAAGAAGACACATAAGAAACCACAGAATATTAAAATTTAAACACTGACTTATGTAATGAAGAAAGATTAACAGATTTTTCATATGAATAAAGAGGCATACTGTGTTTATATATTGCTGCGTGTGTGTGCTTGCGTACGTGTGTGTACATGTGTGTGTGCGTTGCTGTGCGCGTGTGTTTGTAAGAATGTGTGTGTGTGTGTGTGTGTGTGTGTGTGAGAGAGAGAGAGAGAGAGAGAGTGTGTGTGTGTGTGTGTGCTATGTTTGCATGCGTGTGTGTGTGTTTATGCATGCAATAGTTGTACATAAAATTATAATCAATATTTTGAATGAAGATAAAAACAGAAAAATTCTAATCCATATACAGGAAAAACATTACAACTTCAGTATTACAGCATTAATACCTTGACAATCAAAATTCCTCACAAATTATGAACTATTCGCAAACAAAGATTTGAAAAAGTTTCTTAAAGTATTTCAGTCTCTTTCCCACTCAATTTCTCCCCTATCCCTTCCTCAGCTGTACACATACAGTGATACACACACATGCTCACTCAAGCACACACACACACACACACACACACACACACACACACCACACACACAACACACACACACACACACACACATACACACATGCACGCACACACACACCTTGCTCTATAGGCCCTTATACAAAATACTGTTATACAGGCAGGAGAGATTATTCTGATGACAAACTTGCAAACTAAGGCTCTTCAGGTTAGATGAGTTTGAAAGAGGTGGGTTTTCAGGTGCCGTTTGAAGGTTGAGAAACACTTAGTTTTTCTGAGAGACAGTGGTAGAGAGTTCCATACATTTGGGCCAAAGACAGAGAAAGATTTTTTACCAAAGGTGTCTAGAGAGAAGCGAGGAACAGTCAACAGTGAGGTGTCAGAAGAGCGGAGCGTTCGAGAAGGTTTGTAACCCTGCAGGAGGTTGGCAAAATAGGATGGCATGTTCTCGTGATAGATACACTGAAAGCAGAGACAGGCAACTTTATATTGAATCCTAGCCTTTACCGGGAGCCAATGAAGTGTTCTAAGCAGAGATTTTGCACTCTCACGCCTGGGCTTGCGGAGAACAAGGCGAGCCGCGTGGTTCTGTATGCGCTGAAGTTTAGATAGTTGATTGTCATGGAGACCTGCGAATAGAGAGTTACAATAGTCCAGTCTAGATAGTATGAAAGAGACAGCAAGCTTGTTGGTAGCATCAGTGGAAAGGAAGGAGCGAATCTTACCAATTCTGCGTAGCTGATAGTACAGAGTACGGCACAACTGTTTGACATGGGCTTCCATAGACAGTGTTTCATCCAGATAGAAGCCAAGGTTTCTAACAGTTTGTGAGAAAGATGCATCACAACCAGAGATAGACATGGGGGCATGAGTAACCTGATTGACCTTTGACTTAGTACCAGTAACAATAAGCTCAGATTTATCATCATTCATCTTCAGCTTGTTTTCACTCATCCACTTGGAGACATCCTCTATACAATCTCTCAGACTGCACGCAAGAGCGTCAAAATCTGATGGGGCAGAGGAGCTATGCAGCTGTGAGTCATCCGCAAAGAAGTGGTATGAGTGACCTGACTGATGAATGATAGCGCTGAGAGGTTGTGTATACATAGTGAACAGGACAGGTCCCAAGACAGAACCTTGTGGGACACCACATTTCAGCACAGATGGATTTGATTTGTGGCCAATGACAACCGACTGGGTACGGCCAGTCAAATAGGAGGTAAACCAGTCCAGAACCGTTCCAGAACAGCCAAAAGTGGTACGCAACCGCGTTATGATGATGCTATGGTCTATGGTGTCAAATGCTGTCAGCTCAATACCCATAGGCACCACACTAGTGACATTCAGCACAACACCCGTAGCACCACACTGGTGACATTCAGATTAACACCCATATTAATATGGGTATTGAGCTGAATGTCTAGTGTGGTGCCTATGGGTATTGAGCTGAATGTCAATAGAGTGGTGCCTATGGATGTTGTGCTGAATGTCACTAGAGTGGTACCAATGGGTATTGAGCTGAATGTCTAGTGTGGTGCCTATGGGTATTGAGCTGAATGTCACTAATGTGGTGCCTATGGATGTTGTGCTGAATGTCACTTGAGTGGTGCCTATGGGTGTAAGCTGAATGTCACTAGTGTGGTGCCTCATCAGGACCACTTGCTGCTCTCTTGACAGAAGATGGTGGTCGTTCATTTCTGTCCGTGGTTAATATGTGACTACCTCTTCTCGCTGTTGTTGACAATGTTGATTAGGTTTCCTGGGCTTCTCTTTCTTTTGCACCTCATCTCTCATCACGTTTCCTGTATCTCAAAGATGGCGAAAACCCACTGGAGGACTATTTTTCTGTTGTTTTTTTTAACGTGCTGGGGAGTCGTTCGTGATTCTCCAGTGTTTGGGGAGACAGACAGGAGGGTGGGGGAGATGAGATGCTGGGGGCAACGAGAGATAGAGATGGTTGGAGGTCCATGGTCGCCAACGCCATGCGGCAGGGCACCTGATGATGATGATGATTGATATCAAGTTAGGAACCAGAAAAAAACACGAAAAAAGAATAAGAACGCGTATTTAATACAACAAGACAAAACAGGCGCAAATTTTCGGCCAACAGGCCTTTGTCAAGCGTAAGATCACAAACAAACACCAGAAACAAAAATTAGGAGAAAAGACTGAACCTTCCTTTTTCTCACACCAGACGGAGCAGCAGGGAAGTTTCAGTCTTTTTCTCCTAATTTTTGTATCTGATGTTTGTTTGTTTGTGATCTTACGCTTGACAAAGGCCAGCTGGCCGAAAATTTGCGCCTGTCTTGTCTTGTTGTATTAAATACGCGTTCTTATTCTTTTTTCGCGTGTTTTTTTCTGGTTCCTGTTTGTTTGAACGCGGGCAGTCACACTTATTTTGGATTTAATATCCAGTTAAATATCTACTTTGCTACCTGGCATGCCAATGGCATAATGTGCCGTAAATCTTTATACTCTGTGTGTGTGTGTGTGTGTGTGTGTGTGTGTGTGTGTGTGTGTGTGTGTGTGTGTGTGTGTGTGTGTGTGTGTGTGTGTTCGTTCGTTCGTTCGTTATTTCTTTTAACGTCTATTCACATGTGTTTTAGACGATAACAAAAATTCCAAAGCAAGTAAGTAAAAATATATAAATAAATAAAAATCAATAAATGAATAACTAACTAACTAACTAACTAACTAACTAACTAACTAACTAACTAACTAACTAACTAACTAACTAACTAACTAACTAAATGACTAAGATAAAGAGGTGTCTATGGGATGAATGAATCTATGAAATCATAAAGGCATTCTACCATATAAGGAAAAATCAAACAAATTAACGAACAAGACAAAAACAATCCAAACATTAGAACGATCAGGCTTCATCAGATTGCTCAGGGTTGTGTGTATTCGTGCGTGCTTGTGTGCGTGCGTGTGTGTGTGTTTGTATGTGTGTGTGTGTGTGTGTGCATGCGTGTATGTGTGTTTGTGTGTGTGTGTTTATGTTTGTGTGTGCGCGCGCGTGTGTATGGTGTATGTGTGTGCGCGTGAGTGTATGTTTGTGTGTGTGTATGTGTGTGGTGTGTACTGTATGTATCTGTGTGTGTGTATGTGTGTGTGTGTGTGTGTGTGCGCGCGCGCGCGTGCGTGCGTGCGGGTGTGTGGTGTGTGTGTATGTGTGAGTTATTGTGTGTATGTATGTGCTTGTGTGCATGCGTGCGTACTTGTGTGTGTGTATGTGTGTGTTTTTGTGTGTATGCATGTGCGTGCGTGCATATTTGTGTGTGTGTGTCCGTCTGCGTGCTTGCGTGCGCGTGTGTGTGTATGTAGTGTGTGTGTGTGTATGTGTGTGTGTGTGTGCGTGTACGATTGCGCAACGCGCGGGTGTGTGTGTGTGTGTGTGCTATACAAACCAAAACACAACTCTGAAAGATAAAGTAAACGATAGGGTTGGTAAACGACGTGTGACTGGATTAACAGCCAGGATGTCTGTCCACACCTTGCCTTCACACTACACTGATACTATAGTAACAACTGTGACTGCTCTCTGTCTGTCTGTCTCTGTCTGTATGTCTGTCTCTCTGTCTCTGTCTTTCTGTCTATCTCTCTTTCTCTCTCTCTCCGTGTCTGTCTGTCTGTCTCTTTCCGTGCCTCTGCCTGTCTGTCTGTCTCTGTCTCTCTTTGTCGCTCTGTCTGTCTGTCTGTCTCGATCTCTCTGTCTCTCTCTGTGTCTCTCTGTGTCTGTCTCTCTGTCTCCCCGTGTCTCTCTCTCTCTCTCTCTGTTTCTCTCTCTGTCTCTCTGTCTATGTCTCCCTCTCTCTGTTTCTCTCTCTGTGTCTCTGTCTGTCTGTCTGACTGTCTCTCTGTCTCTCTCTCTCCCCCCCCCCCCCCTCTTCCGTGTCTCTTTCTGTCTATCTGTCTGTCTGTTTTTCTGTGTCTGTTTTTCTGTCTGTCTGTCTCTGTCTCTGTTTCTCTGTCAGTCTCTGTCTCTCTCTCTCTGTCTGTCTGTCTGTCTGTCTGACTCTCTCTCTGTCTCTGTCTGTGCACATCACTGGCCGGCTTAAACAAAATCTTCATGGATATTTCCTTGTGTACGTGGTACTATTTTGACAACACATAGGATATGATGGGTTTTATAGGATCATGGTGACCCTTATTGTAGTATGTATGTATGTATGTATGTATGTATGTATGTATGTATGTATGTATGTATGTATGTATGTATGTATGTATGTATGTATCTATGTATGTCTTCTCTAAGTATGTATGTATGCATGCATGCATGCATGTATGTATGTATGTGAGCATGTATGTATGCATGTCTGCATGTCTGTCTGTCTGTATGTATGTATGTATGTTTGTACGTATGTACGTATCTATGTATGTATGTGTGTGTGTGTATGTATGTATGTATGTATGTATGTATGTATGTATGTATGTATGTATGTATGTGTGAATGTATGTATGTATGTATGTATGTATGTATGTATATATGTGTGTGCTGTATGTATGTATGTAGTAGTAGTAGTAGGCCTCCTTCGATCATGGTTGACCATGGACAAAGTACATCCGACCTAATGTCTAGTTCAGATGTCTGCTTGGTCCAAGCAGCGTTGCCTGTGACTGTAGCGACCAATGCGAGAGAGGCAGTCTCTGTCGCAGCGGTCGCATGTGTATGCTGATGCTGGTCTGTTGGCTGTCATCCCTTTTCTGCGAACTCGCTTTTCTGCTGCAGCAGCTGACAGTTTGTCCTGACCAATCCGCAGCGGTTTCTTGAGAGTGCTTCTCCAGCTGTTGCGATCATCTGCGAGGTCCTCCCAGGACTCAATGTTAATCTCAAGCGCCTTCGTGTCACGTTTGCAAACGTCTTTGTATCTCAGGTGTGGGCCGGCGGCCAGTGTTTCTCTGCCCTGTGGCAAGCTCACCATAAAGGATGTCTTTTGGGATGCGACTATCTTCCATGGGTCTGTTTTAGATACAGCTGATAGTGGAGCTGGATTCGTCATTCCTGCCTTAAAGGTACAACAATCTTTTTACATAGGTAAAGGCTTCTCTATTTGTACATCCGAATTATACGCAATATTGATGGCTCTTAACTATATTAATAGCCTCTCATACGATATACAATATACTATTGTGTGTTGATTCTAAATCAGTGTTACGT
>JAPXFY010000024.1:43292802-43320302 GCA_030674185.1 Monoplex corrugatus
ACACAGACATGCAAATCTGCTTGTGGCCCTTTTGCAGCCTTTCTCTGTGCACATATTTGTGTCATGCTGTTTACTTTAATGCTTGCACGCGTTTTCCCCATTTTTCGTTTGTATTTTTTATACAACTTCACATATTTTCATTTTATGTCTTCATCAATAATTGAAACCAGAACGAAACACAAAAAACAACGAAGAAAAACATGTTCAAAAGGCACATTTATATAACGAAATAAGACAGGAACAAATTGTCGGCTGACTTGCCTTTGTCAAGCATGCACAAAAGACAATAAAGAACAAAATCACAATATTTAGAGGAAAAACTGAAAGATGTCCGCGGTATTTCGTCGAGCAAGAAATATTATAATGTCTTTAAACAATGCATTTCGTTTTTATGGTTGAATGCTTGAGTATGCAGAGTATCAAAGGCTAATTGTCAAGGCAGATCCACTAGGGGCTCATGCTACTCTCCTTGACTGATAAACTGTTCTCAAGTTTCGAGTTTCTTCGTGCAAGTTTTTCGTTTCTCTCTGTACCAGTACAAATAGTAGCGTAACGTAGGCCTACTTGAATCTAGACCAATCATGCAGACGCCGTGCGAGAAAATTCACCTGTACACAGAGCTATGTGTGGTCAGAGATTAACCCCGTATCAAATTCCAGTTATGTCTAAATCTAAATCGTTTGCAGACATCGACAAGAATAACACGTTCTCCCGAATAAAAGCCGTTAACAGCTACTTAGTTCTGCCCGGCTTAGCTTTCCTCTTCTGAATTGAATTTGAAAGCACGGTCCTTGAGCAGTAAAGTCATAGGGGACATCGTGTTGACTTCATTGAGGATTTGATTTAATCTCTGCTTAACACGCTGTAATGTTTTACACTGTGTGTGTGTGTGTGTGTGTGTGTGTGGTGTGTGTGTGTGTGTGTGAGGGGGGGGAGGAGAGAGAGAGAGAGAGAGAGAGAGAGAGAGAGAGAGAGAGAGAGAGAGCGCCATACTAACCCCCAAATGTTGAAAATAAATAAATGAATAAATAGATCAATAAATAAACACAGATAAATAAAATAAATAAATAAATAAATAAATAAATAAACAACAGTGACTGCCAGCCTTCAGACAAACAGGAACCAGTAATACACAAGGCAAGGAGAGACAAGAAACGACACGACATGACAGGACACAACAAGACACGACACGACAAGACTCGACACAACAAGGCGCGCAAGACACGACTAAAGAAGACACGACATGACATGACACGGCACAACACGTCATGGAAGTTGAGTGTTGTTCTTTCTTTTTTTGTTTGTTCTATTACGTTTTGTGCTCTTAATCTTTGTTGTCTTCTGTATTGGTTTGACAAGGGCCAGTTGACTGAGTGTTTGCGCCTATCCTGTCTTGCCTTGCCTTTCCTTTCCTTGTCTTGTCTTGCATGGTCTTGTCTTGTCTTGTTATATCGAGTCACGGGTTCTGATACATTTTTGTTCGATTAATTCTTGTGCTTTTGTTCTTTGTCTTTTGTATACGCTTGGCAAAGGAAAGTTGGCCGAAAATGTGCGCCTGTCCTGTCTTGTCTTGTCTTGTCTTGTCTTGTCTTTTCCTGTCTTGTTATATCAAGCACGCGTTCTGAATTACTTTTTGAGTGTTCAGGTTCCCTAAATGTTAGGGGGAAAAGAAAAGAACGAAATAAAAAAGAAGCAAGAAAGACAATGTACACAATTGATGTCCACTTTATGCGGTGCAATTGACTGTTGAGTATCTTGTATCTTGACAGAAAAACAAATTACTATCTGTATCTGTCGATGGAGATGTGGACACAAAATCACAGGTCTCGAGTTCAGTTCCGCCCCCAAAATTAAGATACATGTGCTGGTTGATAGTCATCTTCACAGTGTCGGTCAGCTCATTGTCTGTTAGTTACGAATGGGCTCAACACCAGACGCCGTGGTATATAGTGGTTAGCGCAACGGACTACCGATTGGAAGGTTGTGGTTTCGAATCTCCATCAGTCCCTTCAAATATCATTGTGGGATTTTTCGGTTCTAACCGGCTCCTGCCCAGAGTTGGGCGTGCTTATGGGCTCATTGGGAAGACTCGGACCACACAGTCGAGTCTTATCCACTTGACGAATTCGTCATTGAGGGTGTTGATCAAATCTTCTGACCAGCCTCGCGGGTGTCTGTGTCTCTCGGGCCTGGTTGACCCCAGGATATACTAGCATAGTACGCGTAGAGTACAGCCCTGTCACGCAGTTTAAATCCTAGATGGAACTCCATCATCATCATCATCATCATCAGGTGCCCTGCCGCATGGCGTTGGCGACCATGGACTTCCAATCATCTCTATCTCTCGTTGCCCCCAGCATCTCCCCCACCCTCTTCATCCTCAGCCACCTTGCAAGTCCGTCCAGCATTCTCTCCCTGGGTCTACCCGGTGCTCTCTTTCCCTCCAGCTTTCCCGTTGTGACCAGGTGCTCCAAATCCCCCTTCCTCATAAAATGGCCTATAAATGTTGCTTGTCTTTTCCTAATCTTCCTTATCAATGATCGACTTGTGTCTGCCTCCATCAAGACTGTCTCGTCTGTTTTCTTTGCTGTCCATGGTACTCTCAACATTCTTCTGAGAAACCACATCTCGGCTGCCTCAATCCTGCTCTGGCTTTGCTTGCTGACTGTCCACGCCTCGCATCCGTACAACAGTATTAGTTCTATATAACATTCAAGGACTCTCTTTCTGATGTTAATTGATAGGCATTTGTTGGTAAGAATGCTTGTCATCTTCTTGAATGCTGTTTTGGCTTGGCCGATTCTGCCAGCTATTTCCGATGTGCATCTGCCGTCTGATGAAATGACCGTTCCCAGGTATTTTAACTTATTAACCTGTGTCAAGGTTGTGCCATTTGCTGTTATTTTGCATGAGGGGATTTCATGTTTTTTACTGATCACCATGACTTCAGTCTTCCTGCTGTTTAGTTCCAACCTCTTACCTTTGCTTTCTGTTTCTAGTATATTCACAAGGTTTTGTAGGTCCCTTTCATGATGCTATGGAACTCCATAGCATCATGAATATCATCCTCATCGACATCATCATCATCATCATCATCGCATTGTAAAGGCTGTTCCCGCTTTTGTGGCCACTAAGGTGGCGTAGAAAATACGGAGGGCGGGAGGGGGGAGGGAGGTGAGCGCAAAGGTATCCTCCCTGAGTGCAGTGATCCTAAAAAAATACATGTACATAAATGTGCTCAACGTTTGGACAGTCCCTCACTCTGCCAGGCTCCGTGCTGTGACTAAGTGAGCACTATCGTTAGTACAAAGTTTAGCAGGCTGTGTCCATGAAGTGGATCAGAACAGGCAGTGCTGAGCTGTCGCGGTGTGACCCAGCAGGATGGGAGGTCTCCTCTAGTGGGTGATTCCATAGCGGTTTGACAGATCTGTCTCCACTGGGTTACTTGGCACGGGGACGTCGACTGAATATTTGAGTTGAATGAAAAACGTGCGATCGACACCTCTGAAGCGGCGCACAAGCTGGTTTGGGTTCGCTTCTTCCTGGAGATGTCTCGCCTCTTGGTCAAAAGACGGATAGTTTTCCTATCTCCTAAGTAATATGTGTGGAGACCTGTTCGTGCCTTAACTCCTTTCGTGTGTATACGGACGTTAAAGATTCTCTACGCCGTATATGTATCCGGTGATTTATGGAAACATGAACACATCCATCATGTACACCCAACGAAAACGGAGTATGCAGACTGTGCAGCAACGTATCGCCTGCGCATAGTGGGCGAAACAGTGTGAATACATGCGTGCAGAAAAGATCAGGACATATATAGTAATATACGCACGCACGCAAGCATGCACACACACGCACATTCAGACACAAACATTCATGCGCGCGCACGCACACACACAAACACACACACATACACACACACACACACACTTTCTCTCTCTCTCTCTGTCTGTCTGTATCTGTCTTTGTCTGTCTGTCTCTCGCTCTCGCTCTCTCCCTCATACTTTTACTATTAGATTAAACACACACACACACACACACACACACACACACACACACACACACACACACACACACACACACACATACACATACACACACACACGAGCACACACACACAACAACAACAAACAATATCAACAATAGCAACAACAGAGACACACACAGTCCGAGTTGAGTGCCTATTTTGAAAGCAGGAAGATGTAGAAGTGTGTTATACAAGGCATTGAAAGTCAGATCCGAAGAGGGTTGTGGTGGTGGTGTGTGTGTGTGTGCGTGTGTGCGCGCGCGCGCGTGTGTGTGTGTGCGTGTGTGTGTGTGTGAGTGTGTGTGTGTGTGTGTTAGTTTAATCCACAGACATCTAAGATATAGATTGCGCGCGCCTGTCTGCGAGTGGCCCCATCGTGCCACCATGTACCGAGGACCGGTCTGCTCGCTCTCGACAGCTGGGCGCAATACAATTTAGTAATGACCGGCATGTTAATTTGACTGAAAAACGTGTTTCACTGTTAAAAAAAATATCGGGAACAACTACCAGTACTGTTTAGCAGAAGGTTTTAGCTAAGGGACAGTCTGTTTAGTTGGTGTAGTTTTACACTTGATGCTTTGACTGATAACGGAATAAAGTGACCCCCCTGACCAGGAAATTCCAATGCCATGTGTTAGGTCTGCACTATCTTCCTTGATAAACTGTCTGCTAGGTACCAGGCGTGGAAATTCACGAGTTGTTATAAACTTTACCATCTAAATTGACTGCTCTCTCTCTCTCTCTCTCTCTCTCTCTCTCTCTCTCTCTCTCTCACACACACACACACACACACACACACACTCACTGACTCAGTCACTCTCTCTCTCTCTCCCTCGCTCGCTCTGTGTGTGTGTGTGTGTGTGTGTGTGTGTGTGTGTGTGTGTGTGTGTGTGTGTGTGTGTGTGGTGTGTGTGTGCGCGTGTGTGTGCGTATGCCAAGGGTTGCCAAAGATTGGAGGTCAGGTGTTCAAGACACTTGACGGTCATATGCTGGATACAGACCCTGAAAACAACCACGTCTACTCTGTGATCAAGGCAGTGGCACGTGCTTACTGCAAAGTACGCATGCACCACCTTGTCAAGCAGCACAACAAATTGATCACTGGAAAGTACGTACGTAAAACGATGAGTAAACTGATACTTTTTATGCATCAGTAAGCCCTGCGTTCAGAGCATTAGCTAGTTCTGTTTACAGCATGTGTAACAAACACAATTTGCATTTATGTTAGATTTTTTTTAAAGGCCCCACTGCACACACATTGAAATATTCTTCAGCTTGTTTGGTAGTGAGGTGGAGGTTTCCTGTTATAAGCAATGGTTTAGTGTGATCTTTTCTGTATGTATTTCACATCATGAGCAAGACGGTGAGAGACAGAGAGAGAGAGATTTGCAGTAGCATTATGACCTTATGACGACAATGAACATGGGTTTGATGATAGACTAAAAAAGCTCTCTGTGTTGTTCCACCACATAAAATGATGACAAACCAGTAAACTAGATATGCCCATGTACATATCAGTCTCTCTCTCTCTCTCTCTCTCTATCTCTCTCTCTCTCTCTCATGTGAATATTTATGTCGTTTATGGAAAACATCACAGAAAGATAAAGTGCAATTCTTGTTGTGTTGTCCAGCTTTAAGAAATTTCAGAGTAAACTACTGCTGAGAAAAACATCTTCAGCCAAAATATTACATTATTCCATACAGTTTTTACAGTGTCAGATTGAATTTACTCATGTCGTAGAGTATGGCGTCTACTGTTTGTAATCTGGCCACATACACCTAAATAAGACTGATCAGAATACATACCATAAATGTGTTACATGTTCAATGTTGATGCTTGCTGCGGTCAATTTCTTTAATCTGATTTGTTATGAGTATTTCGTTTATAGGTCAGGACGCTTACCCCACTTTTCTTTGTTCATTTACTTTTGCTGTTAAGCCCATGTTCCCCCTTAAGTAAGAGACTTTGAACTTTTCAGATTAAATATCATAATACGTGAATCGTGGATCTCTGTATTTGTCCGTGTGTGTGTTGTGTTGTGTGTGTGTGTGTGTGTGTGTGTGTGTGTGTGTGTTGTGTGTGTGTGCGCGCGTGCGTGTGTGCGTATGTGTGTATGTGTGCGCGTGCCTGTACGTGTGGTGTGTGTGTTTATGCAGAAGAGAGAGCCAAACTTTACACACACACACACACACAAACACACACACATACGCATGCACGCGCGTGCACGCACAAACACACACACACGCACACACACACTCACCACACGCACGCTAATACTGGGTCAAAGGAGATTTCTTTAAAAAAAACATATTTTAACGGTACAGCCTGGCTTTCCCCTCTGTCCTTCCACAGAGTGAACAACAGACAGCTGAGAGCTGGTAGGTCCCCAAAATGGCGGCCACTTGCAGCCAGCGGTGGGGCCATTTCGCCTCAACGCTCGCAGACAGGCGCGCGCAGTCTATATCTTAGATGTCTGTGGTTTAATCTAATATTAAAAGCATGAGACACACAGTTATCACACAATTATATTATGCATCACACACACACACACACGCGTGCGCGCGCGCGCACGCACGCACGCACACGCATGCAGGCACACTCACATATTCACACTTACGCACACACATTTGCACACAGCTGAGAAGAAAGGACAGAGAGAGAGAGAAAGAGAGAGAGAAAGAGAGAGAGAGGGGGGGAGGGAGGACGCTGATGCTCTCGCACTCTGTTTCACAATACTCGATGTATTTTGATTTTTTTTATTACTTTGTTTTAGTCTATCCATGTGATCAAGTTACAGATAAAACGTTACGAAAATGAAGAAAAATGTAAAATGAGTTAAAAAAAAGTGTGGGTTCTCACCAAAGCAACTATAAAGTTATCGTTATTGTTCTCATGGGGCTCGTTCTTCTGCTAGTGTTACGTATTATTTGTTTAAAGTTATTGTTTTTGTTGTGATATTTAAATGAGCTAATTCCCTCATCTCTTCAACCAAACTTTAATGTGGTCAGTACGAAACTTGGGTCGCTGATAAGTTGTCTGCACGCACCGACACCGCTAAAGTTACGAACACATTTACGAATAACAGTCCCTACGAAGACGTCGTGAAACGCAAACTTTGTTGCAACGAACGGGTTTTCCCTCCAGAAGTATTCGCACGGGCTAAGAAGTCGTCAATGTCACATGGGAAAAAGAAATCCAATTTTATGTTGAAAGTTCGGTGCTAAGAGTTTGGTACAGTTGTTTCAATACGAAGAAGACGTCAGAGGTGTCCCCTTACTTCTACTGTTTATCATAACTATTATACTCGTATAATGAATGCGACAGATCTCGTTGAGCTACTACGGGCTACTGGTACAGTTCCGAGAAATGGTGTATACTCAACCCCAGTGGTCTTTCCCCAAAACTGGTGAGTGGTCATGCTGAAAATGAGGTCATAGGGCCTAGTCGGCTGCATTCAGCTGCTACAAGAAGGCAGTACACCCATAACTTAGATGTCTGTATAGGCTTACTTGCTGAACACACGCTGCAGAAGCGAAACAGCAGCAGAAGAAATCACGGAACTCGCCAATCTCACAGGCCACAAGCAGACGACTTTTCTCGGCTTCCCGCACTGTCGGTATTTTTCCGTAGTGCACGCACACTGTGAGGTCACATGTGATGTTTTTTAAACAAACCGTTTTATTTACTAATTTTGCACTATAGTAAATAGACGTCAACTTACGATAAGATGACGAAAAATTATATCAATTCATGTACATAGGATTGTTGACGTATGAACAACACATAGCACAGCTGAGACCTGGAAGAAAGAAAACGAAAAGTGAAAGGACAACAGTTGTATCAGTGGTTGTGAAACGCTCGAACAAGTCGTCTGTTGCAAAGGTTTTTTGTGGATGCTTACAACTGCTAAGTTACTTTTCTTTCTCCAGAACAAGAGACACATAGGAACAAGAACTGTATTTTCCACATTCTTAACAATGAGACTTCAGTGGCTTTTTTGATGCTGGTTTGTTTCATTTCTAAATGTATTAATGTTCAGTGGAGTTCACAGGACTCGTTCACTGGGTTTGTTCACAACAAACCTACATTGGACGCAATTGACAGGTTTCTTCTTACAAAAGATTTTGTGATTTTTTGACAGAGTTGAGTACTAATTTCAGTACTGGTTTGCTTTTTGGAGAGTGGCGTTTATTGTTTTTGTTTTTGTTTTCTTATATTATATTCATTTATTTATCATTTAGTTGTTCACTGATTTGTTCACGTTCAAGTTGGTGGTTGTGGGGTCATTATCATGGAAGGAGGGCAGAAATCAGAGCAGGAGAATTGTCTGCTGAATGGCACTGTTGTCAATGGGGAATCAGACAGCTGGGCTGCAGGTCAGTGTTAACACGTGCTTTGTTTCTTCTTCTTCTTCTTTTTCTTTCTCTCTCTCTCTGCGTGCCGTGCGTGCGTGCGCATGGAGAGAGAGAGAAAGAGAGTGGAGTGTGTTTGGTGTGTTGTGTGTGTGTGTGTATGAGTCTGTGTGTGTCTGTGTGTCTGTGGGGTCTCTGTGTGTATGTGTGTGCGTATGTGTGTTTTTGATGTGTGTGTGTGTGTGTGTGTGTGTGTGTGTGTGTGTGTGTAGTGTGTGTGCTTGAGTGTGCCTGTGTGCGTATGTGTGAGTAGTTATGTGTGTGATTGTATGTGTACGTGTGTAGTGATGTTGTGTGTATGTGTGCGTATATTTTGTATATATATATATACACACACTATATATATTTTTGTATTTTTATATATATTTATATATATATATATATATTATATATATATATATGTCTATGTCTGTGTGTGTGTGTGTGTGGAGAGTAAGGTCCCTTGTCACTTGAGTTGGATGGTCTCGCTACGTCCAGGTTCGATGCGTCCAGGTTCATAACTGTCTTTTTTTTGCGTGCGTGTGTTGCGTATTTTTTCTTTTTTTTATTGCGCGCGAGAGAGGGATGAGCACAGAAAGAATGCTCTGTTTTCATCTTTTCAGCACTGACCATCCGCCGTGTAATACCCATCCATGGTCCCACCACAAGTGTTTCCCGATTCTCTGTTCCTTAGCTTGCACAGAACTCACTCCACATTTCGGTCTGAAACTCGGTCCTGCCGCTTACGTCGCTGAACCTCCAGTGATGTGTGTGTGTGGTTGGTGTGCGCGCACGCACGCGAGAGAAGTGTGTGTGTGTGTGTGTGTGTGTGTGTGTTGTGTTGTGTGTGTGTGTGTGTGTGTGTGTGTGTGTATGGACGCATCGAACCTAGGACAAATCGCACCTGGGACGTATTGAGACGTTCCCACTGAGCTCTGGCCATTTTGCAATCTGTCTGTTGCGTTTGCTAGTGTGTGTGGTGATTATTGTCGTATTTGTAGTGTGTGTGGTGCTGATTATTGTTGTGTTTGATAGTGTGTGGTGTGATTATTGTGTGTTTGATAGTGTGTGTGGTGTGATTATTGTTGTTTTGATAGTGTGTGTGTGTGTGTTATTATTGTCGTGTTTGATAGTGTGTGTGGTGGTTATTGTTTATAGTGTGTTTGATAGTTGTGTTGTTGGGTGGCTGATTATTGTTGTGTTTGATAGTGTGTGTGTGCTGATTATTGTTGTGTTTGATAGTGTGTGTGGTGCTGATTATTGTTGTGTTGATAGTGTGTGTGGTGCTGATTATTGTTGTGTTTGATAGTGTGTGTGGTGGATTATTGTTGTGTTTGATAGTGATGTGTGTGCTGATTATTGTTGTGTTTGATTAGTGTGTGTGGTGTGATTATTGTTGTTTGATAGTGTGTGTGGTGCTGATTATTGTTGTGTTTATAGTGTGTTGGCTGATTATGTTTGATAGTGTGTGTGTGATAATGTTGTTGATAGTGTGTGTGTGTGATTATTGTTGTGTTTGAGGTGTTGTGTGATTATTGTGTGTTTGATGTGTGTGTGTGGATTATTGTTGTGTTTGATAGTGTGTGTGGTTGATTATTGTTGTGTTTGATAGTGTGTGTGGTGCTGATTATTGTTGTGTTTGATAGTGTGTGATGTGATTATTGTGTGTTTGATAGTGTGTGTGTGCTGATTATTGTCGTGTTTGATAGTGTGTGTGGTGCTGATTATTGTTGTGTTTGATAGTGTGTGTGGTGTGTTATTGTCGTGTTTGATAGGTGTGTGGTGCTGATTATTGTTGTGTTTGATAGTGTGTTGTGGCTGATTATTGTTGTGTTTGATAGTGTGTGTGGTGCTGATTATTGTTGTGTTTGATATGTGTGTGTGTGATTATTGTTGTGTTTGATGTGTGTGTGGTGTGTGATTGTTGTGTTGTGTGTGTTTGATTATGTGTGTGTGGTGGGCTGATTATTTGTGTTTGATAGTGTGTGGTGTTATTGTGTATGTGTGGGTTGTCGTGTTGATATGTGTGTGTGCTGATTATTGTGTTTGTGTTTTGATTTGTGTGTTGGTTGCTGATTATTGTTGTGTTTGATAGTGTGTGTGTGTGTGATTATTGTTGTGTTTGATTTTTGTGTGTGTTGCTGATTATTTGTTGTGTTTGATAGTGTGTGTGGTGCTGTTTGTGTGTTTGATGTGATGTGGTGCTTTTGTGTGTTTGATAGTTGTGTGGTGGTGATTATGTTGTGTTTGATTGTGTGTGTGGTGTGATTATGTTGTGTTTGATAGTGTGTTGGTGGCTGATTATTGTTGTGTTTTGATATGTTGTGTGTGGTGCTGATTATTGTTGTGTTTGATAGTGTGGTGTGTGTTGCTGTTATTGTTGTGTTTGATAGTGTGTGGTGGTGTGTGATTATTGTGTGTTTGTTGTGTGTGTGTGTGGGTTGATTATGTGTGTTTGATAGTGTGTGTGTTGTGATTATTGTCGTGTTTGATAGTGTGTGTGGTGCTGTTATTGTTGTGTTTGATAGTGTGTGTGGTGTGATTATTGTTGTGTTTGATAGTGTGTGTGTGTGTGAGTTATTGTTTGTGTTTGATAGTGTGTGTGTGATTATTGTTGTGTTTGATAGTGTGTGTGTGTGATTATTGTGTGTTGATAGTGATGTGGTGCTGATTATTGTGTGTTTGATAGTGTGTGTGTGATTTTGTGTGTTTGATAGTGTGTGTGTTGCTGGTATTATTGTCGTGTGTTTGATAGTGTGTGGTGGTGTTGATTATTGTCGTGTTTGATAGTGTGTGTGCTGATTATTGTTGTGTTTGATGTGTGTGTTGCTGATTGTTGTCGTGTTTGATAGTGTGTGTGTGCTGATATTGTTGTGTTTGTTAGTTGTTGTTGTGATTTGTGTGTTGATGTGTGTGGTGTGTTATTGTGTGTTGTGTGTGTGTGTGATTATGTTGTGTTTGATGGGGTGTGTGGTGCTGATTTTGTTGTGTTTGATAGTGTGTGTGGTGGTTATTGTTTGTTTGATGTGTGTGTGTGCTATATTGTCGGTTTGATAGTGTGTGTGGTGTGATTATTGTTGTGTTTGGTATGTGTGGTGTGATTATGTGTGATAGTGTGTGTGCTGATTATTGTTGTGTTTGATAGTTTGTGGTGTGATTTTTGTGTTGATAGTGTGTGTGGTGCTGATTATTGTTGTGTTTGATAGTTGTGTGGTGTTGATTTTGTGTGTTTGATAGTGTTGTGTGCTGATTATTGTGTGTTTGATAGTGTGTGTGTGCTGTTATTGTGTTTTGATAGTGTGTGTGTTGTGTTTGTTGTGTTGATAGTGTGTGTGCTGATATTGTGTGTTTGATATGTGTGTGGTGTGATATTGTGTGTTTGATAGTGTGTTGGTGCTGATTATGTTGTGTTTGTATGTGTGTGGTGATTATTGTGTTTGATGTGTGTTGGTGCTGATTTTGTTGTGTTTGATATGTGTGGTGTGTTATTGTGTTTGAAGTGTGTGTGGTGTGTTATTGTTGTGTTTGTGTTGTGTGGTGGTGTTATTGTTGTGTTTGATAGTGTGTGTGTGTGATTATTGTTGTGTTTGATAGTGTGTGTGTGTGATTATGTGTTTTGTTTGTATGTGTGTGTGGTTGTTTTGTGTGTTGATAGTGTGTTGTGTGATTATTTTGTTTGATTGTGTGTGTGGTGATTTTGTTGTTTGATAGTGTGTTGTGTGATATTGTTGTTTGATAGTGGTGTATTGTGATTATTGTTGTGGTTTGTTGTGTGTTGTGTGTTTATGTTGTTGTTTGATGTGTGTTGTGTGTTTTGTTGTTTGATGTGTGTGTGTTGCTGTTTTGTTGTGTTTGATAGTTGTGTGTGTGATTTTGTTGTGTTTGATAGTGTGTGGTGTGATTATTGTTGTGTTTTGTGTGTTGTGTGTGTGTGTGTTTATTGTTGTGTTTGATGTGTGTTGTGTGTTTTGTTGTTTGTGTGTGTGTGTTGTGTGTGATTTTGGTTGTGTTTGTGTGTGGTGGTGGTGTTATGTGTGTTTTGATAGTGTGGTGTGTGTGTAGTTGATTGTTGTGTTGTTGATAGTGTGTTGGTGTGATTTTTGTTGTGTTTGATTTTTGTTTGTGTGTTTTGTGTTGTGTTTGATGTGTGTTGTGTGATTTTGTTGTGTTTGATAGTGTGTGTGGTGTGATTATGTGTTGTGTTTGTGTGTGTGTTGTGCTGATTATTGTTGTGTTTGATATGTTTGTTTGTGTGTTATGTGTTGTTTGATTTTGTTGTGTGTGGTGTGTGTATTTTGTTGTTTGATAGTGTGTGTTGTGTGATTATTGTTGTGTGTTGTAGTGTGTTTGTGTGATTTGTTGTGTTTGATTGTGTGTGTGTGTGTGATTTTGTTTGTTTGATGTGTGTTGTGTTTGTTTTTGTTGTGTTTGATAGTGTGTGTGTGGTGCTGATTATTGTGTGTTTGATAGTGTGTGTGTTGTTGATTATTGTGTGTTTGATAGTGTGTGTGTGTGTTATTGTGTGTTTGATAGTGTGTGTGTGTGATTTTGTTGTGTTTGATGTGTGTGTGTGATTATGTGTGTTTGATATGTGTGTGTTGCTGATATTGTTGTTTTGATAGTGTGTGTGGTGCTGATTATTGTTGTGTTTGATATGTTGTGTGTGTGGGTGTGCTGGTTATTGTCGTGTTGTGTTGTTGTGGATTAGTTGTTTGATGTGTGTGTGGTGTTTTGTGTGTTTGATTGTGTGTGTGTTGTTGTTGTGTGTGTGTGAGTGTTGTGTGTTGTTGTTTTGGTGTTTGTTTGTTTGTTTGGTGTGTGTGTTTTATGTGGTTGTGTGTTGTGTGTTTTGTGTGTTGTGTGTGTGTGTGATTGTTGTTTGTTTGTGTGTGTGTTATTGTTGTTGATTGGTTGTGTTTTTGATGGTTTGATTTGTGTTTGTTGTGGTGGTGTTGTTTGTTTTGTGGTGTTTGTGTTTTGTGTGTGTGTGTTGTGTTTGTTTGTTGGTTGATTGTTGTTGGTGTGGTGTGTTTGTTGTGTTGTTGTGTGTGTGTTTGTGTGTTGATGTGTGTGGTGTGTTTGTGTGTTTGTTGTTGTGTTTGTGTGTTTGTGTGTGTGTGTTTTGTTGTTTTGTGGTGTTTTTGTGTTTTAGTGTGTGTGTGTTTTGTTTGTTGTGTGGGTGTGATTTGTTGTGTGTGTTGTGCTGATTTGTTTGTTTGTGTTGTGTTGGATTTTGGTGTTGTGTGTTATGTGATTGGTGTTGATGTGTGGTGTTGTGGTTTGTGTGTGCTGTTATTGTTGTGTGTTGTGTGGTGTGTTGTTGTGTGTTGATGTGTTGTTTGTGTTGAGTTGTTTTGTGTTTGTGGTGTGTTTTTTGTTGTTGTTGTGTGTGTGTTGTGTGTATGTGTTGTGTGTGTAGTGTGTGGGTGCTGATTATTGTTGTGTTTGATAGTGTATGTGGTGCTGATTATTGTCGTGTTTGATAGTGTGTGTATGCTGATTATTGTTGTGTTTGATAGTGTGTGTGTTGCTGATTATTGTCGTGTTTGATAGTGTGTGTGTGCTGATTATTGTCGTGTTTGATAGTGGTGTGATGCTGATTATTGTTGTGTTTGATAGTGTTTGTGTTGCTGTTTGTTGTCGTGTTTGATAGTGTGTGTGGTGCTATTATTGTTGTGTTTGTTAGTGTGTGTGGTGCTGATTATTATCGTGTTTGATAGTGTATGTGGTGCTGATTATTGTCGTGTTTGATAGTGTGTGATACTGATTATTGTTGTCTTTGATAGTGTGTGTGTTGCTGATTATTGTCGTGTTTGATAGTGTGTGTGGTGCTGATTATTGTTGTGTTTGATAGTGTGTGGTGTGCTGATTATTGTCGTGTTTGATAGTGTGTGTGGTGTGATTATTGTTGTGTTTGGTAATGTGTGCAGTGGTGATTATTTGTGTTTGTTGTGTTGTGGTGCTGAATATTGTTGTGTTTGATAGTATGTGTGGTTGTGATTATTGTGTTTGAGAGTGTGTGTGTGCTGATTATTGTTGTGTTTGATAGTATGTGTGGGTGGTGATTATTGTTGTGTTTGATAGTGTGTGTAGTGCTGATTATTGTTGTGTTTGATAGTGTGTGTGGTGATGATTATTGTTGTGTTTGATAGTGTGTGTGGTGGTGATTATTGTTGTGTTTGATAGTGTGTTGTGCTGATTATTGTTGTTTGATAGTGTGTGTGATGCTGATTATTGTTTGTGTTTGATAGTGTGTGTGTGGTGCTGATTATGTGTTGTGTTTGATAGTGTGTGGGGGTGCTGATTATTGTTGTGTTTGATAGTGTGTGTGGTGTGATTATTGTTGTGTTTGATAGTGTGTTGTGCTGATTATTGTTGTTTGATAGTGTGTGTGGTGCTGATTATTGTCGTGTTTGATAGTGTGTGGTGTGATTATTGTTGTGTTTGATAGTGTGTGTGGTGATGATTATTGTTGTGTTTGATAGTATGTGTGGTGGTGATTATTGTTGTTTTGATAGTGTGTGTGGTGGTGATTATTGTTGTGTTTGATAGTGTGTGGTGCTGATTATTGTTGTGTTTGATAGTGTGTGTGTGTGATTATTGTTGTGTTTGATAATGTGTTGTGCTGATTATTGTTGTGTTTGATAGTGTGTGTGTGCTGATTATTGTCGTGTTTGATAGTGTGTGTGATGCTGATTATTGTTGTATTATAGTGTGTGGTGCTGATTATTGTTGTGTTTGATAATGTGTGTGCTGGATTATTGTGTGTGTTTGATAGTGTGGTGTGGTGCTGATTATTGTTGTGTTTGATAGTGTGGTGGTGCTGATTATTGTTGTGTTTGATAGTGTGTTGATGCTGATTATTGTTGTATTTGATAGTGTGTGTGGTGATGATTATTGTTGTGTTTGATAGTGTGTGTTGCTGATTATTGTTGTGTTTGATAGTGTGTGTGGTGATGATTATTGTTGTGTTTGATATGTGTGTGTGTGCTGATTATTGTTGTGTTTGATAGTGTGTGTTGCTGGTTATTGTCGTGTTTGATAGTGTGCGTGGTGCTGGATATTGTTCGTGTTTGATAGTGTGTGTGGTGCTGGTTATTGTCGTGTTTGATAGTGTGTGTGGTGATGATTATTGTTGTGTTTGATATTGTGTGTGTTGCTGATTATTGTTGTGTTTGATAGTGTGTGTTGCTGATTATTGTTGTGTTTGATAGTGTGCGTGGTGCTGGTTATTGTCGTGTTTGATAGTGTGTGTGGTGCTGGTTATTGTCGTGTTTGATAGTGTGTGTGGTGCTGATTATTGTTGTGTTTGATAGTGTGTGTGTTGCTGGTTATTGTCGTCTTTGATAGTGTGTTGTGTGGTGGTGATATTGTTGTGTTTGATAGTGTGTGTGGTGATTATTGTTGTTTGATAGTGTGTGTGGTGATGATTATTGTCGTGTTTGATAGTGTGTTGTGTGGTGATGATTATTGTTGTGTTTGGTGGTGTGTGTGTGTGGTGATTATTGTCGTGTTTGATAGTGTATGTGTTGCTGATTATTGTTGTGTTTGATGTGTGTGTGGTGCTGGTTATTGTCGTGTTTGATAGTGTGTGTGGTGCTGGTTATTGTTGTTTGATAGTGTGTGTGGGTGCTGATTATTGTTGTGTTTGATAGTGTGTGTGGTGCTGATTATTGTTGTTTGATAGTGTGTGTGGTGCTGATTATTGTTGTTTGATAGATAGGTGTGTGTGGTGCTGATTATTGTTGTTTTTGATAGTGTGTGTGGTGCTGATTATTGTTGTGTTTGATAGTGTGTTTGGTGCTGATTATTGTTGTTTTTGATAGTATGTGTAGTGATTTCTGTTGTGTTTAGTGTGTGTGTGTGGTGCTGAGTTTTTGTGCTTGCCGTCGACATGTTGCAGCCTTTATCGTGGTTTATCGCCTGTGTCCTTCCAACTGTTGCTTTTCAGTTTTTGTGTTTTTCCTTTCTTCGAAAATTTCCAGCCGTAAAGTGACCTGTCCTCTGTCAGCCAGAAAGCTCAATCAGACTACAACACAAACGCACTACTCCCACCCGCTTCGCTTGTCGTTAGCACTCAACAAACACCTCTCTTACGGTACACACGCACCCAACTCCTTGACATATCACGTCCCGCCTGACTACTGAAACAATCAGTTCACTCGGCTCGTTGGGTCTTGGAGTTGGATTACACCGTAAAAGCTATAGACAAAACAGGAAATAATCTCTTTCTGAGCAAGTACTGTTGTAGTTTCTTCTGTCATTGTCAACACCACCTGGATCTCCTGATTTGTCTCCCCCCCCCCCCCCTGCCACACAGTCCACTGTTAAACTCTTGTTCTGTTTTCTGCAAACTTTACAGTCTGTTTGTACAATGCTCTGTCTGTTGTGACTAAAAAACTGATTCTATTTCAGATTTTAATTTCAAAAACAACTTTGATTTGATTTTTTTTTCTGACAGAAATTTCTCTTAAAAACCAGGGGTTATGAGCCAAAAGTTAAACAACTCACATCTCCTGGTTACACACTCTGTTCCTTCCATCGACCTCTTGTGAAGGTGGGATTGCTGTGTATATAGATGTACTTGAATCCCGTCTCTCATTCATTTGCTCCTTTCCATTTTCTACTGTGTCATTTGAAACCACTGAAGACGTTCTTCGTATGTTTGGTCAAACTGTAATTTTCTCTTTTAGTAACCGTCCTCCTCCCAGCATGCGAACAAACTTTCTCCTTCCATGTTTCATAACGAAATTGATTCTTTCCTCGATTACTACACTCTAACATCAGGAAACTTTGTCGTTCTTGGTGATGTCAGTATACACTTTGATGATAACCGGCAAACCACACACACACATTGAAGGCCATATCACGGACTGGCTGATCGTCCTTAGAGCTGATGAACTTGTCATATCAGTCTCGGTACTAGATTAACTTCCTTCAGACCATTCTGCCGTGTGATTTCACTCTATTTGTCTAAACCTGTACGGTGGAAGCAAATGCTACCCATCGCAACCTGAAATCTGACAACATTAAATTCTCATTTGAAGTTGTAAATGGTCTCTCCTCCCGTTCAAAGTCCTCCAATCTAGTGTTAGTCAATAGCATGCACCCCCAACCATTGGAGGACCGCCCATAGCACCCTGGGACACAAATGAAATAGGGACAGCCAGAAAAGTTTGCAGACATGCCGGGCATCAGTGGCAGTCCTCTTAACTCGTAGTTCATTTACAGATTTTTCGAGAGCATGCGAAAACAGTCACGAAAATGACCTCAAAAGCTAAAACTTGCTATTGATTTACCAAAATTTGAATCCACAACTACAAAACGCCTGGTTTTTTTTTTTTTTTTTTTTTTTTTGGGGGGGGGGGGGGGTACTACTGAGTCATCTGCACCTCTATTCAGCCAGAGAATTTTTTAATCTTCCAAAGTCAACCATCTTCGAGCCACAAGCTTGACAAAACCTTTTCTTCCACCTCATCCTGATCCTCCATCTACAGGCCTCCCACTCACTGAATTTCAACCAGTTTCTGAAACTCTGATTGCCAGTATCCTGAAAGAAATGCCATTGAAGTCTTACTAACTTGACCCCGTACGTGGCGGTGGTCTTGGTGGTTTAGATTGTCAAAGCTTTCTTCCCTTTGGATGTGTGCGCATGAGAGTGTGTGCGTGTGTGGGAATATGTGAGTATATGTGCGATGTCATTGTTAATGTACTTGTTGACAGTTGTTGGTGTTGGTGGTTTGCATAGGGGGAAAACAGAACAAAACAAAACAACAACAAAACCAAAACCAAAACCAAAACAAAACAATAATAACAACAAGAACAACAACAACAACAAAAACAACCCAGAAGTGTCAGAAGCTGTGAAATCAAGATACATATTCATGCATGAAATTTACTACAGCAAAGAGAGAGAGAGAGAGACAGTCAGACAGGCAGGCAGGCAGGCAGGCAGAAACAGAGAGAGAAAGAGAGAGAGACAGAGAGAGTGACAAAGACAGAGAGACAGACAAACAGACAGACAGACAGGCAGGCAGACAGAGACATGGACACAGACAGAGACAGACACACACATGGAGAGTGAGAGAGAGAAAGAGAGAGAGAGAGACAGACAGACAGACAATAGACACAATAGACAGACAGACAATAGACAGGCAGAGAGACAGAAACAGAGACAGTGATTGTGCACCTTTATGGTAACAAATACCTGTTGGAAGCCTCGGTCTGTGTCACTGTGTCAACAATCTTGTCTCGGTCTGATGCAAGTACATATCCCACGCTCTCTGTCCTCAGCCACCTTGCAAGTCCGTCCAATATTTTCTCCCGGGGTGTTCCTGGTGTTCTCTTTCCCTCCAGCTTTCCTGTTGACCTGGTGTTCTAATTCCCCTTTCCTCATAAAATGTCCAACACCAAAATCAGAACAAAATTGAGGCAACTGAAATGTGGTTTCTAAGAAAAATGTTGAGAGTTCCAAAGAAAAGCAAAGAAAAGAAACGAGAAAGTCTTGAAGGAGGCAGACACAAGAAAATCATTGATAAAGAAGATAAGGAAAAGACAAGCAACAATTATAGGACATTTTATGCTCGGATACACACACATACACACACACACACACACACACACACACACACACACACACACACACACACACACACACACACACACTCACACCGAAACGCCATGCCATGTGATGGAAACAGATGCAAAGTAATCAAAATCACAGCACAAGCCATAAGCCTGTGGACACTAAAATCCAAGGCGTTGGCAAAGTTTTGAAGTTGAAGTTAATGTGTGTGTGTTCTGTAACAGACTTGCACTCCAGCGCACCGGCCTCAAACTAACAAAACACAGAGACACTCAATGTTCCACACAACAAAAAGAAACAAGATATGCTTGTAAAAGGTTAGACCATAATTCTGTTGGCATGTTTTCCCTTGGCGACAGGAGATATGTTCGCGTGTGTGTATGTGCATGTATGTATATACATATACGTTTATATGTGTGTGTGTGTGTGTGTGTGTGTGCATGTGTGTGTGTGTGTGCGTGTAAGAGAGACAGAGAGAAAGAGGAGATGAGAGAAAGAGAGAGAGAGAGAGGGGGGGGGGAGAGAGAGAGAGACTTCAGACTTCAGACTTCAAACTTCAGACTTCAGATCTCAGATGGTTTATTCTGATAGGCCACAGCCCCTGTGCATAATTATGCATTCTCTCAATCAGATGAACATTAACTAGGAAGTAACAATATACTTTCATTTTAAATGTTTTGTACAAGTACCTAACAAATAAGTGGAAAGAACATAAACTACCGACATTCTGTTCTGATTCAAACCTTTGGTTTCTTGTGAAGGATTAATTCTACAAGAGATTCAAGAAATTGCAGTATTTCTAAATTCAAACGCTTTGTACAGAAATAAAGCTTAATTTTGAACACTTTAGTGGCAATTCATGGCATTAATAAAGTGAATTTAAATAAAGAAGGTTCTCTACAATATTTTGAACGTATATTTTTCTCAAGAAGACAAAGAAGTACGGACAACATAAAATATACTTCATATTCTTTTGAAATTTTGCATGAGGACATAATAAATCACTATCGCTATGTGATCTGTATCTAAAATCACGAACTGTGATTTGTTATGTGCCTGACTTATATTATGTCATTATATATTTCAGATGTTTGTCCATATCTGTCTCTAAATGTGGTTTTAAATCATGCATGCATATTAGAAAAAAAGTTCTGTATATGATATATATTTCAGTATTTTGAATATATTCGAGTAACTAAACGTTGATGAAAATTACGAATTCATTTAATCTACCAACACCTTGGCACAACCATACAATACCGAAAGCATAGTTAAAAAAGCAAATACGTACATTGGATACCCAGTTTTGCTTACCTTTAGTGTCTAAATCACATAACATATGGTATGCTTTTGGTCGAAGTCTATGGTCTTTTATATGCAGCAGTTTAAACCAGTAACAAACACAATTAACTGCAGAGTTTATACACATATGGGATAGCAATTTGTTTCACCATACACAAGATTATTTGGTGTTGGCATATCATTTCCTAAAATGTCTTCAAAGCAAACATATAAACTGCTTCACAGTGAATTGCAGTTTTACTTAATCTCCCACGCCTACACCCATACTGTGCATTAGGTTAACTCACTCCCTACAAACGTCCGGATATCCGGACGTATTCGGCGATGCTCTTCATTTTTCTTGAAAAATATATATACAAAAATTATGCACCACACACAAATAGGACAAAACCACTCACTTTAAAACGCACAACGTTTCAGCCACACTGGCCCTTGTCAAGTTCCATATTGTAAATTCTAAAAATTCGGCGATGCGCTTCCATACTAAGGGCCGCATATGCGGATCGTGCATTCAAAAATTTCCACTGGTGACATAGTGCTGGGTAGTGGAAATTGAAGTGGGTCATGCTAAAGCCTCATTACCACAGATTAACATTTGACCAAGTTGCACGTGGCGAGTGACCTATGACAGGTCAGCCACTGAGCTATCTCTGTGCTGACCCCGTTCCTGTTTAACACGTGAGAACAATGGCGTCTCACCTGCGAAGACTTGCGCTCACAGCGGTTGAACAAGACGTGTTTGCGCTTTATGTCAGGCAAAAAAAGTAATTCTTATCAAGGGGTCTGACTCTGAAGATGCAGAACAGTATGAAGAAAGTGGTTTTAGCCCATCAGAAGGGATGGAATTGATGAAAATGTGTCCGACAGAGAGGGTGAAAGGAAGAGAGGGGTGGGTGTGGTGAGTGACACAGACAGTGTGTACCCGTGGCCTTCGTAGCGTGGCACTTGTGCAAATGGCCCACTAGCTGATCTGACAGAGGTTGGTTTTGTTGTTTCGTGATGAATGTGTGCTTGAAGATTTTATGTGTGTGTGTGTTTTCCTTACAGTTATTCCTCCATACACAGATAGCAAAATACATAGGCTAAACTTGTACCGCATTACAGACCACGCCCCCACTCATTTTTTGACCAAATATTCAGTGACCTGATTATGAAGCACATGGTTGATGAAACAAAGAGATGCAGTGATCAAAGCCTTCAGGCATAAGAGAAACTAGCAAAATACAAAATATCAACTAAGTAACATAACTCTTGAGAATTTAAAATTCTCCCTGCTTCCCTCTTATTTCCTTTGGTAGCAAAATACAGTTTGGAAATGGAACAGTAGTGAATGAAATGCATGTATTTGTGTATGTGTATGTGTGTGTGTGTGTGTATGTGTGTGTGTTCGTTCGTTCCTTAATATCTTTTCATTATGAGTGTGTGTGTGTGGGTGGGTGGGTGGTGTATGTGAGTGTGTGTGTGTGTGATGTGGATAAGTGTGTGATGTGTGTGTGTGTGTGTATACATCTGCACTTTTATGTGGATGTTTGTACTGTGTGTGGATGTTTGTACTGTGTGTGTGCACTCTGTGTATGTGTTGTGATGTGTGTGTGTGTGTGTGTGAATGTATTTGTATGGTGTGAGTATGGATGTGGGTGTATGTTTGTACTGTGTGTGGATGTTTGTACTGTGTGTGTGTGCACTCTGTGTATGTGTTGTGTGTGTCTGGGTGTGTGTGTCTGTGTGTTGAGGTTATAGTTTTGAAACCTTGTGCTGTGCTTATTTAGTCAAACAATAATCATATGTTACTGTTTCAAGAATGTGTGCTTTGTTAATATTTTTTCATGAATTTTCCAACTCTATTCAAGCACTTGGTATGCTGAAGCTGACTACAAATCGCCAAGTAGTCAGCAGCATTTTGCTGACTTTAGCTGAATTGTATAAAGTAGAAATCTCAGGTAGCCATTGTTCATTCTCTACTGGGATTTTCAATGTGATTTATGTGGAAAACTGTCCACTTTTCAAGAGCAGTGTGAACTTTACCACTATCCAATTGCAGCCACCCTCAATTTTGTTGTCACATAAACATTTTTTCTCTCATCACCACATACAAAAGAGAACTATAAAAGTTACAACTTTGAATGAAATTTTGTAATATGCTTATTCAATCACACAATAGCCATGTGTGAAAATTTCAAGAGTGTGTGTTCCCTCATTATTTTTTTATGATTTTATTAAACACCTGTACAAACCGCCTGTATACAGGAGAATGTGAAATGACAAATCGACAAGTTATCAGTAGTATGTTATTGATTTAAGTTTATTTGTAGGGAGTAGAAACTCTCAATTAGTTATTGTTTACTCTCTACTGGTATTTCCAATGTGATTTATTTGGAAAACAGTCCTCTTTTCAAGAACAGTGAGAACTTCCCTTATATGCTCTTGCGATACGCGATCACCCTCATTTTTATTACCATAAAAATATACCTTGTTTTACAACTGGCAACAAAAAGAGTACCATACAGGTTACAGCTCTCAAACTTTGTAAAATGCTTGTTCAATATAATGATAATCATGTGACAAAATTAAAAGAATATGTGTCTGGCCATTGTTTTTTAATGATTTTTTTTTTAATCTATACAAACGCCCAGTACACAGAGGAATCTTAACTACCAAATCGCCCAGTAGGGAGTGAATTAACCTGAGAATCAAACAATAAAAATAATTTTTAAAAAGAGAGAGAGAGAGAGAAAATAAAAAGCACGCCAAAGAAGTTCTGTTAAGAAGGTACAGGTTCTGCATGATGAAAAGCAAAGCATTTCAGCTCTGCTAGACAAATTCGTGCATGTTACAGCAATAATTCAAGATGCTTATATACATTGACCACAGGCATTGCATTTTTGCCATACATCCATCGTTCACTTGCACCCAAGTACCCATCCGTTCGAAATACTATGATAGTACTTTTAGATTGACCTGCAAATGACGTGCAGCTGCTGCACGTTGCATACTGTTAACTGGGTTTGGAGTCCAGTGACTGTTTCTTGAGAACAGACTCAAAGCAACTGACTGATGCAGGCTGTTTAGCATGAACTGGGAGTAACAAGCTATTTATTCCAAATAGGCCAAAAGATATTGTCCAGGATTTGTCTACCATTGTAAGGGAGAATACCTACTTTCCCGCTGCATTCATTCCAACGTCCAGTTGTCGCTGTAGTTGTAGTTATAATTGTTGATGTCACTGTTCTTGCTGTTGTCAGGTTTGTTGCTACTGTTGTTGTTGTGTTGTTGCTGTTCTTCTTCTTCCTTCTTCTTCTTCTTTTTTTCTTTTTCCTTCTTCTTCTTCATTTGGAAAGTTTCATTTATTCATTTATTTAAAGATTTCTTTGTTGTTGTTTTGCCTTTGAAAATTCGAATTTTTCAATAAGAACCAAAGATATGTCCATAATCTTACTCATGATCTGTTCTCTCTTCCAACCTCGTCTACTACTGCTACCCCATGTGTCAGAAGTGTATACGTAGCTCAAGGCATTTACCCACCGCTGTCATTCAAGAATCTTTCACACATGGAACACCAGACATCCAATGGGAGAGTTAGAGAGAGGGGGTAGAGAGAGGGAGAGAAAGAGAGGGAGAGAGAGAGAAAAGGAGAGACAGGGAGGGAGGGAGAAAAAGAGGGGAAGGGAGGGAGAGAGGGAGGGAGGGGAGAGAGAGAGAGAGAGAAATGTATAGACCATCTGATACAAGTTTTAAGACAAGTATCCTACATAGATCCTTCCACTCTGCGAGAAATGACTGAAATTCTGATTTCTAAAACATAAAATAAACGAAGAGAGAGAGACACACACACACTACATACACACACACACACACACGCAAACACACACACACACGCACGCACGCATACACACACACATACACACTACACACACACACACACACATGCACACACAACACACACCCACACACACACACACACACACACACACACACACACACACACACACACACACACACACACACACACACACACACACCGCAACACAAAAAATCACACACACATTTCAGTTGGCGAAGACGAGTCTTGAGAGCAGACTTAAAGGAACTGAATGATGCAGGATGCTTAACATGAACTGGGAGATCATTCCCGTAACTGGTCATTGACAAGTTACTCTAAATAGGCCAAAAGATGTCCAGGATCTTCCTACCATTGTAAGTGAGAAAACCCTATATTCTCTCACTTTTGTTTGAAGATACCTACCTGCCTTCATTCTAACCTCCGATGATGGTTGTTGTTCTCCTCCTCCTCCTTTTTTTTCTTCTTCTTTCTTCTTCTTCTTCTTCTTCTTCTTCTTCTTCTTCTTCTTCTTCTTCTTCTTCTTCTTCTTCTTCTTCTTCTTCTTCTTCTTCTTCTTCTTCTTCTTCTTCTTCTTCTTCTTCTCTTCGTCTTCTTCTCTTATTTCCTCCTTATTCTTCTTCTTCGTCTTTTCTTCTTCTCTTCTTCTTCTTCTTCTTCTTCTTCTTCTTCTTCTTCTTCTTCTTCTTCTTCTTCTTCTTCAATTCTTCTTCTTCAATTCTTCTTCAAATTCTTCTTCTTCTTCATTCTTCTTCAAATTCTTCTTCTTCTTCTTCTTCAATTCTTCTTCAATTCTTCTTCAAATTCTTCTTCTTCAAATTCTTCTTCATCTTCTTCTCTTCAATTCTTCTTCAAATTCTTCTCTTCAAATTCTCTTCTCTTCAATTTTCTTCTTCAAATTCTTCTGCCTTCTTCAAATTTTTTCTCTCTTCTTCTGTAATTCTTCTCTTCATTTTCTTCTTTTCCCTTTCTTCCTTCTTCTTTTTCTTCTCTTTCTTCCTCTTTCTTCTTCTTTTGAATGTTTTCGATGTGTATATTCATTTATTTGAAGCTGTTTGTTTCCTTGAAAAGTCCACACACACACACACACACACACACACACAACACACACACACACACACAACACACACACACACACACACACACACACACAGACGTGACACACACACACACACATACATACATACATACATATACATATATCGTATATTATATGTATACACGCAAACTCACATGTATGCACAATCACAAACACACACGCACAAACTCACAGGCGCACACACTCACTTACAGGCACACACATGTACATACACGCACACACGTTCGCGAGTGCATACACACACACACACCCACACACACACACACACACACACACACACACACACACACACATGCACACACACACTCTCTCTCTCACTTTGTCTCTCTCTCTCTCTTTCTCTGTCTGTTTGTCTGTCTGTCTGTCTGTCTGTCTGTTCTTTTTTTGCTCTCTCTCTCTCTCTCTTCTCTACCAGCTGAGCTTCAAGAACTAGCTATGTCGAATGTGTTTTGCACATTAACGAAAACACTGACTCTGACATCCATTTATGTGATAACTTCAGAAATGTTTATGGTCTGGGGAAAATGAATGCTGATGTATTGTCATCCAATTTTCACTTCCTCCCAGATCCCATTTGTGAAAGGGCTAGTATAATTTAAAGTTCAGCCGACTGCGTAGAGCCATATCAAGGCTATAACATTACTTCAATAGGAAAAGAAAAGAGTAGAAAAAAAAAAATTAAGTACACATATAAATGCATTCGCGCACACACTGTAAGGAGATGCCCCTGGCGTTGACCACTCCGTCCAATCTTTTGCACAGGGGATTTAAAAAAACACGCATGAGTACAAATTTAAACATAAGTAAGGACACTGAAGCATACATGTATATAAAAACAGGCCTAAATTAGCTTGAATAGCTTCCGCATATCTCATTTCCCTAGAGCCAGAAATGCACTTAATACATGCACCCAACTATCACTCTTAAGAGAAAGTACGTAAGACTTTATCGAAGATATACAGGTGAATGGACCAACAAGGCAGAAAATGATAGAAAAAAAATGACAAAAAGCAAAGGAGGAAGAAACAAACAAAGAAAATGACAGGAAAAGAGAAAATTTCTAACACAGAATTTCCAGAAGGCGGGGATACCATTTATACTGAAAGAACCCCTGGCATCCCCACGCGGGTCAAACTGTATCTGATTCGAAACCACAGACATCGGTATAAGGACAGAGACATCTGTATGCAAAATTAACTCGTTGGCAACACTCACCAACGTTTCAGCTATTGTTGATGATTTTGTGTTAATCAAACGATTTCCAAGCAGTGACCATAGTATGCACTCATTTCTATACAATACCAAAGAAGCCTTCCTTCGTTGGAGTGTGGAGGGGGTGCAGATGCCGAGAGAGAGGGGGGAGGGAGGGAGACAGAGAGAGAGTGAGAGCGAGATTTTGTCAATGGCTTAGTTAATTAGATAGTAAGTCAGTCGGTCTATTCATTCATTCATTCATTCATTTATTCATTTCGTTTATCTGTTAATAATTTTATATATTAATCTCAATTCATTCATTCAGTCAGTCAGTCAATTTTAAAAAATTATTAGTATATTTGACTATTTTTCTGCTTGAATTCATTCATTCATTGCATCATTCATTCATTCATTTGTTCGTTCATTTATTCAGTTTTGTATTGTTTACATTTATTATTAATGAATATATTGATTTATTTATTTATCTGTTTCTTTACTTATTTTATTTATTATTCAGTTGTTCATGTGGTTATATATTTATTTATTCATTTTATCTATGTCTTTCTTTCTAGATTTACTTATGATGTATTTCTTCATTTATTTATCATGTATTCATCTACTTATTGTATATCCCCTGTACGGATGCGGGGACTCTTTCAGTATAAATTCTGTGCTAGACATTCCCTCTTTGCTGTTGCTCTCTTTGTTTCTGCCTTGTTCCTATGCTTTCTGTCATTTCTTCCTGTCCTTTTCTGCCTTGCTGGTACATTCACCTGTATGTGTTCGATAGAGTCTTACGTACTTTCTCTAAGGAATGACAAATTGGGTACATGCAAGCGTATTTTTGGCTCCAGGGAAGTGTGATATGCGGAAGCAAGTTTAGGTAATTTAGGTCCGTTTTAGTGTTGTTTGTTATGTTTAGATTTGTATTCATGTTTGTTTTTTAAATCCTCTGTGTTGATGAATTGGACGGAGTAGTCGACACCAGGGGCATCTTCTTAGATTATGTGCTCGAATGCATTCATATGCGTACTTAATTTTCTTTTTTTTTTTTTATCTG
>JAPXFY010000024.1:43322802-43325302 GCA_030674185.1 Monoplex corrugatus
ACATCAGGAGAGCATCATCATCATCATCATCAGGTGCCCTGCCGCATGGCGTTGGCGACCATGGACTTCCAACCATCTCTATCTCTCTTTGCCCCCAGCATCTCCCCCACCCTCCTCATCCCCAGCCACTCTGCATGTCCGTCAGCATTCTCTCCCTGGGTCTACCTGGTGCTCTCTTTCCCTCCAGCTTTCCTGTTGTGACCAGGTGCTCCAAATCCCCCCTTCCTCATAAAATGGCCTATAAATGTTGCTTGTCTTTTCCTAATCCTCCTTATGAGTGATCTACTTCTGTCTGCCTCCATCAAGACTGTCTCGTTTGTTTTCTTTGCTATCCATGGAAGTCTCAACATTCTTCTGAGAAACCACATCTCGGCTGCGTCAGTCTTGCTCTGGCTTTGCTTGCTGACTGTCCACGCCTCGCATCCGTACAACAGTATTGGTTCTATATAACATTCAAGGACTCTCTTTCTGATGTTAATTAATTGGCATTTGTTGGTAAGAATGCTTGTCATCTTCTTGAATGCTGTTTTGGCTTGGCCGATTCTGCCAGCTATTTCCGATGTGCATCTGCCGTCTGGTGAAATGACCGTTCCCAGGTATTTTAACTTATTAACCTGTGTCAAGGTTGTGCCATTTGCTGTTATTTTGCATAAGGGGATTTCATGTTTTTTACTGATCATCATGACTTCAGTCTTCCTGCTGTTTAGTTCCAACCCCTTACCTTTGCTTTCTCTTTCTAGTATATTCACAAGGTTTTGTAGGTCCCTTTCATTTTCTGCAATTAGCACGATGTCATCTGCGTACCGAATGTTGTTTATCATTTTCCCTCCAACCTTTAATCCAGGGTCTTCTTCTAGGTTTCTCATGATGTTTTCGCTATATAGTGAAAACAGATCTGGTGACAAAAGACAGCCCTGTCTGACTCCTCTTTTGATGTTTTGGAAAGAGCTTATATTGTTTTCTATTCTCATTGCAGCTGTTTGTTTCCAGTACATATTCCTGATTATTCGTAGATCTTTTCCATCAACATTGAGTCTCTCCAGTTGGTTGATCAATTCTTCATGTCGTACCCGATCGAAAGCCTTGGTATAGTCAACAAAGCATAGATACAAATCCTTATTCATCTCAATTGACCTCTCTATGATAGTTCTTTGGATGTATATGGCATTAATAATTCCTTTCCCTTCCACAAATCCACACTGTTCTTCTGCTATTTCTCTTTTGATTCTATTCCTTGTCCTCATCATGATTATTCTTAACAGGATTTTTGTTACATGACTCATCAAACTGAATGTGCGATTGAGTTCGCATTCTATAGCCCCTGTCTTCTTTGGAAGTGCAATGAAAATTGATTTTGACATATCTTTTGGGATTTTTCCAGTGTCATAAATTTCATTTAGGAGGACTGTTATTTTTTTCTATGCCAAATTCCTCCAGGGCTTCAATCATGTCTGTAGTAATGTTGTCTGGTCCTGGGGCTTTTCCCGGTTTCATCTTTTTCAGTGCTGCTCTAACTTCATCTTTCAGTATGGGTGGTCCTTCATAGTTCTTTTTTATAATGTGTTCTTCGTTTCTGTCATCCTTAAAAAGGTCTTTAATGTACTCTCCCCATCTGTCCAGTATTTTGTCTTTTTCCATGATAAGCGTGCCAACTTCCGATTTTAAGCAACCAGTTGATGTGCATGTATTTTTCCTGTGGACAATTTCTTCAGTTCGTCTATATACATACCCTGAGGATCCATTTTGTGTCGTTCTTCTATCTCTTTGCATTTTGCGTTCAGCCAAGCTTCCTTAGCTTCATTGCACCTATACCTGATTTCTTTGTTTATCTTCGTGTATATCTCCTCGTTTCTCTTTGCCCTCCTCCTTTCCCCCAACCAGCCCAAAATTTCATTAGTCATCCAGCTCTTTTTTTGCCTTTCCGTCTGCCTTAGGGATTTCTTCACAAGTTTCATTTATCGAACTTCTCAACTCTGTCCATTGTTCCTCACTGTCACCAACGTTTTCCAGAGCACTGAATTTGTTTTGACATGTACATTAAATTTTTCACGTATCATTTCATCTGTCTTTAAGAGTCCAAGGTTTAGTTTGATGTTGCTTTTGCTCGTGGACGTGTGGCCGACAGACACTCCGCTGACAACTAAACTCCATGGCTGCAGACAGGAGCTGGAAAAGACGGCTGCATGCATTGCCCGGACTCAGATGATTGTGTAGCAGCGTACGCCAAGAAGAAGAAGTTTTTGGTCTGTTTCCTTTTCCTCAATTTCAGCCTAAACCTTCCCACTACAGGATTGTGGTCACTGTTGCAGTCTGCGCCTGGTAGTGTTTTGCTGACAGTAAAGAATTTCTAAATCTTTTACTGATCAGGATGTAGTCAATCTGATTTTTGGTCTTATCTCCTGGACTCATCCAAGTCCGCTATGAACTCACAGGAGAGCATACAGTAATATATTCGGTGGAAACTCACATGAAAGAGGATAGGCATCGTAATGGACAGGGA
>JAPXFY010000024.1:43330302-43342802 GCA_030674185.1 Monoplex corrugatus
ACACACACACACACACACACACACACACACACAAACACATACGCACACGTGCGCGAACACACACACACACACACCGACGAACGCGCAGACACACACGCACGCACAGATATATACGCACACATGGACACATTCACATATACACTTTCACACACAAACACACACACAGGCGTGCGCGCGGCAAAATTATTGTCTCCGCGCTAAGAACCCCACTTTCAGCTGACACTGAACTTTCGCGACGCGCATCTCTTGCAGAAATAGAGAGGTGGAGAAACGGAGATGGGGGAAAGGGTTCAGAATAATCGAGTAAGACCTAAGGGTAAATAAAAATTGTCCTATAACCTAACCAGAGAGTCAAATAAGTAAATAGAATAATATATGCTTTTTTCAACAAATTCTTATTTCGAAGCCACAATGATGAAGTGGGCGTCCGTTTCCTCTTCCTCGCTGTTTTATCTTCCCCGTCTCCGAAGGTGGACAGGAGACTATGTACAGGAGGTTGGTAGGCTATGTCGTGTTTTCAAACAGTATGCGAACCTTTCAATGGGCAACCACGCTCTGCCTGCTGTGTTTTCTCGTTGCTCCTTACCTCTCTTTCAGAGTAGATAATAATTTAGTGAATGGATAGATGAATAAATAATATGATATCAAAAGTTGATTTCGTAAAAGGCAGAGTATGTGGTAATGGGTTGCAGCTTCTCTACCTAGGACCCGAGAACCACAGGTTCAAATCACGGGTCGGGCAGGGAGTTTTCTCCCCTCTCCACTGGAGAGAGTGCTGGCAAGATTATTCAGGCGTTCGCCAGCCAGTAACTCAACTGGAGTTCCAGGGGTTGTTTTCCGTTAAGACCTCGACTTTTCTCCTCAGTTTGACTGGAAAATCGAGTTGAACGTCTAGTCTTTTGGAAGAGAACGAAAAACGAGTCGGATCCGTGTGCGTTCTGGCATCATCATCATCATCATCAGATGCCTTGCCGCATGGCGTTGGCGATCATGGACTTCCATCTGTCTCTATCTTTTGTTGCCTCAAGCATCTCTTCCACCCTCTTTGTCTTCAGCCACTCTGCAGGTCCATCTAGTATCTTCTCCCTGGGTCTTCCTGAAGCTTTCTTTCCCTCCAGCTTTTCTGTTATGACCAGGTGCTCCAATTCCCCTTTTTCATAAAATGGCCTATAAATGTTGCCTGTCTTTTCCTAATCTTCCTTATGAATGATCTACTTGTGTCTGCCTTCATCAAGATTGTCTCGTTTGTTTTCTTTGCTGTCCATGGAACTCTCAACATTCTTCTAAGAAAGCACATCTCGGCTGCCTCAATCTTGTTCTGGCTTTGCTTGTTGACTGTCCACGCTTCACAACCGTATAATAGAACTGGTTCTATATAACATTCAGGAACTCTCTTCCTGATGTTAATTGATAGGCATTTGTTGGTAAGAATGCTTTTCATCTTCCTGAATACTGTTTTGGCTTGGCCGATCCTGCTGGCTATTTCTGATGTGCATCTGCCGTCTGGTGAAATGATCGTTCCCAGGTATTTAAACTTATCAACCTGTCTCAAGGTTGTGCCGTTTGCTGTTATTTTGCATGAGGGGATTTCATGTTTTTTACTGATCACCATGATCCTTCAGTCTATTTGCTGTTTAGTTCCAACCCCTTAACTTTGCTTTCTATTTCTAGTATATTCACAAGGTTTTGTAGGTCCATTTCATTTTCTGCAATTAGCACGGTGTCATCTGCGCATCGAATGTTATCATTTTTCCTCCAACCTTTTAATCCAGGGTCTTCTTCTAGGTTTCTCCTGATGTTTTGGCTGTAAAGTGAAAATATCTGGTGACAAAACACAGCCCTGTCTGACTCCTCTTGTGATGTTTTGGAAAGAGCTTATAATAATAATAATAATAATAATGGGTACTTTTTGAGCACACTATCCAGACAAACTGCTCAAGGTGCTTCACAAATCGATGCTAGATCTATACACAATTGTAGCACATTACGTGGACATAGACATGGCATTGTAGACAAAAAGAAACATGACATGAGCAATAACATACAAAATAGTATTGCATTACAAAATCGACACAAACACTCTAGTCATTAGACAACAGAGGGTAGCAAACCGATACAAAATACCGTGTTTAACATGCGCACATACGTCAGCATCCTATACACACAAGCACATAAAATACATTCCCACTTACTTACACACATTCTAAGTACGGTCACTAACAGACTAAGCAATGTCCAAGTTTTCCACTCACACAATATACACGCACGTGCACACAGCTACATTTATCCCCCTCCTCCCCCCCCCCCACACACACTGACATGCATGCACACACTCGCTTATGCACATGTGATAGTGACTCACAGACATGTCTTCTGTTAAGTCGTATCCGAGCTCTTCGAGAAGAGATGTGACTTTAGACCAGATTTGAAAGAGACGAGGGAGTCAGAGTGACGAAGGCTGCCAGGGAGTTTGTTCCATATTTTGGGACCTTGGAAAGAGAAGGACCTTTCACCATAAGTCTTAGTTCTTGCAGATGGTATCGTGAGAAGTCGAGTGTCAGAAGAGGAACGCAGTTGGCGGGATGGAGTATACACTGGGAGTAATTCAGAAAGATATTCTGGGCCAGAACCACAAACAGCAGAAAAGGTCAAAGTAGATACTTTGTACGATATACGATCAGGTACAGGAAGCCAATGGAGAGAGCGAAGAAGAGGAGTGATATGTTCAGATCTAGAAGCTTTACAGACGAGCCTAGCAGCATTGATTTGGATTCGCTGGAGTCGGTCTAACAAATATTTTGGAATCCCTGCCAGGAGTGAATTACAGTAGTCTATCCTAGACAGAACAAAAGCACATACAAGTGTCTTCGTTGCCTCACTGGAGAGGTACTGACGAAATGAAATAATCCTGCGCAGTTCCAAATAGGCAGCCTTACAGACATTAGAGATATGTTGTTGGAAGCAAAGAGACTGGTCAAGGGTCACACCGAGACTTCGAACTGCTGAAGAGAAAGGAACAGGGATGTCATTGATCAGCATAGAATCAGGAAGATCAGAGTGTTGAAGTTTTTTCGGATAGACTAACATGAGCTCGGTCTTGTCGTCATTTAGTTGAAGCTTATTAAGAGTCATCCAGGTCTTTAGGTCTGCAATGCACTCCTGCGTCCGTACCATCAACGAGTCAATTTCAGCAATGGAGGCTGACTGATGAAGTTGAGTGTCATCGGCAAAGCTTTCGTGCAACATGGCGTGACCATTGATGACATCGGACACAGGAGAGGCATACAGCACAAAGAGGACTGGGCCTAGCACAGAACCCTGCGGTACACCGTACTTCAGGGGTGACAAGTCAGAATAAACACCATTCACACAAACTCTCAATGTACGGTCAGTCAGATAAGAAGCGATCCATGCAAGTGCAGTGCCACGAATACCAAAAGAAATTTCAAGTCTGCTCAAGAGGATAGAGTGGTCGATAGTATCAAAAGCAGCTGATAAGTCTAAGAGAGCAAGAACAGATATTTTATCATCATCCAGTCCAGAAAGGAGATCATTTACAATCCGGACAAGGGCCGTTTCACAACTATGACCATGCCTATAAGCTGACTGATGGGCATTAAGTAAACTATTTCTTTCTAGATGGGCCAAGAGTTGCGACAGCACGATCCTTTCAAGCAGTTTTGACAAAAATGACAAATTTGAGACAGGGCGATAATTTTTCAAGCTATTTTGATCTAAGGAAGGCTTTTTGATGAGTGGACGTACAACTGCAGATTTGAAAATTTCAGGGAAAATGCCTGAGGACAAGGATGAGTTCATGACATAAGTAATATGTGGCAGCAGAACATCAAGACATTCAAAAAGCAGAGAGGAAGGAATAGGATCAAGTTCACATGATTTAGGGCTAGAACTCATACACACTTTCCTCACAAACTCCTCTGTCACTGGCTGAAAACAATGCAAGTCGGGACCATTGTACACATGTTCCGGAATGGGTGAAGATGGCTTATATCGTTTTCTATTCCCTATTGCCGCTGTTTGTTCCCAGTAGGCCTACATAGTTCTGATTATTCGTAGATCTTTTCCATCAATATTGAGTCTTTCTACTTAGTTGATCAATTGTTCATGTCTTACCCGACCCAAAGCCTTGGTATAATCAACAAAGCATAAATATACATCCTTATTGAACTCGACTGACCTCTCTATGTTAGTTCTTATGATGCAATCTCTCCCATACTGTTCGTGTTGGCAATGGAAGTCATCTTGAAAGCTGCAATGAAGAGTTCAGGTCCAGTGAATCTGGGAGATGGATACCAGATGCCTCCTCTGAAAGCTTTCATGGATGACACAACAGTCTTGTCCACGGATGAGGAAGAGACACACCAAATCTTAAAGCAGCTGGATGAGCTGGTGGCCTCTTCAAGAATGAGGTTCAAACCTAAGAAATCCCGAAGTCTCTCACTGCGAAAAGGAAAAGTGGCAGATTCAGTCAAATTCATGGTAGCCAACCAAGCCATCCCCACTGTCACAGAAGAGCCAGTAAAAAGTCTCGGAAGATGGTATGATGACTCCCTGAAAGACACACAAAGGGGATGTGAAACCAAGCAAACAGCAGAAGAAGGCCTGAAGAAAATAGATAACTGCGGACTGCCAGGCAAATACAAAGTCTGGTGTCTACAGTTCATGCTGATACCAAAACTGCTGTGGCCACTGCTAATCTATGACATTTGCACCAGCACAGTCGAAGCAATGGAAGCCAAAATCAACAAATACACAAGAAAATGGCTCGGTGTCCCACCTGGTCTCACTGATGTTGCATTCTACTGTCGTCAAGCAATGCTGAAGCTACCTCTCAAATCCATAGTGGAGGAATACAAAGTTGGAAAAGCAAGACTGTTGAGCATGCTGGAGGAATCGGAAGACAATATCGTGAGATCAGTTCATCCAAAGCTGAGAACTGGCAGAAAGTGGAAAGTCCAAGAGGCTGTAAACAATGCCAAGAGAAACCTCAGCATCAAAGAAATAATTGGACACACGCAAACCAACAGACAGGGACTGGGAGCAACAAAAATGCAGTGGTGGTCCAAAGCCAAAGGGAAGGAAAAAAGAGACATGATCATACAGGAGTTGAAGGAAGAAGAAGATGTCAAAAGAGTGCAGAAGGCAGTCCAGCAAGGTCAACAGGGGCAATGGACAACATGGGACAGTGCACTCCAAAGAAGTCTCAGCTGGAACGATATGTGGCACATGGCTCCTCTAAGGATAAGCTTCCTCCTCAGATCTGTATATGACCTGCTCCCCTCGAATGCAAACTTAGTGAAATGGGGGAAAGCAGACGACCCAGCATGTCCGCTCTGTCAGAAGAAACAAACAGTGGAACATGTCCTAAGCTCTTGCAAAGTAGCGCTAGCCCAAGGAAGGTATACATGGAGGCACAACCAAGTTCTGAAAGTGATCACAGATGTGGTTAGCGAAAAAACCATGACCCCAAACGCACCAATTGCTATGACAACGTTCTACAAAGCAGGAGGGAAACAGGTCTGGCCCGAAAGTGCTATGACAACCAGCACATTGCCAAAGGGTCTTCTGGATGGAGCAGTCGACTGGGAGTGTACAGCAGACCTCCCAGAGTGGAGAAATTACCCAGATGTCATCAGCAAGACAGGCATGAGACCAGACATCGCTCTCCACTCTGACTCCTCGAAACAAGTGATTCTGATAGAACTCACTGTGCCATACGAAAGCAGAATGGAAGAAGCACATATCTACAAGACCGAAAAATACGCCGGTCTTGCCAGCACCCTGAAGAAAGCAGGTCTGCGGGTCAAAATCTTCGCCATAGAGGTCGGGGCAAGAGGGTTTGTGGGCACCTCCGCTTATGATCTCATGAAACAACTCGCCATTTCTGGGAAGAAGAGGACTAGAGCCCTTAAAGCGATGGCAGAGGCAGCAGAAAGGAGCTCAAGCTGGATCTGGGCAAGGAGGAACGAAAAAAGTGAACTTCATAAGGATTAAATTCCCTACAGATTATGTGTGCCCCGTTAGCACATTGGTAAAACCGCGTACCGCAGTTCTGAAGCGCAGAATCGCCCAGGTTCGATCCCCGGCGTGGGAAAAAAAAAAAAAAAAAAATAGACAACAGCAGAAGGGCATCCAGGAGTCATGACCTGGATGTGGCCCGGCCCCCCGAGAGTGTAAGGAATTCAGGGCCGAAACACTTGTCTAAAGGGGGTTACTTCTCTGAAGACCTTCTGTTGTCTAGCTCTCCCTAGAGTTTCTTTCTACCTATATGGCATTAATATTTCCTTTCCCTTCGACAAATCCACACTGTTCATCTGCTATTTCTCTTTTGATTCTATTCCTTGTCCTCATCATGAGTATTCTTAATAGGATTTTTGTTACATGACTCTGGCATGCATACGCTAAAATATCCCAGGGCAGTTGAAAATCGTGAAGGGCAGGGCATTCGTCCGGTGTCCGGCTGCCCTGGCATGAAATATTGGAGAGGTAGATTCATATCCCAGGTCCTTCTTCTTCAAAGTCAGTTAGCCTACTTTCCTTTCTGAAGTCTTAATAAAAAAAAAAGGTGGCGCTACATTGCGGCGACACGTTCTGAAAGGGAAGAGCAGCCCGAGTTTTAGATTGTAAGTCAATTGTGACAGAAAGAAATCAATGACTATGAACAGATCTTGAGTAGTGGTCTACGTGCTAGAAGATGAGGCGAAAAAGCAAGGCCCTGTGTGCACCATGCATTCCGTGAATGTTAAAGATCACCCAGCAAAAAAGGAGCTGTTCCTGGTGCAATTATGTAGAAAGATCCATTTTCATGAGATAAACAGAAACACACGCATTCAAGAAGGAAGGAAGGAAGGAGAGAAAAAGGGGGGGGGGAGGGAGAATCACAGAGAGAGAGAGAGAGAGAGAGAGAGAGGGGGGGGAGATAGAGAGAGAGTCAGAGAGAAACTGAAACTGAAACTGAAAATGTTTTATTGCCATTGACATTTTTGTCCTTGTGGCAAGGAGCATAAAACAAAGTCATTAAATTTAACGGCGACGTTTTCGCGAAATAAAGATTTATAACTATAGTCATGTCTGACATTACATCCATTTAAATTTTTTTTCCTAATGATGAAGAAAAAATTGAAGGAAAAAAGTTGAACAAAAAGTTGAAGAAACAGTTGACCACCCGACGTAATTAGTCATATAAGTAAGAGGAAGAGCCAAATCCGACAAATAAACATAAGAACAGTATAAAGTGATATCCTCACTGGAGATAAACTTATTGCTGTGTTGTTTTCTTTCTCCGACTTTCCCAAGCAAGGGCGATAAATTTAGCGAGGGATTTTTGATATTTTTCATCTTCAGTCATGAGTATTCTGATAATGACCCTTTGACTTGAAATGTCCTCATCAAAGATTATGCATTTTTGTCGTATACTTTCATACGACTTGCAAACAAACAAACAGACAAACAAAAAAGTGAGAGAGAGAGAGTCTCAGAGAGAGACAGAGGGAGAAAGAGAGAGTCAGAGAGAGAGAGAGGAGAGAGAGAGTCAGAGAGAAAGAGAGAGAGACAGAGACAGAGACACAGAGAGACAGAGACACAGAAGGATGTGTGTCTCAGATCGGAAGGTCCTGTGTTCGATCCCCATAGCCAACTTCTCCTGAAGTGTTGAGATTTATTTTCAGTCTCCCAGATCAAAAACGTGTGTGCAGATCCGCCAATGCCTAAAGCGTCTTCGTGCGCATATGCATGCAGCAGAACATCTAATTCACGTTACAGATCTTGCAACTCATGTCAATGGCTGAACTAGAGAAAATGACTCATTAACTGAAATAACATCTGAATCATGACCTCCTTAATGGTTCACATGAAATCCTTGACATCATGTATAAACAAATACACAAACAAAACAAAACAAAAGAATTTGGGATATCGATTTCATTACACAGATGTTTGAGGGCACATGGCCTTGACGTTCTCCCGAACCAAATCTCTTTAGTTATGATTCGTCCCCCCTCCTTCCCCACCGTTCCTCACACCACTCCCGTCACTCCGCGGCTGTCATGGTGGTCTAGATGAAGACCGAACAGGCCATAGATCTGAAGAGACTGTTGAGAGTTGTCTCCAGTGTTTTTAAACCCGAGATTGCATTGCTTTGTGATTGGTGGAATGCAAACAACCTTTCTGGAAAAGGATGCCACAAGACACACTCGGTTTTACCAACGCTCTCTCTCTCTCTCTGTCTCTCTCTCTCTGTCTCTCTCTCTCTGTCTCTCTCTCTCTCTGTCTCCCTCTCTCTCAGTTTCTCTTTCTCTCTCTCTCACTCTCTCTCTCACTCTCTCTCTCTGTGTCTCTCTCTCACTCTCTCTCTCTCTCTCACAAACACACACACGCACGCACACACACACATGCACACACAAACACACATGCACACACACACACTTCACAAAATACATATGCACGCGCGCCCGAGCACGCATGCAAACGCACCGTAGTATACCTTCTCACGTACACACGCACAGAATGATAGGCCCACAGACCGCGCACACAACACAAACACTCACGCTCACACACAGGTACACACACGTACACACACTCACAGACATAAGCATGGGCACACATACATACTCAGACAAAGGGATAGATATACAGACACACGCTCATGCGCACAATGCGCAAAAGGATACACGTACACATCCACACAGACACATACACAAACAGAGACATACATGCACGCGTGTACACACATCGATACTCTTACACACACTCACACAAGCACAGACACCCAAACACGCACACATACACACATTCATTCTTACTCACTCTTCATACACACACACACACACACACACACACACACACACACACACACACACACACACACACACACACACACACACACACGTACACACACATACAAACACACACACATACACAGACACACACACACACACATACGTACACACACACGCACAAACACATACACACATACATGCGGGATGATGAACCAGTGTACCTTTTAGGCGTATGATCCTTGACCCAAGTTGTCAATCTGTGTGTGTGTGTATGCGCATCTTTTTCTCACACACACATAAACACACACACATACACACACACATACACACACACACACACATACTCACACACATATACACACACGCACACACACACACACACGCAGGATGATGAACCAGTGTACATACATACATACATATATACATGGATGCATGCAAACACACATGCATATATGCATACATACATACATTCATAGATATATACAGACATGTATGCACACATATATGCATACATACATTCACACATAAATCTACATATGTACATACATGCAATTTTATGTACATAACATATTTCTGAATAATATAGGAAAAAAAATTCTAAAAACTATAGGAAAAAAAATAAAACCATTACTTTGAAACGAAGAAGCAGATAAATAAATAGGCAAGTGTATGAATTAATAAAATGAATACCTTAAGACAAACAAACAAATATACAAATATATAAAAAGTCTTTAAAGATAAAAGAAAACGCTAATTAAATAATTGTTTATAACCTACCCCAGAAACGGGAGGGTGAGGTCAGACAGTTTATTGCTTATTTATCTCCGAGGCCCTGGCAAACAGGTGCCCTTAACATGACTACAAATAATCTGTCATGCTAGATTTAGCAAGATTATAAATAATATGTCTTGTTAACCATACCAGCCAGCTTGAAAAATTGCCTGCAACGTCCCCCAAACTGTGCACACAAAGAAAGGATGGTGGGCACAAGAAAGAAAGAAAGAAAGAGAGAGAGAGAGAGGGGGGGGCAGACAGACAGACAGAGACAGAGACAGAGGCAGGCAGACAGACAGACAGAGACACAGAGAGAGAGAGACAGACAGAGACAGAGACAGAGAGAGAGAGAGAGTGAGTGAGAGATAGACAGACAGACTGAGAGAGAGAGAGAGAAAAGGAAAAAAAGGGGGTGGTGGGGTTAGGGGGAGACAGAGACAGAGAGGGAAAAAAGTGACAGTAAAACTGAACTAATAGTTCATTTTCCATCAGTGGAGGTTTTCAGCTAAAATCCTTTTATTTTTTCAAGCCTGCTGTTGATATATCTACACATCTGTCTACTGAAAAATAAAATACATCAATAATATATCAATACCATAAAATATAATACAAAAAGAAAACCAAGAGTTCTCTCGTTTAATGCCGTTTGAGAGAAATGGGGAAAATGTATGAGAAATCATTCATTCTTATGTGTGTGTCTGCTCACGAGAGAGAGAGAGAGAGAGAGAGAGAGGGGGGGGGGAGATAGAGAGAGAGTCAGAGAGAAACTGAAACTGAAACTGAAAATGTTTTATTGCCATTGACATTTTTGTCCTCGTGGCAAGGAGCATAAAACAAAGTCATTAAATTTAACGGCGACGTTTTCGCGAAATAAAGATTTATAACTATAGTCATGTCTGACATTACATCCATTTAAATTTTTTTTCCTAATGATGAAGAAAAAATTGAAGGAAAAAAGTTGAACAAAAAGTTGAAGAAACAGTTGACCACCCGACGTAATTAGTCATATAAGTAAGAGGAAGAGCCAAATCCGACAAATAAACATAAGAACAGTATAAAGTGATATCCTCACTGGAGATAAACTTATTGCTGTGTTGTTTTCTTTCTCCGACTTTCCCAAGCAAGGGCGATAAATTTAGCGAGGGATTTTTGATATTTTTCATCTTCAGTCATGAGTATTCTGATAATGACCCTTTGACTTGAAATGTCCTCATCAAAGATTATGCATTTTTGTCGTATACTTTCATACGACTTGCAAACAAACAAACAGACAAACAAAAAAGTGAGAGAGAGAGAGTCTCAGAGAGAGACAGAGGGAGAAAGAGAGAGTCAGAGAGAGAGAGAGGAGAGAGAGAGTCAGAGAGAAAGAGAGAGAGACAGAGACAGAGACACAGAGAGACAGAGACACAGAAGGATGTGTGTCTCAGATCGGAAGGTCCTGTGTTCGATCCCCATAGCCAACTTCTCCTGAAGTGTTGAGATTTATTTTCAGTCTCCCAGATCAAAAACGTGTGTGCAGATCCGCCAATGCCTAAAGCGTCTTCGTGCGCATATGCATGCAGCAGAACATCTAATTCACGTTACAGATCTTGCAACTCATGTCAATGGCTGAACTAGAGAAAATGACTCATTAACTGAAATAACATCTGAATCATGACCTCCTTAATGGTTCACATGAAATCCTTGACATCATGTATAAACAAATACACAAACAAAACAAAACAAAAGAATTTGGGATATCGATTTCATTACACAGATGTTTGAGGGCACATGGCCTTGACGTTCTCCCGAACCAAATCTCTTTAGTTATGATTCGTCCCCCCTCCTTCCCCACCGTTCCTCACACCACTCCCGTCACTCCGCGGCTGTCATGGTGGTCTAGATGAAGACCGAACAGGCCATAGATCTGAAGAGACTGTTGAGAGTTGTCTCCAGTGTTTTTAAACCCGAGATTGCATTGCTTTGTGATTGGTGGAATGCAAACAACCTTTCTGGAAAAGGATGCCACAAGACACACTCGGTTTTACCAACGCTCTCTCTCTCTCTCTGTCTCTCTCTCTCTGTCTCTCTCTCTCTGTCTCTCTCTCTCTCTGTCTCCCTCTCTCTCAGTTTCTCTTTCTCTCTCTCTCACTCTCTCTCTCACTCTCTCTCTCTGTGTCTCTCTCTCACTCTCTCTCTCTCTCTCACAAACACACACACGCACGCACACACACACATGCACACACAAACACACATGCACACACACACACTTCACAAAATACATATGCACGCGCGCCCGAGCACGCATGCAAACGCACCGTAGTATACCTTCTCACGTACACACGCACAGAATGATAGGCCCACAGACCGCGCACACAACACAAACACTCACGCTCACACACAGGTACACACACGTACACACACTCACAGACATAAGCATGGGCACACATACATACTCAGACAAAGGGATAGATATACAGACACACGCTCATGCGCACAATGCGCAAAAGGATACACGTACACATCCACACAGACACATACACAAACAGAGACATACATGCACGCGTGTACACACATCGATACTCTTACACACACTCACACAAGCACAGACACCCAAACACGCACACATACACACATTCATTCTTACTCACTCTTCATACACACACACACACACACACACACACACACACACACACACACACACACACACACACACACACACACACACACACGTACACACACATACAAACACACACACATACACAGACACACACACACACACATACGTACACACACACGCACAAACACATACACACATACATGCGGGATGATGAACCAGTGTACCTTTTAGGCGTATGATCCTTGACCCAAGTTGTCAATCTGTGTGTGTGTGTATGCGCATCTTTTTCTCACACACACATAAACACACACACATACACACACACATAC
>JAPXFY010000024.1:43347802-43350302 GCA_030674185.1 Monoplex corrugatus
GAGAGACAGAGAGAAAGAGAGAGAGAGAGAGAGACAGAGAGAGAAAGAGAGAGAGAGAGAAAGAGAGAGAGAAACAGATAGACAGAGAGAGAGAGAGAGATTGAAACAGACACATAGACAAACAAAGAGAGGTGAGAGTGAGAGACAGGGAGAGAGAGAGAGAGGGGAGGGAGGGACGACGGAGACAAACAGAGGCAGACAGACAGACAGGAGGGAGAGGGGAGAGAGAAGTGGAAAGACAGCAAACCGAAAAGATCTGAAGATTTGGATGTTTACCGTGGCTCTGCGCCTAATGATGGTATCAGTGTTTGGAAATCTCTGAACAGAATGCCAAATACAGTGATAGAAGCGGACATAGCCGGTCAGATAATGTACTGATAGTTCAAGACGTAGCACTGAATGACCCCCTGCTGACTGAGAATTAGTTACAATGGGCGTGTGTTAACCTCTATCGGTATACTCAGCCGTATCCGTATCATCATCATCATCATCATCATCATCACCATGTGCCCTGCGGCATGGCGTAGGCGATCATGGCCCTCCATACGAATCTATCCCTTGTCGCTGCAAGTACATCTCCCACCCTCTCTGTCCCCAGCCAACCTGCAAGTCCGTCCAATATTTTCTCCCTGGGTCTACCCACAGACATCTAAGATGTTCTCTTTCCCTCCAGCTTTCCTGTTATGACTATGTGCTCTAGTTTTCTCTCCTCATAAAATGTCCTATAAATGTTGCTTGTCTTTTCCTTATCTTCGTTATTTATGATCTTCTTGTGTCTGCATCTTTCGAGATTGTCTCTTTTGTTTTCTTTGCTGTCCATGGAACTCTCAACATTCTTCTGAGAAAACACATTTCAGTTTACTCAATTTTGTTCTGACTGTTGTTCCGACTTTTGTTGTGATTGAAACAAAGAAAAACAGCCTAAAATCACCGCGTTTTGATGAAGGTGTCTGAACATCTTTTTCTCGTGGTCTTCTGAAAATGTCCTTGTTTTTTCTTCTAAAGTTGTGATAGTCTACTATTGTCCTCGATGGGGATTAAATGTTATTTCAATGGAAGCTTTGTCAAGGTCACAGTGCCCTTGAGAAGTGCAAAATCAGGATGCTCTGTAACAATACTGATATAAAAAGGGAGGCTGTTAGAATGGCTGCAATCTTTTGTTCTCAGCTGTCACGAAACTGACAGATCGTCACTTCAAAATGTTGCTCTTTACCCGAGGTACTGTCCAGCATTATTGTTATTGTTATTGTTGTTTAAAGCCCAGCCGACTGTGTAGAGTCATATCAGGGCAGCATCAAAACACAAAACTTCTACAGGAAAAAAAAAAAGAAAAGAAAATTAAGTACACATATCAATGCATTCGCGCACATAGTCTAAGGACATGCCCCTAGCGTTGACCACTCCATCCAATTTATCGCATGTGGGATTTAAAAACACACTTGAATACAAATTTAAGCATACCTAAGGATACCAAATCGTATAAAAAAACGGGCATAGATTATCTAAAATTGCTTCCGCATATCTCACCCCCCCTAGCTAGAGCCAAAAATGCACTAAATGCATGTACCCAATTATCGATCCAAAGAAAAAGTACGTAAAACTTTATCGAACACATACATGTGAATGGACCAGCAAGGCAGAAAATGATAGGAAGAAATGTCAGAAAGCAAAGAGACAAGGCAGAAACCAAGAGAGTGACAGAAAAGAGGACATTTCTAGCACAGAATTTCCAGAAGGTGGGGATACTATTTATACTAAAAAAAAAAAAGAAAAAAAAAGAAAGAAGCTCCCGGCATCCCCACGAGGGAACTGTCCAGCATAATCCTGTCAAACTTTATGACCGATAGTGCTTTTCCAGCTACCCATACACCTCCCCGTCTCTGTGCTTCCTCGCGTTTTCCCCCACCACAACTGAACTGTGAACTTACAAACATGTCGTTCCATGGAAGACTGGTTCTACTGTTACTAATTACTCCTTTTACGACTGTTTGGTTCCCTTAATTAAACAACAAACAAACAATCAGAACAAAACGCAACAGGCAAACAAACTAACGAATGAACAAACGAGCAAAGAAGCAAATAAGCACAGATAAAGCACAGCAAAATCCAAAACAAACAAAGCAAAAACAAAAAACAAAAACAAAAACAAAACCACACACACACACGCACGCACGCACGCACGCACGCACACACACACACACGCACGCACGCACGCACGCACGCACGCACACACACACACACACACACACACACACACACACACACACACACGAAACAAACAAAAGAAACACACACATAAAACAGACAAAACAAAATTTAAACAAACGAAGCAAACGCGTACACAAAACAAACAAAACACACAAAACAAACAAAAACACACGCAAAACAAAAAAAGACACACACAAAACAAACAAAAATAAACACACACACAAAACAAGCAAAGCAAACGCACAGATAAAACAAACGAAACAAATAAACACACACACACAAAAACAAACAC
>JAPXFY010000024.1:43352802-43355302 GCA_030674185.1 Monoplex corrugatus
ACAATTTTACTGTGGTGAAGATAACAATGATGATAAAAAACGCTGCTAGCTTCTGATTATGGGGAGTGACTGCTGTTCCTACCACTGCCAAAGATACAAAAATATACCGTGGACCACATATACATGTACATTATTCCAAGCACGAACAACACCAGCAGCAATAGTACTGTGGAGCATTGCTGAACTTGATTAAAAAAATAAATTAAATTAAATGAGAAAGTTTGATTCGGCTCTGAGTTTGCGATTCTCTGCACACTCCTATAGGTCTTTTTATTTTTTTTTTACGTTTTGAAATTTTTTTGTGTCTTTAATTTTCTCTGTCCTGTTTCTTTGCCTGTTAGATCTTTTATCACTCTTTGAATGTATTACAATACTTTTAACTTTAGATGATTTTCCTACTTTCTTCACCATCCCAACACTTACCCGACCCCCATCTTCTTTGTTTTGCTTTTTTTTTTTTTCGTTGTTTTTGTTTGTTTGGTTTTGTTTGTTTGGTTTTGTTTGTTTGGTTTGGTTTGGTTGGTTTGGTTGTTTGATCTAGAGGTGGGTTTTTTGTTTTGAGTGTTTGGTTTGGATTGTTTAGCTTGGATTGTGTGCTTGTTTGTTTGCTTGCTTGTTTGTGTGTTTGTTTGTTAGTTTATTTTGTTTTAATCAGATAACTTGGATGCCGAAAAGCACAGAACGAACAGCAACACTAACAATAGCAGCAGCAACAGTTGCAGCAACAACAACAACAGCAGCAGCAGAAACAACAACAACAGCAGCAGCAGCAGCAACAACAGCAACACTAATAACAACAACAACAACAAACAAAGAACAACAACAACAACAACAATGTAATATTTAGAGATTGGAGCCCTCCTCGTGTTCCTCCTCCTCCAATCTCTCCCCCTTCCTCTCCCCTCTCCCTTCACCTGTGGTATTCTGATTTGAAATATCTGTTACTGTGTTGGTGGTGTTGATGAGGTTGGCCATCGGAGTGTCCTTGGGTCACTTGTACCACATGTCGTTCAGGTCAGCCACGGACACCCATCACATGTTAGACAGCGAACGTTCTGTACGGGGCCATTAAGGTCATCTTGTGTTTGAGATATTTCCGGCTTGACCAATTTGTCATCAACTTTTCTAGTATTTATCACATGTGTATTGTTTGTTTCGTTGCATAAAAACCCGAAATATAGTGAAACCTTTAACTATGCCACACCTGGCCAAATAGATATTCCCAACCTTTAACTATGCCACACCTGGCCAAATAGATATTCAGTCACCCCATGCGATTAAGGACGGTGATGCTTTTGTGAAATGCATTTAAAACATCCCTTAATTGTATGAAAACTCATGATAAGGTTGACTGATGATATTTTACTAAAGTATACAATGGTTTGTAGGCAAATGTGCAAGGGATTGATCAAAAGTAATCAAAAGTGCTTCCGAAAACGCGGATTTGCATAAAAGTGCATTTAAAAAGACTATTAAAGTGAATATGAAAAGAATGATTTGTATGAAGTGCATGTGAACAGAACATGCGTATTAAAGAGGAACAGGAATAAACATACACGGGCACATGCACGTCAGCAAAGTGTTGCCCGTGCAGATAAATGTTCATGGAACGATCAGATACACACTCCACTCCCGCTAAATGACTCAAAAAGCGGAAGCCATGACAATCTAAATGGCATTCTTCAATTCATAATGTCTTCCATCGTGATGCCAGACAACCCCGTAGCTGTTCAGCCAAGCGTATAGCTTTTCTGTGTTTTGCGTCATTCAAAGAAACACATAAACCGAATAACCTTTCTATGAAAGATGAAAGGGGAAGAGGAGGAGGGGAGGAAGAAGAAGAAGAGAAGGAGGAGGAGGAGAGAGAAGAGGAGGAGAGAGAAGGAGGAGGAGGAGGAGGAAGGAGAGAGAGAGAGAAGAGAAGGAAGAGAGGAAGAAGAAAGAGAAGAAGAGAAGAACAGAGAGAGAAGAGAGAAGAGAGAGAGAGAGAGAGATGAGAGAGAGAGAGAGAGAGGAGAGAGAGAGGAGAGAGAGAGAGAGAGAGGAGAGAGAGAGAAGAGGTATGAGGAAAAGCGAATGCTTAGACATGTACCGTCCGTTTCCTATCTTTTCTGACAGTTCATTACATTTATCGATTAGTTTTTTCATTGAAAGAAACACCGTCCTTCTTCTGCCCACGTACCAGCAAAAACTCAAGGCCGTGAAACCAGTAAGGAAACACGTGAAAAAATGATCTGCAGTAGCTATTGACACTCTCAAGGGTTGTTTTGATTGTACTGACTGGTCTGTGTTTAATGATGCATGTGATAACTTTGATGAATACACTGACACTATTACCTCTTATATAAGCTTTTGTGAAGACCTTTGTATTCCCACAAAAACTATAACTGTTTATGGAAACGCAAAGCCCTGGTTCTCCAAGGATATTAGTCAAAAATTGCAGGTAAAAGATTCTTTACATGGGAGGGGGAATAAATTAGATTACAACAAAGCAAAGCGA
>JAPXFY010000024.1:43360302-43362802 GCA_030674185.1 Monoplex corrugatus
TCAGTCAGCGTCAGTAAATAAGTAAGTAAATAAGTAAGTAAGTAAGTAAGTAAGCTAGTAAGCAAGTAAGTAAACAAGCAAGCAAGCAGCAAGCAAGCAAGTGAGTGAGTGAGTAAGTGAATAAGAAGTAAATGAGTAGGTGAATAAATAAATACAAATAAAGGAGTACGTAGATAAATAAACAGGTAAGAGATGAAAATAACAAATGATGATAAATACACACATATATCCACACGCCCGCACACAAACATATACACATACATTCAAACATACACACATACATACATACAAAGGGAGACAGAGACAGAGAGAGACTGAGAAATGGAGAGAAAGAGAGACAGAGACAGACAGAGAGACAGACAAACAGACAGACAGAAACAGACAACAGGCAGGCAGACAGACAGACAGAAACAGACAGACAAACAGTGAGAAGAGGGGAATTGGTTGATGGGAGAAGGGAGAGAGGATAAGATTATTTTTTCAAATTTGAAATTTACGTGGGCATGCTGGCCTGTTTGATAGAGCCATGGACTCAGTCTCTCATGTCCAGAGTTCAGACCCAGCCCGCAAATTAAAAGCTGACTCCCTCACTGCTCATCTTCCACACTCCACTTACCGCATTGCATAGACCCCAGTCCCCTCTCCAAGACGATGCCAGCGTATAAGGATTTTGCTTAGATTCAAGAATTGTGTCACAGAACTGCTGGCAGATTTGGATGAAGCGTATGCGGAATTGACCCAGTGCGATGAACACATTGCAGACCCACAGCTCCAGCCTCACGGTGGGAGAAGACTGCTATCTGTGATGTAAGGTATGCCAGACGAGCGAAAAGGCGAAGTTGACACTGGCTTTTTCTTGAATTTAAATTAAACGAGTGTTAGAAACAGTCGAGTTGGATAAGATGGGAAGATCGTTTTAGCGTACGTAATCTCGAAAACAGGCATATGCGATGCCGTTGAGAGGAAAGACAGACAAAGAGATATGTTAACAGACACACGGACAGACAGACCCACAGATTAACAGGCAGAGAATGAAGGAGTGAAAGGGAAAACAAAAGTGAGAAGAAAGAAGGAGAGAGAGAGACAGAGACAGACAGACAGAAAGACAGAGACAGATAGACAGACAAACAGATACCACACAGACAGACAGAGTCAGATAGAGAAAGAGACAGATAGAGACAGAAACAGAAACAGAGATAGATATATCGCAGAAATGACTCATGTAGAAACAGGCCCATACATGTATTTCAGTCTGAGCCAGTATGTTGACAATGTCTGGCAATGCAGACGAATTAGCCTGTAGTGAAAGCTTAGGATTAATCAACGTACAACCCCTCAAGTAGAAACAGGCCCTTACGGGTACTTCAGTATACTCCAGCATCGGGCAGCACAGCCGTTCTCACACTTATGTAGACTGTAAACAAGACAGTTAACCAATAGAGCCATCTGTAAACGCAGCTCTGCTGGGACGTTTTCAAAGATCGCCACAGTGGAAGAGAACGGTCCATTGTTTCAGTGGACAGGGATCTGGCCTGTGTTTGTCCACGTCAACCCCTCCTTCATGCATTCACTGGTAGAAGAACTTTCTCGAAAAGTCGTCTTAAGATAGGTGGGGTCAGAGCCCCAGCGTGTTCTGATCCACGCTCTATAAATGAAAAGGGAAAATAACTCAAGATATACAGACCCACAGAGGAGACAGACACAGAGAGACAGAACGGTCAGTCAGTCACGGCTGTGACTCAACTTGGCAGAGGTGCTGAGCCTTTGCCAGAAACATGCAGTGAAGGTACGTTGATATTTTAGTTCAATGTAGAGTTTAGGGCTGATAGGCAAAGAAGTAGGATTGCGTTAGGACGTAGTAGTAGGCCTCCTTCGGTCATGACTGACTGACAAGACATCCGTTCTAATGTCTAGATGGGCTGTCTGCTTGGTCCAAGCAGCGTCGCCTGTGACTGTACAGACCAATGCGAGAGAGGCAGTCTCTGTCGCAGTGGTCGCATGTGTATGCTGATGCTGGTCTGTTGGCTGTCATCCCTTTTCTGCGAACTCGCTTTTCTGCTGCAGCAGCTGACAGTTTGTCCTCACCAATCCGCAGCTGTTTCTTGAGAGTAGTTCTCCAGCTGTTGCGGTCGTCTGCGAGGTCCTCCCAGGACTCAGTGTTGATCTCAAGCGCCTTCATGTCATGCTTGCAAACGTCTTTGTATCTCAGCTGTGGGCGGCCAATGTTTCTCTGCCCTGTGGCAAGCTCACCATAAAGGTTGTCTTTTGGGATGCGACCATCTTCCATGCGGCGAACGTGGCCCAACCAGCGCAGCCGACGCTGTCTCAGCATGGTATGCATGGTTGGGAGGCCAGCGCAGGTTAGGACTTCGGTGTTGGTCACCTTGTCTTGCCAGGAAATGTCAAGTATGCGCCGTAGGCTTCTCAGGTGGAAGGTATTGAGCCTTTTCTCCTGATGAGCATGCGTGGTCCACGCCTCGCTGCCATACAGCAAGGTGCT
>JAPXFY010000024.1:43367802-43427802 GCA_030674185.1 Monoplex corrugatus
AAACTTACCGTTGCTAATCTACAAACATATATTTCCATACGACTACAGGTACAACCGAATAAAATCTAAAACATAAAATACAAACAAATCAAGAAAAGAACACAAAGACAATGAGGATGATTAGTGAGATACAGAACAACAATACGAAGAAGGACAGGGATTGTGTATGTACAGTACACACACGCACACACACACACACACACAACACACACACACACACACACACACACACCACACCACATCATACACATGTATATACACACACGCACGCACGCTCACGCGCACGCACGCATACACAAATACATACACATATATATATGTAATATGTATGTATGTATGTATACATACATGGGTCAAATATACAAAGCCAATATAATCGAGCCATACTGCCACTACTACTGCTACTACTACTATTAGAGAGAGAGGGGGGAAGGGTGTGATGCAGAGACGGGGAGAGAAAGGGAGGGAAGAGGATAGGACGGGAGGGCGGTACAGATGATGTAAGGTGCATGAGATGAAAGACCTTATTCTGTGTTGCTTTCAAACTAAACAAGAAAATCTGGACATAACAAGCCTGGCCGATGACTGTGTCCAGTAACGGAAGTCCAGTCATCAAGAATGGGTCTTGGAGTGCAGACACACGAAAGAAAGCACTGAAAGAAGTCAGCGGTCAGAGACATACACCCCTAGGTAAACATGTATACAGACCTGTTAGTGCCTAAAACAACTCCATGTGTGTATACACGCTAAAACATCACATATGCACGTTAACGATCCTGTACATCATGTCAGTGTCCAATGGTTTATGAACACTTGAAGACACCCAGTATGCACGTCCATCGATGACAGAGTATGCAGATTATGCAGATAACATACTGCCTGCGTAATGTGGTCAAAAGCAACATGCACACACGCAATCGAAAAAGAATGAAACGCTAAAATAAAATAAAATATAATGAAATGAAATAAAATAAGATAAAATAAAATAAAATGAAAATGAAATAAATAAATAAAATAAAATGAAATAAAATAAAATAAAATGAAGTAAAATAAAATAAAACGAAAAAAAAAAAATGAAATAAAAAAATAAGATACATGGAATAAAATAAAATGAAATAAAATAAAATGAAATAATATGGAATAAGAGAAGATAAAATAAAAAACTAAACTAAACTAAACTAAACTAAACTAAACTAAACTAAACTAAACTAAACTAAACTAAACTAATTTATACTAAACTTAACTAAACTAAACTGAAAACGAATAGAATAAAATAAAATAAAATAAAATAAAATGAAATAAAATAAAACAAAATAAAATGAAATAAATAAGATAAAATAAAATAAAATAAAATAAATAAAATAGAATAAAATAAAATAAAATAAATAAGAGAAGATAAAAATATAAAATTAAACTAAACTAAACTAAACTAAACTAAACTAAACTGAACTAAACTACACTAAACTAAATTAAACTAAACTAAAATGAAAACGAATAAAATGAAATTAAAAAAAAAAAATAAATAAAAAAAAAAAAATAAAATAAAAAAAAAATGAATAAAAACAAAAAAGAAGGACAACAATAAGATTATCACTATTAGAGGACAACGTTATATATGTCAAAATCAATTTTCATTGCATTTCCAAAGAAGACAGGGGCTATAGAATGCGAACTCCATCGCACAATCAGTTTGATGAGTCATGTAACAAAAATCCTGTTAAGAATAATCATGATGAGTTCAAGGAATAGAATCAAAAGAGAAATAGCAGAAGAACAGTGTGGATTTGTGGAAGGGAAAGGAATTATTAATGCCATATACATCCTAAGAACTATCATAGAGAGGTCAAATGAGATGAATAAGGATTTGTATTTATGCTTTGTTGACTATACCAAGGCTTTCGATCGGGTAAGACATGATGAATTGATCAACCAACTGGAGAGACTCAATGTTGATGGAAAAGATCTACGAATGATCAGAAATGTGTACTGGGAACAAACAGCTGCAATGAGAATAGAAAACAATGTAAGCTCTTTCCAAAACATCAAAAGAGGAGTCAGACAGGGTTGTGTTTTGTCACCAGATCTGTTTTCACTTTACAGTGAAAACATCATGAGAAACCTAGAAGAAGACCCCGGATTAAATTTTGGAGGGAAAATGATAAACAACATTCGATACGCAGACACCGTGCTGCAGAAAATGAAAGGGACCTACAAAACCTGTGAATATACTAGAAATAGAAAGCAAAGGTAAGGGGATGGAACTAAACAGCAGGAAGACTGAAGTCATGGTGATCAGTAAAAAACATGGAATCCCCTCATGCAAAATAACAGCAAATAGCACAACCTTGACGCAGGTTGATAAATTCAAATACCTGGGAACGATCATTTCACCAGACGACAGATGCACATCAGAAATAGCCGGCAGAATCGGCCAAGCCAAAACAGCATTCAGGAAGATGACAGGCATTCTCACCAACAAAAGCCTATCAATTAACATCAGGAAGAGAGTTCTTCAATGTTATATAGAACCAATACTGTTGTACGGATGTGAGGCGTGGACAGTCAACAAACAAAGCCAGAACGAGATTGAGGCAGCCGAGATGTAGTTTCTAAGAAGAATGTTGAGAGTTACATGGACAGCAAAGAAAACAGATGAGACAGCCTTGATGGAGCAGACTCAAGTAGATCACTCATAAGGAAGATTAGGAAAAGACAGGCAACATTTATAGGCTATTTTATCAGGAAGGGGGATTTGGAGCACTTGGTCACAACGGGAAAGCTGGAGGGAAAGAGAGCACCAGGTAGACCCAGGGAGAAAATGCTGGACGGACTTGCAGAGTGGCTGGGGACGAGGGGTGTGGGAGAGATGCTAGGGGCAACGAGAGATAGAGACATGGAAGTCCATGATCGCCAACGCCATGCGGCAGGGCACATGATGACGATGAGAGGATTGAATTCTATACCCTGTATATAGACAATAAACGATATCTTGAGTGTTGCGTCTTTAGCGTTGAAGTCTTGGGTCTTGCGTCTTATTCATGTGGGCATAATCCCTTATGAAAGGATGGGAATTACAAAACACACAGACTGTCAGCCATGTCTGTGTCAGAAATCTCATAAGCACAACCTGTCGAGATAATAAAACAAACAGGCGTCACCTGTGAAACATCTGTTATCATGCTTAAAGAGATATGCTCCTAGTTTTTCGTATTTTCTTTTGTTCTTGTTGAGAGAAGATACAGAGAGAGAAGGAGAGAAATTTAGAGAAAGAGAGTTTCGGACAATAGCGTTAGGGTATTGCAGCAAGTCCATGGACAGGAAGAGAGAGAGGGAGAGAGAGAGAGAGAGAGAGAGAGAGAGAGAGAGAGAGAGAGAGAGAGAGGGGCAAAGAGAGAGATAGAGAGACAGACAACAGACAGATAGACAGACAGACAAGTATATAGACAGACAGACAGACAGACAACAGACAGATAGATAGACAGGCGTACAGACAGCCAGACAACAGACAGACAGACAGAGAACTCAAAACTCAGACATTACAATGTGAGACCACTGGCCTGTATACAACGGATTTCACGCACTACTTGCATACATAACATAAACTAGTGTGGGGCATAAACACAGGACACATGATCCAAAGCAGGAAAACAACTTTTACCGTCATCAGTGTATATGACACTGAATACACAAGCAAACAAAACACACCCGAGGATAGATTGGACCCATAGCATCAATGCCCCGCCACTCTCCCAGCTCCCGACACCACTGTCAGCCATTTCACTCAGTAAAGGGGGGGGGGGAGGGGGGGGGGGGGCTGTCCATGGGTTGCATGACCCATTGCTACCCAGTCATCTGTTACCTTGTTTACAAATCGAGTGGCAAGGTGGGAAGATGACAAATCCCGACACAGCCAAACAACGCGCACTAACTATGTCCAGCTCAGCCACCGGACCAAAAGAGAATGGAAGGAACCTCTCTCGCCTCATCCTGGGCCTTTATCTCTCTATTGAACAGCCTGCCTAGCCGCCAGATGGTATAGGTACCAGCTCTTCTCCCCTTGCTATGGTCTCGACACTTAGCAGTCGATAGCTTCCAACGCTGGTTCACTTCAACTACAGGGGGTGTACGAATGGCCGCAAGAATGGCCAGCCATGATGCTCTAGACACAGCCCATTATGCTTTTTAGCAAGGCCTAACGCGCCCCCAAAAGGATCTCAAGTTTACTGTCTTTCCGAGAAGTCGCAGGACTTTTCCTGCAGTCATCAGGTCTAATTCCCTGAAGCCAGCAGCCAAGCCCAAACCAAAGTAAGAAAAACAACAAAACAAAACAAAACACACACACACACACACACACACACACACACACACACACACACACACACACGCACGCACGCACGCACGCACGCACACACACATACACACACACACACACACACAAACAAACAAAAACAAAAACAAAAAACGCCGGACGGTGCTCGATGGGACCCAGAACACCTATGCCCCGCCACTCTCCGGACAGTCACTTCCCTGTTCCTGACGCCATTCGGTAGCCAATCGCCAAGCAAAGCAGAAGGGGGGAGGGGGGCTGTCCATGCGTTGTATGACCTACTCTGACTCAGTCATCGGTTACTTTGTTTACAAACAGAATGGCAAGGTGGGGAGATGACAAATCTCGAGACAGCCACACAACGCGCACCAACTATGTCCAACCCAGCTACTGGACTAAGAGAGAATGGAAGACCCCTCTCCCGCCTTACTCTGGGCCTTAATCTCTCTACAGCACAGCCTGCTTAGCCGCTAAATCGCATAGCTGCCAACTGTTCTCCACTTTTGTGGGACACAAAACATAGGACATGTGAACCAAAGCAGATAGAAATATAAATTACCATCATCAATATCTAAGACATTGACAGGGATATTGCGCTACAACTCTCATTTAGCGTATGAAATGAACACAGAAACGTCTCTAGTAACAAAAAGGCAAGAGTGTGATCATTCATATTTATCTTTTTAATGCACAAAGATGTATTTTTCTCTTGGCTGCTTAACTAAGATACATTTCAACAGGACGATGAATTTGTTTTCGACTTTGTCGCAAAAAAAGAGACGTTTCTAAAACCTTACTATACGTATTAGAGAGAGAGAGAGAGAGAGAGAGAGAGAGAGAGAGAGACAGACAGACAGACAGACAGACAGAGCGACAGAGAGACAGACAGGTATACAGACAGACAGACAGAGATATAGAGATAGAGACAGAGAGAGCCAGAGCCAGAAACAGAGACAGGACAGAGGTAGAGACAGACAGACAGACTGAGACAGTGAGAGAGAGAGAGAGAGCGAGAGAGAGAGAGAGAGAGAGAGAGACAGACAGACAGACAGAGACAGAGACAGACAGAGACAGACAGACAGACAAAGATAGGGAGGGACAGACAGAGAGAGAAAGAGGGAGAGAAAGGTGGGAGGGAGGGGGGCGACAAACAATTTCGATGAAAGATACCTAGTTTTCAGTGTAGTGTCTTAACCAACTGGCCTAATGGGACTTGAAATGACAAACCACTCATCGGCTGGGCAACGAACCCGAACTTGGAAAGCAAGCACGATAATCAACAGGGCAAGAAAGGCAGTGGTCAGGTGATTAAAGTATCCGCCTAGGTGTTAACAAACCCAAATTTCGAGACATGGACTGAACAGGGATTTTTCTCCCCCCCCCCCCACTTCTCCTTCAATTAGATCTTCAATAGTGGTTTAAGTGCTACTATGTCCGATGAGATGAAAAGCCGAGGGCCTTTGTATTACACACATTCAGCGGACGTTAAAAATCTCACAGCAACAAAAAGTATCGTAATTGAAATTCGCAAACATACGCAAACAGAACTGCAAGCGTACAAGAGTAATAGAACAAAATATACTAAATAAACAGTGTGGTGCTGTATTGTCATAACATACTCTAAGCGGAGAGAACAACTCGAACTTCGCATGGTAAATCCATTGCGCGCGGGGTTTGGGGTGTGGGGTTTGGGTTGGAGTAGTGAGGAAGGGGAAGCATTAGAACTGAAAAAAAAAGTACAAATAGAAGGGAACGCGGAGAACGTATTGGGAGCACTGACCAGCCTGAACTTTGTAGTTAGGTCATGTTGGTTTTACGCACACGCACGCACACACACACACACACACACACACACACACACACACACACACACACAACACACACACACACACACACACACACACACACACACACACACACACACACACCACACGACACACACACACACACACAACACACAACAAACACCACACACACACACACACACACACACACACACACACACACACACACACACACACACACACACACGCACATACACACCCACACATACTCATACCCACACCATCAACACTTGTTCAAAGAGTGGATGGATGGATGCAGTAGTGAAGTGGGTAAATGTCAGATTTCCGATCACAAACTTCTGGGTTCAATTCGCCTTGACACTTTCGCCTTGAGGGTGAAGGATGGACATTTTTCCAATTTCCGAAGTCAACATGTGTGCAAACCTGCCAATGTCCTAACCCCCTTCGTGTGTACTCGCTGGCAGAATATCAAATATGCACGTTACAGATTCTGATTGCATGTCACTGGCTGGCTTATGAACACATGAAAATACCCATCATGCACGCCCATCGAAGACAGTTTGCAGACTGTGCAGAGACGTATTGCATGCATAGTGTGGGCAAAACATGCACACAAGCATCCAAATAAAATCGGAACACTTAAAAAAAGGTTAAAATACAATCACTACTACTGCTGCTGCTGCTGCTGCTGCTGTGCTACCAACAATACTTATAACAATTACAACAACAACAACAACAACAAGACAACAATAACTAGCAGACCCCACATCCATTCTCTGGATGTTACATCTTTTTCAGGCCACCTTTTCCTGCCTCCTGCCGTGTAGAAAGTAGTTGGAGCTTCTGGTGGCAGGTTTTTTTTTTCTCTGGCAGTGCTGATCACAGTGCTGATCGCTTGTGCGATCTCTTGAAACACCTGATTGTGCCTCCATGTCTACCTTCCTTGGGTTAGTGCCTGTTTGCATGAGCCCATATCATGTTCCACTGTTTGTTTGCCCTGGCAGAGCGGGCAAGCAAGGTTATCTGATTTCCCCATTTCACCAGATTAGCATTCGAGGGCAGGAGGTTATACAGATCTTAGGGTGAAACTTAGAATAGTGATTAATAATAATAATAATAATAGTAATAATAACAACAATGATAATAATAATAACAATATAATATATTAACAATAACAATGATGATAATATATATAATAATGATAATAATAATAATAATGATAATAATAATAATAATAATAATGATAATAATAATAATAATAGAAGAAGAAGAAGACGGATGATGATGATGATAATGACGACAACAACAACAATAATAATAATGATAATAATAATAATAATAATAATAATAATAATAATAATAATAATAATAATAATAATAATAGTAATGATAATAATGAAAGTTTGAAGTGTTTAAAAAACATTTTTTTCGAGAAGAGAAGGAGATCCTGTCTTCCAGTCTCACTACATGAGTTAGAGTCTGTCTGGGGAACACATTTATTTCAGACAGCCGACAGCCCGCCCAGCTGTCAAAAGATACCTGCCACTGCTTAGGGTTGTGGATGGTAAAGCACCGAGTGCATCATCTTCATAGTGCTGTCCTCAGAAAAGGTGGGGATATTAACACCTCTCAGTCCTTTACGACCCTATAGTTAGTGGACACTCCCGGTGGGAATGCCGGGGGCTCTTTCAGTATGAATAATATCCCCACCTTCTGGAATTTCTGTGCTAGAAATTTCCTTTTTTCTGTCACTGTCTTTGTTTCTTTCTTCCGCTTTTGCTTTCTGTCATTTCTTCCTATCACGTTTTGCCTTGCTGGTCCATTCACTTGTATGTGCTCGGTAAAGTCTCACGTACTTTCTTTTGTGATCAATAATTGGGTACTTACATCAAATGCAATTCTGGCTCTAGGGAAATGAGATATGCCAAAGCTATTTTAGGTAATTTAGGCCCGTTTTTAAATATGCTTTAGTGTCCTTAGTTATGTTTAAATTTGTATTGTTATGTTTAAATTTGTATTCAAGTATGTTTTTAAATCAACTGTGTGATGAATTGGACGGAGTGATCAACGCCAGGGGTATCTCTTTAGATTATGTGCGCGGATGCATTGATATGTTGGGTTTTTTTTTTCGTCCTGTTGAAGTATTGTATATGTTTCAAAACGGTTATAGCTCTGGCATAGCTCTACACAGTCGAATGGTCTTTAAACAAAAATGATAGTAATAAGTTAAGAAACAACTTATTGCATTGTTTACTGATCGTTTTTTTACTTATTCAGTGGGGCGTAAGCGTGTATTATTACTTGTATGGCACCGGGTGTGTGTGTCGGGGGGGGGGGGGGGGGACTTGAACCAATTTCTAGGTAGTTTTCATGCTTTCCTCTAGTCTGGACGAGAGATGGATTCTAGAAATTTCTTTCTGCCAACGGCTATCATTACTGCCTAGTTCTCACCACTCGTTTCTGTCTACTGTTGACCACCTGTGGCCAGGACAAGGTCCGGCAGTTAGGGTTCCTACTGTGCCAATGTCTTCAATCTAAGCAGCACAGTTAAAATGAAACACCCGAGGGTGCTAATGGGATCCAGAGCACCAATGCCCCACCACTCTCCGGACAAGCACCTCCAAAGTTTCCGACGCCATTCGATAGCCATCCCACCAAGCAAAGGGGGAGGGGGGGTAGGAAGGTAGAGGTGGAGGAGATGTCCATGCGCTGCATGACCTATTTGAACCCGGTCATCACTTATCCTTCTAGTTAATTTCTGTGCTTTCCTCTGTCTGGTCTGATCGATTTTACAAGTTTCTTTCTGCTAACGGCTATCATTGCTGCCTGGTTCTCACCACTGGCCTACTGACGACCACCTGCAACCAGGACAAGGTCCGGCAGATCAGGTTCCTACTGTACCGTTGACTTCAACCTAAACAGCACATAGTATGTGACGGAGTTCTGCACCACTGGAAGTCCAGCTACCAAGGCTAACAAAGTGATTTTATTGCTGTGCAACTACACTTTTCATTTTGGTCTATCTCATGCATTTATGTTGAGTGTACTCTAGCTCAGCATCCTCTGTGTGTCTGTGCACACGCACTGTTTGTTCTATTCCTGTAAAGTGCAAGGTGCATGTTTCTGACATGGACTGTTTGCACTGTGTGGGTGAAATTAATTAATGATTAAGCCTGGGTTCCTACAGCCCCTACAGGGTTATCGGAGATCTTCTGTAACCTCGAGAGTGACAGCACCATTTACCTCCAAACATCCTCCCGTCTTAAATCACTCCCTAAAAGAGCTGTTCTTCCATGCCGCTGACAAACCAACGAATTAACTATCTTTTTTTCAAAATGCTCTGATTAATTAACTGAATAAACATTTTCTATCTCCATTTGAGTTCACGCTCTTTTGAAATGTGTGCCGCACCAGAAAAAAATAGACAAAATATTCATATACCAGTTTCAGTAAAGAAAAATAATGATATCACCCACCCTTGCAGTGCTGATCACGACGTTGAAAGGTCAAGGAGATTATCCCGGATGTCTCGAAATGCCACAGGTTCTGTGGCCCTGCATACCTTCTTCCCCTGGTGACCTCAGTTTCAGTGGGTTTGGAGCTATGTCAGAGAACCAGAATGAGTGGCGGGGGGTTAATGGTACAGGAGAGGTGCAGAAGATAGGATGAGTGGATAGAACTGATGTAATAACTGTTGACAATCTGACTAGCTGTCTAATTAGTTGGGATGGTACAGCAACTAATGTTTTCTCTTAATCACGTCTTGTTAACAGGCAGCGACAGGGTCTTCCCTTTGCTCAGTTTAGAGCATCCACCATGATATGGTTATCTCCTCATTACAGCTACCACCATCGGCAGAAATGAACTGCTGGTCTCACTACTATTTTTTGTGTGTGTGAGGCCTGGATTAGGAGGGTACGCTGTTGTTAGAGGTCTACATTATGTAAGGTCACTGTGAACTATTTGCCAACCAGCCAGGCTAACCAACCGGTCAACCAACATATTTACGAACGAACAAATGCGAGGGATAGAACCAGCCAACCAACCAACCAACCAACCAACCAATCAACCAACCAACCAACCAACCAACAAAACAAACAAACAACAACAAGCCATGAAATACGTGTGCAACGAACGATGAGACAACCAATCAACAAAAACATTCCAATACACACACGCACACGCACGCACGCACGCACGCACCCACGCACGCACGCACGCACGCACACACGTGTAAAGATATACGAAAGACCTGCAAAATGGTATGAGGACAATAAAAAGTTTGTTAAGGAGCAAAACGGTTTTAGGTCTGGGTACTCCGCATCTGATAACACAGTTACAACTGTTCTTTCTTTGTTTAAACAGACCGGAAAATTCTTTGTTTGCTTTTGATACGATCAGTCAGGCAGTACTATGGAACGTGCATAGAAAATATTAATACTATGGAACGTGCATAGAAAATATTAAGTGTTGGGAACGGATCTTACATATGCTACAAAAAAAAAAAAAAAAAAGATCATAGTGTAAGATAAACGTGTCAGATGTTCCGATAGTCTCAGTGATTGTGTTTTATGTCCTTCGGTGTAAGACAAGATTGTGTGCTATCTCCTACCTTAAACATTAGATACTGCCGCAAAGGGAAACTGTGGTGTTCAACTGATGGCTGACTTTGTTCAATTTTGATCAGCTATCAATAAGATAATGTTCTTGCATCATATTGGCCAGTCGGTCTCCAAAAACAAACAAGTATCCTAAAAATGTTTACCAGCGTTTCTGGAGCTGATTCTAAATCTAAAAAACACCGAAATAGTTGTGAACGAAAAGTGGGCATAGAGATATGCAGTCATAAAAGTCATAAATGTCTACAATTACATTTGCATTTCACCACCTAGTTTTCACTAACATATGCTGTTGAAGAACGGCCAAAGTTAAGGAAAGAACAGATACAGTCGCCACTATACATTAATATACTATACACTAATACAAATGAACCACAGAGTGAGAGAGAGAGAGAGAGAGAGAGAGAGAGAGAGAGAAGAGAGAGAGAGAGAGAGAGAGAGAGAGAGAGATCTGCAACTACAGAGATAGGTGATACAGTTATGTAGCCCATGCATGTGCCGTCCAAGGGCAGGGCAATACAACAGAGCGATGCTACATCTTGTTCCCAACTGCCCGATTAGTTTTCACAACAAACAGGACGTATAGAATTGCTCGAACCATACTGACACGCTACCGCTCTAGTTCCGTGTGTCGCTGTGTTCGTTCTTTGATTTAACGTCTGTTTACTATGAGTGATATTAGACGGGGGAAAAAATGGAGGATGCGAGGTGGGCGAGTTGGATTGGGGGCAGAGGGGAGACAGAGTAAGGGACATAAGTAAGTGGGTAAATAGAAAAATGGAACAAGATCTTAACATTAGCCATTAACAATGTGAAGGGAAAAATTAACGCTAAGGTACAAATTTCATAAACTTAAAGCAATACATTAACAGGACTGTGAACGAATGAATCTGAAATTTTAATTGACAAAGATTGATCTGAAGTTACTTCTTTAAAATGAGTTTCAGAATAGTTTTCTTGTGTAAGCATTTTTGGCAAAAAAGAACGTAGCATTTTGCAGTAAAATAAACAGTGAAACAGTGTGAATTGTTTTCCGCAAATACACTTGATATTTTTACAATATTTTGTTTTCAACGCGTTTAGCTGAATACGAAAATGAACAGAACAATCGATCTCGAATGATATATGGAAGAATACTGTAATTTTTTACATACATTTTGTGGGTTGGCTTCCCACCTTGCCTTTGATAACATGCCACGAGTTTTCCAAATGAAAGATGCTCCCAGGATTCACCGAAAGGGGGAGAGAATGATGAATCCATCGGCACTGACTCCATCACGACTGGAAACGCACAACGGACCATGATTAATGACCAGTTGGAATTTCCGTGTGCGTGTGGAAGGAGATTCACCACCAAACGCGGCATGAAGATCCACAGGACAAAAATGGGCTGTTTGAAGACACATACGAACCAGCAGCAGCGCACTGCGATAGCAGGTGAGACGTTGGATGACCAAGGCCAGGAATTAAACCATAGTGCCAAGGACATCCACGCTGACGGTTCTGATGCGGATTTTGCACAAGCTCTTAACGCCAAACGTGGAAAACTCAATTTGCCGCCTGCCGGTGCAAAAGAACAATGGGAGAAATTAGATGAGGAACTTGTCCTTAAGCTGAATGCGCTAATAGGGAACAGTACGCTGGAACACAAACTTGACACATACGGAGACATCATATACTCTATCTGCAGGGACACTTATGGAGTGAAGCAGCCAAAGACAAAAACGCCTCCCCAGAAATCCAGAAGACAGCAACAGATGGAGAGCATCCGGAGGGAGAAAAGGAAGCTTAAAAAGCGAATGAAAACTGCCTCAGAATTCGAGAAGCAAGGGCTCCTGGAACTCTGGAAAGATCTGAAGGCCAAACACAATGCTCTCAGCAAAGTGGAATCAGCAAGGCGAAGAAAGAGCAAAAAGAAGAAGACTCAAGATCGTTTCTTCAAAGATCCCTTTGACTTTGCAAGAAAGCTGTTTGAACAACCCAAATCAGGGACTCTCACAGTGGGCAAGGAAACCCTAGAGCAGCATCTCAGGGAAACATATTCCGATTCTCAGCGCGAGGCACCACTTGAAATCCAAAATCTGGTTTGGCCTGCAGCGCCAGAAGGAAAATTCAATAACAAACCACCAACACTGGATGAAGTGAAGAACGTAGTAAAGAAAGCCAGAGCCAAGTCAGCACCTGGACCAAACGGAATACCATACCTGCTCTACAAGAAATGCCCAAAAGTGCTCGAGTGGCTCCACAAGATGATTCGATCAGCATGGAGGAACCAGAAGATCAGCGACCAATGGATGAGAGCTGAAGGAGTGTACATTCCGAAGGAGCAGAACTCCAGCAGCATCAATCAGTTCAGGCCAATATCACTTCTGAACGTCGAGGGGAAAATCTTCTTCTCTGTTATGGCAGCAAGATTGACAAAATACCTGACTGAAAACAAGTATCTGGATATGTCAGTCCAAAAGGGAGGCATACCAGGAATGCCTGGATGCTTGGAACATGCCACGTTGATTTGGGATGCCATCCAAAAAGCAAGAACAGAGAAGAGAGACATTGACGTAGTTTGGCTTGATCTGGCGAATGCATATGGATCAGTTCCACACGAATTGATCCAGCTGGCTCTTGAAATGTATCACATCCCAGAAAACATCCGAACAATGCTGAGGAAGTATTTCCAAGGGTTCTCAATGCGGTTCTCTACCAAAGAATACACCACGGACTGGATAGACCTAGAGGTGGGCATTGCAATGGGCTGTGCAATCTCTCCCATACTGTTCGTGTTGGCAATGGAAGTCATCTTGAAAGCTGCAATGAAGAGTTCAGGTCCAGTGAATCTGGGAGATGGATACCAGATGCCTCCTCTGAAAGCTTTCATGGATGACACAACAGTCTTGTCCACGGATGAGGAAGAGACACACCAAATCATAAAGCAGCTGGATGAGCTGGTGGCCTCTTCAAGAATGAGGTTCAAACCTAAGAAATCCCGAAGTCTCTCACTGCGAAAAGGAAAAGTGGCAGATTCAGTCAAATTCATGGTAGCCAACCAAGCCATCCCCACTGTCACAGAAGAGCCAGTAAAAAGTCTCGGAAGATGGTATGATGACTCCCTGAAAGACACACAAAGGGGATGTGAAACCAAGCAAACAGCAGAAGAAGGCCTGAAGAAAATAGATAACTGCGGACTGCCAGGCAAATACAAAGTCTGGTGTCTACAGTTCATGCTGATACCAAAGCTGCTGTGGCCACTGCTAATCTATGACATTTGCACCAGCACAGTCGAAGCAATGGAAGCCAAAATCAACAAATACACAAGAAAATGGCTCGGTGTCCCACCTGGTCTCACTGATGTTGCATTCTACTGTCGTCAAGCAATGCTGAAGCTACCTCTGAAATCCATAGTGGAGGATACAAAGTTGGAAAAGCAAGACTGTTGAGCATGCTGGAGGAATCGGAGGACAATATCGTGAGAGCAGTTCATCCAAAGCTGAGAACTGGCAGAAAGTGGAAAGTCCAAGAGGCTGTAAACAATGCCAAGAGAAACCTCAGCATCAAAGAAATAATTGGACACACGCAAACCAACAGACAGGACTGGGAGCAACAAAAATGCAGTGGTGGTCCAAAGCCAAAGGGAAGGAAAAAAGAGACATGATCATACAGGAGTTGAAGGAAGAAGAAGATGTCAAAAGAGTGCAGAAGGCAGTCCAGCAAAGTCAACAGGGGCAATGGACAACATGGGACAGTGCACTCCAAAGAAGTCTCAGCTGGAACGATATGTGGCACATGGCTCCTCTAAAGATAAGCTTCCTCCTCAGATCTGTATATGACCTGCTCCCCTCGAATGCAAACTTAGTGAAATGGGGGAAAGCAGACCCAGCATGTCCGCTCTGTCAGAAGAAACAAACAGTGGAACATGTCCTAAGCTCTTGCAAAGTAGCGCTAGCCCAAGGAAGGTATACATGGAGGCACAACCAAGTTCTGAAAGTGATCACAGATGTGGTTAGCGAAAAAACCATGACCCCAAACGCACCAATTGCTATGACAACGTTCTACAAAGCAGGAGGGAAACAGGTCTGGCCCGAAAGGGCTATGACAACCAGCACATTGCCAAAGGGTCTTCTGGATGGAGCAGTCGACTGGGAGTGTACAGCAGACCTCCCAGAGTGGAGAAATTACCCAGATGTCATCAGCAAGACAGGCATGAGACCAGACATCGCTCTCCACTCTGACTCCTCGAAACAAGTGATTCTGATAGAACTCACTGTGCCATACGAAAGCAGAATGGAAGAAGCACATATCTACAAGACCGAAAAATACGCCGGTCTTGCCAGCACCCTGAAGAAAGCAGGTCTGCGGGTCAAAATCTTCGCCATAGAGGTCGGGGCAAGAGGGTTTGTGGGCACCTCCGCTTATGATCTCATGAAACAACTCGCCATTTCTGGGAAGAAGAGGACTAGAGCCCTTAAAGCGATGGCAGAGGCAGCAGAAAGGAGCTCAAGCTGGATCTGGGCAAGGAGGAACCAAAAAAGTGAACTTCATAAGGATTAAATTCCCTACAGATGATGTGTGCCCCGTTAGCACATTGGTAAAACCGCGTACCGCAGTTCTGAAGCGCAGAATCGCCCAGGTTCGATCCCCGGCGTGGGGGAAAAAAAAAAAAAAATAGACAACAGCAGAAGGGCATCCAAGAGTCATGACCTGGATGTGGCCCGGCCCCCCGAGAGTGTAAGGAATTCAGGGCCGAAACACTTGTCTAAAGGGGGTTACTTCTCTGAAGACCTTCTGTTGTCTAGCTCTCCCTAGAGTTTCTTTCTACCTGAAATGAAAGTTTTATCATTTGTTGTGTCACAAACTTTTCATTGAAATGTTCATGAAAACGAATCCATGAGGCTGATTCTAGCAAGATGCAAGCTTCTTTTACGGAGGTTTTATACGGAATTCTATAGTATTATCAGTGTTGTGTGCACCTTGCTTAACTGCTCTGTCTACTACTTCGTTACTGTGAAGACCAACGTGAGAAGGCACCCAGCATAAACTGACATCTGTACCTTTTGTCCCTACACGATGTATAAGATGATTTGCCTCAGTAATTAAGTCAGGTCTTGTGTCTGTATCAAAAGACTGTAAGGCAGATTTTGAATCAACAAAGAGAACTACTTTGAAAAATACAGGTTTAAGGTCTACTAAATATTGCAACGCTTGTATAATAGCGACTAATTCTGCTGTACGGTATTTTTCATCGACGTGTTCTCTTGTTGTGCATATCGAAATGTTAATGCTTTCATATTTCTTGGCATCTGTATAATCAATATCAAAAGTGGTTTTAAACATTTCCCATGTAGGGATAGGCGTTGTGGATGGTGTCTCAGCTATTTCATCCAAATTTATGTTAGATTGTTTGACTAAGTCAGATACGTAAGTTGCAACAGTCATTTGTGATGAAATATTGCTTGCTCATTTTGGAAACTCAACATCAGACCTTAGTTTAATTTCCTCGCTCACAAAATTGTCCGTTTGTGAAGTAGTTCTGACTGCAAACTTTGCTGTTGCTAGCTCACGATAGTTGTTCAGAGACAGAATTCCAGCAACTTTGTACGTTTCCCGATTTGAAGCATGGGCTGGTACACCTAGTGCAATTTTAAGACTTTTACAGTCTAAGCTTTGAATCTTCTTCAGTAAATATTTGGGTGCACTGAAGAGCACTTCTTGTGCATAGGATAATTTAGATCTTACAAGTGTTGTTGATAGATGAAGTAGTATGTTTGTATCCATTCCCCAGGGTAATCTGCTTTTTATCTATAGAAAATTTAAGGTTTTCTTAATTCTGTTAAAATATAATCAAAATGGACATTCCAGTTTAATATATGTTATAAAGACTGCCAGAAAATTTACAACGTGTTTGTAATGTATCACTTCACCATGCAGTCTGAAAGTAGGCAAGTACCAACAGGATTAAATAGCATCACGTTAGTTTTTTCTAAAATGTAGTTTCCATGTAGTGTCACTGTGTGTCTCTGTCTGTATGTCTCTGTCTCTGTCTGTCTGTATGTGTGTCTGTGTGTCTGTGTGTCAGTCTGTCTGTATGTCTATCTCTCTTTCTCTCTCCGTTTTCTCTCTCTCTCTTTCTCTCACTCACTCTCTCTCTGTCTCTGTCTGTCTGTCTGTCTCTCCTGTTTTAATACAAGTGGATTAGCAACAGGAGTGAAATAAACTGTCCTACGTACTAATATCTATACCGTTGGAATACTCAAAAGAAGTTTCATTCCATTTTGTTCCTCTGTCCCTCACTCTCTCTGTCTCTGTCTTTTCAAACCATCTCTAATGTATCTTTACCCCCTCCACCCCAATCCCCCTTCAGGAGGGGGCTTAGCCTTTAAATGGTTAAATCAGCTTATTATTCTAAATCTATGTCTCTGTCTCTCAGTCTTAAAAATATCTCTCTCTTAAATGCGATGCACGCACACACACGCGTGCACACACACACAACACACACACACACACACACACACCGCGCGCGCGCGCCACACACACACACACACACACACTCACATATACACACAGAGTTCAAGTTCATATTGCTTATAGCCCAGCCGATTACTAAAGCCACATCAGGGCTAACAACACCACCGCCAAAAACGACAACCAGAGAGAGAGAGAAGAGAGAGAGAGAGAGAGAGAGAGAGAGAAGAGAGAGAGAGACAGAGACAGAGAGACAGAGAAGAGACAGAGAGACAGAGACAGAGAGAGAGAGACAGAAGACAGAGAGACAGAGACAGAGAGAGACAGAACAGAGAGAGACAGACGAGGAGAGAGAGCGAGAGAGAGAGAGAGAGACAGAGAGACAGAGAGAGAGAGAGAGAGAGAGAGAGAGAGAGAGAGAGAGAGAGAGAGAGAACAAGGCAAGGCAAATATTTTTTTAATGTCATTAGCAAGATACATGCTTTCTGACATGGGGTAAGTTTTGTTTGAATAATACTGGTAACAAAAATAAAAACAAAAGTTTGAAAAGGAATATCATCAATGCGGCCATCAAGCCAAACGAATGTAACAACAAACAACAACAACAACAACAAAATAACAATATATGCACACATCTGGTACAAGTCTGATTAATCATCAATTTTCTTTTACGCGTCTCATTCGCTTCTGCTATATATTTAGCCAGTGATTTGATGTCTTCATTTCTATCTATCTTTAGTAAGGCGTTAAGATCATAATGTTCAACAAGTGGTGACTTGAATACATCACATTTGTTTCTTATCGCTTGGTATTCTTCACATCGAAAAATGAAATGGAATTCATTTTCTACCGTATCATTTCCCTTACAGACTGGACAAATTGCATTGGGATGTGTTTCAGTATTATACCAGCGCTGAGTAACAGAAAGTCCAAGTGTTCTCGTTCGGGAACGAGCCATAGAGACCCTGTGCCATTTTCTTGTAATAACTATCATGTATTTTTCTCGTCGTAAATCAGTATTGAATTGTAAAAACCATGCGTATTTTTCGTTGTCTTCAGCTGCAGAGTGCCATGTTTGTTGATAGGATGCTATTAACCGATCTTTTAACTCAGAAATAAACAATTTGTCCTTTTCTACACCCTGGTTGTTCCAAACAAACCCAAAACCATTTTCACATAGCAACTTCTTTACATAAAACACCCGATTTTTTTCCCTTTTTAGTCTCACTTGATAGCATGTCATATGCTTCTTTGTTTATTCTGCTTAAAGGAAGCTTAACTAGCCGAAGCCAATACCTGATGCATTTGATCTTTGTTCGTATGTGTAGAGGATATCTACCTATTTCGGCATAAACCATTTTATTTGAACTATGTAGAGGCACATTCATGAAACGTTTTATAGCTAGCGTATGTGCTTTTTCCATGTAATCATTTTCTAAGAAAAAACCATATTTCTGCTCCATGCGTTAATACTGGCTCTACCTGGGTGTCAAAACAGCTTCCAGGAAACAGATGGATCAATACATTTTAATTTTCTCAAGGATCGAGATATTTCAGCCATTGCTCTTCTACCTTTTCTGTACATTTCTATCCATCCCTTGTTCATGCTTAAATTTGTTGTAAAGATCATCCCTAAATACTTATAATTGTTCGTTACTTGTATTTCTAACTTTCCATAATTCCAATTTTCATTAGCTGCTAAATGACCTCCCTTCCCGAAGACTATAATCTTTGTTTCGTCTATGTTAACAGTTAGTTTCAACCTATCAACTTCTTCTTTTAGAACATTCAGTTGGTTTTGTAAGCCAATAGCAGAGTCAGAGAGTAAGATAACATCGTCTGCAAACAACAATAGGAATATTTCAGCTGTGCCGGGTGTCAGTTGCACTCCATGTCGGCCTTTCTTGTTTATTTCAAGAGCCAATTCATTTACAAAAAATAAGAATATCTTAGGACTTAATAAACATCCTTGTTTTACACCCTGTTGACACTCAAAAAAGTTAGAATATAAACACTTGTCTCTAACACAGGCTAGTACTGAGTCATACATTCCTTTTAATGACATATACAATTTTCCTTGAACACCAGACTTCCTGAGTACACCCCACAAATTATTTCTGTTAACGGAGTCGAACGCTTTTCGAAAGTCGATAAATGCTACATACAGTTTTCTATTTTTCATTAGGTATCTTTGGACTAAAGCATATAAAGTGAATATGTGGTCAGTAGTACTATAATCTTTTCTAAATCCTGCCTGTTCTTTTATTATCTTTTCTTCTCTCTCTGCCCATGCAGTTAGTCTTTTTTTTAGTATGTAAGTATAGACTTTATTCACAACACTCGTCGGAGCAATTCCTCTATAATTATCTGGATTATTTTTATTACCTTTCTTAAAGATACCCACAATTATAGATTTAGACCATTCGCTAGGAAAAACATCAGAATCATAGAGTTTATTAAACAATACAAATAAGTACTCAGTTGTGTCATCAGTAGCGTTCTTTAGCATTTCACTTAATATTTTATCTGGTCCTGCACTTTTACCACACTTCAGATTCCGTGTACCTTTCTGTATTTCTTCCTTAGTTATATGATCGTCAAAGAGTGGGTCTGATTCTGTATGACTGTCCTCTTCAATACCAGACATTCATTTGTGTCAGAGCTGTCGACAAAATCATTAAACACCTTATTGAAATGATTGTACCACTGCTGAATACCAATATCATTATATATCACTGACTTATTATTCGTAGTTCTTATTGTTTTCCAGAACAGCTTTGGATCATTCGCATTTTTCTTTAGCTCTTCTAGTCTATCATCATCAAACTTTCTCTTTTTTTCTTTTATGAGGGCTGTGTATTTTTTTCTTTCATTGACATACACTTCTTTTTGATGATTACGATATGTTGTAGATTTTGCACTTTGGGAACTTTTAAGTAAGCGTTTAACTACAGTTCTTTGCTTTTTACACTCATTATCAAACCATTTATTACTTCTATAGCTTTTCTTGCCAACTTTCTTAACCATACAGGCAGCAGCTGCATACAATGCTTTAGAAAAAAATTTCAACAGAGTTATCTACATTACTTTCTACTTCTCTGCATGCAAGTTTAACCTGCTCCTTAAAATGATCAGAGTTCATTTCATCTTTGAATACAATTGACAGCTCATCCGACCACATTATTTTCTCCTCTGTATTTTCTATTGTTCTTTGTGGGTTTTCTCGTATAAAACTTCTGCATGCCCACTTAAGCTCAACAGGAAGATGCCATGAAAACAGACAATTATTTACACACAAATCACAAAGAGAAAACAGCTCTTCTGAGACAGCAAAATAATAACTACACTATTGCCATGTGGTGCCACAAAAGTAAATTCCCCATTTGCATCACTTTCACAAAAACCATTCATAATTTTCAAATCAAAAAGAAAACAAAGATCCAAAAAAGAGTGTCCAAAATTATTTACAACAGCATCTCTTGAGTTTCTCGTATTGACATAATCACCATCATCATCATCATCAGTCAACCCATGCATAAAATTGTCCATTCTCTCCACTTGTGACTGTTCACAGCCAGTTCTTGCATTAAAGTCTCCACACAGCACCATGTACATATTTTCTTGATCAAAGTTAGAAAGCTGAAGTAACTGCTCTTCAATAATAAGAATACAATTTTTTAGTTCTTTGCTGTTATATGCTGGTGAGCCTTCAGCGGTGCATAATACGCAGCTAACATTATATCTTGTTCAGTACTCATCATTTCTTTATCAATTTTAATAGTTATCATGTTATCACAATTTGTTTTAATGGGTGTCATATAACTTGCATGTTTACTCTTTATTAGTACTAGAACACCTCCTGATCTCCTTCCATGTTTTGGCAGTTTTCTTGCGGGGGCAATATATTTTAAGAAGTCAGGAAACACAAGACTAATATCAAAGTTCAAATCAATATATGTCTCAGACAAATATACAATATCAAACTCATTCACATACTCAAGAAAAGAAACATCATTCAGTTTTGCACATACATTTTCAATGTTATAATTCAAAAATTTCATTTCATTTGGTTGTGTCCGCAGCCTGTCCTATTTCTTTCTGTAACTCGATCGCAGATTGCGTTCTCCACTGTGTCGGGTGTTGCCATTGACTTTGCTATGCATGTATGTGTGTATTGAGCCCTGTGTTTTCCCACTCCTCATACCCCCCCCCCCCCCCCTGCATTGCTGGCCCCACGTGAACTCTGGTTCCCCCCTCTCCTGTTTTCACCCCCCCCCCTACCACCTCCTCGTCTACGCCTGCCTTCAACAGTTTGTTGAGAGGGAAACACCTCGTCACTATTTGCCTCGACCTCTGACCTCGCAGGTGAAGCCTCCACTTCAACATCTGACCCTGTTGTATTGGTTGGGATGGGTGAAGAAGGCACGTGCTGGGAGTGGACACTGCTGCACTTGTCACGCGTGTCGCGGTCAGCGTGCGACATACCTGTAGACTGGGCCCTGAATGGTGAGGGTGGTGGGCTCTCGTTTGTGCCGGTGTAGCGTGGTGACTCCCCCCCCCCCCCCCGCCCCTCTGCGTGTTGACCGGAACAAAACTTTGGGTGCTTTGCTGCCCTCTGGAGTGCCTTCTTTCCCAGGGCAGTTGACAGTGACTTCTGCGTAGGAGCGCAGGTCTGGCCGTCAGCTTTCCTTCACGGAAGAAAGCCACATTCCCCTCCTGTCTGGCCTTGGCCACCATGTTGCTCTGCCTCCTGGTCAGGTCGTTGGCCACACGTATGCCCTTGGCCTGCAGCTGCTCCCTGTAGGGCCTGCTGGTCAGTACGCTCATCTTATCCCTAGCCCCCCCATCGGCAAAATTTCACCAACATAGGCTTTGGCTCACCCTCTCTCCCTCTTCCAACACGGTGGGCACGCTCAATGTCCTCAGAAGTCCAGCTCTTTCGCACTGTTTAGAGCTCCAGCCACCTTCTCAGCACAGGTGTCATAGGACTCAAAGGTCTGGGTTTGAGGTATGCCATAGACACGCAGATTGTCACGTCTGGAAAAGCTCTCCAGTCTGTCCACCTCTTCTACAAGCATCCTGATGTCCTCATTCATTTCCTCAAATCCTGATGTCAATAGTTGCATTTTCTGAGTGGTTTCCTTGCTTTCCTTTGTTAGTTCTAAAACCTTCTCACTCATAATTTGCACTGACCTTGTGGTGCCCTGTACTGTTTCTACTAAATTGCTGCATCGATTGTCAATGTCCACGCATATCTTCTTCATGTCGGACAAGTCTGATTTCATAACAGCAATGTCATCTCGCCCACTACTCACATTGCTTTCTAGTGACCTCAGAGCCTGCAGAATCTGAGAAGCCATATCAGGAGTGACACCAGATCCACTATCCATTTTACTTGGAGACTTTTTTGTCCGTGCCTTGTTTTGACATGGTGTATGAACAGTTCAAAATGTCTTACACCGCCTATTACGTCAGTCAACCGAAAGTTTGTAAACAAAAGTAACTTTCGGTCGTTACTCAAAAACCACAGTAAGTTCACTCACTTGTTTCATGTCTTCGGCTAAACCAACACATCACACACATCTTTGCTCAGTCACCGATTGGTAGGCATCACCAAAACGAAGATATTCGATGAAATGCCGACAGAGAAACTTTCTTGCAGCCTCGCCAACTGACGACATCAACTCACCCCCGAGAGAGAGAGAGAGACAGAGAGAGACAGAGAGAGAGAGAGAGAGAGAGATAGAGAGAGAGAGAGAGAGAGAGAGAGAGAGAGAGAGAGAGAGAGAGTTAAATCTTACTTCCTACATGTACGAACAGACATATACGCACACACTTGTGTATTCTCTGGGAATATTACAATTTATTTGCAGAAATGTAAACCCTCCAATGGCGTGGTAGGTGGTTAAAAAACTCAATATGCTTGCTTCTTCCCTCGAAAGTAAAAATGCATTCCAGTTCTTTTTGCTCTGATTCTTTTTCTCTCTTCGTTACGTTTCATCAATGAATATGTCAGCAACTTGGGTAAGATCCTTACTTGTCAGTTATTTTGAAAGATGATTTTGGATTTTAAAAGTAGCTATATTTAGCATCATTAGACAAGTGGGATAGACGCAACAAGGAGTCTGTCATTCATGATTCCTTTTGCAGCCTGTGTCTGTGGCGATTGCACTGTGTTATGTAAACACTAGATAAACTTGCCGTAAAACTTATCTCTACATTCTGTTAAATCTTGTCAAACAACGTATCTGATTTCAAAGACTTATCAAGTGCTCATGGTGTTATGTCTTGTTAGGGTTTTTCCCTGGGGAAAGTTTTTTTTTAATGAAGGATCACTCTTGTTTTGAAAATAGGGACTCGCAAAGATTGGAACAATCAGGAATGTAGACCTGCGGACTGATACCTTCACAATTCTGTCACACCTGTAGGTACAAGTTCATGGAATACTAAAGGAAAAGGAGTGAGAGAGAGGGAGGGGAGGGAGGTAGAGAGAGTCCGTGCATGTTTGTGTGTATGTATGTATGTATGTATGTATGTATGTATGTATGTATGTGTGTGTGTGTGTGTGTGTGTGTGTGTGTGTGTGTGTGTGTGTGTGTGTGTGTGTGTGTGTGTCTGTTGTGTGTGTGTACATGTATACATGTATACATGTAACAAGAACAAATGCATACACGCATATTCTATAAATATTGTAGTTTACTTTATTAGTGTAAACTCTCCATGCATGGGCAAGTGCTGGGTGTAAGGAAAAAGTACAAATGTGCTTATATATGTTTTTTTTAGAACAATACTAAGCACGTTAATACTTTTTCCTTACATCAAGGACTTGCCCATAGAGAGTTTAAACTAATTATCGTCTTGTGGTTCTTGTTGTCTCTCATTTATATTTCATCAGTGACGTTTTCAGCTACTTGGATACAATTCTAGTATGTCAGTTATTTTGACAGATTATTTTGGATTTTAGAGATAACTAGAGTTAGCATCATTAGATAACTGAGACAGGCGCAACAAGCTATCGGTCATTCACTATTCCTTTTGCAGCTCTGTGTCTGTGGCGACTAAATCTGTGCTTGGTAAATACCAGATAAACTCGCCGTAAAACTGAGCTCTGCGTTAATCTCGTCAAACAACTTGTCCGAGTTTGAAAGTCTTATCAGATGGTCTTGCTGTAAATGTATACACATAAACTGTTACATCTTGTTGGTTTTTTCCTGGGGGAGGTTGTATCAAAGACTCTCTCTTGTTTTGAAAAATGGAGACTTGACAAGATTGGAAGATGTAGAAAAGTAGGCTTGTAGACTGATGCTTTCACCGTTGAATCACACCGCAGGGTACAATATCATAGAAAATAAGGGGGAAGGGGAGAGAGAGAGATAGATAGATAGAGAGAGACAGACAGACAGAGACAGAGACAGACAGACAGACAGAGACAGAGACAGAGCGAGAGAGGAGAGAGAGAGAGAGAGAGAGAGAGAGAGAGTGTTTGTGTGTGTGTGCGTGTGTGTGTGTGTGTGTGTGTGTGTGTGTGTGAAGCCAACGTTAAGCCTACCTACAAAATTCAAACAGACAGAGATACAGAGAGTAGCTTTGCTTATCTTTTTTGTTAATTTGTTTGCAATTAAGTATTCAGTCACCAAGCTGAGCGTAATTGGATAATCAGAATATCAATGAAAGACACATGTGACTGGTCTTTGACCACCCCACACGGCATCGTCTCCATCTCCATCTGCAGTCAGTGTATCAAGTGGGGGCCTCACAAAGTGTAAGGACGTCACAACGACGTTCATTTTCCATTTGGCTTCACGTGCACAAAGCGTGTGCCACTTTCTCGCCCTCTACTTGACATGGCTGAGATTTCGCGCTAAAACAAGATGGTGTGTTTCTCTGTAGGGGACTGAGAAATTAAGGGGATGGAGTGGGTTGAACAGAAAGAGGAGAGAAGTGGTGGGTGGTGTCTGTGCGCGCGCGCGCGTGTGTGTGTGTGTGTGTGTGTGAGAGAGAGAGAGAGAGAGAGAGAGAGAGCGTGTGCTCTGTGTGTGTATGAGAGTTTGTGTGTGTGAGTGTGTGTGTGTGTGTGTGTGTGTGTGTGTAAGAGAGAGAGAGAGATTAAAATGACAGTTGATGTGTCCTTGAGTAGGAGAGGTCACATGAATTTTCTGAGTGATATAATATATGATATATAATATTACGGTTTGGCTAAAATTCACATAACTTTAAATTGGAAGCTACCCATTTGATACTTCCATGTGATACACATCCATGAACTCATTTTACATTATAACAGAAGACCATGGTGTGACAGCCTATTGTATTAAAGATTTGTGTAAAACTGAAGAATAGTTCACGAAGCACTGAAAGTTATGTTGATCATGTGCTTACCTGTGAATCATCTATTTATAAGTGAATTAGTTATCATGTTATGAGGAGGTGCTCTAAGTTAAAGTGCGTCTATATTTTTCAATGTTTTCAAAAAAGTTTTGCAAAGAATTATCATCACTTAAAAATACTTTATGAGCTCTATGGAGAGGAAAAGCTTTTATATTTTTCTTTGAACGAAGCATGTTCAAAAGCTTCCGGTGCTATTTGTTTCAAAAGGGATGCTTCCCTCATCTCAGTGCTCTTTGTCAAAATCTGGTAATAAAACTCATTTGATTTCTGTTTGTATAAACGGTACATAATGCATCGCAGAGCTTCACATTGTACTACCGAACTTTTTAATTTCATAATCAAACCAGATATTTTGACAAAGATTTTTATTTAATTTCTTATTATGTAGCAATTTAGGACTGGCAATATTGCGCAGACTTAAGTATTTGGTATTAAAAGGCAAGATTCCAGGCTGAAAAATCACATTTCTTAACGCAGCATTGGCAGTTTTTACTTGTTCATTGCATTCTGTCTATCTGTCTGTCTCTCTGTCTGTCCGTTTATATGCATGTCTGTCTCTCTAACTTGATCTTTCTCCCTGTATCTGTCTGCTTGTCTGTCTGTCTGCCTGCCCGTTTATATGCATGTCTGTCTCTCTAACTTAATCTCCCTCCCTGTATTCCTGGTTCCCTCCCTCCCTTTATTGTACGTGTGCTTATGCGTGAGATCCCAGGTGTATTCTTGTGTGTTTGTATGTTTTTACATGTATGCATATGAAAGTTGCTTGAAACTAACACTGGCTTCGGTCGGCTGGCTGGAATGTGAGGATTTTCACAGGCACAGCCATCGGGTTATCTTGACTTATCCCAGGACACAACCTCAGTTCTCTTCAAGATAACTTGTTAATTTTGATGAACGCGCACACTGATTTAAAGACTGCTCCTCTCCTTCAACTACCTGTTTCACCTTCCTCACACAGATAAACACCGCCCCAAGCCTGTTTGGCGTGTGTGATGTTTGCTATGGTAATGTGTTACGATAATAATGGGAAAAATAAACTTTTAACTGGACAATTTTCTTTATTCTCTGAAGGCCTGTTATGAAGATAAAATGAAGACAAATCAGCATGCCTACTGCACTTTTCTGTTGAAGTGATTGATGAATGAAGTCCCAATGTCAAGCAGTTACCAAAGTCGCCTCGAGGCCACCCGCTACTTTCGCTTGTTGTAATGCCATTACAACAGTGCTTTAACAACAAACTGGTTGTTGAAATTGAAGAGTCAGTTTTAGTCAAAAACTGTGTCTCGCTGCATTCCTTATACATAGCTCAGCACTGCTGATTGCTAACCTCTGTCCCAGCCACGTATGTACAAGTACATTGTTGATTTCCTGTTTGTTTGTTTTTTTTTAACTTTTAAAGCTATAAAACACTGTTCTAAACTCAAGAACAGTAGCATTAGATTCTACTGGATCTGTCTAACTGCTAGTTCGTAAAACACAACAAAGCTGAGAGGTGTGATCGGCATGGAGGGAGAGTCACCACAACCCAGTTTGACTGATTGGGTGTACGGGTTCAAATCTCTCTTGAGAAAACTTTTTTTTTCATGCGCTCTCCAATCTACCCAGCTGCAAATGGGTACCTAAACCTGTTCATGATTGTAGGATAGAGCAGGAGGGAGATGAGGCGGTAATCGCCGACATAATACTGGCCCATAGACAAGTTAAGGTCTCTACCATCTCATTCCCCTATGATCTCATGCCTTTGAAACAAAACTACCTTTTCATACAGAACAAAACGCACCTTTTATTGGAAGAAGTATAGTCCCCTCCAAAAAACAACAACAAACAAACAAAACAAACAAACAAACAAACAAACAAAGCAAAAAAAACAACAACACACAAATGGTGATATCTCAAGGAAAGTTTGTTACTAATGAACTATAACGAGTTTTCATTCCTTGGTACATAGTTTAGTGGTATATAGAGTTCACGATAGTTTAGTGGTATATAGAGTTCAAAATGTCCAAAACAAGTGTGACTGCCCGCGGTCAAGCAAACAGGAACCAGAAGAAAAAAAAACACGAAAAAAAAATAAGAACGCGTATTTGATACAAGACAAGAAAGGCCCAAATTTTCGGCCAACGCCTTTGTCAAGCGTAAGGTCACAAACAAACAAACTCCAGGTACAAAAATTAGGAGAAAAGGAGTGAAACTTCCCTGCTGCTCCGTCCTGTGTGAGAAAAGGAATAAACTGACTACACTTGTTCACAATAGTTTAGTGGTAGATACAGTTCACAATATTTTAGTGGTACATAAAGTTCACAGTAGTTTATCCTGCCTCTGTTCCTGTTCAGCATCAGACAAAATCTATGGGTTTTTTTTTCCATTTTTTCCGTCATTTTTGATACCATTTCTTATCTCTGTCTCTGTCTCTCTGTCTCTGTCTGTCTCGTCTCTGTCTGTCTCATTGTCTGTCGGTCTTTCTCTCTCTGTCTCTTTTTCTGTCTTCCTCTGTCTCTTTCCTTTTCTCCCTCTCTCTGTATGTCTCCCTCCCCTCCTTTCTCTCTCTGTATGTCTGTCTGCCTCTCTCCCCTTCTCTCTCTCTGTACATGTGTAAATATGTATGCAATTTTGGCCATTAGAAGGGGGAGGGAGATTACTAGGTAGTATTCAAAGTACCTGGATTGGAACATGTACTGTCACAGACCATCAACATGACCAAACATGACAAAAGCTTCCCTGGTGGCTACCCTAATGGTATCTTGAAAGCTTTTGTGGATGTCTCTGATACTGGAAGATGTTTGAAGTTAGGAGCTCGTTCTAGAGAAATTCATCGCCCTCAGACCATTGGATACATGGACCCATCCAATCTGCCAGTGCTTATCAAGCAGACGTCCTTGTCTTGCATAAAACCCAACGACGAAACCCTACGCCAAAACTCTACACGCTGGTAAGATTGTGAGAGGGGGTGAGGAGGTTAGAACAAGACCTATGAAACACTAAGCTTGCACCACCAGAATGTCTGGAGCATTAATCAAGACTAGGGTTGTGATTAAATAAACTAGGCTAATGTAATGCACATAAGAAATAGCCAGCAGAATCGGCCAAGCCAAAACAGTATTCAAGAAGATGAAAAGCATTCTTACCAAGAAATGCCCATCAATTAACATCAGGAAGAGAGTTCTTGAATGTTCTTTAGAACCAATACTGTTATACGGTTGCGAGGCGTGGACAGCCAACAAGCAAAGCCAGAACAAGATTGAGGCAGCCGAGCTGTAGTTTCTAAGAAGAATGTTGCGAGTTCCATGGACAGCAAAGAAAACAAACGAGACAGTCTTGATGGAGGCAAACACAAGAAGACCATTCATAAGGAAGATTAGGAAAAGACAGGCGACATTTATAGGCCATTTTATGAGAAAAGGGGAACTGGAGCACCTGGTGACAACGGGAAAGCTGGAGGGAAAGAGAGCACCAGGTAGACCCAGCGAGAAGATATTGGACGGACTGCAGAGTGGCTGAAGACAAGGAAGGTGGAAGAGGTGCTTCAGGCAACAAGAGATAGAAACAGATGGAAGGCCATGATCGCCAACGCCGTGTGACAAGGCACCTGATGATGAAGATGAATGTGATAGTGATGTGTTGGGGAGGTCGAAATGGCCAGCATGGTGTTGATGTACTGGAGGAAAGGATGGGACAGAATAGAAGTAATATATGAAGTTCTAGCAAATTTGACTTTACATTTGCACCATACCCTGTCACCCATTTACTTTTGAGCAGTGAATGTGTCAACCGTGTGGCTTACATTCTTATGTGTCAGTTATCTTGACAGATGATGTTGGACTTTAGATGTAACTATGTATAGCATCATTCGATAACTGAGACAGGCGCAACAAGAGGTCCGTCATTCACTATTCCTTCTACAGCTCTGTGACAATATCTGTGCTAGGTTAACATCAGATAAACTTACCCTAAAACTGAGCTCTGCATTATGTTCAATCTTGTCAGAGAACGTGTCTGACAGACTTATCAGATGGTCTTGGTGTAAATGTGTAAATGTAGACTTGCGATTTCTTGATAATTTTTTTCTGTGGAAATAGGTACTTGCGATTGCTTGATATATATATATTTTTTTGTATGGAAATAGGTCACTTGCGATTTCTTGATAGTTTGTTTTATTCTATACGATACAGTCCCCCTTGTTTTGAAAATGAAACCAGAAATGGCACAGAAGGGAGGCGAGAATGTGCAAATGTAGCAATATTTTATATAATAATAATTATAATTACAATATTTATATAGCGCAAAATCTTGATAAAATCAAATCTAAGCGCTAAAACAGACACACACGCACGCACGCACACAACACGTACTCACGCACGCACACACACACACACACACACACACACACACACACACACACACGGCTATAAATGGGGAGAAATAATAAAAGCAATGGAAAATTATAGAGAGCATATTATATACAATTATATATTACAATGCGATTTTCTGAACGATTTATGAAGAAATCACCTAAAACTTTGACAACAAGTATAGCCTAAAAATCATAAATGACAGAAAGAGAGGTATAGATGATATCAAAATGATCTGGAACTGACGTGGCAATTCTCTTTCAATATCTCTGTTAGAACGCCTCATCTTTTTACATTACGAAGGTTGTTCACTAGACGAAATCTTCTTTATTTAGTGGTTTGCTTGGGTGAATATTTCATTTCTGCCTCTTTTATCTTTGTTGTTGTTTGTATATAGAGTGTCTGCCACCAGTATAATTTCCGTTTAATATAGTCTCAGAAGATGGAGACAAAAATCCATTTGGATCACCAGTGATACTAGGAAAAGAAAAGACACGATGCTAGTGTAGTTTTCCATGATGTATTAGTACCCCTGACCTCACCTCTGCCCCGTCTGCATCCCCGGTAACTATTACTCGTATCAAGTGGGTGCCCCACTAACGAGGTGCAAGGACAACACAGCGACATGAATTTTCTGTCTCGTTGCACGTGCACAAAGCGTGTGCCACTTTCTCACCCGGTACTTGGCTCTGGTGAAGGTTTTCTAGAAAAACGGCAGACTTCACCTCTCTGTGGGGAGAACAGAAATGGTTGAAGATGGTCGTGGAGAAAGAGGGAAGGTTATGGCAGTGGTGATGATGATGTGGGTATGTGAATGAGTGTGTGTGGGAGAGAAATAAAAAGAGGGGGGAGGGTTCTTGTTGCTCTCTCTCTCTCTGTCCATCTCTCTCTCTCTCTCTGTCCCCCCCCCTCTCTCTGTCTCTCTGTCTGTATGTCCCTCTCTCTTTCTTACCCTCCCTCTGTCTGTCTGTCTGCCTGTCTCTCTCTGTCTGTCTGTGTCTCTGTCTGCCTATCTATCTAGCTCCCCTCTTTCCCTCTCCCTCTCTCTCTCTCCCCTCTCTCCCCCCCCCTCTCTCTCTGTGCGCACACAGCACTTGTAAGGGGGCATGATGCACATACGCGTATGCGTTTATGTGCATGCCTCTGTGCATATGTTACAGGGTGTGTCAAACCATGGGAAGAATGCATGTCTTTAGAGAAGCACTGATGTACATGACATATCAGATGCCTCATGAATGGAGTGCTATGGTTCAGTCTATTACTGAACACTTGTGTAAATAAATTGTGCTGCAATAAAACGTTGACGTTTGTTATTGTTTTATACACTATAACACTGGGCTGTGGAAAGAAACCAGGAACAGTAATAAAGATAACTCTCACAATAAAATTAAACAGGGCAAGTGCAGATGTGAGCAAAACATCAGCTAGTTTGTATACATTTCTAGATTTAAGCATTTGAGAGCAATAATGCATGCATTGTGTTAAATTGGGCAATAAGAAGGCCAGTTGTATTGGAATATATATCCGTCTCTCTCTCTGTCTCTCTCTCTTCTCTCTCTCTGTATATATATATATATATATATATATATATATATATATATATATATATATATATATATATATATATAAAATCAGGAATCGGTGCAATGAAGCTAAGGAAGCTTGGCTGAAAACAAAATGCAAAGAAATAGAAGACCGACACAAAACGGATTGAAGAAATTGTCCACAGGAAAAATACATGCACATCAACTGGTTGCTTAAAATCGAAAGATGGTACGCTTATCATGGAAAAAGACAAAATATTAGACAGATGGGGAGAGTAGGGCCTACATTAAAGACCTTTTTGAAGATGACAGAAACGAAGAACACATTATAAGAAAGAACGTTGAAAGATGAAGTTTAGAGCAGCACTGAAAAAGATGAAACCAGGAAAAGCCCCAGGACCAGACAACATTACTACAGAGATGATTGAAGCCCTGGAGGAATTTGGTATTGAAAAAATAACAGTCCTAAATGAAATTTATGACACCGGAAAAATCCCCCATTTCACTTTCAAAGAAGACAGGGTGGAAGAGATGCCTGAGGCAACAAGAGACAGAAACAGATGGAAGGCCATGATCGCCAACGCCATGTGGCAATGCACCTGATGATGATGACACACACACCCACACACCACACACACACACACACACACAACACATTATATATATATCTATATAATATATATATATATATATATATTATTAATATATATATGTGTGTGTGGTGTATGTGTGTGTGTGGTGTGTGTGTGTGTGTGTGTGTGTGTGTGTGTGTGTGTGTGTGTGTGTGTGTGTGTGCGGTGTGTGGTGCACGTGTGCGTAGTATGTCTTCATGCATGTATGTTTTCATGTGTGTATGCATGCATGTATATTATGTTATATTATGTATGTATGTATGTAGCTATCTATCTATCTATGCATGTATGTATGTATGCATATATGTATGTATGTATGTACGTATGTACGTAAGTATGCACGTACATACATACATACATACATACATACATACATACATGTATGTATGTACGTATGCATGTTCGTATATGTTAATGTAATGGACTGAAGAATACAAAATGTTCTTATATGTTAATGTAATGGACTGAAAATTACAAAATGTTCTGTTAGTGCAATGGACTGAAAAGTACACAGTATTTTTACATGTTAATGTAATGGACTGAAAAGTACACAGTATTCTTATATGTTGATGTAATGGACTGAAAATACAAAATGTTCCTATATGTTAATGTAATGGACTGAAGAGTACAACATGTTGGTATATGTTATTGTAATGGACTGAAGAGTGCAACATTTTTCTTATGTGTTAATGTAATGGATTGAAGAGTACAACATGTTCGTATATGTTAATGTAATGGATTGAAGAGTACAAAATGTTCGTATATGTTAATGTAATGGACTGAAGCGTATAAAATTCCGTGATACGTATGTGTGTATAAGGGAAGTGTGATAACTTTGTAATTTTTAACATCATTTTTATGAGTTAATAAGGGAGAAAAATTCCATTTTAAACCCCTCTTATAGTGAATCTTGCTGGTAAATCTTGGCAGTGGTGAAGGTGTTAACTACCGATCTTCTTCATCTCGTTACACTCTCGTGTAAACGATACTTTATTTTGTCTTGAATAAAATGATACACTGTAAGCCACTGAGCTGAACTTGTTATCAGAGCTAGACACATTGACAGTGTGACAGGCTTTTTTGTTTGTTTGTATACATTCTTTGGTAATTCAGGATTGGCTTTCTCCAGTAACCAAACCATCGGGTGTTAAAAGGTTTAGTTTCCGGAATGAAAGGTTGAGTTTCTTAACCTCGTCAGTGATGAACTCAGTGTTAGCTACATCCTCTCTCTGTGTCTGTGTCTGTCCCTGTGTGTGTGTGTGTGTGTGTGTGTGTGTGTGTGTTGTGTGTGTGTGTGTGTGTGTGTGTGTGTGTGTGCCTCTGCCTCTCTGTCTCTCTGTCTGTCTGTCTGTCTCTCTGTCTCTCTCTCTCTCTCTGTGTCTCTCTGTTTCTCTGTGTGTGTCTGCTATGCCGTTTCTGTTATCTCACGTGTGGCACATGCGTGTGGGCATGTGTGTGTGTGTGTGTGTGTGTGTGTGTGTGTGTGTGTGTGTGTGTGTGTATGTGTGTGTGTGTGAATGTATGCACATTGGTTTGTGGCGTGTGTTGTGGGTGTGTGTTGTGTGTGTGTGTGTGTGTGTGTGTGTGTGTGTGTTTGTCTGTGTCTGTGTGTGTGCGCGTGCGTGCGTGCGATTGTGTATGAGAGAGAAAGAGGCAGACGCAGAGGCAGAAACAGACAAAGGTTTCATTCAGCGTACATCAACACCAATCTCTGCTTATATCGCCATTACAGTCTGGAGTCTGAAAAAAGATTGATTGCAGTCAGACAGTTCCATAAGCGCTCCACCAAAGTCTGCCAGCAGATATTTGGCAAACTCATTCAATGTGCACAAAACCATGTGTACTTGCAAGGTCTGGAACTGGAGAGAAGAACGATATTTTGCAAAGTACGGACACCCCCAGAATGATTAGAGCATTAATCCTGTGATTCCAGCACCCTATCCACCGATTGCAAAAACTTAACCATTGACTCCCACATCCTATCCACCAGTTTCCTGCAGGATGCTGGTGGATAGGGTGATGGAGTCAAAGGATTATGTTTTTGCTTTGCTTGCCTCAGGCTGTTGCTATGCTGTCCTGATGGTGCCTTCAAAAATTTTGTGGCGTATGGGTACTTGTCATTTTTGTTCAGTGGCATCTGTCATTATTGATAAAATTACGAGGAATTTTACACACTTACGGTAATATGATTGGGGTGTTTAAATCTGTCAAACTAAAATCTGTATATTCAAGTGTGTGTGTGTGTGTGTGTGTGTGTGTGTGTGTGTGTGTGTGTGTGTGTGTGTGTGTGTGTGTGTGTGTGTGAGTGTGTGTGTGTGTGTGTGTGTATGTGTGTGTGTGTGTCAGTGTGTGTGGTTTTTGTTTGTTTGTTTGTTTGTTTGTTTGTGTAGTATAACTGGTTATCTGGCTTTCTTGTTGTTTTTTTTCCATAATCAGTACAATTACCATACCCATCACTGTTTCACTAGCACTTGTTAAAGGGATTATCTGTTTCGTCCTCCTTTCCTTCACTTTCTTCCTCAGCAACTTCATTTTCATCATCGCCAGGATTGCTGTCATTAAGGTCGAGCAGTTGCATGATTTTCTTATGAGTGAGACCAAGATTTCTCGCCATTTCTTTGCTTTCAAATTGGCTATAAATTTGTCTGACAGCATGCAAAAACGTCAACCAAATGTCAACGGAAGTCAGCAAACATGGGAGATAACTCCCAGCTTAGTGTATGGAGAATTAGAGCCAGTTATGTACCTTCAACTGGCGAAACTACAATCGAGGCTTCCCGTCCACAGAGGTTGCTAGCCTGAAACGACTATCGATGCTTCCAGTCAAGGATGTATTTGAAATGTTTTTTGGTGGCATTGAACTCATAGATATGAATTTTAAGTCCAGAGGTCAATAGATAGAGCCACTCAGTTTGTATATGGCCGATAACCATCGCAGGCAAGTTGGGGAAAGGTCATCATCATCATCATCATCATCAGGTGCCCTGCCGCATGGCGTTGGCGATCATGGCCTTCCGTCTGTTTCTATCTCTTGTTGCCTCAAGCACCTCTTCCACCCTCTTTGTCTTCAGCCACTCCGCAAGTCCGTCCAATATCTTCTCCCTGGGTCTACCTGGTGTTCTCTTTCCCTCCAGTTTTCCTGTTGTCACCAGGTGCTCCACTTTCACTTTCCTCATAAAATGGCCTACAAATGTTGCCTGTCTTTTCCTAATCTTCCTTATGAATGATCTTCTTGTGTCTGCCTCCATCAAGACTGTCTCGTTTGTTTTCTTTGCTGTCCATGGAACTCTCAACATTCTTCTTAGAAACTACATCTCGGCTGCCTCAATCTCGTTCTGGCTTTGCTTGTTGGCTGTCCACGCCTCACAACCTTATAACAGTATTGGTTCTATATAACATCCAAGAACTCTCTTCCTGATGTTAATTGATAGGCATTTGTTAGTAAGAATGCTTTTCATCTTCTTGAATACTGTGTTGGCTTGGCAGATTCTGCTGGATATTGCTGATGTGCATCTGCCGTCTGGTGAAATGATTCCGTATTAACCCAACCTGTCTCAAGGTTGTGCTATTTGCTATTATTTTGCATGAGGGGATTTCATGATTTTTACTGATCACCATGACTTCAGTCTTCCTGCTGTTTAGTTCCAACCCCTTATCTTTGCTTTCTCTTTCTAGTATATTCACAAGGTTTTGTAGGTCCCTTTCATTTTTTGCAATTAGCACGGTGTCGTCTGCGTATCGAAATGTTGTTTATCATTTTTCCTCCAACCTTTAATCCAGGGTCTTCCTCTAGGTTTCTCATGATGTTTTCGCTGTAAAGTGAAAACAGATCTGGTGACAAAACACAATCTTGTCTGACTCCTCTTTTGATGTTTTGGAAAGAGCTTATGTCGTTTTCTATTCTCATTGCAGCTGTTTGTTCCCAATACATAGTTTGATTATTCGTAGATCTTTTCCATCAATACGGAGTCTTTCTACTTGGTCGATTAATTCTTCATGTCTTACCCAATCGAAAGCCTTGGTATAATCAACAAAGCATACATATAAATCCTTATTCATCTCGATTGACCTTTCTATGATAGTTTTTTATATGCACATGGCATTAATAGTTCCTTTCCCTTCCACAAATCCACACTGTTTTTTCTGCTATTTCTCTTTTGATTCTATTCCTTGTCCTCATCATGATTATTCTTAACAGGATTTTTGTTACATGACTCATCAAACTGATTGTGTGATGGAGTTCGCATTCTATAGCCCCTGTCTTCTTTGGAAGTGCAATGAAAAATGATTTTGACATATCTTTGAGGATTTTTCCGGTGTCATAAATTTCATTTAGGAGGACTGTTATTTTTTCAATACCAAATTCCTCCAGGGCTTCAATCATCTCTGTAGTAATGTTGTCTGGTCCTGGGGCTTTTCCTGGTTTCATCTTTTTCAGTGCCACTCTAACTTCATCTTTCATTATGGGTGGTCCTTCAACGTTCTTTCTTATAATGTGTTCTTCGTTTCTGTCATCTTCTAAAAGGTCTTTAATGTAGGCCCTACTCTCCCCATCTGTCTAATATTTTGTCTTTTTCCATGATAAGCGTACCATCTTTCGATTTTAAGCAACCAGTTGATGTGCATGTATTTTTCCTGTGGATAATTTCTTCAATTCTTCTGTACATACCCTGAGGATCCGTTTTGTGTTGGTCTTCTTTTTCTTTGCATTTTGTTTTCAGCCAAGGTTCCTTAGTTTCATTGCACTTGTTCCTGATTTCTTTGTTTATCTTCCTGTATATCTCCTCCTTTCTCTTTGCCTTCGTCTGTTGCTCCATCAAGCTTAAAATTTCTTTTTTCATCAGTTAGTTCTTTTTTGCTTTTCTATCCACTTTAGGGATTGCTTCACAAGCTTCATTTATCGAATGTCTCAACGTTGTCCATTGTTCCTCACTGTCACCAACGTCTTCCAGAGCACTGAATTTGTTTTGAACATGTACGTTAATTTTTGTACGTATCACTTCATCTGTCTTTAAGAGTCCAAGATTTAGTTTGATGTTGGTTTTGGTCTGTTTCCTTTTCCTTAATTTCAGCCTAAATCTTCCCATACAGGATTGTGGTCACTGTTGCAGTCTGCCACTGGTAGTGTTTTTGCTGACCGTAAAGAATTTCTAAATCTGTTATTAATCAGGATGTAGTCTCATCCAAGTCCATTTTCTTCTATTAGGCCTCTCAAACCAGGTGTTTCATACTATGAACTCATTCATCTGTGCCCATTCTACAAGTTTCCCTCCCCTTTCATTTTGTGTACCAAGGCCATGAGGTTCAATTATATCCTCCGCCCTATCCTGTCCCACTTTAGCATTAAAATCTCCCATTATTATTGTAACTTCTTGTGATTTACACTAGGCCTTGGCCATCTCTAATACTTCGTAAAAGTTGTCGATGTCTTCCTGAGTACTTGCGGATGTTGGTGCATACACCTGAATGATGTTGATATCAAATGGCCTGCCACCCAGTTTAACCAGCAAAACTCTGTTGGACACAGCCCAGTATCCCCTAACTGCTTTTGATTTGTCCCTGTCCATTACGATGCCTATTCTTCTTTCATGTGAGTTTCCACCAGAATATATTACTGTATACTCTCCTGATGTTATCATGCCTGCCCCCTTCCATCTCACTTCCCCTAGTCCTAAAATACTAATGTTAAGCCTTTCCATCTCCATTTTGATATTATCTAATTTACCTTTTTGCAACAATGTTCTAACGTTCCATGTTGCGATTTTGGTATTTTTTCTGAGGTTGAGGTTGAACACAGTAGCTTGCTGATGGTCTGGTGTCACCTGCGCAGCATGACGGTCCCTACCGGACAAAGGTGCTCCATAGGAGCACCTATTTACGTCGTTACACTTTTTTTCATTGGATTGTCTGGCCATGATATCTTGGGATAGTACGATGGTGGTTTCTCGTTGCCTTCGATCGGTTTGTTTACGGTCTTTCCGCTAGCCGTTGTCGTTCCCACGTCAACCTACAAGGCAGTAAGGTGATGTTTTTCAGGGTTAACTCCCTTAGCCTTATTCTCTCCCGAGATGTCCACAAGGCAGTGGAGTTATTTACCCATAGCTGGGGGCCTGGTTCGTGGGCACCAGGGCATATCCACACGCCGGTGGGCTTGTGTGCCGCACGTCTGGGGGCCAGACCTCCTCCGAGTCCCTCGAGATTTAGCCTGAGTCCGTGATGTGCTCAGTTACCTCATGTCACCACGAAGAGGCATAACGTAGGGCTTGCTGGTGGAGAGGCTATGTACTGACAGGGAGACACTTACGCATTCTGCTCTTCTTTTCGCATAGCTGCAAGCAGCAGTGCTAGCCAGCAGTGCAGGCTGAAAGTGAGAGGTGACAAGCACGCAGTCACTAGCCAACACACTAGACGCATCACATCTGCCTTTAGACATGGGGAAAGGTGGCTAGTCTAATTCTACACTGACACCGCAGAGCAACGATTATGGCAAGATGGGCAATTAGATGGCCAATATGGTGCATCTCTTTCTCTCTCTGTCCCTGTCTCTTCCTCCCTCTCTCTCTGTATGTGTGCATGCATGTGTGTGTGTGTGTGTGTGTGTGTGTGTGTGTGTGTGTGTGTGTGTGTGTGTGTGTGTGTGTGTGTGCGCGAATGTGTGTGTGTACTTGTGTATGTGTGGGTGTGTGACAGCCAGACAGCCAGATGGACAGCATGTTTGTGCGCGCCTATTTCTTCTGCGCCATATTTAACAGCAAGGAATAACTTAATCCCATATCCTGATACTCTCTCAACCTCTACGTCTTAAACTTTTCCAGTGTTGTTACAGCTAACAGGATGGAGATAATATGTAACAAACAGTCTGCCGATTGTAGAATTTGTTTATTTTGCCCAAGAAATGTGTAATAAGTGGAACAATGAACACTTGTTCTTAAGTGAGCCTTTCGATAGAACCTTGAATGCAATATCTCATGTCTGGAGTTGAGTCGTACTCTAAAATTACGCGCTTGTTCGCTGCCCATCTGTATGTGTGCCTCAATCAATCTGGAGTTATCAGTGTTCCATAGTTTCTGATCTCCTCCCATTTTCATGACCTCGCCAGCGTATAGAGGTTTGTGAAGGTGTAAGGATTCTGCCTGATAACAGGTAACTGCTGGCGGATTTTGGTGGAGCACATGCGAGTTCTTCAGTCTTACATAGAACCGATATTGTTGTACGGATGCGAAGTGTGGACAGTCAACACGCAGGGTCAGAACAAGAGTGAGACAACTGAAATGTGTGTTTTTTTAAGAAGAATGTTGAGTTCCATGGACAGCAAAGAAAACAAACGAGACAGACTTGAAGGAGGCAGGAACATAAAGTACATTAATGAAGAAGATTAGGAAAAGACAAGCAACATTTGTAGGACATTTTATGAGCCAAGAGAAATTAGAGCACGTGGTCACAATAGGAACGTTGGGAAAAAGAGCACCACGTAGACCCAGGAAGAAAATATTGGACGGACTAGCGGAATGGATGAAAACAGAGACGATGGGAAATGTACTTGCAGCGACAAAGGATAGATTCGTATGGAGGGTCATGATCGCCAATGCCATGCAGCAGGGCACATGATGACGATGATGACATGCGAATTCATCCGAGTGCAATGCATTTCCTCGCAGAGCAAACTCCAGATTCCACATTCCAAGTTGTTTCTTTTCCAATTTTCTACTTCGAAACTGGAGTGCCTTGAATTTATATGACATCTTTGCTGTCTGTCTGTCTGTCTGTCTGTCTATGTCTGTATCCCTTCCCCCTCTCTCTCTCTTCCTTTTTTTATGTACACATGCATAATCATACACAGAGAGAGAGAGAGTGAGAGAGAGACAGAGACAGAGACAGAGAGACAGCGAGACAGAGAGACAGAGAGAGAGAGAGAGACACATACACACACATACACACAGAGAGAGAGAGAGAGGAGAGAGACAGAGAGACAGACAGACAGAGACAGAGACAGAGAGAGTGTACGTGTATGTGTGTCTGCATGTGTGCGTGTATGTATGTATTTGTGTGTGTGTGTGTGTGTGTGTGTGCGCGCGCGTGTGTGTTGTGTGTGTGTGTGTGGTGTGTGTGTGTGTGTGTGTGTGTGTGCGTGCGGTGTTTCATAACCGTTCGATGAACGTTCATGCATGCAACAGTTTGATTTGTGTAGACATTAGGTTATCATAAATTATCCCAGTACACAGTTCTCTATCTGACCGGATTTGTTCATTTTGCTGAACGTGCACACCGATGCAGACACTGCCTTCGTTCAGCTGCCTGTTTCACCTTTCTCAGACTGATAAACACTGACACGAACCTTCTTGGAACGTAGAATGATGATTATGGGAAAATGTTGTGTTCGAAAGCGAAGCAATGTTATATTTTTCTCTGAAAAATACCACCTTATCCTTCTCAGGGGCAGGATATCGTAGTACTCCTAATGCTGCCCTCCTCCTTCTCCCGTTGAGAAATTAAGGCCTTTAACCTATTCAGGACACTCCTGCCTGAGGCTGCCTTCTTCCTCAGCCGTATCCGTATACCTCCAATGTTTCGACGTTTACAGCGCAAAATGTATTCAAAGCAAGACTGCCAGACTTCGTAAGAATGATAATTGGAAATAACTCGATTTACATGATCTGGATTGAGACCTCCAAACTTAGGCTACCAGAATGGGAATGGGAAGTAAGTAACTCAGTTAACATGGTCTAGATTAATTAAATACACTGGATACGGTCGAAGTTTCCACACGATGTTTGCTATTCCGAGAATACGCGGAAGTCGACTCTGAGTGATACTATTCTGTGCTGTTTTAATTAAAACGCTGGAAGATATAGGTTCGTTCCCCGGTCCCTTCCCTTGAAGGACAATTCGCCCTCTTGCCTTTCTGAAGTCTTGGTTAAAAACAAACAAACAAACAAACAAAAAACCGAAAAAAGAAAAGAATGGCGCTGCACTCTGTGGCGACGTGCTCTAAACGGGGAGAGCAGCCTGAGTTTCACATCCATCCTGACAAAGAAAAGAATATGAGGTAAAGAATACATCTGTGTGTATGTGTGTGTGTGTGTGTGTGTGTGTGTTCATTTTTCAATGAAAAGTCCAACCATTTTCTCCTGTTCTTCCAAGAAACCCGCCATACATTATCCGACATCTTTCTGTTTCACAATCTACGTTGAAAGCATTTTTAACATTTTTAATGCCCTTTCTTATCTCACAGTTTTGCCTGCCACAAGAGTGTTTCCCCCTTCCCCTCTGCTCCCCACGTTTCACTGTTCAGCTTGGTAATGGTGTTACCACTTAGCACATGGTGAAAGATTGAGTAACATTTCATGCCGTAAATGATATTATGCGGTAGTGGAGGAAGTGTTTATGTTTCTCTGTGTGTGTGCGTATATGTGTGTGTGCGTGTGTGTATATGTGTATGTGTGTGTGTGTGTGTATGTGCGTGCGTGCGCGTGTGTATTGTGTGTGTGTGTGTGTGGTGGGGGGGGGGGGTTGGTTAGCGAAATGGACCAGTGACCGGGAGGATGCGTTCGAAACCCTTGTGAGTAAAAGAATCATTGTGGGACAACCCCCAAATCAGAGCTAAGCATGCCATTGACTAGTTTGGAAGGATGGGGCCATACAGTCTAGTCTCGTTCATTTTACAGATGCAGATGCAGTGTTGCTGTAAATTTCTAACCAACACTGCAGGTGTCTATATATCTCTGGCCTAGTCGACACCAGAATATGACGTGAATGAAGTCACGCAGTCTCAATTAAATTGGAAATCCATAACATCATCACTAATATTCCCAACATCATCTATCATCTTTGCAGTGTGAAACTTAGTTCTATATCCTGTGGATCTCCATGCCATGCCCAGCTTTTAGGTGACCTTACCTTCGGTGGTTTTGGAAGTGTGTTGGAGAGCCGAAATGAACGATCTGCCTCCATGACACAGAAGCGGTGACAAAAATGGAACAGCAAATTTTTAAAATGTCGTAAAATAACTCAGAAGAGAAAAAAATGTTTTCATATTCTGTATTTCCCTTTTGGTTGATAAGTGTAAATACCTTGGAACGACCATTTCACCAGACGGCAGATGCACATCGGAAATAGCCAGCAGAATCGGCCAAGCCAAAACAGCATTGAAGAAAATGAAAAGCATTCTTACCAAGAAATGCTTATCAATTAACATCAGGAAGAGAGTTCTTGAATGTTATATAGTACCGATAATGTTATACGGTTGTGAGGCGTGGACAGCCAACAAGCAAAGCCAGAACAAGATTGAAGCAGCCGAGATGTAGTTTCTAAGAAGAATGTTGAGAGTTCCATGGCCAGCAAAAAAAACAAACGAGACAGTCTTGATGGAGGCAGACACAAGAAGATCATTCATAAGGAAGATTAGGAAAAGACAGGCAACATTTGTAGGCCATTTTATGAGAAAAGGGGAATTGGAGCACCTGGTGACAATGGGAAGGCACCAGGTAGACCCAGGGAGAAATTGCTGGACGGACTTGCGGAGTGGCTGAAGACAAAGAGGGTGGAAGAGGCGCTCGAGGCAACAAGGGATAGAAACAGATGGAAGGCCATGATCGCCAACGCCATGTGGCAAGGCACTTTGATGATGATGATGATGATGATGATGATGATGATGATGATTTCCCTTTTATCCGTCTCACCATCTACGCCACATCTCTGACAATTTTTTTTCAGTTCTATGATGATGTATGATGATGGGGTTTATAATCATGATGCCACGGACTTCCGTTCTAAATTGAGACTTCGTGACCGGCTGCGTGACCGGGTGCATGACCGGCTGCCTGACCGGGTTGTACTTGGCGCTTACGTTCACGATATCCTGTGTCAACCAGGCCCGGGAGAAGACACTTGTGGTTTTGATTAGAACACGAGTGGAGAGGATTAGACTCGACTGTGTGGTCCCAGTCCTTATATTTATTTCAATAGAGGCGCCAGCTTCAAGAACTGGTAATGCGCTCATTACTTTACAGTTTGATAATGGTGCGTCCTTGAATGCCACACTCAACGATAGCGGTTAATGTAGACTGATGAGAAACGTAAACAGATGACGTGTCATTATTTTCCACTTTGTGCTACCTGCCTTCCTAAACTTGGAATCTTGACAATAAAAGCACAAATGCTATCACCTCACCTTGTTAAGAATAGCAGCAATAATTTAGGTAGAGAAAAGTCTTAACCCTTTGACTCCCTCAATATTCCTGCATGAAGCGGGTGGAAAAAATAAGTGTCCAGGGGTTAAGTATTGTTTCAAACACTTTAGGGACGTTTCGTATGTATGAAAATGAGAATTTCAAGACATGTTCAAGTCTTGAAAATCACTAGCGATATTTCACGCTCTGTTATTGAGACTGTTTTGTGTGAGAGAGAAAGAGAGAGGTTTAGAATCTCAGTAAGAGTCCAAGTCTAAAAAATATTTACCGTTATTTCAAACTTTTATTGAGACTGTTTTGTGTGCGTGAAATTTAGAATCTTAACAATTGTCCAAGTCTAAAAAATATCTTTAGCGTTATTTCAAACTTTCTTGCTAGGTTCACACTATGGAAACTGTGGGAAACTCTGGCAGTCTGCGCGTTAAAGAAACTGCTTTGGAAACCGTCTATAAATAAATGTGACTGGAGTTTTCTGTCGACAATGTGAACGCTCGACGAAATTATACAGAAACTGCGAAGCTCCTCCCCTTTGCGTTTTGCACGGACTTCCCTGCTATTTTCGCCTTTCTTTTTTTTTTGGGTCAATTTCAGTCAGTCTCGTGTACAAAAACTTTGTTGCCTACCTGTTCACACTTTGGAAACGATATGGAAACTCGTAGCGTCAGTGTCCTAGTTTCTTCTCGGCCTGTATTTCCAAACAACTTTTGCAGACTGAGATGGAAGGAAACAGGCTTGGCAAATCTATCGGGAATATCCGATAGAGGTAATGCAGTTTGTTGAAGGGGGTAATGTGAGTTTTCTCTGTGCAGATTTCGGTTACCCGACAAGAAATTGGGGCTGTTTCCAGGCCGGTTTCCATAGTGTGAACTAAGCATGAGAACATTGTACGTGAGAGATTTAGAACGTCATCGATTGTGCAGGTACAGCAAGACACTTAAGCATTCTTTCAAACTCTCTTCCTTGTCGGAATTTGTTTTAGGTGTAAGGTAAAGGAAAAGTACAATTCAGTTCGAAATGCCTTATAATCTCTAAAAGAGAAATAAGCAGACTGCAGCTGCTGTCTCAGTGCTTGCCATTATTATTAAGCAGAATTAAAAGCAACCAAATTTTGAAGCACTCCCACACTCGTATGTACACACAACACACACGCACACACACACACACACACACACACACACACACACACGACGCGCGCGCGCACACACACACACAGACGCACACACACGCATACACACACACACACACACGCACGCACAAACACACATACACACACACACAAACACACAACACACGCACACACACACACGTACACGCATACACACACGTACACACACGCACACACACACACACACACACACACACACACACACACACTCACACTCACACGCACACACACACAATTAGAAATATACTAGAATATGGATGTGTGTACAAACACTTCGAGATTACTTTTCAGTAAATATATATAATTATAACCAGCCATCGTTTACAACTTTATCTAACAGAAATGTTCAAAAGTTAACCACAGAAAAGTGTTGTGCATATTTCGAGTCATTGCACATGATCTACAAACCGAAAGAGATAGATACACAAACATTACAAAAGAACACAGAAATGTACATTTTATGGTGTGAATAAAGGTTAACTTCATTTTCTAGATAACAGTATCAGCTAAAATACAACAAAATTAAAACTGATGTAAAAAGATTAAAGAAAAATATACACATTCATGAATCGATTGCTCTATATCTACTACGCTAGATCAAAAAGATTTACTTAACAAAAGAGAATTTGCAAACACTTGTCGCAGAATATGTTTACGATTGCCTGAATCTGGAAAAAAATAAAAATATTTAGTCGCTCATACATTTATATTCTTATTCATGATCATCATGATAACACAAAATGTGAAATCAGTAACTCAGATGACTTACGTCAACACATTACAATCAGCCTTTGTCATGTGAAATCAGTAACTCTTGAAGTCAGATGACTTACGTCAACACATTACAATCAGCCTTTGTCATGTGAAATCAGTAACTCTTGAAGTCAGATGATTTACGTCAACACATTACAATCAGCCTTTGTCACGTGAAATCAAAAACTCCTGAAATCAGATGACTGTTACATCAACACATTACAATCAGCCTTTCTCATGTGAAATCAAAAACTCTTGAAATCAGATTACAGTTACGTCAACACATTACGATCAGCTTTTGTCATGTGAAATCAAAAACTCTTGAAATCAGATGACAGTTACGTCAACACATTACAATCAGCTTTTGTCATGTGAAATCAGTAACTCTTGAAATCAGATGACAGTTACGTCAACACATTACAATCAGCCTTTGTCATGTGAAATCAGTAACTCTTGAAATCAGATTACAGTTACGTCAACACATTACAATCAGCCTTTGTCATGTGAAATCAGTAACTCTTGAAGTCAGATGACTTACGTCAACACATTACAATCAGCCTTTGTCATGTGAAATCAGTAACTCTTGAAATCAGATGACAGTTATGTCAACATATTACAACCAGTCTATGCCATATATCCTGGTCTTGGGTTTTTATTGCAAATGCAGGTGTTATGAATTCTGAAGTCTGAGTTCCACCCCAAACAGTACATCAACGCTCACCTTTAGTGTGTCCATGTGCAACTGACTCGACCGATTGGACACATAACTTACTGGTATTAGTTGTGTGTATGTATGTATCCAAGGTTGTCATAGCCGAGGGGTGGCAATGGGGACAAGCTCCCATTGTCTATAAAATGCCCCTCACGGCGCGCGTCTCCAATAGCCTCTGACAACTAAGTCCAGCTCCTAGCCTGCTCGCGTGGCTTAGATATAAGCCCGGCGGAACTGCTACTACTGATAGGAGAAGGGGTGAAGGCGGGTTACTGGCGCCTGAAAACCAGTGCTTTGGGTAGATGGGGCTCATCAGTCTGGGAAGACAGCTCATCTAAGAGAAGGAAACTTCTGATTTCAAACCTCCGCTGCCTTGCGGCCATACCCACTCATAGGAAAGGCTTCGGGAGTCAACCCTGAGGAAAAATCCGGAGTCGGAGTCCCTAAGGCAGTTCGCCGTTGTCTACAACCTCGTTCTGGCAACTCCTGCGTCGCCCCTGGTACCAGGCGTACAGGCCTCCGTCTTTCCCCTGGATTCTACTAATGGCGAGGAGAGGGGGGATCTGCTGCATGGGCAACAGCTCGTCCTCCATATTCACTTGCCCAGGCCTGCACCTGGAGAGGTCACTCCAGCTTCGCTGGTAACACAGCATCGACACAACACGGAGAGTAGCAGATACCGGTTTTAAGCCTAAGCTTTTTTGGCGTAAGTGCACGTCATGACCACAACGCCTCCTGGTGCAGACTATCATCTCCTGAGATGTAAAGAGGCCGACGATGTATGTATGTATGTATGTATGTATGTATGTATGTATGTATGTATGTATGTATGTATGTATGTATGTATGTATATATGTATGCATGCATGTATGTATGTATCTACGTGTGTATATACGTGTGTGTGTTATGTATGTATGTATGTATGTATGTGATGTATGTATGTATGTGTATGTATGTGGTGTGTATGTTATGTATGTATGTATGTATGTATGAATCTACGTGTGAATGTACGTGTGTATGTATGTATGTATGTCATGTATGAATGTATGTACGTGTGTATGCATGCATGTATGTATGTGTGTATGTATGCATGCGTATATGTATGTTTGTGTATGTATGTATATGTGTGTGTGTGTGTGTGTTCGTTCGTTCTTTAATTTAACGTCTGTTCACTATGAGTGATATTAGACGGGGGGGGGGGGGGGGGGGGGGGGGGGGGGGGATCGTGTGTGTGTGTGTGTGTGAGTGTGGTGTGTGAGAGTGTGTATGATGCGTGTGTGTCTGTGTGTGCGTGAGTGCGTGTGTCTGTGTGTTTGTGTGCGTGAGTGTGTGTGTCTTTGTGTTTGTGTGTGTGTGTGTGTGTGTGTGTCTGTTGTGTTAGTGCATTGTGTTCACCGACACGTGTGCCAGTGCGGGTGTGGGCTAGTGATTGTTTCTCTGTGTGTGTCTGTCTGTCTGCGTGTGTGTGTGTGTTGTGTGTGTGTGTGTGTTGTCTGTCTGTCTGTCTGTGTGTCTATGTGTTTGCGTGCATGGACGTGGGTCTGCAGTGCGCTCGTCCGCGTGCTCGCACATCCTGTCTCATATCGGCTGTTCAACTTATGTCCGGGTTCTTCAACAGGCCTAATCAAAGATGGTGTGGCATTGGATACCACATGTAATCTTCATGATTTTTTCCCCTGTCGGTAAAACAAACTGTTATTTTTATTAACAACAATGCATAACATTTCTGGGATTTCCCATGACGTAAAGCATTGTAAATGCGTGTGTCTATATAGATAAGAGCTTGTTCTGCAGCAATATTGAGATTCTCTCTCTCTCTCTCTCTCTTTATATATATATATATATATATATATATATATATATATATATATATATATATATATATATAATAATAATTACAATATTTATATCGCGCTAAATCTTGGTAAATCAAATCAAAGCGCGCTCACTCACCAATCACACGCAGGATCGCACTCAAAGATGAACATTTGTAAAACAATCAATTAAGTCAAAAAATAGGCATAAATGTCCATACAATGCTGAAATTATGAACAATGGAAAAATAGCAGTAAAAAAACGGCGAAAAAGGCCTCAGAAATTCATTGACGTGGAAAGAGGTGAGTTTTCAAACCTGACTTAAATGCGGAAAGAGTAGATGTGGTCCGGAGCGATAGGGGAAGATTGTTCCACGCAGCTGGTCCTGAGACAGAAAAAGAGCGCTGACCAACGGTTAAGAGTCTAACCTTGGGAATTTGTAGGGTAAGAGTATCAGAGGAAGAGCGCAATGGTGCGAGCTGATGTACGAATTTTGATCTTGTCACAGAGATAGGATGGAGCAGAATGATGAGTAGATTTATAGCATAAGGTGTCTATTTTGTATTTGATTCTATCAGCGACAGGAAGCCAATGCAGAGACCGAAGGAGGGGACTAACATGATCAATTTTTTCTTTCTAAGGACGAGGCGGGCAGCTGTATTTTGTAAGCGTTGCAGGCAAAGGAGACGAGAAGCTGGTAGGCCAGATAAAAGAGCATTGCAGTAGTCCAGGCGTGACAGAACAAGGGAAGTTACTAGTTTAGATGCAGCATCGGTTGAAAGGAATCGGCGAATGCAGCCAATGCGTCGAATCTGAGGGTAGCATGATTGACAGGTCTGGGTGGTAAATTTCTGCAAACAAAGAGATTTATCAAGAATCACACCAAGGTTTTTGACAGAGTTCGAAAGAGGGATGGTGTTGTCTCCGAGTTGAATGTTATTGATTGAAACAGCATCTAGTTTATTTTTGGTGCCTACAAGCATGGCTTCAGTTTTATCTCCGTTTAACTGTAATTTATTTTGGGTCATCCAATTTTGGATGTCAGTGTAAAGCTGGAGACTTCCGACAGAAGAGAACTAAGGTTTTCAGGGCTAGTGCTATTGTAGAGTTGGGTATCGTCAGCATAAAAATGGTGTTTCATTTCATGCTGATTAATGATATTGGCAAGAGGAAAAGTATAGAGGGTAAACAGGACAGGCCCGAGTACAGAGCCCTGAGGAACTCCACAAGAAAGCTTAACTGGATCGGACTTAATACCGTTAACAAGGACTGATTGAAAGCGATCAGACAGATAGGAGGAGAACCAAGACAGGGCGGTACCGTGAATGCCGAAAGTGTGCTCAAGGCGATAGAGTAGTATTGAGTGATCGATGGTATCAAAAGCGGCAGACAGATCAAGGAGTGTAAGCAGAGAGATTTTACCAGCATCAGAAGCAAGAAGAAGATCATCTACTATATGAACAAGAGCTGTTTCTGTGCTGTGATTTACCCGATAGGCTGATTGATGAGGGTAGTTAAGATTGTTTAGAGATAAATGATCATTCAATTGTTGTAGTACTACTTTCTCAAGGAGCTTAGACAGAAATGGAAGATTTGAAACGGGTCTGTAATTTTTAAGGATGTTAGGATCGAGGTTGCTTTTCTTGAGGAGTGGTCGAACAAGAGCAGTTTTGTACTCAGATGGAAAAACTCCAGAGGTCAAGGATGAATTGATAATAGATGTGATTAACGGCAGAAGTTGGGGGTATATCTGTGAGAAAAGAGAGGCTGGAATTGGGTCAAGTTCACACGATTTGAAACACATTTGCTTGAGGATGGTTGAAACTTGTATTTCAGACACTGGGCAGAAAGAATAGAGAGAGGTGCCCGTGAATGGAGGATCTGGGAGCGTAGACTGAAAAGGAGTTGAATCAAGTTTTGTTCGCAGATCAAGAATTTTGGAAGAGAAAAATTTGGAAAAAGCAGAGGGAAGAGCATCGAGAGTAATGTTTGACGGCAGAGGACTTGATTTGTCGGTTCCAAGTAAATCGGAAACGGTGGCAAAAAGAATTTTTGTGGATTTAGCTTCAAGAATCTTTGAGGAGAAATAATGGATCTTTGTTTCAGTGAGGAGATTGGTGAACCTATTCCGAAAAGACTGGAAAATTTGACGGTGGATTTCAAGTTTTGAAGATCGCCATTTACGCTCGGCCCTACGACCTGCACGTTTAAGGTCACGAAGTTCAGGTGTGTTCCAAGGGGCACAAGGGCGGTCTGGCAAAACACGGATAGAAGGAGGGGCATGTTTATCAAGTAGCTGACGAAGAACAGATGTATATAAACTGGCAGGGTCAGTGGAATCATTGACGGAAGAAAGAAGGTTGACTGCTTCGGTGGTGAAGACTTTTATGTCAATAGATTTAAAATTTCTACGAATTACGGAACGTTTATTTCTCTGATGTTTTGAAAGATTAAGAATGGCATGAACAGCAAAGTGATCGGAAGAGAGTTTGTTTGTAATTGTAGTTGAAGTTAGCAGCTTGTCAGAGTCACGGGCGATAACCCAATCGAGGATATGCCCTTTCTTGTGTGTCGGCTCGTTCACGGATTGGGAAAGTGAGTGGTTGGCCAGAGAGAGAGAAAGGCGCTTGATGTGAGGAGAATTTTTATTGTCAAAATGAAAATGAAAATCACCTAAAACGATTAGTTTGCCTTTTCTGAGAGAGTAAAAATCAAGCAGAGATTCAAATTCTGGGTGGAACATGCTGTCAGTCAAGTTGTTTGTACTACTATGGGGAGGGCGGTAGAGGCATGAGAAATTGACAGTCTGATCTGGGGTGTTGAGGACAACTTCTACAGATTCAAAAGAGAAATGTTGAAAGGGTAAGTCCTGACTGAAAGAAAGAGATGACTCTAAAACATCCCTATACAAAACAGCAATGCCTCCACCAAGAGAAAAACGAGGAATAGATTTAATTTTGTAACCAGGAGGAGTTAGCTGTTTAATTTTTGGTTCATGGCCTCGTGCTTTTAACCACGTTTCTGTAAGAAAAACTAAATCAAAATCATGTTCAAAAACATAGTCAGCAATGTAGTCAGCTTTGTTGTGCGGACACACAGACTGAGCATTAAACAGGCACACTGTGAAACTGTCAGTGGATTGAAATGAGGTCACCTTTTCGCTGGTGAGAGTGTCATTTAGGTAGGATGCGATGCCACGGAAAGAACGAACCCTGGGTGGATGGGGGCCAGAAGTTTGTTTACGTCTTCGACGCTGGCGTTTCCGGGGCAAACACCGTCCAAGTCCCAACAAGCGAAGCCCAGCGGTGACATCAGCAGTCAGTCGGGCTGGCGAAGCGGCGAGAAGTTGGGTACGCGTGTACTGTTGGCGCCCAGCTGCACAAGTATCGCTCACAACCACACAAGACCGAGCGAGGTCACAGCAACCGGGTCTAACTGGGTCACGGCGCAACCACGATCAGGGAGCGTCGGTGAAAAAAAATGGCTGCCTAGCGAATATGCCCTAGCAAAAACAAAAAACCAAAACACAAAAAGTTTCACTGACATGGAGGGCAGAAACCCCCCCCACTCTGTAGCACAATACATCACACAGTTGCACCTCAAAAATCAAGCACAGGCAGTCACAAAAACACTCCAAAACCCAGTCAAAAACATCGGAGCTGAGTGTCACTCCAACCTGCTCGGCGAATGACCTTCACTCCACTATATATAAACAATGTAACAAAAATCCTGTTAAGAATAATCATGATGAGGACAAGGAATAGAATCAAAAGAGAAATAGCAGAAGAACAGTGTGGATTTGTGGAAGGGAAAGGAACTATTAATGCCATATACATACTAAGAACTAACATGGAGAGCTCAATTGAGATGAATAAGGATTTGTATTTATGCTTTATTGACTATACCAAGGCTTTCGATCGGGTACGACATGAAGAATTGATCAACCAACTGGAGAGACTCAATGTTGATGGAAAAGATCTACGAATAATCAGGAATATGTATCGGGAACAAACAGCTGCAATGAGAATAGAAAACAATATAAGCTCTTTCCAAAACATCACAAGAGGAGTCAGACAGGGTTGTGTTTTGACACCAGATCTTTCATTATACAGCGAAAACATCAGGAGAAACCTAGAAGAAGACCCTGGATTAAAGATTGGAGGGAAAATGATAACATTCGGTACGCAGATGACACCGTGCTAACTGCAGAAAATGAAAGGGACCTACAAAACCTTGTGAAAATACTAGAAATAGAAAGCAAAGGTAAGGGGTTGGAACTAAACAGCAGGAAGACTGAAGTCATGGTGATCAGTAAAAACATGAAATCCCCTCATGCAAAACAACAGCAAATGGCACAACCTTGACACAGGTTAATAAGTTAAAATACCTGGGAACGGTCATTTCATCAGACGGCAGATGCACATCGGAAATAGCTGGCAGAATCGGCCAAGCCAAAACAGCATTCTAGAAGATGACAAGCATTCTTACCAACAAATGCCTATCAATTAACATCAGAAAGAAAGTCCTTGAATGTTATATAGAACCAACACTGTTGTATGGATGCGAGGCGTGGACAGTCAGCAAGCAAAGCCAGAGCAAGATTGAGGCAGCCGAGATGTGGTTTCTCAGAAGAATGTTGAGAGTTCCATGGACAGCAAAGAAAGCAAACGAGACAGTCTTGATGGAGGGAGACACAAGTAGATCACTCATAAGAAAGATTAGGAAAAGACAGGCAACATTTATAGGCCATTTTATGAGGAAGGGGGATTTGGAGCACCTGGTGACAACGGGAAGGCTGGAGGGAAAGAGAGCACCAGGTAGACCCAGGGAGAAATTGCTGGACGGACTTGCAGAGTGGCTGGGCATGAGGAGGTTGGGGGAGATGCTAGGAGCAACGAGAGATAGAGATGGTTGGAAGTCCATGGTCGCCAACGCCATGCGGCAGGGCACCTGATGATGATGATGATGATGATGATATATATATATATGTATATATGTATGTATGTATGTATGTATGTATGTATGTATGTATGTATGTATGTATGTATGTATGTATGTATCGGGATGATGTCTTTGAGCCCCCGTCTCATTGGGCCCCCGTCTCATTGGGCCCCCGTCTCTTTGGGTCCCCGTGTCTTTGAGCCCCCGTCTCGTTGGGCCCCCATCTCTTTGGGTCCCCGTGTCTTTGAGCCCCTGTCTCTTTGGGCCCCCGTCTCAATGGGCCCCCGTCTCTTTGGGTCCCCGTCTCACGATCACGTGCCAAAGTCCCAAGTAAATCTATTCTTAGAGCATAGGCTAGATCCCCGATCGCGCACGAGTACCAGCGCCCAGACTGCCTTCTTGAAACGGTTGTAGAGGCCCAAAATGTCGCAACGTCCCAAAATGTCGCAGAGGCCCAAAATGTCGCACTGACCCAAAATGTCGCAACGACGTTTTGGATCGGGGATAAAGGCCCAAAACGTCGCACCAGCTCCAGATGTCATTCTGGACCAGTTTTACCGCTGTCTAGTGTAGTAGGACTTCACGTGAATAATTTATGATGTTATGTACAGTGGTCATTGTCACTTTTCAGTTTCAATTTGGTTTATTTCACTGGTTTACTGCTAAGTAGTGCATAGAGAGACAAAAACAGAGACAAGCATATACATTATCACGACATTTTAGGTCTCTATTCCCGATCCCCGATCGTTGTTGCGACAATTTGGGCCGGTGCGACATTTTGGGCCTCTACGTAGAGCAAGCCCAAAATGTCGCACCTGCCCAAAATGTCGCACTAACTTGAAAACAAAAATGAAAACATCGGCTAGCAATTTCCTCTGAGCGCTGTTCCACACATTTTTGATCACATACATTCACAGACTATACGGTAGCCTGGAATACGCAACTGTGGTCCGGTGGACATTTTGAGACACTGCGACATTTTGGGCCTCCGTTACAAGGCCGAAAATGTCACACCGGGCCGGTCCAAAATGTATTGATGTATATGCCCGACCAGTGGTCAGTTAGGTCTATTTCACTGTTTGACAGCTAAATAGGCCAAAATGATCAATGCATACATACATACATACATACATACATACATACATACATACATACATAATACATACATACATACATATACACATACACATACATACATCTACATTCATACATACTGACAGACTGACGGGCTCGTTTCAAGCTCACACGCAAAACGCACATTGTTTATGTAGTTTTACCTATACTCAAAACTCTAACTATATGGTAGCTGGAATGCACAAATGTGGTCATTTTGAGTTGGTGCGACATTTTGGGTCGATGCGACATTTTGGGCCTCTACTAAACATAATAAGTTTTAATAAAATTGCCTAGCAGTTTTCTCTTGGGTGCTATTCCACACATTTTTAATCAATCAAACACACACACACACACACACACACACACACACACACACACACACACACACACACACACACACACACACACACACACACACACACACACACACACACACACACATTTGCAGCAGCAGGGAACATAATTATCTTGTTTATTATGCTGGGGGCCCAAAGAGACGGGGGCCCAATGACACGTTTTCTTTATTGCTACAGAAAAGTGTGGGGGCCCAATGAGACGGGGGCCTAATGAGACGGGGACCCAATGATACGGGGGCTCAAAGAGATGGGGGCTCAAAGGGACGGGGGCCCAAAGGGACGGGGGCCCAAAGAGACGGGGGCCCAATGACACGTTTTCTTATTACTACAGAAAAGTGTGGGGGCCCAATGAGACGGGGGCCCAATGAGACGGGGACCCAATGAGACGGGGGCCCAAAGGGCAAACCCCTATGTATCTATCTGTCTGTCTGTCTGTCTGTCTATCTATCTATCTCTTCTATCTATCTACTTGTCTGTCTGTCTGTCTGTCTATCTATCTATCTATCTATCTATCTATCTATCTATCTATCTATCTGTCTATCTATCTATCTACCTCTGTCTCTCTCTCTGTTCTCTCGCTGTCTCTGTCTCTGTCTCTCTGTTCCTCTCTCTGTCTCTGTCTCTGTCTGTCTGTCTGTCTCTCTCTCTCTCTGTCTGTCTCATTCTCTTACTCTCCGTGTCAAAATATAACGTCCGGGTTCGCGCACTTTTCCTAAGAATCTCCCAAGCGAGGAGGTATAATGTTTCACCTTTCTAACAAGGCAGGCAACATTCATAGGCCATTTTATGAGGAAAGGGGAATTGGAACACCTGGTCACAACGGGAAAGCTGGAGGGAAGGAGAGCACCTGGTAGACCAAGAGAGAAGATACTAGACGGACTTACAGAGTGGCTGAAGACAAGGAGGGTGGAAGAGATGCTTGAGGCAACAAAAGATAGAGACAAATGGAAGTCCATAATCGCCAACGCCATGCGGCAAGGCACCTGATGATGATGATGAACAATTTGTGGGGAAAAGCGCAGTAAGCCCGGCCGTATCTCCATACCGTTCACGGTACTTTTCTCTCCGCATGCTCATAACGCAGGAGGTGTGGGTTCACCTCTCGGGCAGGCCATTTTTTTTCTTTTTAAGGAGGTTGTTTTTTTTCTTTTGATAGAGCCGTGGACTCGAAATCTGATATCTCGAGTTCAATCTCTGTCCGCATCATTAATTAAGACCTGATTTGTTCATTGCCTGTCTTAATATTTCCATGATTTTGATGGAGTCAGCTTAATCTTTCATACATCCTTCCCCTCTGCCTCTCCATTTCAAGACCTTGCCAGCGCGTAGGGTTTCGTGGAAGGCCAGAGAGTATACCAGATAACTGATGACGGATATGGATGGAGCGCATATGCATTAATCCCTCTCGAACAAGCTTCAACCCCCAAATTCCAACGGAATAGTCGTCGTCCTCATCACCACTGTCGTATTATCGTCGTCGTCATTATCCTCACGATTGTTTGTTATTATCATTAGCCCCGCACTGCGCGATCCTGTCGTGGTGGACGTCTCCACCGTCTTTGGCACAACCTGCCTCCTGCCCGACGCCACTTTTCGTCTCCTGCTTCTTCTTCTCCTCCACTGCCCCTGCCCTTGACCTCGCTGCTGCAAGCTTTGTCTCCTCCTCTGCCGTCTTCGCCTTCGCCTTCTGTCCTGATGGTGCCGCCTTCGCCTTCTGTCCCGCCGGTGCCACTCTCGCCTTCTGTCCCGTTGGTGCCGCCTTCGTCGCCACCTCAGCCGCCACCATATGACTGTGATAGGCTGAAACTATGCCTTTTTAATGCTCAGTCGGCATGCACTGGTGACAAAGCCGATGTTATTGCTGACTTTGTCGCAGATGAGCATGTTGACATTGCTTTTATCACGGAGACATGGCTTAACCCCCTTGGTCACGAACCTATACTTGCTAGCCTCACTCCGAGTGGTTACAGGCTTGCTTCTTTCCATCGCTCATCCCGAGGTGGCGGTATCGCCATCCTCTACAACGACTCACTCCATTCCCGCCTATCTTTCTCGCAGTCTCTGCCTTTCTCCCTTCCTTCTTTCGAGCACGTTGAAGTATCCTTCCAATCCACCCCTCACCCCATCACCTTCTCCTGTGTCTATCGACCCCCACCTAGCTCTGCCAACAAACTCACCACATCCATGTTTCTCTCTGACTTTGACCAATTGCTTGACCACTACTGCCTCTTACCTGGAAATCTCATCATTCTAGGTGATATCAATGTCCACTATGACAACACTCACCGTTATGACACAAGACATATCATCAACTCTCTGTCCAATCATAATATGACTCAACACATTTCTGAACCAACCCATCAAAAAGGTCACATTCTTGACTGGATCATTTCTCGTGATCATCACAATTCCGCTACTGACAACTGCTTAGTTCTTTCTACCCGTCTAACTTCAGCCCTTCCATCTGACCACTCTGCAATTCTCTGTTCTCTCGACATTTCTCCTCCTTCCCGTACCATGCGCACAGTGACTCGACGCAATCTCAAATCTATCGACCTCTCCACATTTTCATCTGATGCCTCCCGTCTCCTTTCTGAAAAGTCACATAACCTTGCCGATGAATTCTATACTACTCTCCACCATCTTCTGGACACTCATGCTCCAGCCACAACCCGTCTTTTACCTGACCGCCCCCCTACCCCCTGGCTCACTCATGAGATCGCCTGTGCAAAACGTGCCCGCCGCAGAGCAGAGCGCCGCTGGCGCAAATCCAAACTCACTGTACACAGGCAACTTTTCCAAGCCTCTAAAACAAAAGTATCCACCCTCATTGCATCAGCAAAAACAAGCTATTTCCAAACCAAAATCCTGAATGCCTCTTCTTCAAAAGAACTCTTTACAACCATGAATCATCTCCTTGGCACACGAAAAGATTTACCTCTCCCAACAAAACATACAAATGAAGAACTCCCATCTGTATTCTCCAACTATTTCACCACCAAAATACAAACTCTTCGTGACAGGCTTGACAGGACACCCTGTCAACCATGCCCACCTGACCCTTCCTTCTCTGGCACACCTCTTACTACTTTTACCCCAGTCTCACAAGAAGAAATTCTCAACACAATCAGATCCATGTCGTTCAAAACCTGCGAACTGGATCCTCTTCCAGGTTCTGTCTACGCCGACTGTCTCCCTACTCTCCTCCCATTCATCACTGACATCATCAACACTTCTCTTCAAACTGGAACTGTCCCAGATTCTTTCAAGTCTGCTATTGTTCACCCTCTCCTCAAGAAACACAATTTAGATCCAAATGAACTGAAAAATTACCGGCCTATCTCTAATCTCTCTTTCTTGTCAAAACTCCTTGAAAAAGTCGTCCTCAACCAGCTGAACTCTCACCTGTCTGCCAACAATCTCCTCAATCCTTTCCAGTCAGCCTACCGCCAGTGCCATAGCACTGAAACTGCCCTACTACACATTCTCAACAATCTCCTCCTTGCAACTGATACTGGCAAAGTCTCTCTCCTCACACTCCTTGATCTGTCTGCAGCCTTTGATACCATTGATCATGGTATTCTCCTTTCTAGACTTCATCATACTTTTGGCATCTCTGACATTGCTCTGTCTTGGTTCACTTCATACCTATCAAACAGAAAACAAACCGTTCTCATCAATGGCACTTACTCTCAACCTGCATACCTGACCTGTGGTGTTCCACAAGGATCTGTCCTTGGCCCTGTTCTTTTCACTCTTTACACCTCCCCCCTGTCCACCATCACCAACTCCCATTCTATAAAACACCACTTCTATGCTGATGACACCCAACTTCAAGACAGTGACTCACCTGATAATATACAGCGCCTGTTGACTCGCACCACTGAGTGTTACTCGGACATTAAGAACTGGATGACACACAATAGACTTCAGCTTAATGACGACAAAACAGAAGCTATCCTCATTGGCACCCGTCAGAAACTTTCTCAGCTGCCTCCTCTTTCTCTCCCATTATGTAACACATCAGTCCCAATTTCTGATTCAGCTAAAAACCTTGGTGTCTGCATTGACTCTACCCTCTCCATGAACAACTTTGTTTCTCAAACTGCCAGATCCTGCTACTATCATCTCCATCGTATAAAGCTGATCAGGAAGTATCTCTCTGTCGAAACAACTGCAAAACTCGTTCTCTCCTTCATAATGTCTCGCATTGACTATTGCAATTCACTCCTGTCTGGTCTTCCTGCCTCCACCATTCACATCCTACAGCGCATTCAAAACAATGCTGCACGCCTTGTACTCAAAAAGAAAAAAGCTGACCACATATCTCCTCTCCTGGCACAACTTCACTGGCTCCCTGTATCAAAGCGCATACAGTACAAACTAGACACCATGTGCTACAAAAGCCTCAATAACGCAGCCCCCGATTACCTGTCAAGCCTACTTGAGATCTATGTTCCCTCACGTACCCTCCGCTCTGCCTCTGATCCTCTGACTCTTCGCTTTCCACGCACTAAGCTCAATACCTATGGTCCACGAGCCTTCTCTGTTTCTGGTCCACTCTCCTGGAACAAACTTCCTCTCTCAGTCCGTCAGCAACCTACTTTTGTCTCCTTCAAGTCCGCTCTCAAAACTCACCTTTTCTCTCCTGCATAAAATCCTAACCTCACTCAACCCTCCCCTCTGCAGCCTGTCTCCGCTCGGAGGGAATCACATGGTTATAATATATAATTGTATGCTATGCTCTCTATAATTTTCCATTGCTTTTATTCTTGCTTTTATTGCTTTTATTCTTTCTCCCCATTTATAGCCATGCGTGTGTGTGGGTGGTGTGTGTGTGTGTGTGTGTGTGTGTGTGTGTGTGTGTGTTGTGTGTGTGCTGTGGTCGTGTGTGTGCGGGCGTGCGTGCCTGCGTGTGTGTCTGCTTCAGCGCTTAGATTTGATTTTATCAAGATTTTGCGCTATATAAATATTGTAATTATTATTATTATTATTAGTGTGTGTGCTGTGTGTGTGGTTTGTGTGTGTGATTGAGTGAGAAGAGAGAGAGAGAGAAGATGGGAGTGAGAGAGAGGAGTGAGAGAGAGAGAGAGACGAGCTGTACATAAAAATGAAGGAAATACTATCACTGATGTCATCATTAATTTTGTTGTTAATGCAAAGGCAATGTTCACGAAATACAAATACTAACATTGAAGAGAGGGACAGAGATTTGGAAAACTTTATCATTTAGTGGAGAGAGGAGAGAGAGAGAGAGAGAGAGAGAGAGAGAGAGGAGAGAGAGAGAAACTCTTCGTGACAGGCTTGACAGGACACCCTGTCAACCATGCCCACCTGACCCTTCCTTCTCTGGCACACCTCTTACTACTTTTACCCCAGTCTCACAAGAAGAAATTCTCAACACAATCAGATCCATGTCGTTCAAAACCTGCGAACTGGATCCTCTTCCAGGTTCTGTCTACGCCGACTGTCTCCCTACTCTCCTCCCATTCATCACTGACATCATCAACACTTCTCTTCAAACTGGAACTGTCCCAGATTCTTTCAAGTCTGCTATTGTTCACCCTCTCCTCAAGAAACACAATTTAGATCCAAATGAACTGAAAAATTACCGGCCTATCTCTAATCTCTCTTTCTTGTCAAAACTCCTTGAAAAAGTCGTCCTCAACCAGCTGAACTCTCACCTGTCTGCCAACAATCTCCTCAATCCTTTCCAGTCAGCCTACCGCCAGTGCCATAGCACTGAAACTGCCCTACTACACATTCTCAACAATCTCCTCCTTGCAACTGATACTGGCAAAGTCTCTCTCCTCACACTCCTTGATCTGTCTGC